>CM039674.1:524351714-525551714 GCA_022496015.1 Hordeum marinum | reverse complement strand
GAATCTTCGGATCAAGCAGCTATTGAACCTCGTAGGTAGAGAAGGCCGCGTACTACCCCTGAGTGGTACAACAACCCTGTCTTGGAGGTCATGTTGTTGGACAACAATGAACCTACGAGCTATGGAGGAGCAGTGATGTGCCCGGATTCCGATAAATGGTTAGAGGCTATGAAATCCAAGATGGGATCCATGTATGAAAACAAAGTATGAACTTTGGAAGTATTACCTGAAGGGCGAAAGGCCATTTAGAACAAATGGATCTTTAAGAAGAAAATAGACACGGACGGTAATGTCACCATCTATAAAGCTCGACTTGTGGCAAAGGGTTTTTCATAAGTTCAAGGAGTTGACTACGATGAGACTTTCTCACCCGTAGCGATGCTTAAGTCTGTTAGAATCATGTTAGCAATAGCTACCTATTTCGACTATGAAATTTGGCAGATGGATGTAAAACAGCGTTCCTCAATGGTTTCCTTGAGGAAGAGTTGTATATGATGCAACCCGAAGGTTTTGCCGATCAAGAGAATGCTGACAAAGTTTGCAAACTCCAGCGATCTATTTATGGACTGGTGCAAGCATCTTGGAGTTGGAATAAGCGCTTTGATGAGGTGATCAAAGCGTTTGAGTTTATACAAGTTTACGGAGAAGCTTGTATTTACAAGAAAGTGAGTGGGAGCTCTATAGCGTTTCTAGTATTATATGTGGATGACATATTGCTGATTGGAAACAATATAGAAATGCTCGAAAGCGTGAAGGAATATTTCAACAAGAGTTTTTCAATGAAGGACCTAGGAGAAGTTGATTTCATATTAGGCATTAAGATCTATAGAGATAGATCAAGACGCTTAATAGCACTTTCACAGAGCACATACCTTGATAAAGTTTTGAAGAAATTCAAAATGGAACAGCCCAAGAAGGGGTTCTTGCCTGTATTACAAGGTGTGAAGTTGAGTAAGACTCAATGCCCAGTAACTGCAGAAGATAGAGAAAAGATGAGTGTCATCCCCTATGCTTCAGCCATAGGCTCAATCATGTACGCAATGCTGTACACAAGACCCGATGTCAGCCTTGCCATAAGTATGACCGGAAGGTTTCAAAGTGATCCTGGAATGGAGCACTGGCAAGCAGTCAAGGATATCCTTAAGTACCTTAAAAGGACTAAGGAAATGTTTCTCGTTTATGGAGGTGATGAAGAGCTCATCGTAAAGGGTTACGTCGATGCAAGCTTTGACACTGATCCGGACGACTCTAAGTCGCATACCGGATAAGTATTTATTCTTAACGGGGAGCGGTAAGCTGGTGCAGTTCCAAGCAAAGCGTGGTAGCTGATTCTACGTGCGAAGCGAAATAGATCGCAGCCTCGGATGCGGCAAAGGAAGGTGTCTGGATGAAGCAGTTCATGACAGATCTTGGAGTAGTGCCTAGTGCACTGAATCCAATGAACTTGTTTTGTGATAACACTGGTGCCATTGCTCTGGCCAAGGAACCAAGGTTTCACAAGAGGACCAGACACATAAAGCGACGCTTCAACTCCATCCATGATTACATCTTGGAGAAAGACATAAATATTTGCAAAGTGCACACGGATCCGAATGTTGCAGACCCGTTGACTAAACCTCTTCCAAGGGCTAAACATGATCAACACCAGAACTGCATGGGTGTTCGATTCATTACAATGTAAATCGCATAGTGATGTGAACTAGATTATTGACTCTAGTGCAAGTGGGAGACTATTGGAAATATGCCCTCGAGACAATAAATAAAGTGTTTATTATTGTATTTCCTTGTTCATGATAATCGTTTATTATCCATGCTATAATTGTATTAATTGGAAACATGGATACATGTGTGGATACATAGACAAACACAATGTCCCTAGTATGCCTCTAGTGAACTAGCTCGTTGATTGAAATATGGTTAAGGTTTCCTAGCCATGGACATGAGATGTCATTTGATAACGGGATCACATCATTAGGAGAATGATGTGATGGACAAGACCCAAACTACAAACGTAGCTTATGATCGTGTCAGTTTTTTGCTACTGTTTTCTGCATGTCAAGTATATGTTCCTATGACCATGAGATCATGCAACTCACAGATATCGAAGGAGTACCTTGTGTGTATCAAACGTCACAACGTAACTGGGTGACTATAAAGGTGCTGTACAGGTGTCTCCGAGGGTGTCTGTTGAGTTGGCATGGATCAAGACTGGGATTTGTTACTACGTATGATGGAGAGGTATCTCAGGGCCCACTCGGTAATACAACATCACAATAAGCCTTGCAAGCAATGTGACTAAGTGTTGGTCACGGGATCTTGTATTACGGAATGAGTAAAGAGACTTGCCAGTAACGAGGTTGAACTAGGTATGGAGAAACCGACGATCGAATCTCGGGCAAGTAACATACCGAAGAACAAAGGGAACATCATACGGGATTAACTGAATCCTTGACATAGAGGTTCAACCGATAAAAGATCTTCGTAGAATATGTAGGAACCAATGTGGAGATCTAGGTCCCGCCAGTGGTTATTGACCGTAGAGGTGTCTCGGTCATGTCTACATAGTTCTCGAACCCGCAGGGTTTGCACACTTAAGGTTTGGTGACGTTTCGGTAGTATAGAGTTATGTATGGTGGTGACGGAAGTTTGTTCGAGTGGGCCCTAAGATACCTCTCCGTCACACGGAGTAAGAAATCCCAGTCTTGATCCATGCCAACTCAACAGACACCCTCGTAGATACCTGTAGAGTACCTTTATAGCCACCCAGTTACGTTGCGACGTTTGATACACACAAGGCACTCCTTCGATGTCCGTGAGTTGCATGATCTCATGGTCATAGGAACATATACTTGACATGCAGAAAACAGTAGCAATAAACTGACACGATCATATGCTACATTTGTGGTTTGGGTCTTGTCCATCACATAATTCACCTAATGATGTGATCCCATTATCAAATGACATCACATGTCAATGGCTAGGAAACCTTCACCATCTTTGATTAACGAGCTAGTTCACTAGAGGCATACTAGGGACATTGTGTTTGTCTAGTTATCCACACATGTATCCATGTTTCCAATCAATACAATTATAGCATGGATAATAAACGATTATCATGAACAAGGAAATATAATAATAAACACTTTATTTATTGCCTCTAGGGCATATTTCCAACATGTCTGTGAAGGAGCTGACAACGGGGGAGTTCCTCGCTCAGTACAATAGCACAGGCGATCTTTAACCTCTTCATGGCGCCCCTACATCCACTCCTCGAGCCATGCTTGCATTAGTTGATTAGTGGCATCATCATCTAGGACACCCCAACAAAACCACGTTGTCATCTTTGCTTCAAGAATTTTGTATTCCTAGTTCTAGTGTTCCTCATAATCCTTCCCTTTGTAATGCCTGTCAATGCGGCAAACATATTAGATTACCTTTTGAAACTTCTACTACCCTTAGCATTTTTCCGTTTGAGTTACTTCACTGTGATGGACCTCTCTTATCCCTAGTGTCTCTAGTTACAAATATTATCTTGTGATTTTGGATGACTATTCTCATTATATTTCGACTTTTCCTATTCGTGCTAACAGTTAATTTCACACCATCTTTCTCAACTTTCGGCAATATGTTCTCACACACTTTGGCTTGCCAATTCGCTTTATTCAATGCGATAATGGTCGTGAATTTCACAATATTCAAAACCGCAACTTTTTTCGCTCTCAAGGCATTCTTCTTTGCTTTTCATGTTCTTATACATCTCCTCAAAGCGGTAAAGTTGAACGCTATCTTCGCTCCGTTAATGTCATTCTTCGCACATTGATACTACAAGCTCTCTTCCCTCTCATTTTTGGGCTGAAGCCCTTCGCACTGCCACACTACTTCTAAATATTCGACCTACTAAGACATGTCCTCTTTATTCGCCTCTTCAATCTCTTTTTCTCCCCCATCCCAATTATTATTTTTTGCGTGTTTTTGGCTTTCTTTCTTTTCCGAACACCGTCTCTACCGCCTCCAACAAACTAGAACCACGTTCACTACCTTGCATTCATCTTGGTCTTTCTGACGATCACAAAGGATATCGTTGTGTCGATCCATCTTCTGGTCGCGTGCTTGTCTCTCGCCATGTCACTTTCGATGAAAACACTTTTCCTTATTCTGTCACTAACACCACATCACCCAATCACCAGCAAAGCACCACCACCTCTGCCGCGACCTCTCCCTCTCCTGTGGCGAGGCCGACAAGCCTGAGGAAGCCGGCAGACCCGGTAGGCCCGGCAACCGGCAGGCCCGACAAGCCCGGCAGCCGGAGAGGAGGCCGGCAAGCCTGAGGCAGCCGGTAGGCCCGGCAACCGGCTACCTGAGGCACCCTTCTCACCTCATCCTATCACGACAGACATCTCCACACCCGCCACTTCTAGCTCTTCTTCCTCTTCCTTCATGATTTCTCCAACATGCATCCCAACCATCACTCCCACCCAACGTTGTACCCATTCCACCACCCACTAACGATCACGTCATGTGCACCCGCGGCAAACGCGGATTCCTTCTACCCACAAAACGTCTCAACCTCACAGTCACCCAACCCTCTCTCCTATTCCCACTTCTTACAAACGAGCTCTTCTTGATCCCCTTTGGCTCTCAGCTATGTGCGATGAATTTAACGCTCTTCAGCAAAATAATACATGGACTCCTATTCCCAAACCTCCTGGTGTTAATGTTGTTTATGGAAAATGGGGTTTTCATCATAAATTTCATTCTGATGGCACTCTTGCTTGTTATAAATCCAGATGGGTGTGCCGTGGTTTTTCTTAGCAACATGGCATTGATTTTGATGAAACCTTCTCTCTCGTTGTTAAACCAAGTACTAGTCGCGTTGTTCTTAGTCTTGCTATTTCCTCCTCTTGGCCCATTCATCAGCTAGACGTTAAAAATGCTTTTCTCCACGACAGTCTTAATAAAACAGTTTATTGTCAGCAACCATCTGGTTTTGAGGAGCCCTCTTCTCCCAATTCTGTTTGCCTTCTTAACAAATCTCTTTATGGTCTTAAACAAGCTCCTTGTGCATGGTTTCAACGTTTTGCTGTCTTTATTCAAACAATAGGCTTCATTCCATCCAAATCTGATTCTTCATTATTTATTTTTTGCTCCTCTTCCCACACTACCCATCTCTTGCTTTATGTTGATGATATCGTTCTCATGGCTAGCTCTGACTCTTTTCTCCAACATATAATCTCTTCTCTTAGTCATGAATTTTCCATGACTGATCTTGGTCCTCTTCATCATTTTCTTGGTGTTACTGTTTCTCGCACAAAGTCTACCCTTTTTCTCTCTCAACGACCCTATCTTTTAGACTTGCTTTCTCGTTCTGGTATGTGTGATTGTCAACCCTCTCGTACACCGGCGAACATTGGTGCCAAATTGTCGGCTGATGGTGATCCTGTTTCTGATCCCACTTTGTATTGTAGCATCACCGATGCTCTTAATATGCCACTCTTACTAGGCCCGACATTTCATACTCCGTTCAGCAAGCCTGTCTTTTTATGCATGATCCTCGTGCTCCTCGTCTTGCTCACGTCCACCGCATTCTTCGCTATTTAAAAGGAACTCTTGATCATGGTCTTCTCATTAATTCATCTTCTCCAACAAGCTTGACCGTTTATTCTGATGCAGACCGGACAGGTTGTCCAGATACTCGATGGTCCACATCTAAATTCTATGTTTATTTGTGTGATAATCTTGTTTCTTGGTGTTCTAAAAGGTAGGCAACAGTTTCCAGGTCTTCTGTTGAGGCTGAGTATAGGTCGGTTGCTCATGCTGGCTGAAGCGGTGTGGCTGTGTCAGCTTCTCGTGGAACTTCATCGCCCACTTGATCGTGCAACCACCGTTTATTGTGATAACATCTCTGTAGTATACATGGCTTTCAATCCAGTTCAGCATCATCGCACCAAGCACATTGAGATTGACATACACTTCGTTCGAGAGAAGGTGGCTCTTGGCGAGGTCCGTGTTCTTCATGTACCTACCAGCGCTCAATTTGTTGACATTTTCACCAAAGTACTTCCGACCGCATCCTTCACCGACATACGTTCTAGTCTCAACATCGTTACTCCTGATGCTGAGACTGTGGGGGGATATTCGAGTATAGGTTGGTTACTATGGCCGGCCGGTTTGGGTTGTAATTCTATCTCTATTAGTCTTGGAGTCCAAGTCTTGTAATCTATATAAACAACCCTTTGAGGCCTCAATCAATACAGTTATTATTCTCCAATTATCACATATTACTAAAGAATAATTCTTGTTGTCCGCGTCCTATAGGGATCATCAAATAGATAGCAATGAACAGGGGCTGAAGTATGTCAAAGGGTATGTAGTTACTTCGATGGAAAAAAAACAATTGTATCCAGTTAGTACTCTACATAACAGAAATTATGTTGAACTTCCTATCTTTGAAATACGAGATTTTCCATTTAAAGTTTATTTATGTCCCCCACATCTGCTTTCATCAACATCTGATCCTTCGTCCTGTCTTTTTGTCCTCTTGTTTGCAGAGGAGTTCTGTGGGGGATGTTCGTCTATTGCAGAATGTGGGAGAAGAGAGAAAGTCTATCCTTCTTAAGTTGCTTACACGATTGTAGGCGAGGCTCATATCTTTGTATAAGCTAATACATTCTCTCTCATATCAGCTTCTTTCTGTTTGCTGGATCAATCTTCGTTCATTAAACAACTCCTTATGAACTAACTCAAACATATCATCTTGCACGAACCTTCATGGCACAAGATGGACAACTTCAATGCACCCTTTATTTTGAAACTGTCTTGGTTCATGCTAAGGAACCATGAAAAGCTTCTCGATGAAAAAAAAATCTTATTCTGTTTGATGCCTCTATATTTCACAAACGTACATCATGAATGCGGATGGAAGCAAATCGCTTAAATTGCAAAACAGCAAATGCATTATATAAAGAAATGTATACAAGTTACTTTGTATCACTAACAAGAGTCAAAATAGAAGGGCGCAGCAACGCGTGCAATCACGATCTAGTAAACAAAAACAATCTGTCTAAATCTACTACCACGAGGAGACAGCTAATGAGAATATTAATGTGGGGAAATCTGAGTGGTCTTGCCAAAATTGCGTGCGTACATAACATAATAAATGCAATAGAAATCCATACCTCTGGAATTTATGTGACAAAATCTGTATAATCTTGTGAAAATTGTGTAGTAATTAAAACTAGATTCTGTAGAGGCCGATATAGAAGCATGTCGTTAGACATATGGTACCTCACACCCAAATCGAAAGGAGAATACACAAGCAAGAGGACGGACAAGTTTAGGCACTCTACGTATGGAGGGGGAAACTACTCTATGGTTTCTCATGGTGCTTTTGCTGCTAGGAAATTGTGCACATGCTGGTATTGCTCACTATCTCCCCCTCTTATCTCTCTTTTTGTGTGAGCTCTCACAGAAGAGCGCATCAAACATCCTGATATAATGACAGAAAAGAAATATGTATTTGTTATCTGCGCAATTGCAACAGCTTTTGCACTGTTTTTTTTTAATTTGCAAAAACAGAAAATAGTAAATAGTATGCAGCCTTCCACTAAAACGTGCCACTGCACGTATTCCCACAAGTAAGTTTGGGAATATGTTTGAAAATACTGCAACGTGGAAAATATGTTTCCACCGTCTGTTGGAGCACAGATTCAAACTATACGCATGTGTTGATATAATATCCTAGTATGCATTACATAAGCAACAGGGCGTTTGTATAGTTTGACGACTAATCTTTTGTTTCCTTGCAGAGAACAGCTGCACAGAGCACCGTACTTTGGGCACAGCGTGCATAACTGAATTTTGTAGGAAAGACTGCAACAGAGACTACATAGGACATCGTGTCAGGAATGCTTATTGCACTGGCTTTTTCCCATTCATCTTTTGTGTCTGCGACGTCTGTGACTAGAAGTATAAACATGGAAGGAGACAATGCAACATTGTATTACGGGATTCAGTTAAACAAATGAATCATGATCTTATGAAATAATAAGTTTTGTCTTTATGAACGCGTGAACATGATATTACCTAGTTAATCTGTAACGTGGCTGTTTTTGCATGAACACCATCATGGTTTATTCAGAGATTCCGTGTGCCTCCATCCACAGGCTAGAAACCTGGAAACAAGTTTGACATTTAGATAAGTAGGCACTAACCCCCGTCCCCACCACCCCCAAAAAGAAACAAAAACAAAACTACTAACCCTTTCAAATGGACAGTCGGGCAGAGAGAGTCCAACACCAAGGATCAAAATGTTTCACCATATTTCCTCCGTTAATTTCCAATCACATACCATTTGAGGAAACGGTAAACCAGCTGGTACTCAATTGTTGCCTGTTTTAGTGTGTAGCCTCATAAAAGAGTTAATATCACCATAAGGGCCGCGCAACTGGAATCGATCATGTCCCATGTACTTTCAAACTATGATGACGCCGGCTGAGACCTTATCAAATGCTTGCAGGTCTTCTTGGTAGCAACATTAGTTTATGTTGCTTTGGTCTTGGGCTCTTGGCCCTTGGCCGGTGCATCTGCTACGTACATACACTGTACTGCTATGTGGAATAGAACTCGCCGATCAATCAAACAAATGGATGTAAAAACCAAGTAAAACGTAATTCCGCCTATCTAAGCCAAAAAGATCATTAGAACAAAATTCCACGAGCGCTCTTTGTGTAATTGGAGTAATTATCATTTCCAATCCATGAAATCATATGTATCCCAAACCTTTCGCACTCCACCAATACCGTATTTTTGATTGATTGATCGACCGACTCCACCAATGCCGTTGACTCATCTACTTATGTCAAAATATTTGGTTCACAATATTAATGTAAGCAGTTTCCTACATCTGCATAAAATCAATATATATAAAACACTACGAGGATAACTGCTTACGCTGACAGCCTAATCTATGCCGACGGCCATCGTCGGCATACATCCCTGTATGCCGATGGCTGGCGAAATGCCGTCGGCAAAGTGAGGCCTACGCCGACGGGGGCCGTAGGCGTATAAAAGCCGTCAGCATACCTTGCTCTATGCCGACCCAGGCCGTCGGTATGTGCGGGCAGTCGGCTTAGAGGTGACGTAGGCGACCCGGGGTGGGATGGTGGTCTGAAGCCGCCATACCTATGCCGACGGCCCTGACGGCCGCCGGCGGCATAACTATGCCGACGACAAGGCCGTCGGCGTAGGTGTGGTCCACGTCACCGATCCACGACGAGTGCCATGTCATCGATATGAGGCCTGCCGGTCGATCCGTAGGCAAACCTATGTCGACGGCGTTGCCGTCGGCATAGCTTTGTTTTATCTGTTTTTTTACTTATTTTTGTATTTTAGTTTTTTTCTAAATTAAAATTTGATTAACTTAAATGTGCTTTATCTAAACCTAAACATACATAATAAATTATATATAGATTTATGTTGAATTGTTTATATATTATGTATATGTAGTTTGTATTTGTTTTCGGGTATGTTAGTAATGTGACCACATGTTCTTTTGCATATAGGTTCTTATACTTTATTAAAATCACAAACAATTGATAATTACAATTAGTTTGACAAGTTCTACATGTTTTTTATAAGCATCTTGAAAGTGCTAGATCCGTCGGTCAACTGTGCCATGGTTAGACAGGACGATGTACTTGGGGGGTCTTGGGCTGGGCCCGGACCTTGTTCGGGAGTGTTGCTATGGGCTGACCTATCACAACCAGGTGAAAAGGTCCATCGATCAAACCCCGTCCAACGAAAGTCAAAGGCCTAGATCCACCGGTCAACTGTGTCAGGATTGGACGGTGTACCTGGGGGGGTACCTATGCCGCCAGGTCTTGTGCTGGCCCTCTTACACGTCTGGAAACGTGGTGGCAGGTGCAAGCACCCGGCATGCAGCTCCTGGGTATGACCCCCCTCACGGACATTGCTGCCGTCGTCGCACGAAGTGGGGAAACGACCACATCGAGCAAACACAAAGGGAATCTTGCGGTGGGTGGGGCCCGGACCGTGTTTGGGGGTGTAGCTATGGGCTGGACTATCACAACTAGGTGAAAAGTCCATCGGTCAAACCCCGTCCGGCGAAAGTCAAAGGCATAGATCCGTCGGTCAACTGTGCGAGGGTTAGACGGGACGGTGTACTTGGGGGGTAGCTATGCCACCAGGTCTTACGTTGGGCCCTCTTACAGGTCTGGAAGCGTGGTGGCAGGTGCAAGCACCCGGCACGTGGCTCCGTAGTTTGACCCCCCTCACGGATCTCGCTGCCGCCGTCGCACGGAGGGGGGAAAGGGCCACGTCTGGCAGACACGGAGAGAATCTTGCGGTGTGTTGGGGCCGGACCTTGATCGTAAGTGTGCCTATGGGCTAGACTATCACAACCAGGTGAAAAGATCCATCGGTCAAATCATGTATGGCGAAAGTAAAAGGCCTAGATCCGTCGGTCAACTGTGCCACTATTAGACGGGACGGTGTACTTGGTGGGTAGCTATGCCGATAGGTGTTGCACTAGGCCCGCTTACATATATGGAAGCGTGGTGGCAGGTGCAAGCACCAGGCACGTGGCTCCTGGGTAAAATTTGTAGGCTTTGTCAGGGTTAGACGGGATGGGGCACCTAGGGGTGGCAATGCCGCCAGGTATTTCCCTGGGCCCTCTTACATTGGGAAAATGTGGCATCGGGTCGACGCCGAGGTATCATGCGGTGGGTTGGGCCCGGACCTTGTGCTAAGATATTGCTATGTGCTGGCCTATCACAGCCAAGTGAAAATGTCCCTCGATCAAACCCCGTCCGATGAAACCCAAATGGGTAGATCCGTTCGGTCAACAGTGTTAGGGGTTAGACGGGACGGGGGACCTGGGGGTGGCAATGCCACCAGGTCTTGCCCTAGGCCCTCTTACGTTCGGAAACCGTCGCATCGGGTCGATACCGAGGGAATCTTGTGGTGGGTTGGGCCCGGACCTTGTGCTAATATGTTGCTATGGGCTGGCCTATCACAGCCACGTGAAAATGTCCCTCGGTCAAAGCCCATCCGGTGAAAGTCAAAGGGGTTGATCCCTTCGTTCAACACTATCATGGTTAGACGGGACGGGGGACCTGGAGGGTGGCAATGCCGCCAGGTCTTGCCCTGGGCCCTCTTACTATGGGAAAATGTGGCATCTGTTCGACACCGAGGGAATCTTGCGGTGGGTTGGGCCCGGACCTTGTGCTAAGATGTTGCTATGGGCTGGCCTATCACAGCCAGGTGAAAATGTCCCTTGGTCAAACCCCATCTGGTGAAAGTCAAAGGGGTAGATCCATTTGGTTAACAGTGTGAGGGGTTAGACGAGACAGGGGACCTAGGGGGTGGCAATGCCGATACGTCTTGCACTGGGCCCTCTTATGTTCGGAAATTGGCGCATCGGGTCAATACCGAGGGAATCTTGTGGTGGGTTGGTCCCAACCTTGTGCTAAGATGTTGCTATGGGTTGGCCTATCACAACCAGGTGAAAATGTCCCTCGGTCAAACCCCGTCCCGTGAAAGTCAAAGGGGTAGATCCGTTCGGTCAATAGTGTCAGGGTTAGACGGGACGGGCAACCTGGGGGTGGCAATGACGCCAGGTCTTTCCTTGGGCCCTCTTACATTCGGAATCTATCGCATCGGGTCGATACCGAGGGGATCTTGTGGTGGGTTGGGCCCGGACCTTGTGCTAAGATGTTGCTATGGACTGGCCTATCATAGCCAGGTGAAAATGTCCCTCGGTCAAACCCCGTCCTGTGAAAGTCAAAGGGGTAGATCCGTTCGGTCAACTGTGTCAAGGTTAGACGGGACGGGGGACCTGGTGGGTGTCAATGCCACCAGGTCGTGCCCTGGGCCCTCTTACGTTGGGAAACTGTCGCATCGAGTCGATACCGAGGGAATCTTGCGGTGGTTTGGGCCCAGACCTTGTGCTAAGGTGTTGCTATGGGCTGGCCTATCACAGCCAGGTGAAAATGTCCCTTAGTCAAACCCCGTCCGGTGAAATTCAAAGGGGTAGATCTGTTTAGTCAACAGTGTCAGGGTTAGACGGGACGTGGGACCTGGGGGTGGTAATGCCGCCAGGTTTTGCCCTGGGCCCTCTTACATTGGGAAAATGTGGCATTGAGTCGACACCGAGGGAATCTTGCGGTGGGTTGGGCCCGGACCTTGTGCTAAGATGTTGCTATGGAGGGGGGCAAATGGCCACATCGGGCAAACACAAAGGGAATCTTGTCGTAGATTGGGGCCGGACCGTGTTCGGGGGTGTAGCTATTGGCTGGCCTATGACAACCAGGTGAGAAGGTCCATCGGTCAAACCTCGTCCAGTGAAAGTCAAAGGCATAGATCCACCGGTCAACTATGATAGGGTTAGACGGGACGGTGTACTTGGGGGGGTAGCTACGCCACCAGGTCTTGCACTGGGCCCTCTTATAGGTCTGCAAGCATGGTGGCAGGTGCAAGCAGCCGACACGTGGCTCCGTAGTGTGACCCCCTCCCCTCATGGACGTCGCTGTCGCCGTCGCACGGAGGGGGAAGCGGCCATGTCTGGCAGACACGGAGACAATCTTGCGGTGTGTTGGGGCCGGACCTTGATCGGAAGTGTGCCTATAGGCTGGAGTGTCACAACCAGGTGAAAAGATCCATCGGTCAAACCATGTATGGCGAAAGTAAAAGGCGTATATCCGTCGGTCAATTGTGCCATGGTTAGACGAGACGCTGTACTTGGGGCGGGGGGGTAGCTATGCCGCCAGGTGTTGCACTAGGCCCGATTACACATTTGGAAGCATGGTGGCAGGTGCAAGCACCAGGCACGCGGCTCCGGGGTGGGACCCCTCACACGAATGTCGCTGTCGACGGCTTTCCCCCCCTTCGTGCGACGGCGCCAGCGACGTCCGTGAGGGGGGCCACACCCAGGAGCCGCGTGCTGGGTGCTTGCACCTGCCACCACACTTCTAGACGTCTAAGAGGGCCAGCGCAAGACCTGGCGGCATAGGTACCCCCCCCAAGTACACCATCATGTCCAATCCTGACATAGTTGACCGGTGGATCTAAGCCTTTGACTTTCGTTAGGCGGGGTTTGACCGATGGACCTTTTCACCTGGTTGTGATAGGCCAGCCTATAGGCACACTTCCGATCAAGGTCCGGCCCCAACACACCGCGAGATTCTCTCTGTGTCTGCCAGATGTGGCCGTTTCCTCCCTCCATGCGACGGTGACAGCGACGTCCGTGAGGGGGGGGGTCACACTATGGAGCCACGTGTCGGGTGCTTGCACCTGCCACCACGCTTGTAGACCTATAAGAGGGCCCAGCACAAGACCTGGTGGCGTAGCTACCCCAAGTACACCGTCCCGTCTAACCCTATCACATTTGACCGATGGATCCATGCCTTTGACTTTAGTTGGACAGGGTTTGACCAATGGACATTTTCACCTGGTTATCATAGGCCAGCCCATAGCTACACCCCCGAACACGGTCCGGGCCCAACCCACCGCAAGATTCCATCTGTCTTTGCCCGATGTGGTCGTTTCCCCCCTTCGTGCGACAGCGCCAGCGACGTTCGTGAGGGGGGGCACACCCAGGAGCCGCGTGTCGGGCGCTTGCACCTGCCACCACGCTTCTAGACGTCTAAGAGGGCCAGCGCAAGACCTGGCGGCATAGGTACCCCACCAAGTGCACCGTCATGTCCAATCCTGACACAGTTGACCTGTGGATCTAAGCCTTTGACTCTCATTGGGCGGGGTTTGACCGATGGACCTTTTCACCTGGTTGTGATGGGCCAGCCCAAAGCTACACTCCTGAACAAGGTCCGGGCCCAACCCAAGACCTGGCGGCATAGCTACCCCCCAAGTACATCGTCCCGTCTAACCATGGCACAGTTGACCGACGGATCTAGCACTTTCAAGATGCTTATAAAAAACATATACAACTTGTCAAACTAATTGTAATTATCAATTGTTTGTGATTCTAATAAAGTATAGGAACCTATATGCAAAAGAACATGTGGTCACATTACTAACATACTCCAAAACAAATACAAACTACATATACATAATATATGAAAAATTCTACACAAATATATATATAATTTATTATGTATGTTTATGTTTAGATAAGGCAAATTTAAGTTAATCAAATTTTAATTTGGAAAAAAACTAAAATACAAAAATAAGAAAAAACAGATAAAACAAAGCTATGCCGACGGCAACGCCGTCGGCATAGGTCTGGCCACGGATCTACCGGCAGGCCTCGGATCGATGACGTGGCATGCGTCGCGGATCGGTGACATGGACAACACCTACGCTGACGGCCTTGCCGTCGGCATAGATCAATCTTATCCACTCGCGCAGCATCCCCTGACACGTGGGACCCATGCTATGCCGACGGCCAAACCGTCGGCATAATGCCCCCTTATCCACTCGGTTGTTCGTCCTCCTTCACTCGTTTAGTCTCTCGCCCCGACCCGGCCCTAATCTCCCTCTCTTTCTCGACCACAACCACCGCCGATACCCTCGTCCCGCTACCGTCTCATCCCCGCCGTCTGCCCTCGCTAAGCCGGCCGGGCCGCCCGCCCGCTCTCCACCGTCCGCCCGCGCTCCGCCGCCTGCCCGCGCTCTACCATACCGGCCCCGTCCTTCCCTAACTGTCGCCGCCCCGCACTGCCACCGTCCGGCCAGCTTTCCTCGACGTTGTCGGGCTGCGGCTCCGGGCGACCGGTGCCCCTTCCCGGCCGGTTGCCCTTTCCTCCTCTGATTCTCACCGGCACCCCCTGACCACCTTCACCCTCGACCACCGGCACCCCCCGGACCAGCCGACCCCCTCCACAAAGTGAGCATTTTACTTCATTTTTTAGTTATTTGGTATTGTTTCTAGGTGGATGGATACATGAATGAGTATGCCCAAGATAGTATGGATGTTTTTAGATTCATAGATGGATGGATGGATGGAATGTTGGTCAAATTTGTTATCAATGGATGTCATTATCATTATCATTTTTTTCCAAGTTTGAAGTGTCAATGTTGTGTGTGACTTGGTCATATATACTTTTCTCACGGTGGAATTAGCATTCTATGTTGTGTTGGGTCTCCCCGGAGTGACCCTCGTCGGAAGCGGTTGTCTCTCATGAGTGGTTTTTTGGATGGATGGATGCTATCATTTTGTCATCAAAGATTGCTATACGAGATGTGATGACCTATTTTTTCACTTGTTGGAATTTACAGGATTTGTGGTGTTGCATCTCCCTGGAGTGATCGTCGACGTCGGAGCTGTTGGTCCCTGATCGTCCTTTGTTGTTCGACTACTTCCTGTAGAGCCGAGGGTGAGCTACAAATCCACCACCTACTCATCTGCCTTTTTTATGTCACTAGATTTTCTTTTCACGTCAAGTCTCGTAACCTAGGCGTCTCCCGTCCGAAAGGGTTGCATCGATAAATATGCATTCAATTGCATATTTATCACCGCAACTCTTTTGGATTGTCCAGCGTTTTCCACGGACAGCCCGAGGATGTGTAGATTGGGTACGTTCTCCATGCCCTACCCCGTTCTGAGACAAGATTTCGGTGGCGCCTCCCCGTTGTTCGCCAGAGCACATTCTCTCGGCTATTTGCCGAGACGTGTATCTGGAGAACAGCGGGGAGGTGCTGCTGAAATTTTGTCTCGGAACGGGGTAGAGCATGGAGAACGTACTCAATCTAGACATCCTTGGGTCGGATTAGGACCCATCTTTACCTATTAGAGATGTTGTTGGATTCACCGCAGAAGAAAATAAAAATTTGATGTGACTAATTCAAATGAATCCTTACTAAAACAGAGGATGGCAGATAATCAGTGGATGTACAGTGGTTTTATCCATCGGAATCGAGTAACATCAAAGTGGATCGCGAAAACCAATGTGTATTTGAAGGATATATTCCGTAGTCCAATGAGAATTATCCCACCATGTCCATGTGCAACATGTGGCAGACGTCACCGTAAAAATCAGAAGGACATGACTGACCACCTTTGCACGCACGGATATATGGCAAACTTTGACATGCCACCGATAAACTTAGTTGAGCATGATAGTGGCAGAGAGGAGGTGATGCGACAAAGCATCGATGGTTATGAAGACGACGGGGTCAGGGACCTGCTAGATGATGTCATAACTGTAGAAACGACAAATGCGACACCTTCAGAGAATGAACTAGAGGATCCGGAGGCAATTGCAGAGGCCTTCTTGGAGGTCTTGGCCACATCGAAGAAACCTCTTTATGAGGGTGCCAAAATATCTCAGCTAGATGCCATCTCGCAACTTATTGTAGTCAAGGTTGAGTACGGCTGTAGCCAGAAATGCTTTGAAGCATTCCTGGGAGTATGGGCTAATAGCCTTCCCGAGGGTCACCAACTGCCGAAAAGCATGTACACTACAAAGAAAATCATGAAGGCACTCTCTATGGATTATAAGGAAATACATGTTTGTCCAAAGAATTGCCTTTTGTTTAGGCATGAGTATGCAGATGACAAGTACTATAGGGTTTTGACCCTGCCGTCATGACATGTAAAAAGTATTATGTGAATGGGTATCGCTTCCATACAGAGAAGCACCAGAACAGCCGGCCTGATCCCAAAACTATAAATACCGGAGTGTACACCCCCGGTCATAATTCAGTAGACTACTATGGAAGGGTCCAAAATATATAGGAGATTACATTCCACAAAGGGCGCGAAACCCTAAGTCTACCTATGTTCATATGTCGATGGTTCGATTCGCAGGAGGGGTAGAGACATACGCCTTCCATTGGTTTAGTCGAAGTTAAACCATCAACCGTCTATGCTGGAGCTGATCTCTTCATTGCGGCTACCCAAGCTACACAAGTTTATTATTTGCCTTACCCATGCTAGAAAGAGTACCTACGGGGTTGGGAAGTTGTGTTCAAGGTGTCGCCACATGGTAAGCTACCGGACCGGAACGAAGATGATTACTACAACATTAACCCCATGACATATGAGGGAGTGTTCTATCAAGAGCAACCCGATGATGATGTGGTCATAAACAATGATGCTAGACCACTGAGCGATGATGATGTGGATCCAAACGATGACGATGCATGGAATGATGGTGAGACCATTGTTAATGAAAATGACATACTTATGCTAGAAAGGTTAAACGAAGACGTTGATGACGAGGAAGAGCCTCCACCTCCGTCAGACAACGAAGATGATATGATTGATACTGATGATGAGACCGAGCGAAAAATCGGTTACAATAGTGATGATTCGTACGGGTTCTAGCTGATGTACGTTTCATGTCTTTTTTCCCTATGGTTTAGAAATATGCATTTTTATGCTTATTTGTAATGTGTTTCTTAGTCATTATTATTATGCTTTTTCCTTCATTTTTAATTTACTAATTGTTTATTCTATTTTCAATGCAGGTTCGTGGAACATCGGCAAGGGGAAGGCCGACGGCGCGGGTTTCATACGCAAGGTCGTCAGCATTGCTAGTCGGAGTGGTCGAGCACGTACTATTACCCCCCGACTACTTGAGGATGACTCCTCACATGAAGAGAGAGGGAGAGTCCATAGAGGGCGAGGGGGTGGTGGGAGAGCCCATGGAGGGTGAGGGGGTGGTGGGAGAGCCCATGGAGGGCGAGGGGGTGGTGGGAGAGCCATTAGAGGGGGTCGCGGCCAGAAAGACTGCACCCTCACCGACTTAGGGGTGTTGTCTTCGAGGCCCTCCTCTAGTGAGGTACCCTCTGCCGAGGAAGAGGAGTACGAGGAGGAGGAGGTGGTTCGCGAGGAGGAGGGTGAGGAGGAGGAGGTGGAGGAGGAGGTTGAGGAGGGGGGCGAGGAGGAGGAAGAGGCATGCGGGGATGATGGTGGTGGTAGGGACGCTGGTGGTGGCGGGAATGGCAACAATAAGGGATGGCTGCGTGGTAACGCAAAGGTTCCAAAGCATATTCCTACCGAGGAGCAGAAGTGGCTCACTAAGCCAAAGGGGATAGAGTAATTTCCACTAAATAATTTCAATAATAATTTAATTCTTCTACTTGTCACATCCTAATATTTTCATTCTTTAAATCTTTTGCTTGTCACATGCTAATATTTTCATTCTTTATATCTTTTGTAGTAACTGGGTACATCCTAAAGGGGCCCGTGTTCCCAACGGCATGATCACCATCTTGGTGAAGGAATAGTGGCCGGGGCTGTACTGTCCAGATCCAGTCAGGCACCCGGATCTTTGGGTTTTGGCTAAGACCCGGGAGCACTGGGAAGCGGGCCCCCACGCGGAGTATGTGACCCATGCTAAGGCCATGATCACTAATTTTTGGGTGAGTTCTCTTCACAAGAGCACATCCATTCCGGTTTCATGAATGATTTAACTCATGGCTTCTTCCATTCTGGTTTCATGATTGATTTTAGAAATATTATCGAGTTCTTTCGGAGCACAAGGCCAATGCCGACGAGATCGTGCTGCGCCAAGCGAAGAAGAAGGCCCGCCAGATGCAGTACGAGGTGCGGTTGGTGGCCATCACACAATACTATCACGACTATCTTGGTATGAAGATTGTTGGGGAACGTTGCATGGGAAACAAAAAAAATCCTACGCACACGCAGATCTATCCATGGTGATGAGCATCTACGAGAGGGAGAGTGGATCTACGTACCCTTGTAGATCGCTAAGCGGGAAGCGTTAAGAAACGCGGTTCGTGTAGTCGAACGTCTTCGCGATCCAAATCGCCATGCATCCCGCAATCCAATCACGATCCGTCCCGCGATCCAATCACAATCCGTCCCGCGATCCGATCACGATCCGTCCCACGAACTTGATCACGATCCGTCCCACGAACTTGATCACGATCCTACCAATCTAGCGCCGAACAGACGGCACCTCCGCGTTCAGAACACGTACAGCTTGATGACGATCTCCACCGTCTTGATCCGGCAAGAAGGAGTGGAGAGGAAGAAGAGTTCTTCGGAAGCGTAACGGCGCTGCAGCGATGGTGGTGGAGCTATTCCGGCAGGGCTTCGCCTAAGCACTGCAGAAATCCAATCTAGAGGAGAAACTATGCACTGGAGGAACGGGTAGCACGTGGCTGAAATTCTAGTGCAAAAACCCTAAAACCTCTAGTATATATAAGAGGATAGGAGGAGAGGCCTTGGCACAAGGGCCAAGGCCTCCTTGCTTCGGCCGAAGGAGAGAGGGAGAGGTGGAGTCCACCTCCAATCCTAGTAGGACTAGGATTCACCCTATTTTGCCTTTTTCACTTTTTCTCTTAGGCCTTTTTCCTCCAGCCGCCTGGGCCTCTTGTGGATGTTCCACGAGCCCACTAAGGGCTGTTTTACACCCTCCTACAGCCCATGTAGCGTCTTGGGTCGAAATACCCCTCCCGGTAGCCTCCCGGTACACTACCGGCACTCCCTGTACACTACCGATGAGCCCGAAACTTTTTCGGCGACCAAAACAAGACTTCCTATATATGAATCTTTACCTCCGGACCATTCTAGAGCTCCTCGTGACTTCCGGGATCTCATCCAGGACTTTGAACAACCTTTGGTCACCACCATACTTAACTCTATATTACCGAAACATCACAAAACTTTAAGTGTGCAGACCCTGCGGGTTCGAGAACTATGTAGACATGACTGAGACACCTCTACAGTCAATAACCAATGGCAGGACCTGGATGTCCACATTGGTTCCTACATATTCTACGAAGATCTTTATCGGTTGAATCTCTATGTCAAGGATTCAATTAACCCCGTTTGATGTTCCTTTTGTTCTTCGGTATGTTACTTGCCGGAGATTCGATCGTCGATATCTCCATACCTAGTTCAATCGCATTACCGGAAAGTCTCTTTACTCGTTCCATAATACAAGATCCCGTGACTAACACTTAGTCACATTGCTTGCAAGGCTCATTGTGATGTTGTATTACCAAGTGGGCCCTGAGATACCTCTTCGTCACACGGAGTAACAAATCCCAGTCTTGATCCATGCCAACTCAACAAACACCCTCGGAGACACCTGTAGAGCACCTTTATAATCACCCAGTTACATTGCGACGTTTGATACACACAAGGTACTCCTCTGGTGTCCGAGAGTTGCATGATCTCATGGTCATGGGAACACATACTTGACATGCAGAAAACAGTAGCAATAAACTGACATGATCATATGCTACGTTTGTAGTTGGGGTCTTGTCCATCACATCATTCTCCTAATGATGTGATCCCATTATCAAATGACATCTCATGTCAATGGCTAGGAAACCTCGATCATCTTTGATCAACGAGCTAGTTCACTAGAGGCATACTAGGGACATTGTATTGTCTATTTACCCACACATGTAATGTGTTTCCAATCAATACAATTATAGCATGGATAATAAACGATTATCATGAACAAGGAAATATAATAGTAAATACTTTATTTATTGCCTCTAGGGCATATTTCCAACAGTCTCCCACTTGCACTAGAGTCAATAATCTAATTCACATCACTATGTCATTTACATGGTAATGAATCGAACACCCATGCAGTTCTGGTGTTAATCATGTTTAGCCCTTGGAAGAGGTTTAGTCAATGGGTGTGCAACATTCAGATCCGTGTGCACTTTGCAAATATTTATGTCATTCTCCTCGATGTAGTACCGGATGGAGTTGAAGCATCGCTTTATGTGTCTGGTCCTCTTGTGAAACCTTGGTTCCTTGGCTAGAGCAATGGCACCAGTGTTGTCACAGAACATGTTCATTGGATTCAGTGCACTAGGCACTACTCCAAGATCTGTCATGAATTGCTTCATCCAGACACCTTCCTTCGCTGCCTCCGAGGCTGCGATATACTCCGCTTCGCACGTAGAATCAGCTATCACACTTTGCTTGGAACTGCACCAGCTTACCGCTCCCCCATTAAGAATAAATACGTATCCGGTTTGCGACTTAGAGTCGTCCGGATCAGTGTCAAAGCTTGCATCAGCGTAACCCTTTACGACGAGCTCTTCATCACCTCCATAAACAAGAAACATTTCCTTAGTCCTCTTCAGGTACTTAAGGATATTCTTGACCGCTTGCTAGTGCTCCATTCCAGGATCACTTTGAAACCTTCCGTACATACTTATGGCAAGGTTGACATCGGTTCTTGTGCACAGCATTGCATACATGATAGAGCCTATGGCTGAAGCATAAGGGATGACACTCATCTTTTCTCTATCTTTTGCAGTTACTGGGCATTGAGTTTTACTCAACTTCACACCTTGTAACACAGGAAAGAACCCCTTCTTGGACTGATCCATTTTGAACTTCTTCAAAACTTTATCAAGGTATGTGCTCTGTGAAAGTGCTATTAAGCGTCTCGATCTATCTCTATAGATCTTAATGCCTAATATGAAAACAGCTTCTCCTAGGTCCTTCATTGAAAAACTCTTGTTCAAATATTCCTTCACGCTTTCCAGCATTTCTATATTGTTTCCAACCAGCAATATGTCATCCACATATAATACTAGAAACGCTATAGAGCTCCCACTCACTTTCTTGTAAATACAAGCTTCTCCGTAAACTTTTATAAACTCAAACGCTTTGATCACCTCATCAAAGCACTTATTCCAACTCCGAGATGCTTGCACCAGTCCATAAATGGATCGCTGGAGTTTGCAAATTTTGTCAGCATTCTCTGGATCGACAAAACCTTCAGGTTGCATCATATACAACTCTTCCTCAAGGAAACCGTTGAGGAACGCTGTTTTGACATCCATCTGACAAATTTCATAGTCAAAATAAGCAGCTATTGCTAACATGATTCTGACAGACTTAAGCATCGCTACGGGTGAGAAAGTCTCATCGTAGTCAACTCCTTCAACTTGTGAAAAACCCTTTGCCACAAGTAGAGCTTTATAGACGGTGACATTACCGTTCGCGTTTGTCTTCTTCTTACAGATCCATTTGTTCTGAATGGCCTTTCTCCCTTCAGGTAATACTTCCAAAGTCCATACTTTGTTTTCATACATGGATCCCATCTCGGATTTCAAGGCCTCTAACCATTTCCCGGAATCCGGGCCCATCACTGCTCCTCCATAGCTCATAGGTTCATTGTTGTCCAACAACATGACCTCCAAGACAGGGTTGTCGTAGCACTCAGGGGTAGTACACGGCCTTGTCGACCTACGAGGTTCAATAGCAGCTTGATCTGAAGCTTCATGATCATCAGCATTAACTTCCTCTTATACTGTCGTAGGTTCCACGAAAACAACTTTCTGCGCTGCGCTACTTTCTGGTTGAAGTAAAGGTTCAATAACCTCATCCAGCTCTATTTTCCTCCCACTCAATTCTTTCGAGAGAAACTCTTTCTCAAGAAATGTTCCGTTCTTAGCGACAAACACTTTGCCTTCGGGTCTGAGATAGAAGGTACACCCGACTGTCGGGTATCCTATGAAGATGCATTTCTTCACTTTGGGTTCCAGCTTTTCAGGCTGAAGCGTTTTGACATAAGCATCACATCCCCAAACTTTAAGAAACGACAACTTTGGCATCTTGCCAAACCACAGTTCATATGGTGTCATCTCAATGGATTTTGATGGTGCCCTATTTAAAGTGAATGCAGCTATCTCTAATGCATAACCCCAAAACGATAGTGATAAATCAGCAAGAGACATCATAGAACGCACCATATCTAATAAGGTTCGATTACGACATTCGGACACACCATTACGTTGTGGTGTTCCGGGCGGTGTCAACTGTGAAACAATTCCACACTGTCTTAAGTGACTGCCAAACTCATAACTCAGATATTCACCTCCTCGATCAGATCGTAGGAACTTAATCTTCTTGTTACGATGATTCTCAACTTCACTCTGAAATTGCTTGAACTTTTCAAACGTTTCAGACTTGTGTTTCATTAAGTAAATATACCGATATCTACTTAAGTCATCAGTGAAGGTGAGAAAATAACGATATCCACCACGCGTTGTAACATTCATTGGACCGCACACATCAGTATGTATGATTTCCAATAAGTCACTCACCCGTTCCATTGTACCAGAGAACGGCGTTTTAGTCATCTTGCCCATGAGGCATGGTTCACATGTGTCAAGTGATTCAAAATCAAGTGACTCCAAAAGTCCATCATCATGGAGCTTCCTGATGTGTTTTACACCAATATGAACTAAACGGTAGTGCACAAGAAAGTGGTACTATCATTATCAACTCTACATCATTTGGCATCAATGTTATGAACATGTGTGTCATCACTATCAAGATTCAATATGAATAAACCCCTAACATTTGGTGCATGACCATAAAAGATATTACTCATATAAATAGAACAACCTTTATTCGGTGATTTAAATGAGTAACCGTCTCGCTATAAACAAGATCCAGATATAATGTTCATGCTTAACGCGGGCACTAAATAACAATTATTCAGGTTCATCACTAATCCC
The DNA here is from genome assembly GCA_022496015.1 of Hordeum marinum. Taxonomy (NCBI): domain Eukaryota; kingdom Viridiplantae; phylum Streptophyta; class Magnoliopsida; order Poales; family Poaceae; genus Hordeum; species Hordeum marinum. The sequence continues at coordinate 525,528,266 of CM039674.1, read as the reverse complement.
GATGGTAATTGAAGAGAGAGCGTGCCGATGGCGATCACATCAACCTTGGAACCATTTCCCACGCGCATCGTCACTTCGTCGTTTGCGAGCCTTCGTTTATTCCGTAGTTCCTGCTTTGAGTTGCAAATGTGAGCAACTGAACCGGTATTAAATACCCAAACACTACTACGAGAGCTAGTAAGGTACACATCAATAACATGTATATCATATATACCTTGTTTGTCGTTGGCCGCCTTCTTGTCAGCCAGTTACTTGGGGCAGTTCCGCTTCCAGTGACCAGTTCCCTTGCAATGAAAGCACTCAGTTTTTGGCTTGGGTCCATACTAGGGCTTCTTTACAGGAGTAGCAACTGCTTTTCCATCCTTCTCGGTTTTACCCTTATTGCCCTTGCCCTTGACCTTGCCATTTTTCTTGAAACTAGTGGTTTTATTGACCATCAACACTTGATGTTCTTTCTGGATTTCAGACTCAGCGACTTTTAGCATCGCAAACAGCTCGGGGACTGACTTGTTAATCCCGTGCATGTTATAGTCCATCACAAACCTCTTGTAACTAGGTGGCAGTGATTGAAGAACTCTGTCAGTGATCGCCTCTAGCGGAAGGGCAATACCCAACTCCGCTAGACGAGTTGAATACCCAGACATTCTTAGTATATGTTCACGGATAGACCCGGTCTCCTCCATCTTGCAAGCATAGAACTTATGGGAGGTTTCATACCTCTTGATCTGGGCGTTCTGAAAGATAAACTTCAACTCCTAGAACATCTCATATGCTCCATGACATTAAAAACGTCTTTGAAGTCCTGGTTCTAAGCCATACAATATTGCACACTGAACTATTGATTAATCTCCAGTATGTGCCTCCCAAACATTCTTAACGTCTTCGGAGGTCATGTCTTCTGGTTGGTCACCAAGCGGTGCATCAAGGACATATGATTTCTAGGAAGACGTGAGGATAATCCTCAGATTATGGGCCCAGTCAACAAACTTACTTCCATCATCTTTCAAATTAGCTTTCTCTAGGAACGCATTAAAATTCAGGGGTGCTACTGCGCGAGCCATTGATCTACTACATAAATATGCAAAGTTTACTTAGACTGTTGTTCAAGATAATGAGTTTAGTTAATCAAATTACTAAAGGTCCCACTCAAATTGACATCCCTCGGGTCATCTGAGTGTCACATGATCCAAATCCACCAACTCAAGTTCGATCATCATGTGAGTTGAGGTGGCTTCAATGGTGAACATCATTATGTTGATCATATCTACTATATGACTCATGCTCAACCTTTTGGTCTCTTGTGCTTCGAGGCCATGTCTGTACATGCTAGGCTCGTCAAGTCTAACCCGAGTGTTCTGCGTGTGCAACACTGGCTTGCACCCGTTGTATGTGAATGTAGAATCTATCACACCCAATCATCACGTGGTTTCTCGACACGACGAACTTTCACAATGGTGCACACTCGGGGAGAACACAATTCATCTTGAAATTTAAGTGAGGGATCACCTTATAATGCTACCGTCATACTAAGCAAAACAAGGTGCATAAAAGGATTGACATCACATGCAATTCATAAGTGACATGATATGGCCATGAACTTGTGCTTTAGATCTCCATCTTGGAAGCACCGGCATGATCTCCATCGTCACCGGCAAGACACCATGATCTCCATCATCTTGATCTCCATCAACGTGTCGCCATCGGGGTTGTCGCGCCCAACATGCGTCTACTACTATTGCTACTGTTTAGCGATAAAATAAAGCATTACATAGCTCTTAATGATTGACACGCAGGTCATACAATAATTAAAGACAACCCTATGGCTCCTGCCGGTTGCCGTACTCATTGACATGCAAGTCGTGATAATCTATACATCACATGATCATCTCATATATCACATCATGTAATTGGCCATATCACATCACAACATACCCTGCAAAAACAAGTTAGACGTCCTCTAATTGTTGTTTCATGTTTTACGTGGCTGCTACGGGTATCTAGCAAGAACAATTCTCATCTACGCAAAAACCACAACGGTGATACACTAGTTGCTTTTCAACCTTCTCAAGGACCGCCTTTGTCGAATCCGATCCAACTAAAGTGAGAGAAACTGGCACCCGCAAGCCATCTATGCAACAAGTTGCGATCGAGGGAACCGGTCTCTCGTAAGCGTACGAGTAATGTTGGTCCGGTCCGTTTCATCTCACAATACCGTTGAACCAAAATCTGACCAAGGGAGGAAGCAATCTAAGCATCAACGCCCACAAACCTTTTGTGTTCTACTCAAGATCTTATCTACACATAGACCTAGCTCTGATACCACTGTTGGGGAACGTTGCATGGAAAACAAAAAAAATTCCTACGCACACGTAGATCTATCCATGGTGATGAGCATCTATGAGAGGGAGAGTGGATCTACATACCCTCGTAGATCGCTAAGCGGGAAGCTTTAAGAAAACGCAGTTGGTGTAGTCGAACGTCTTCGCGATCCAAATCACCGTGCGTCCCGTGATCCAATCACGATCCGTCCCGCGATCCGATCACGATCCGTCCCACGAACTTGATCACGATCCTTCCGATCTAGAGCCGAACGGACGGCACCTCCGCGTTCAGCACACGTACAGCTTGATGACGATCTCCATCGTCTTGATCCAGCAAGAAGAAGTGGAGAGGAAGAAGAGTTCTCCAGCAGCATGACGGCACTCCGGTGATGGTGGTGGAGCTATTCCGACAGGGCTTCGCCTAAGCACTGCAGAAATCCAATCTAGAGGAGAAACTATGCACTGGAGGAACGGGTAACACGTGGCTGAAATTCTAGTGCAAAAACCCTAAGACCTCCAGTATATATAAGAGGAGAGCAGGAGAGGCCTTGGCACAAGGTCCAAGGCCTCCTTGCTTTGGCCGAAGTAGAGAGGGAGAGGTGGAGTCCACCTCCAATCCTAGTAGGACTAGGATTCACCCTATTTTGCCTTTTTTCACTTTTTCTCTTACGCCTTTTTCCTCCAGCTGCATGGGCCTCTTGTGGATGTTCCACTAGCCCACTAAGGGCTGGTTTACACCCTCCTACAGCCCATGTAGCCTCTTGGGTCGAAATACCCCTCCTGGTGGCCTCCCGGTACACTACCGGCACTCCCGGTACATTACCGATGAGCCCGAAACATTTCCGGCGACCAAAACAGGACTTCCTATATATGAATATTTACCTCCGAACCATTTCGGAGCTCCTCATGACGTCCGGGATCTCATACGGGACTCCGAACAAACTTCGGTCACCACCATACATAACTCTGTACTACCGAAACGTCACGAAACCTTAAGTGTGCAGACCCTGCGGGTTCGAGAACTATGTAGACATGACCGAGACACCTCTACGGTCAATAACCAATGGTAGTACCTAGATGTCCACATTGGTTCCTACATATTGTATGAAGATCTTTATCGGTTGAACCTCTATGTGAAGGATTCAATTAATCCCGTATGATGTTCCTTTTGTTCTTCGGTATGTTACTTGCCCGAGATTCGATCGTCGATATCTCCATACCTAGTTCTATCTCATTACCGGCAAGTCTCTTTACTCATTCCTTAATACAAGATCCCGTGACTAACACTTAGTCACATTGCTTGCAAGGCTCATTGTGATGTTGTATTACCGAGTGGGCCCTGAGATACCTCTTCGTCACACGGAGTAACAAATCCCAGTCTTGATCCATGCCAACTCAACAAACACCCTTGGAGACACCTGTAGAGCACCTTTATAGTCACCCAGTTACCTTGTGACGTTTGATACACACAAGGTACTCCTCCGGTGTCCGTGAGTTGTATGATCTCATGGTCATAGGAACACATACTTGACATGCAGAAAACAGTAGCAATAAACTGACACGATCATATGCTACATTTGTAGTTTGGGTCTTGTCCATCACATCATTCTCCTAATGATGTGATCCTGTTATCAAATGACATCTCATGTCAATGGCTAGGAAACCTCAACCATCTTTGATCAACGAGCTAGTTCACTAGAGGCATACTAGGGACAGTGTATTGCCTATTTACCCACACATTTAATGTGTTTCCAGTCAATACAATTATAGCATGGATAATAAACGATTATCATGAACAAGGAAATATAATAATAAACACTTTATTTATTGCCTCTAGGGCATATTTCCAACAAATATGACCAAGGAAGGAGTGAAGGCGCGGCACATTAACTTGGAGAGGGACGAGTACTTGTCGGTAAGTATTAATGCTTTTTCATTCCGAAGTTTGTGGTAAATTTCATCGTTTCGTGTTACACATGCCATTATGCTTCCTATTATGTAGGTGTGTCCAAATTGGTGTTATGAAAAAGACGAGTCCTGGGCGGCATTGGTGGACCTGTGGTGTGGTCAGGATGAAGCTTGGGCGGCTACTAGCAGCAAAAACAAAGCTAACCGAGGGAAGGAGGGAGTACATGCTCAAGGAAACCGGAACCACTTTCTCCACAAGGCACTTCGGGTATGACTAACCTCTGTAAACAATCTTCTTCTATTTACCGTCATTTTTTTATGTATGACTAACATCTGTTTGTTGGTGTAGGAGAAACTCAAGCGGCCGCTCTCACACATGGAGGCGTGGGAGATCGCCCATACTCGGAGGAAGCCCAAGCCTGGGGAAGACAAGTACTACGGCAACACCGCGGAGAAGAAGAAGAACTACTCTGCGGCGTATCTGAATCTACATCCTGACACACCTGAACCCATCAAGGCGCCTTTGGACGACAGGGTGGTGGTTGGCATGGGGCTGAAGGCTCATGGTCGGCAGCCGGTTCTGTATGCTGTGGTCACTCCTTCTATCTCCTACACACAGCTCCGAGCTACCGACCCAAGCCTGAGACAGCGCACGCCCACGACCATTGCGCAGTCACAGTCCCTCCTAGCCGAGCGGCACTCTGTAAGTATTTTTCCTTCTTATCTTCATTGCTCACTTTATTTTCCGCATTGAGATGTTTAATGAGTTCCATCACGTCATATTGTAGGCCTACATGGACTACACACGACAAGAGACCATGGCGTGGAGCGCGAGAGTTGCATCCGTCCAGGACCACAGCACTCACATGATGACGGTTAGTTTAGCCCCTTTCATTTCATTTCCATATTGACACTTTCATTTCTTCTGACATTGGTGTTTTCTTTGTCAATTAACATGCAACTCGTGTTTGAGAGCATGAGGAACGGCACGATTCCTGAAATGGAACCAACACCACCAGCTGCAGGACCACAACCAGTGCTGCTTACCTTTGAGGAATTTCTAGCACAACAACCAGGGACAACGGTGGTTAGTACATCCCAAACTATTCAACCACCGCTTACTGTTTATTCAACACAATATCATTCACTCAACATGTCTTTTCAAACATTCACGGAACCGGTGGATCATCCATTGGTGGTGGTGTCGGTGTTCACATCAATCCCGAGTCACGGAGCCCGGTCACTCCAATCCACCAAGGCGGTAGCACTGCCGCTAGCAATGAAGACCTAGGCTTTGGCGGACTTGGCGTTGACGACCTTGGAGGTGGACGTACTGGTGCCCCTTAGATGACTTGTGCTCTTTAGATGACGTCCGTCTTTTTACGCTACTTATATTTCTGATATGCTTATGTTGTTGGTTGTGAGGATGTGATGGTGTTGGTGTTGGTTGTAAGGATGTGATGGTGGTGTTGGTTGTGAGAACATATATATTTATGATGCTCTTGATGGTGCTGTTGCGCATTTATATTTCATTGTATATACCCTGCTATTTTGAATTGAAATGAATTTGTATGAAACAGGAAAAAGAAAAAAAAAACACAAAACTACACTGACGGCTAAGCCGTCGGCATAGAGGGCGTTCGAGTTACCAGTGGCTGCCACGTGGTAAGTTATGTCGACGGCTCGAGCCATCGACGTAGGCATGCCCCAGGAACTACCAGCGGCCGCCACATGTCAGGGTATGCCGACGACTATGCCGTCGGCATAGTTTCGGACCTATGTTGACGGTGCTAGCCATCGGCATAGGTATGCCACCAGGGACCATCGTCGGCCGCCACGTGGCAGTCTATGCCGACGGCCGGGCCGTCGACATAGTGCGACATGTGGCCGTCCCTATATGGGACGCTCTTGACGGCAGCGCTGCCGGACGCTGTTTGCCATGGATCTATGCTGACGGTCGGTGCCGTCGGTATCGATGTACGAACACCGTCGGCATAGCATCTATGCCGACGACAACCTGGGATACGCCGACATATATGGTGTCGATGGTGCTATGCCGACGGGGGCCGTCGGCATAGAAATCGGGGCTATGCCGACGGCCTGAGCCGTCGGCATAGGACTTTATCCTGGTAGTGAAAGTGCCCTAACTCAAAATACATTAAACAAACGCAACCCCAAAATAACAAAACAAAATCACATAGCTACCAACTGAGCTAGACGGGCTACATGTTTCAATTTTCAAATGTGTATTTAAATAAATAAGTTGTAAGGTGATCCGACGGGCAGTGGAGATATGCACATCGCGATCAAACGGTTACTTATCAAATGGTTGCCGCTTCATTTCATCTAGGGTTAACTGGTGCTACGTATCATGCCTCTAATTAATAAATATAGGTCTCCTTTGACTTGTAGGAATTTTGAAGCATTTGGATCCATAGGTAATTTTCGACATACATCATTTGATGCACAGGACGCAAATACTTAGAAAAACAAGGGTTTGTCTTCCCTACTTCAAGATGGAAGGGAGCCTCGTCTCAAGGGGTTTCCCTTAGCGGGATGGCTAAGTCGCATAGTATCTATGAACCCCTTATAAAACTTCCGTGGTTTTTTCTCCTTTTTTTGTGTTTTCTATCAGTTTTTTGGTTTTCTTTTCGATTTTTCTTCTGGTTTTTATTTTTTCAATGATATTTACTTTCCAATTTTTTCTGAGTGTTTTTTACAAGTTTTCAAAAGTGTCAGACAGCTTTCTTAATGCTACAGTGTTTGAACTTTTTTAAATGTCAAGAACATATTTTTTTGAAATTTTTGAATATTTAAAATGTAAACAATATTTTTTGGATAGTATGTAACATTTTTTTTAGAATTAAGATCATTTTATAAACCTTTGTTAAAAATATATGCACATATTTTTGAAACTCGTAAACATTTTTTTTAAATGTCACGCACTTCTTGGTATGCCTCATTTTTACAAAATCACACAAGCATTTTATATTGTATATAAATTTTACTAATAGTATGAACATATTTCAGAAATACATGAAGATGTTTTATATGTTACAAACTTTTTTTAACATTACACAAATAGTTTTAAAAATATTAGGTCCATTATCATATATATATATATATATATATATATATATATAACGTTTTTAAAATGTAGGGAGCATATTTCAAATGCATGAATATTTTTCTAAAACTGCAAGAACAAAATTTTAACACTTACCAAACGTTTATTATACATTTTTATACATGGTGCATTTTTTTAACTAAAGAAAGTAATTTCTCCATATATTACTCGATAGAAAAAAAACTACAGGATCTTATTAGGCCGGCTCACTACATACTGCCATTGAGACGAGCGGACCTACCATGTCACTACCGATGAGATGTGGTCGTGCCCGTATTGTTCGTTCTCGTACTACCCCCCACCCCCACCCCACCCCACCCATCGCCGCAGCTCGACTCGATCATGTTTTTGTCAAATCAACTACATGTTTTTTTGGGAGTCCACGTTGTTTAATTATAGATGTCATAGATGGACTTTGGACACATATAAACAAGAATTTGTGAAATATCTCGAAGACCCACGAGCGGTGTCATGGGAAGTTTACCTTGACTTTGAGGAGAGTTGATTCTCTTCCACATTCTATTGGAGTTTATGAAGAAGAGTGTTACACGTGTGATCCCCCTCCACTGCTCGCGCGCGTCAAGTGAGCCGAGCATAGACTTATGCCATGCATGTGTGTGCTTTATTTTTGCTCTATGGACCTAGCGGGTGCGTTACAAATTCGAACAGCGAGCTTTTACTAACTCGGCCGTGGGCCTAAACCCACGTCTCCCTATCGTCGCACATATTTTATAAAAATCAAAAAGAGGGTAGGATATATTGAAGGAGCTGACAACCCTAGTCGGGGTCCATTTGTTGCATCTCAGAGACTCGAATGGGTGGGTTGGACCCATATGTCAGTGAGACATCAGCAGGCAGTGGCACATAGTAAGGAGAGTGTTGTAAGCCACTGCGTTCCTCGTAAAGAGCTGCTCTCTATCTTTGCCCGAACAAGCTTAGCTAGAGAGCCCGTTTCGCTGCTACCTTCGCCTGCGCATGTGAACTGGTATTGAACGTTCTTCTCAATCCACAATTTCACAACTCATTGTGTACGTGTCTGCCCGTCTCAAAAGTAATCACCTACTCCCAACCTTCGTTCAAAACTACGACACACGAGAGAGGGAGAGCCGTGCATGCGTACGTGCTTGATCGATCTCTCCGCACAGCCGTGGTGCAGAGTTTAGGTGCAACGTCTCCAGCAGAGAATCGTCACCAGCATGATCATCATCAGTGCCAGGAACTGCGTGAGAACTGTGCTTGCTGTTCGTTATTTCCGCATCGTTCTCTTACCAACATTTGTCTCGGAGAAGGGCTGTGCCAGTGTCTTTTTCTACCTGCCGTTGGGCATCCTCTCTCTGCTCCCGTGTTCGGTTGTGACTTTCTGCAGTCCAGTCACTGTACCCATCAAAGTACGATGGATCAGCTACAAAGCTAGCTTCCGTTTCGAAAAGAGAAAAACAGCCAAGCATGCTGGCTAGCGGCCGGGCGCGCGCGGGCGGTTGGGAGTTCGTGCGTACGTTTATATCCCTTCTCTCTGTGTGATCTCTCTTTCTCATATGAAAGCATGCATGAAAACAAAGTGTGTGAGAAACTTCAACGAACTGCACTTGACATGTCAAATCAAATCGGCGTTTTGTATGTCACATGTCATGTATCCACCATGCGCCCAACCCATCGATCGACATGATTCTAAAACTCAAAGTGGGTCTATACAAACAAAAAATGTGGCTCGGCTGACTCCGCAGGTTTTACATGCCATCGGTCTGAATTGCTACTCTCCTTGCTTTCAGAAAGTTTTTTATTTCTGCGACCCTAGAAAGTTATCCTTTCAATGAAGGATGGAGCCAAACTTTTAGATTTTTCAGCAACAAAAAAGTATTTTTCTGAAAAATTGACTTCTAATACCCAAAGAATTTGTCACAAAGATACCTTCATGATGATACGACTTTTGTTGGACTTCATAAATATGCAGTGACATAAATTAAAAGTCAAAGTCAAGGTTAAAAGGCCATTCATGCTAATACCAAAAAACAATTTTAAGAACTAGAAACTCTTGTCATTATTGGATGCATCCGAGTGGAGACGACCCAAATATATTGCTAGCAACACTAGACACTAGACTGTGCGTTGTTGCGGGCATCAGTTGTAATATATTTCAACGAGATTTGATTGTGTGCAATATAAATATGGATAGACTAATAACATGTGAACCAAAATTGAAAATACATATGACTTATTATATTTCACTATGTCCAGTTGTAAAATATTTATTGAATGTAAGTAGAATAGTATAATAAAAACTATTTTTTCATGCACTGTTGCATCTGGTGGTGAGTCTTTTCCAATGCAAGGTTGGATCTTGAGGTTGGCTTTATCACATCTATAATTGTACATATAGGATAAATAACTTAGCGGGCATCAATACTTACGTATATATAGGATATGTGTGTAATTGTTACCCTAGGATTTGCAAGTTTCTTTTTCTTGATCATTTTTTGGTAGGGCCTGAATGAACCAATTTTCGGTAAATCTTATACACTTTGGGCTTGGCTAGAAAATATTCAAATGAAAATTTAGTTTCACTTTTGTTTGTGTCACAATATTTATATATTCTAACCTAACATATCGATATGCTACAATGTGTTGCATTAGCCAGCTCACACATCTTTTTTCTCTCGGGAGTGTGTGTTCGAACCATCATGGGAGAAGACGGGATAAAATATACATAAGGACAATATTGGGAAAACCTAATTCAAATTCACGATGAAATTTTGAATGGTATTACCATTTTCAGGGGTCAACGAGATTTCCGACAACCAACCATGGAAATAATTGTGTAGTGAAAGTCCCAACTCTATCTATATATATCCACACACCGTGCCAATCTTGCGATAACCGCCGAGTCAACTGCCCGTTGCATCCTATGTAATCATTGTGAGTGACCGCCACTTCTAGTCCTCACTCTACCCCATCTTTGGCAATAGTGTTTCTGCTTCACCACCACTCATGAGCAACCCTATTCACAGTCATTGCCATAGTCGTGCCGCATTACCTTGAGTTCCCACCCTACCACAATCAACAGGGCCGGCACTCGATCTCGAATTCCCAACCCCCCTTGTCGGGCATCGGACACGCGAGCAGGGGGGTTCTTAGGAGGTCCATGTCCCCTTTTCCCACTGCCACCTCAAACTACCCAAGTACACCGCCAAGGCCTTTGGTTAGTTGTGTGCACCATGATCCTTCTCTCTCTCTCTTGTTGTTCACGATCCGAATTGTCCGGCATAGCCCCAGAAAGCCACCTCAGCCAAGAGGTTGTGTGTGTGTGTGTGTGAGAGAGAGAGAGAGAGAGAGAGAGAGAGTCCAACTCCAAACATCAAATTAATGTTGCCCCTTGCACCATTTCTCCCTCAATTAATTTCCAATGACACACTCCCTCCGGTCTTTTTTAGTTTGCATATAAGATTTGTCTTAAGTCATACCTTATATAGTTTGACCAACTTTATTGAAATAATTGCCAACATTTACGATGTGAAACTAATATCATTAGATGTGCCATGACTTTAATTTTCGTATCGTATAAGCTTAGCATTGCAAATCTTGATATTTTTTCATATAAACATGGTCAAACTTTACGACTTAAACAATTTTTATATGCAGAGTAAAAAGGACCGGATGGTGTACCATTTGAGGAACAACACGCAAAACTAGTTGGTTGTGAATTGGTGCCAGCTTTAGCATGTGCCGTCATAATAAAACTCCCCAATTTGACAGCTTAGTTTGGAACTCACTTACACTATCCCAACGTGAAAATCAATACGAATTCAGAAACTGATCAAGCTATATCCTGCTTGGACAGCACACGCAGGAAAGAGATCTGACCACCGTACACGTTTCACACTCAACCGCCGGCTATCCCTACAATCCAATGCTAGCAAGCTTCCAATCTTCTTTATACGAGTTTAGCCTCTAGATACAAAAAGCTCAAGAGCAGGTATATAAAAGGAATATCATTTGGGCAGTTAATACTTGGGTATCCTACTAGTAGAATGGTTTCTCTGAAATATATATTCAGGACAATACATACGACGAGGCATGGTGCGGCGTGGCGTGGAGACTGGAGACTGAGAGTGTGGTACTTCTCCTGAACTATCTATCTGAGAGCAGGTGTGCCGCAGAAGGTGTGAAGAGGGGCAGAGGAAACTGACGCGAGCGGGACAAACGGTGTCTCTCGCCCCTCTCGCCGGACTACAACAGCAGACGTGATCAAACACGCGGGCACGGGACTAAGGCGACCGCGCGCGCGCCAACGCAGGGCTGCACCCATCCCGTTTCCATTTCTCCAACTGAAACGCATGGCCTCCAAGGTCCCCGACGCGACCAACGCCCTCGGTGGCTAGCTGCCTAGGCCATCTAATTCGCATGCGAATAGCAAAACTAAATGTGTGGATACATGAATCAGGATTAAAACTAACCTGCGGCTGCTATAGCCTGCTACTAATCCATCGTAGGTCCTGCGGCCGCGGCCGCGGCCGCTGCATGTTGGGTACGCGACACGGAGCTGGATCGCAACCATTTTGTTTTGTTGGGTTCTTGTTCGACAGAACAGATCATCCCGTGTTTTTGCTTTCTTTTTCAGAAAAGACCAATCAATTTAGTTTTGGTTTGCTTGTGTTTGTCGATGGCTCCAAATAAGGACAATTTTCGTGATGACAAATGCAACGGCATGTGCCGCTAGGCTGCTAGTTGTGGTGTGCCCTGCATGGCCGCCGGCCGGCCGGCACAGCACGGTGGAGCGTGCCGCGTGCAGGTGGCTGACGCCATACTACATATGGAACCAAACCAAATGTTCCATGTGTTCTGTTCTGCCCTCGGCACTCAGAGCATTTACAGCCAGGTGTCTCAAACCCTTCTCAAATGTCTGACCAAGCCGCTCGGTCATTGACCGGTCGCGAAATTTTGATCCGGCTGAATGCTTTAAACGGACTCCAAACGTCCGAACTGACAACCATGCTTCATATTTAGTCCAAATATGGGGCGGATACGAGGGCATTCGGGCGCGTCAGGGCACGCTCGCCATGACAGCCTGACGCGCGTTGGTCCGCGTCGTACCCACATATATTTGTCTCATCCGTTCGCCGGACTGAACCCTACCTACTTCACACTCCACTTCCCTTTACTCGCTCCGCCACCCAACCTTCTCTTTGGCGATTTTTGGCCGTCTCCGGCATGGTAGACAGCAGATCTGATTCCGATAAGTCTGAATCCATCGACTAGGGTGTCCTCCCATGCAGGTTGGAGGAGGCAATGGCGTTCTGCATTGCACTTCGCCGCTCCAGCCAAGACAACAACGGCGACAGAAGGATCAGTCCGACGCAACTCTATATCGTCGACTCAATGGCTGCTCGGGTCCTTTGGGGTTGTATCATCGCGGTTCTGGCGGCCAGAAAATCTCTCCTTCCCCATCACATGTCCGGCAAACTATGAGTCCCACCGGGAATGGGCGGCCTGCTGTGAAAATGAGAAGATAAGGACCGTCGAGGCTCGTGTCCTGGCAGAAATGGCGGCGATGGATGCTGATGATGCGGCGGCGCGCGGGACCACAGAGGAGGAAGTCATTTGCGTCCGCATTTTGAAGAAATGATACCGGACGAAGATGGGCGCGCCCTCGTCCGAGTGCAGAAGCGGACGGTCCGTGAAATGTCCGGACTGCCATTGAAGGAGGAGAAGGAACTCACTGACGGTGAGAACAGCTTCGACAACGAGCCGATCCAGCTTGGTTCGTACTACATCTTCAATCGGTACTTTCGAGAGAAGGATGACAAGGGTAGCCGTGGATGATCTGCAGCAGCTACATCATAGCTGCTACAGATAGATAGATAGATAGATAGATAGATGGATGGATGGATGGATAGATAGATAGATAGATAGATAGATAGATAGATATGGGATAGAATGTGTGACAGCACCGAGCATCTCATGTGTGCTTTTTCTTTGAGTTCCTACTTTTACAACTTTTCATATATTTTTAATCAAAAGTTTAAATTAAGTTTCATTTTCAGATTCTTGTTGTTTGTTACGAGAGCATTCAAATGAGATTCATTCTGAACTTATTTTAATGATTTTTCAAACGTCTCTATGTTTCAACCGTCAAACTTAGACTACCCATATTGGAAAGTAAGATAGAATATAATAACATGCATATATTACTCGTCTAAGTTACTACCTTCATAACGGCCAGTAACACGGAGGTAGTAACATTGAGCCTTTCATTTATTACACATCTTGCCTTGGTATGTGTTATGTTACTCATAGTATTAATAATATAGTATATTACTTAATTTCTCTCTCCTCTCATTAATTAGTTGCCACATTTTTTTTTTTGCTTAGGTGACATCTATGTTACTATCTATGTTACTCTTATTATGGGTAGTCTTAGATGAGTGAAAGACAAAATGGCAAGATTCGGAAACTGCAAACGTCAAAATCCGAGACGTAGTGTGAGCGGACAACAAAATAAAAGTTACGGAAACGGCGAACATTGAAATTTTATGTTTTAGAAATTAGAACCTAAAACTTATTGTCTGGGCACTAAGGTGCGGTCACGGGGCAGGTGCGTGCTCCCGCACCTGTGTGCCCCCTGCCAATTTGCCAATTCGCAGAAGAAGTTTTGGATGCAAGAAGATGAGATGGGTGCAGATGCCGAATCCGGGCCAGCTAGGACTTGCTCTGAATAGCGAGAGAGGAAGGCAGATGCCCTCGTCCACAGGTGGTTGCGTTGTCGCCGTCGAGTGTACAGTTCCATGTCATTCTCGTACCACGGGGCCCGCGCTGCTGGACTCGATCGTGTCCATGTCAACTGCAGCGGCCCGTATCCACCGTTCAACTCAACACCTGGCCTGCCTAAGAAACTTCTTCCGTCCGCTGTTCAAACTCCGTCGACGCCGGCCGACTATGTCAAGCGGACGCAGGTCTACTTCCTACACATGGTATGTTGATTCGGTCGGATTTTGTACAGAGAAATACTTACGTGGAATAAAGCTCTTCGTTCAATCAAACGGATATGGACGCAAAAACCAACCCGAACTCGGTTCCATATACTAAATCTAAACTTTAGCAATAGCAAATATGTATGGTACGAAAATATATTAAATAAGGTAATGGTTCTAATTGTATTGATTTGGTATTACAGATGATAACATTTTTTTTTATAAACCTTGTCGGGTTTAGAAAGTTTGACTCAAGACAAATTTACTATGAGAAGTCAAAATAAACATAGGAAGTACAATATATATACAGCGGGAATTTAATGGCATAGATATAATGTCATACTGTATAATTTATGCCATCAAATCTACCGCCCTATCCTTGGTCTAAGATAGAGCATAACGCATGGAACATTCAGTTCCATTTGTAGTATGCGGCCACTTGCCAGCACGCGGCACGCCGCACCAGACCACACCACAGCCAGCCTAGCACTGGCAATGAACGCCGTAGCATCTGTCATAACCAGACCATACACAAGAAAAAAACAAAGTTTTACCATAGAGGTATTAATTCAACGGATTATATGTTCTTTTGTCCACAAACAAAACAAAAACATATAACAAAACAAAACAAAAAACATTGTGTGTGATCTGTGCTGTCGAACAAGAGTCCAACAAAATGGTTGCGATGGATCGATCCAGCGCCCTACCAGGTACGTCATGCAGCGCGCGTGCATCCCCGGCCGCGGCCGCCGGAGCAGTTAGCAGCTTGTCGGCAACTCATCGGCCCATTCATCGGCGACGCACGAACGTATCCGATCAACCAACCAACTGAACCAGAGCTACGGCCCGGCCACCGGCAGCCGGAGAGCGCGGGAGTGCAGTTTCCGGAGAACGTCGCCGAAGCGGCCGAGGTCGAGGCTCACGTTCTGGCCGCCGAGGTACACGCGCGCGGTCAGGTCCCACCCGCCGCGCTGGCGCGTGGCCGCCTCCGGGTCGCGCAGCACCACGTCATCGGCGGCGTACTTGCGCACCAGCGAGCTCTCGTTCGCCGCCGCGTCGTACTGCTCGTAGTGCATCCGCATCATGGCCGTCGCCTTCTCGTAGCAGCCGCGCGCCACGTGCGGCACGCCCAGCGGCGCCACCTGCAGCAGCGCCGCGCGCCCCGGCCGGAGGAAGAGCAGCTTGGTCAGGTCCGCGCCGTGCACGCCCACCAGCACGTCGCACGGGCTCACCGCCGCGTACTCGGATGACAACGGCGCCCCGTTCGCCGTCTCCAGGATGGACACGTCGAACCCCACCGACTCCGCGAGGCGCGCCACCGCCGCCTCGTTCTCGATCACCCGGTTCCCCTTGCGCGAGTACAGCCCCAGCCTCGGCCGCCGCGGCTGCTGCTGCTGTTCATGATCCGGCGTGCTGTCGTCCTTGTACGCGCCGGCGAGGAAGTCGTGGAAGTCGACGAGGGTCCGGTTGTCCCGCGTCCTGGCCGGCTCGACGGCGAGGATGCCGTGGAAGCGGGTCCCGACGATGACGCCCGGGAAGCAGTGCGTGCGCTTGTCGTGTAGGAGGTCGATCACGTGGTGGTCCGAGAGCCCCGACACGAGCTCCCGGAACGTGCCGGCCCACCACGGGTTGTACGCGAGAACGGCGAGGACCACGTGACGCCGGAGGTGCTGCACCGTGAGCCACGCCGGCAGGAACCCGTCGTTGAACGCGTGGAACAGGTTGCCCGTGTACCCGCCCGCCGTCATCACCAGCGCCGGCGCGTCGTGGCGCACGTCGCACCGGTGCGCGTCGGCCTCGTCCGGCCGCGCCGCGCGGAGACGCACCTCGTGGATGTTGGCCATCAGGTGCTTCTCCCACTTGCGCGTGTAGGGCCGCACCCGCTCCTCCGTCTCTGCCACGGTGGCGTTGGCGTCGGCGGTGCCGTTAGGCGATTGCGGCGGGAAGAGCAGGAACGAGAGGGACGCGGCGTCCAAGCGCACGTCGCCGGTCATGAAGCACACGTCGGTGTTGAAGTCCGAGCGGTCGCAGCAGATGCCATGGCCGCCCATCGACGCGCACGGGGAGTTCACCTGATTGTCGAGGACCAGCGCGTGGCCCTCATGACCTCTGACACCATCGACGCCCTGTCCTTGTAGTTGTCCTCCCGCCGCTCTACCGGACGTGGCCCGCTGCGGCCACAAGAAGTCGACGGGCACGGTGGGCGACAGGAAGCGCGGGGCGTAGACGAGCGCGCACATGACGACGGTGAGGACGAAGAAGAAGTGAACAAACCCCGGCCACCTGCCGGCCACCTTCTTCCCGCCGCTCCCGTCCTCCACGTCCATGGCGCCGGCGCCGAGGCCCTTTGTCGCGTCGGGGAGCTTCGAGGCCATGCCGCCGTTCGGTTGGAGAAATGGAAACGGGATAGGTGCACACGCCGGTCGCCTTTGTCGCGTGCCCGGTTTGATGAGGTCGGCTTATGTAGGCCGGCGAGAGACGAGTCGCACACGCCGGCGCGGCGCGCATTGATGTGCGTGCGGGAATTCCTCCTGTCAGGCGACCCACCGTTTGTCCCGCCCGCGTCAGTTTCCTCGGCCTGGATTCGGCACCTGCACCTATCCATCTCATCTTCAGGGACTGATTTCCTCTCAGTCGCCTACACGTAGTACCACACTCATTGGCCACGCCACACCTCGTGGTATATCTCTTTTCGATTTTCAGAGAATCGAAGAGTAGTATACGAGGTATTAATTCTCTCAAAAGATATTCTATTCTTTTTTTAATAAGGCAATCAAATTTGTGTATATATCTAAAATAGATGTGGAGTAGTACAGAGGAAGATTGGAAGCTTGCTAACTATGGACGGATAGCCGGCCCGCGGTTGAGTGCGAACGTATGCATACGGTGGTCAAATCTTTTTCCTGTGTGTTGTCCATGCAGATTTAGCCTTTTGATCAGTTTCTGAATTCGTATTGATTAGATTTCCAGATGGGGCAGTAAGTGAGTGCCAAACTAAGCTGTCTTATTGGGGAGTTTTATTATGACGGCACCGGCTAAAGCCAGCTGGTTTCACGCCTTCTTCCTCAAATTAATTTGGTGCTTGGAGTTTTATTATGATTGGAAATTAATTTGGTGCTTGGAGTTGGCTTCTCCCTCTCTACCTCGAGGGGCATTTTTTTGGGGCAATATAGATGGCCAGTGCTTTGCGC
Source organism: Hordeum marinum (assembly GCA_022496015.1). Classification (NCBI taxonomy): domain Eukaryota; kingdom Viridiplantae; phylum Streptophyta; class Magnoliopsida; order Poales; family Poaceae; genus Hordeum; species Hordeum marinum. The sequence goes on along the minus strand of CM039674.1, from coordinate 525,510,754 downwards.
CCGCGTGCCGATCAAAACTTACGGCCGACCGCACGCCGGCCGCTCGATCCGTCAGATTGGATCTGGTTTGACCGTCAGATTTGTTCATGCAGCAAAAATTTTCGATGCAGCAAATTTCGGTAATGAATGCAGCAAAAATATGGTTGTAGCAAAAAAAAAATCAGCGTGGTCGTAGTAAAAAAACAACGTTGATGATACGTGGTAGCAAAATAAAATGTGGGTTGTAGCAAAACAATCCGGTGAACTCGGGTTGCAACTCTGACGAACGTGTATGCAGATTTTTTTAGTGAACGGTTGTAGCAAAAAATGATACCCGTTGTAGCAAAAATTAACACCGGTTGTAGCAAAAAAAATCCGACGAACTCGGGTTGCAACTAAATGTGGATGCAGCTTTTTTAGTGAACAAAAATATAACAAAAAATCATCAACGATTGCAGCAAAAAAAATTATCGATAGTAGCAAAAAAAGATAACAGTTACAGCAAAAAAAGACGTCTCGCAGTAAAAAAAAAAGGGGGTCCACGCACGACACGCACAGGACCGGCCGAAACGTTCGGCCGGCGTGCCGGGGGAAACGTTCCCCAATATAGATTATTTAATACTAGTAAATATGCTCATGCGTTGCAACGGGAGGCACAAATATTACACCTAGCCAAATAAGCAAATAATACCAAACCTACAAGAAAAAACTACTAAAATAGACCATAAGATAGTATTAAAAAAATCTTTATAAGCACTATTTAAACAATATGGAAATCAACATTAAGCCACTGGTTTACATAAACCTCATATCAGTAGTTTAGTGTACACCGCTTTCGCGAAATGAACCATTTTATTCTCTGGTTTTAATTTTTATTATTTTATGTTTTTACCTTTTCTTTTTGGTTTGCTTTTTCTTTCAGTTTTTCTTTTTTTTGGTTTAAGGTATTTTGTTTCTTTTTTCAAATTTGTTTTCCTTTTCTTTTTATTTTTCTTTTATTTTTTCCTTTACTTTTTACTTCTTTTTAATTTTCCGAACATCTTTAAAATTCTTGAATCTTTTCTGAAATTCTGAACATTTTTGGAATCCGGAATTGTTTTCTGAAATCATGAACATTTTTAGAAATCATAAAAAAATCAAATTCATGACTCTTTTACAACGTCCCAAACATTTTATGGAATCATGAACCTTTTTTTGGAAAAAAATTAATCGGCAAACTTTTTTTTGAATTGACAAACATATTTTTGAAATTTGGGAACAAATTTTGAAATTCACGAACATTTGTGTTGTTTGGACGAACATTTTGGGACAACATGCATACATATTCATGTAAAAAAAATAAAAAAAAATCAAATCTTTTAAGCATCTTTTTGGAGTAGTTCGAAATAAAGTGCTCCCTTGCCCCCATGTTCTGAAAATTCGTTTTAAGTCCGACATATCCAACAGAAGTAGAGTTTATGGTAAGCAGGATAATTCGCAGCACAAACACAATTGAACATGATGACTTGCACCGCTCCTACTTAAAACTGCTCAACAGATAAGAGACCAACATAAACTAAACAGAAATATAAGTCTGACCACCCGCACGATCAGGATAAATTGAACAACAACCAATCTTGCAATCGTCATGCTTAGTTACTGCTAAAGAAAGCAGACCAACTTGATAGTAGTAGCTCAAAAAAAGAACTCTATATAAGCCGCCCCTCCCCTCCTACACAAGGGTTCGCAACCATTGTAATCCATATATTCCACACGCCATAAGCTCCTGAGCACTGAGACGTAGGCTGACCTCCATGAGAGGGGCCTGAACTCATACATCCGTGTGTACATCCTCGCCGTAGCTAGGACTCTGCCCTCTCCTTTCGTACCCCTACCATCTACTGTCAGGCTCGTTTCCATGACAGTTGGCACCCACCGTGAAGCATGCGTCTAAGCGACTTCCGGCGAGGTTGCATTTTTTATCCTTCGACATGTCTTCCGGCGGTGTTTTTGCTCTATGCCACGAGATCCATTTTGGTGCGCTGACCTTCATCGCCGACGATTCGGCATGGCTCCAGGAAGCACCTCTCGATGTCGAGGCGCTCCCGGTCCGCGAGGCTGCGCACTTCTGCGCGAGTTCCTGCGGCGTGTTGCTGCGTCAGCCTTCGACTCCCTACACGTCGACTCCCCTCGCTATTCGCGGTCGCAAGCGGTCCGGCTGCTCACGACTTCAGCGATGGGTTAAACACGCAGCGGCGCATCAAACTTCTTCACAGATTGCAGCACTCAAGCCCGCCGAGTCCCTTCACGGCGTGTTCGAGTCGGATTCTGATCCGTCCGACGTGCCTTCCGAGTGCGAAAGTTGCGATCCCGCAGCGGAGCTATTGATGGCGTGCTCTCATCAGAGTTTGCCGCCTGGCTTTGGCCGTGGCAGACGCGAGGCTGGAGGTCCGTCGAAAGAGCAGCCACGCCGCGAAGAGGAGGTTCTTCATACTCTCATCGTCGGCGCGACTACCGAGGCCCAAGCTTTGGAGGCCACGTGCATTCGTCTGGAAGAACTCCAGGCGGAGATTGACGAGCGTGCTCGTCAGCGCCCGCCACGCCCCAGTCGATGTCATCGACAACTGTTTCCGACTGGATCTCACTACGACATTGAGGGATATCGAACTCCTGTGCTAAATATTGTTGCTGCTGCTAGGATAGCGGATTCCATTCAGCCATCCTGGTCAGAGGCTGGAAGAGGACTGATGCAGATCAGAGCACTGTTAGATGCAGCTCAGCGTCAGATTCAGTAGTTTCTCAGTCCCGTAACAGGATACACAACAATTCACCCAGGGCGGAGACCGTTTAGTCGGCACATAGCCTTGGATCGCCCTTACGCCTTCAGGTCGGCGGTTTCCGTGAAGGGCAAGACAGAGATCAGTTTCACCGCGAAGACCACCGTCGAGTGCCCACCCCTCCGTGGAGTGGTCCATACGCGCCTCGGTGCCAGGACGACAGGCGCTCCTTCGGTGATGAGAAGGATGCGGGCTTTGACACCCGCGCCTACCTTGTTCAGAAGCGAATTGACAGGGGCAGAGCCTACAGAGAAGGACACAACAGAGATGTTCCGAGTGGAAGCTCAGTTGTGGTGTCTGGTCCCGAGTGTTTCAGCAGAGCCATACGTTTTGCAGAGATCCCTCCAAGTTCAGGATGGCGGCGGGAATCGGAAAGTTTTCTGGCGAAACAAAACCAGAGACTTGGTTAGATGATTACCGAGTGGCTGTGCAAATTGGTGGCGGAAATGATAATGTTGCAATGAACCACCTGCCCCTGATGTTGGATGGTTCAGCTCGAGCTTGGCTGAATCACCTGGCTCCTTCCAGTATACATTGCTTGGAAGATCTTGCCAGAGTGTTTGTCAGAACCTTTGATGGCACTTGCAAGCATCTGACAGGTCTGGTCGACTTACAACACTATGTCCAAAAGCCCAATAAAACTTTATGGGATTATATTCATCGATGGTCCACTCTGCATCATACAGTGGAGAATGTGTCGGAACACCAGGCCGTTTGTGCTTTAAAGGCCGATGTGAGATACAGAGAACTATATTCTTGAAGTTTGGGCGGACGGGTGATATTTCACTCGGCAAGATGATGGAAATCGCCACTCGGTACGCCAATGGCGAGGAAGAAGACCGCCTCCATAGCGACAAAGGAAAGGTAGTTGTCAGTGAGGCTGGCGGCAACAACAATCAGAAACAGAAGCGAAAGGCTAAAGATCCGGTTCAGGCAGAAGCGACAGCACTGGCAACTTAGTCAAAGAACAAGGGCAAAGCTAAAGCACAGTATGCCCCCAAGAAAGGGAAAAATCAGTCAGGAACTGATATCATGGATCAGCCGTGTGTAATACACACGAGGAAAGATACAGAAGGCAATCTGATTTTGCCAAAGCACACCACTCGACAGTGTCAAACCCTTATCCAGCAATTCAAGGGAGACCAGCCGAGTGAGAAATCTCCTGAGAAGGGAGATGAAGATGAGGAAAAGGAAACATTCCCGGATGTCACTGCTACACTGGTAATCTTTGCTGATGTCGAGAGCAAGAGCCGCCTGAAAGTCATCAACAGAGAAATCAACATGGATGTGCCCGATACCCTCACCTACCTCAGATGGTCCCAATATGCTATCACATTCGACCAGACAGACTATCCTGCTCATGTGGCCACTCCCGGTCGGCAGGCTCTAGTAGTTGATCCGGTGGTGCAGGCGACTCGACTTATAAAGGTCCTCATGGACGGCGGCAGTGGCCTGAACATTCTTTATGTGGATACCCTGAAAGGGATGGGCATTCCGATGTCCTGTCTGAGTGAGAGCAGCATCGAGTTTCACGGGGTCATCCCAGGAAAGAAAGCCAAGTCACTCGGCCAGATAGCATTGGATGTGGCATTCGGAGATGACAAAAATTTCTGAAAAGAAAAGTTGACATTTGAAGTCGTGGATTTCAAGAGTGCTTACCATGCCATTCTGGATCGACCCTCTTATGCACGTTTCATGGCCCGACCATGTTATGTGTATCTCAAGTTGAAAATGCCAGGCCCTAAGGGCGTGATCACGGTCACGGGCAAGTGACAGTAGGCTGAAGAATGCCTCCAGCAAGGCTCCAAGATCGCCGATCAACAGATGGATATGGTAGAGTTGGAGGAGTACAAGAAAACCGCCGACCCTGCCGATTTTCTTCGTGCAAAGAAGCCGGCTTCCGAGTCGACATTTCAGTCAGCAAGGGAAGTGAAGAAGGTACACATCCACCCAACGGATCCAACCGCTACCCCGACGAATATCTCAACAACACTCGATAGTAAATAGGAAGCCGAGCTCATCCAGTTCCTCCGTGAGAACAGGGATATCTTTGCATGGAAGCCTGCTGACATGCCGGGGATTCCCAGGGAGCTGGCTAAGCATCGTCTGCGAGTGGATCCGAAAGCCAAACCTGTCAGGAAGCATTTGCGTCGCTCAGCGACGGAGAAGCGCAAGGCAATCGAGAAGAAGTGGCCCGTCTCTTGTAAGCCAAGTTCATTCGGGAGATTTACCACTCCGAGTGGCTCTCGAATGTTGTGATGGTGCCAAAGAAAGATAAGTCGTTGCGCATGTGCATTGACTTCAAACACCTCAACAAGGTGTGCCTAAAAGATTATTTTCCGCTCCACCACATAAATCAAATTGTTGACTCGATAGCAGGGTGTGAGCGTTTATCGTTTTTGGATGCTTATTCTGGGTACCATCAGATCCGTCTATATGGCCTGGATGAAATAAAGACAGCCTTCATCACTCCATTCGGGTGTTTTTTTTACATCAACATGCCTTTTGGTCTCAAGAATGTCGGCGCTACTTTTATGCGCATGATTCAGAAATGTTTAATCGACCAGATCCCTCGGAATGTCAAGGCATACATGGACGATATAGTGGTCAAGTCCCGCAAAGGTTCCGACCTGCTGGCTGACTTGGCCGAGACATTCGCCAATCTGAGACAATTCGACATAAAGCTGAATCTGGCCAAATGTAATTTCGGTGTCCCTGGCGGCAAGTCGCTCGGTTTTCTCGTTTCCGAGCGAGGGATTGATGTCAACCCTGAGAAAATCAGTGCCATCACCCGTATGAAGACTCCCGTGCGAGTGCACGATGTTCAGAAGGTCACGGGTTGCTTGGCAGCATTGAGTCGATTCATTTCTCGTCTTGGTGAGAAGGCTCTGCCTTTATATCAGTTGATGAAGAAGTCCGACACGTTCGACTGGACTCCTGAAGCCGAAGCAGCATTTGTTGAGCTCAAAGCCCTGCTCTCCTGTTGGAAATATGCCCTAGAGGCAATATATAAAGTGTTTATTATTATATTTCCTTGTTCATGATAATCGTTTATTATCCATGCTATAATTGTAGTGATTGGAAACACATTGCATGTGTGGGTAAATAGACAACATTGTGTCCCTAGTATGCCTCTAGTGAACTAGCTCGTTGATCAAAGATGGTCAGGGTTTCCTAGCCATTGATATGTGATGTCATTTGATAATGGGATCACATCATTGGGATAATGATGTGATGGACAAGACCCAAACTACAAACGTAGCATATGATCGTGTCAGTTTATTGCTACTGTTTTCCGCATGTCAAGTATATGTTCCTATCACCATGAGATCATGCAACTCACGGATATCGGAGGAGTGCCTTGTGTGTATCAAACGTCGCAACGTAACTAGGTGACTATAAAGGTGCTCTACAGGTATCTCCGATGGTGTCTATTGAGTTGGCATGGATCGAGACTGGGATTTCTTACTCCGTGTGACGGAGAGGTATCTCGGGGCCCACTCGGTAATGTAACATCCCTGAATTTTAATGTGTTCCTAGAGAAAGCTAAGTTGAAAGATGATGGAAGTAACTTTGTTTATTGGGCCCGTAATCTGAGGATTATCCTCACGGCTTCCCAGAAACAATATGTCCTTGATGCACCGCTTGGTGACCAACCAGAAGACATGACCTCCGAAGACGTTAAGAACGCTTGGGAGGCTCGTGCTGGAGACTACTCAATAGTTCAGTGCGCAATATTGTATGGCTTAGAACTGGGACTTTAAAGACGTTTTGAACGTCATGGAGCATATGAGATGTTCCAGGAGTTGAAGTTTATTTTTCAGAAGAATGCCCGGATCGAGAGGTGTGAGACCTCCGATAAGTTCTATGCTTGCAAGATGGAGGAGAACGGGTCTATCAGTGAGCATATACTCAGAATGTCTGGGTATTCAAACCGTCTAGCTGAGTTGGGAATTACCCTACCACAAGAGGCGATCATTGACAAAGTTCTTCAATCACTGCCACCTAGTTACAAGAGCTTTGTAATGAACTATAACATGCACGGGATGAACAAGTCTTCATCCGAGCTGTTTGCGATGCTAAAAGTCACTGACTCTGAAATCCAGAAAGAACATCAAGTGTTGATGGTCAATAAAACCACTAGTTTCAAGAAAAATGGCAAGGGCAAAGGCAAGAAGGGTAAAACCAAGAAGGATGGCAAGTCAGTTGCTACTCCTACAAAGAAGCCTAAGCATGGACCTAAGCCAGAAACTGAGTGCTTTCATTGCAAGGGAACTGGTCACTGGAAGCGGAACTGCCCCAAGTACCTGGCTGACAAGAAGGCGGCCAACGACAAACAAGGTATATATCATATACATGTTATTGATGTGTACCTTACTAGTTCTCATAGTAGTGCCTGGGTATTTGATACCGGTTTGGTTGCTCACATTTGCAACTCAAAACAGGAACTACGGAATAAACGAAGACCGGCAAAGGACGAAGTGACGATGCGCGTGGGAAATGGTTCCAAGGTTGATGTGATCGCCGTCGGCACGCTCTCTCTTCGACTACCATCGGGATTAGTGATGAACCTGAATAATTGTTATTTAGTGCCTGCGTTAAGCATGAACATTATATCTAGATGTTGTTTATTGAGAGACGGTTACTCATTTAAGTCAGAGAATAAAGGTTGTTCTATTTATATGAGTAATATCTTTTATGGTCATGCACCCAATGTTAGGGGTTTATTCATATTAAATCTTGATAGTGATGACACACATGTTCATAACATTGATGCCAAAAGATGTAGAGTTGTTAATGATAGTACCACTTTCTTGTGGCACTGCCGTTTAGGTCATATTGGTGTAAAACGCATGAGGAAGCTCCATGCTGATGGACTTTTGGAGTCACTGGATTTCGAATCACTTGACACATGTGAACCATGCCTGATGGGCAAGATGACTAAAACGCCGTTCTCTGGAACAATGGAACGGGCAGGTGACTTGTTGGAAATCATACATACTGATGTGTGCGGTCCAATGAATGTTGCAGCGCGCGGTGGATATCGTTACTTTCTCACCTTCCCTGATGACTTGAGTAGATATGGGTATATTTACTTGATGAAACACAAGTCTGAAACTTTTGAAAAGTTCAAGCAATTTCAGAGTGAAGTTGAGAATCATCGTAACAAGAAGATTAAATTTCTGCGATCTGATCGAGGAGGTGAATATCTGAGTTATGAGTTTGGCAGTCACTTAAGACAATGTGGAATTGTTTCACAGTTGACACCGCCCGGAACACCACAGCGTAATGGTGTGTCTGAACGTCATAATCGAACCTTATTAGATAAGGTGCGTTCTATGATGTCTCTTGCCGATTTGCCACTATCGTTTTGGGGTTATGCATTAGAGACAACAACATTCACTTTAAATAGGGCACCATCAAAATCCGTTGAGACGACGCCATATGAACTGTGGTTTGGCAAAAGTCCAAAGTTGTCATTTCTTAAAGTTTGGGGATGTGATGCTTATGTCAAAAAGCTTTAGCCTGAAAAGCTGGAACCCAAAGCGGAGAAATGCGTCTTCATAGGACACCCGAAAGAGACAGTCGGGTATACCTTCTATCTCAGATCCGAAGGCAAAGTGTTTGTTGCTAAGAACGGAACATTTCTTGAGAAAGAGTTTCTCTCGAAAGAATTGAGTGGGAGGAAAATAGAGCTTGATGAGGTTATTGAACCTTTACTTCAACCGGAAAGTAGTGCAGCGCAGAAAGATGTTTCTGTGGAACCTACGACGGTAGAAGAGGAAGTTAATGATGAATGATCATGAATCTTCGGATCAAGCTGCTATTGAACCTCATAGGTCGACAAGGAGGCGTACTACTCCCGAGTGGTACGGCAACCCTGTCTTAGAGATCATGTTGTTAGACAACAATGAACCTACGAGCTATGGAGGAGCAGTGATGGGCCCAGATTCCGAGAAATGGTTAGAGGCCATGAAATCCGAGATGGGATCCATGTATGAAAAAAGAGTATGGACTTTGGAAGTACTACCTGAAGGGCGAAAGGCCATTCAGAACAAATGGATCTATAAGAAGAAGACAGACGCGGACGGTAATGTCACCGTCTATAAAGCTCGACTTGTGGCAAAGGGTTGTTCACAAGTTCAAGGAGTTGACTACGATGAGACTTTCTCACCCGTAGCGATGCTTAAGTCTGTCAAAATCATGTTGGTGATAGCTGCTTATTTCGAGTATGAAATTTGGCAGATGGATGTCAAAACGGTGTTCCTCAACGGTTTCCTTGAGGAAGAGTTGTATATGATGCAACCCGAAGGTTTTGTCGATCCAGAGAATGCTGACAAAGTTTGCAAATGCCAGCGGTCCATTTATGGACTGGTGCAGGCATCTCGGAGTTGGAATAAGCACTTTGATGAGGTGATCAAAGCGTTTGGGTTTATACAAGTTTATGGAGAAGCTTGTATTTACAAGAAAGTGAGTGGGAGCTCTATAGCGTTTCTAGTGTTATATGTGGATGACATATTGCTGATTGGAAACAATATAGAAATGCTGGAAAGCATGAAGGAATATTTGAATAAGATTTTTTCAATGAAGGACCTACGAGAAGCTGCTTTCATATTAGGCATTAAGATCTATAGAGATAGGTCGAGACGCTTAATAGCACTTTCACAGAGCACATACCTTGATAAAGTTTTGAAGAAGTTCAAAACGGAGCAGTCCAAGAAAGGGTTCTTGCCTGTATTACAAGGTGTGAAGTTGATTAAGACTCAATGCCCAGTGACTGCAGAAGATAAAGAAAATATGAGCGTCATCCCCTATGCTTCAGCCATAGGCTCTATCATGTATGCAATGCTGTGCACGAGACCCGATGTCAGCCTTGCCATAAGTATGGCCGAAAGGTTTCAAAGTGATCCTGGAGTGGAGCACTGGCAAGCGGTCAAGAATATCCTTAAGTACCTTAACAGGACTAAGGACATGTTTCTCGTTTATGGAGGTGATGAAGAGCTCGTCGTAAAGGGTTACGTCGATGCAAGCTTTAACACTGATCCGAACGATTCTAAGTCGCAAAACGGATACGTATTTATTCTTAACGGGGGAGCGGTAAGCTGGTGCAGTTCCAAGCAAAGCGTGGTAGCAGATTCTATGTGCGAAGCGGAGTACATCGCAGCCTCGGAGGCAGCGAAGGAAGGTGTCTGGATGAAGCAGTTCATGACAGAACTTGGAGTAGTGCCCAGTGCACTGAATCCAATAAACCTGTTCTATGACAACACTGGTGCCATTGCTCTAACCAAGGAACCAAGGTTTCACAAGAGGACCAGACACATAAAGCGACGCTTCAACTCCATCCAGTTCTACATCGAGGAGAAGGACATAAATATTTGCAAAGTGCACATGGATCTGAATGTTGTAGACCCATTGACTAAACCTCTTCCAAGGGCTAAACATGATCAACACAAGAACTGTATGGGTGTTCGATTCATTACCATGTAAATCACATAGTGATGTGAACTAGATTATTGACTCTAGTGCAAGTGGGAGACTGTTGGAAATATGCCCTAGAGGCAATATATAAAGTGTTTATTATTATATTTCCTTGTTCATGATAATCGTTTATTATCCATGCTATAATTGTAGTGATTGGAAACACATTGCATGTGTGGGTAAATAGACAACACTGTGTCCCTAGTATGCCTCTAGTGAACTAGCTCGTTGATCAAAGATGGTCAGGGTTTCCTAGCCATTGACATGTGATGTCATTTGATAACGAGATCACATCATTGGGAGAATGATGTGATGGACAAGACCCAAACTACAAACGTAGCATATGATCGTGTCAGTTTATTGCTACTGTTTTGCGCATGTCAAGTATATGTTCCTATGACCATGAGATCATGCAACTCACGGATATTGGAGGAGTTCCTTGTGTGTATCAAACATCGCAACGTAACTGGGTGACTATAAAGGTGCTCTACAGGTATCTCCGATGGTGTCTGTTGAGTTGGCATGGATCGAGACTGGGATTTGTTACTCCGTGTGACGGAGAGGTATCTCGGGCCCCACTCGGTAATGCAACATCACAATGAGCCTTGCAAGCAATGTGACTAATTGTTAGTTGCGGGATCTTGTATTACGGAGCGAGTAAAGAGACTTGCCGGTAATGAGGTTGAACTAGGTATGGAGATACCGACGATCGAATCTCGGGCAAGTAACATACCGAAGAACAAAGGGAACGTTATACGGGATTAACTGAATCCTTGACATAGAGGTTCGACCGATAAAGATCTTCGTAGAATATGTAGGAACCAATGTGGACGTCCAGGTCCCACCATTGGTTATTGACCGTAGAGGTGTGTCGGTCATGTCTACATAGTTCTCGAACCCGCAGGGTCTGCACACTTAAGGTTCGGTGACATTTCGGTAGTGTAGAGTTATGATGGTGGTTACCGAAGTTTGTTCGGAGTCCCGGATGAGATCCCGTATGTCACGAGGAGCTCCGGAATGGTCCGTAGGTAAAGATTCATATATAGGAAGTCCCAGTTTGGTCGCCAGAAAAGTTTTGGGCTCATCGGTAGTGTACCGGGAGTGCTGGTAGTGTACCGGGAGACCTCCGGGAGGGGTATTTCGACCCTAGAGGGTCCATGGGATGTGGGAGAATAATAACCAGCCCTTTGTGGGCTGGTAAATCAGCCACAAGAAGGCCCATGGCGCAGGATAAAAAAGGCTAAAGGAAAAAGGCCAAAAATCAGCCAATAGGGAGCAATCCTACTCCAAGTAGGATTGGAGGTGGAGTAGGACTCCACCCCTCCTATTCGGCCGAACCAAAGAGGCCCTTGGCTGCCTCTCCTCTCCTCTCCTCCTATATATACTAGTGGAATAGCTAGGGTTTTGGCAGAAATTACGGCCACGTGCTACCCGTTCCACCGGTGATCCTCTAGATTGGTTTCCGCAGTGCTTAGGCGAAGCCCTGCCGGAATTGCACCACCACCACCATCACTGGAGCGCCGTCACGCTGACGGTGAACTCTCTCTCCTCTCCACCTCCTCTTGGTGGATCAAGACGGTGGAGATCGTCATCAAGCTGCACGTGTGCTGAACGCGGAGGTGCCGTCCGTTCGGTACTAGATCGGAAGGATCGTGATCAAGGCCACGGGACGTTCGTGATCGGATCGCGGGACGGATCGTGACGAGATCACGGGACAGTTCGTGATTGGTTCGCGGGACGGTTCGTGATTAGATCGCGGGACGCTCGGTGATTTGGATCGCGAAGAAGTACGACTACACCAACCGCGTTTCTTAATGCTTCCCGCTTAGCGATCTACAAGGGAACGTAGATCCACTCTCCCTCTCGTAGATGCTCATCACCATGGATAGGTTTGCGTGTGCGTAGGAAAATTTTTGTTTCCCATGCGACGTTCCCCAACATCTCCACCCAGCCGGTGCTTGCCGCTCCTGCCAGCAAAGAGCCCTTGCTCCTGTACATCGTGGCCGCAAATGAGGTCGTCAGTATAGTACTGACTGTCGAGCGAGAAGAGGAGGGTAAAGCTTATAAAGTTCAGAGGCTAGTTTATTATGTCTCTGAAGTATTGCCCCCTTCAAAGCAAAGATATCCACACTATCAGAAGCTGGTTTATGGTATGTACCTATCAGCGAAGAAGGTGGCGCATTATTTCCAAGACCACTCGATTTCAGTCGTCAGTGATGCTCCCTTGTCCGAAATTTTCAATAATCGAGACGCATCAGGTCGAGTGCCTAAATGGGCAATCGGTCTTGGACACTTTGACATCAGATTCGAAGCCAAGAAAGCAATCAAGTCCCAAGCATTGGCAGATTTCATGGCCGAGTGGATTGAGCAGCAACAACCTATCCAAGTTCACTCGGCGCATTGGACAATGTTCTTTGATGGCTCCAAAATGTTGAATGGGTCTAGTGTTGGGGTTGTCTTGATATCTCCCAGGCATGACAAGCTCAGTTATGTCTTGCAAATTCACTTTGATTCCTCCAACAATGAGGCGGAGTATGAAGCACTTTTGTATGGGTTGCGCATGGCTATCTTACTCGGCGTCAAGCGCCTGATGGTTTATGGCAACTCAGATTTGGTGGTGAATCAAGTGATGAAAGAGTGGGATGTTCGAAATCCTGCTATGACTGGATACTGCAATGTAGTCCGGAAGTTGGAGAAGAAATTTGAAGGCCTGGAACTTCATCATGTTCCCCGATTGAAAAATCAAGCGGCCGATGAGCTATCAAAGATTGGTTCCACTCGACGGCCTGTCCCAAGTGGTGTGTTCTTGGAGCACTTGCACACTCCTTCGGTTCAAGAAGATCCATTCACCGAAGAGCCCCCACAAGCTTTGAGTTCCACCGACTCGACTGAAGTCGATGTCCCTACAGTGATTGACCTAGTCCTGGAAATTCTGGTTATCATTCCCGATTGGACTGTGCCTTATATTGCTTATATCCTCAGAGAAGACCTCCCTAAAGATGAAACAGAGGCTCGACAGATTGTGCGCAGGTCCAAGGCTTTCACTGTAATGGGAGATCAGCTGTTCAGAGAGAGTGCAATTGGTGTCACCCAGCGCTGCATTTCCCCCAAGGAAGGTCGAATGATTCTAGACGAGATTCACACGGGAACTTGTGGCCACCATGCGTCTTCAAGGACGATTGTCGCTAAAGCATATCGAGCTGGTTTTTACTGGCCACGAGCTAATGATATGGCTAAAGACATCATTGATCATTGCGATGGTTGCTAGTTCTATGCAAACCTGCCACACAAGCCGGCGTCTGCTCTGAAGACAATTCCTCTTGCCTGGTCGTTTGCAGTTTGGGGACTCGACATGGTTGGCCCCTTTCGACCCGGAAAAGGAGGATTCACTCACTTGTTGGTAGCAGTCGACAAATTCACCAAGTGAATAGAAGCCAAGCCAATCAAGAAGCTGAACTCCCGTACGGAGGTCACGTTCATGAGAGAGATCATTATTCGATACGGCATTTCGCACAACATCATCACGGACGATGGCACTAATTTTGACTCGGAAGAATTCAGGAACTTCTATAACTCCCAAGGCACCCGAGTGGATTATGCATCTGTTGCGCATCCTCAAACCAATGGGCAAGTTGAGTGGGCTAATGGTCTCATCCTGCAAGGTCTGAAGCCTCGTCTCATGCGTGATTTGGATCATGCCGCCTGAGCCTGGGTAACTGAGCTGCCGTCTGTTTTGTGGGAAACAACGCCTAATCGGTCGACTGGACGAACTCCTTTCTTCCTTGTCTATGGTGCTAAAGCCATATTGCCGAGTGACTTGGCCCACTACTCTCCTCGAGTGGAGCTGTATTCTGAGGCTGAAGCTGAACAGGCCAGACAAGACGGTGTAGTTCTTCTGGAGGAGGAGCGAGAGATGGCTCTGATCCGGACTACTTCCTATCATCAAGACCTGCGGCGCTTTCATGCGAAGAATTTCAAGAGTCGGGCATTTCATGAGGGAGACTTAGTGCTCCGAGTGAATCAACACCGACCTCACAAGCTTGCTCCTTCATGGGAAGGCCCTTTTGTCATCACTAAGGTGCTAAACAATGGAGCCTATCCCCTGTACAATCTCATGAAGCGGATAGACGAGCCACGAGCCTGGAATGCAGATGTGCTCCGACATTTTTATACTTGAGACAAGAATCTTCTGATGTAATAAGAATACTTCATCAATGCAATTCACATTTCTGCAATATATATCGTCGGTTCCAATCGTACAGTTACATTCTTGGGGATACTCCAAGTGAAGAGCAATCCTCACACTCTGGGGCTTAGCCGCGAACATGTTTTGCCTAAGTTAAAAACCTTGTCGGGTGGATAGCAGTCCATTCACCCGACGACCTATTTGCGAATCTGTCTTTGCTTAGGTTCAAAAATACTCCGAGTGATGAGCAATCCTCACACTTGAGGGCTTAGCCGCGAACATGTTTCTCCTAAGTTAAAAACCTCGTCGTGTGGATAGTAATCCATTCACTCGACATCTTAGCTGGGAATCGACATTCGCCTAAGTTCGAAAATACTCCAAGTGATGAGAAATCCTCACACTCGGGGGCTTAGCCGCGAACATGTTTTGCCTAAGTTAAAAACCTCGTCGGGTGGATAGTAATCCATTCACTCGACAACTTAGCTGCGAATCGACATTCGCCTAAGTTCGAAAATACTCCAAGTGATGAGCAATCCTCACACTCGGGGCTTAGCTGCGAAACATGTTTCGCGTAAGTAAAAAACCTCATCGGGTGGATAGTAATCCGTTCACTCGAGAGCTTAGCTGCGAATCGACATTCGCCTAAGTTCGAAAATACTTCGAGTGATGAGCAATCCTCACACTCGGGGGCTTAGCTGCGAAACACGTTTCGCCTAAGTTAAAATCCTCATCGGGTGGATAATAATCCATTCACTCGACAGCTTAGCTGCGAATCGACATTCGCCCAAGTTCGAAAATACTCCGAGTGATAAGCAATCCTCACACCCGGGGGCTTAGCTGTGAAACACGTTTTGCCTAGGTAAAAAACCTCATCGGGTGGATAGTAATCCATTGACTCGACAACTTATCCGCGAATTGACAGTCGCCTAAGTTCGAAAATACTCCGAGTGATGAGCAATCCACACACTCGGGGGGCTTAGCTGCGAACACGCTTTGCCTAAGTTTAAAACAAACTCAGTCGAACAGACGATTGAAAGCCAAATATGAATAGAATCCAAAGGGTAAACCGCGGATAAACGTTTCACACGGAAGCAAATGTGCTCAGGCCTAAGGCCTGAATGAAGTTTAAGGGATACAATTCCACTCGGCATACCGAGGCAAATATAAGTGTTTCTTCCAAAGACCAAGTTTTTTAAACAGGTGACGAGCTGGCAGGCTCGACAAAAGTGTCCAAGTCGATCCCGTCGGCGATTCTGGTGGCTGCCTCGATGAAGGTTTCCATGAAGTCCTCAAACTGGAGTTTCTTCATGTTTACTACCTGGAGCTCCTTCAGCTTCTCCTCCCTCACGTCCCTACAATGGACCCTGACAAGTGATAACGCCACGTCGGCCCTGCAGCGAGCAGCAGATTTCTTCCAAGCCTGCACTCAACTAGGAAGTTCATTCAGGTGAACCATTATAGAGTTGAGGTCGAGCTAAAGAGTGTCCTCGGGCCATAGCTCCTTGTTGATTCTCTTCATGGAAGATTTTAGTCGGGCGATATAGGCCTGGACGCCTTCGAGTCAAAAGTTGAGTCACAGCATGTTCATCGCCACTACATCAGCAACTGGTGACTTGGTGGGATCCAGATTGGGCTCAACCTCCTGTGTCTCCTTCTGAAAGTCTTGACAGAATTCTGTTGAACAATGGGGAATGGGAGGAGAATCGGTGAACTGCGACCCTCAAAGATTTTACAAAGCTCATTTGACAAGAAACACTCACCGTCGAGCAGAATATACATCTTCCTCGAGAATTCACCCAAATGCTTCTCCAGGCCATTACTCCTCTTGGTCAGTTGCTCGGCCTTCTTGACGAGGTCCGCACGCTCCTGCTTCAGCTTGGTGTTCTCATCCTCCAGCTTCTTGGTGGCCTCCAGCTTCCGATTTGCAGCTTCAGTCTTGTCTTTGGCCACTCATTGAGCGTCAGCAAGTGCCTTGTCCTTCTCCTTCAGCACCTTCTTCATGGAATCTAAAGAAACAACATTGTTGAGTCGTGCTTGGAGTTGACGGTTTTCATTGCGTACGTCTGTTCAGGTGAGAGCACTCGGTTCAAAACATGAAGAGTGAAGAGGAGAATGCGGAAAGTCAGCAGTAATTACCTCCCAAAGACTTCATCTCAGCATGCGCTCACTCCAGAGCGTTGTTGGAGACCGCCAGATCCACTCGCAGCTGGTTTCTTTCATCCTCCACGTCCTTGTACTGCGTCCCAAGTTCGCAAGCCCTCTAGAACCAACAAAAGATAGGAATTCAATCGGCAAGTGGTGCCTGAGACAGTCGACTGAGTTATGAACACTGGCGAATGACTATCTTACAACCTTGGAACAACCTAAGAATAATTCAAGAAAAAATCCACTCGACATGTCGAGTGGCCCTGGCGCTCCACGCGCCGTAAACAAATTTAAAGCTATCTCTATTAAGACCCCTGCTGATACAAGCACTCGACAGCGGTCTCGGGGACTACACCCAGTGGGTGCACTAAGAGTGTCCTCACTGAGACAGTTAACTCTCGATCCGTCGAGTAACTCGTCAGAAAAAAATGCACTCGACATGTAGAGTGACTCTAGTACCACGCGTACGACAAGTTTTCAAGCCTACTACTTATCGTCTGCGATTAACAGTAGCCTCGGGGACTACACCTAGTGGGTGCACTTAGCGTGTCCTCACTAGTTATTAAAACATTCGACAAGGTCAACCCTATTAGAACACTCGACCCGTTAAGTGATGCGCCTCCTTGCTCTATGAAGTTCAATCTATCCTTATGCAGCGTCATATCATGGTTTTTCAATAATATTCATGAAACCTACAAGGTAGCTGTGGCGGAGTGACGCGATCCAAGGCAAAACGTATCCTGTATACAATAAACTCTAAGCCCCTCGCCGGTGCAAGCACTCGATAGCGGTCTCGGGGACTACACCCAGTGGGTGCACTAACAGTGCCCCCACTGAGACGGTTAACTCTTGATCCGTCGAGTAACTCGTCATAGAAAAACAACACTCGACATGTCGAGTGACTCTAGTACCACGCGTACTATCGATCCCAATCCTACTCGACTACAATCCAATCTATTCGAGTGGAGAAATTTCAAACATTCTACAACAATCACCCAGTGGATGTACAGCAGCCAGGAAAAGACAGGAATTCAATCGGAAATGTACTTACAATCAAACTTACTCGGACATTGGTGCGGAGGGCTGCGTTGATGTCGTAAGCCAGCTTGCTGGCCTTGTATGCCTCCTTCATTCTCAGCATGATCTGCTCCGCCTGGATCATGGCCTCCTTTGCAGCTCCGTCTGATCTTCCGGAATACAATTCAGAGTGAAGATCGTCACAGGTGGGATCGACGTGGTTGCTGGAGTAGCTGAGGCAGTTTGAGTGGGTCTAGTTGGAGTCAACGTCACAACGGTCGAGACAGCTAGAGGAGCATGTGATAGAGGTGTTGCAGGTTCAGCTCTGAGTTGTGTCGAGTCGCCTATCCCCTGGGGAGACTCCGTAGTCGAGCGCTGAGGCGCCTGCGCTGATGAGGCTCTTCGGATGCGAGTGTGCGAAGTGTCCAAGTGCTCCTCGTCGTCTTCCACCTGAATGACCTCTACAACAACAACCGACAATGTTAACGTTTGCATATGTCGAGTCTTGTTCAGACAAATCAACAACTTACTAACCTCTATGAGAAGTGGCCGCATCAGTAGTGTCGATATCCACCGCCTCCCCTCCATCTCGATGAGGCGAGGTTATGGACGTAGCAACTATGACGGATTGAACAGCTTTCGGTCGGATACAACTCAAGACTTTAGTCGACAGAAAGAATTCCGAAATAAATACTTACGTGGAGACGACAGGTACGACCATCCTCATGTGAGGCAAAGCCTTGCAAGCTTTGGTCGTGACTTGCTTGGGCTGCTTGGCCAGTCTCTCACTCGACTCAACAGTTGAAGGGCGACTCCGCTTCGGGCTTTTCTCACTAGGGTCTGGAGCCATGTCCTCAATAGCTGTCGGGTCCTAACGGGACTTGGTGCGGCCTTCGCGCCGGGGAGGTGACTCGACTTCTTCCTCTTCATCGGAGTCCGCGTATTCATCTTCATATTCAGAGGGACCGTCGCCGTCCATGCTGCCACCCTCGCTCACCACACCATCCTCAACATGGTTCCCGTTGGGAACAGGCGAGTGCATGTTCGTCCACTCCTGCATGATTCATGCAAGGAAGTCAGTTTATAAGTCAAAATATCAATCGACAATATATCAGTCGACACAACACAACTCACCAGATTCTTCGGCGGGTTTTCGACCGAGTAAGGTCGGATCATCTTGGCTCCCAAAGGATTGTCACAAGCTCCAGTGATGTTAGGAAGCCATTGCTCGACATTTTTCTATGGAACTTCTTCGGGATGCGTCCTGGTCGAGTCCTCAGGGCCCGCGTAGTGCCACATGGTGTGGTCTCTGGCTTGGAGCGGCTGAATGCGTCGACCAAGAAACGTCTCCAACAGGTCCATACCAGTCACTCCACCCCGGATCAGCTGCACCACCGCTTCAACTAAGATACCCACTTGGACGTGCTCCTCTTCGGTCACCCTCTGAGATTTGAGGACAGCTGGACGGTCGGGTGTATAGGGGGGAAGGCCAGTCGACATATTAGGCGATGTTGCATCTTTGCAGTAGAACCAGGTCGACTGCCAACCTCTGACAGACTCAGGAAAAGTCATGGCAGGGAGGGAACTACGCGCTCTTTACTGAACTCCTAAACCTCCACACAGCTGAAGCACATGAGTCTTCCCGTCAGCGGGGAGAGCTTTCTTCACGGTTTGAGATCTGGCCGTAAAGAGGTGCTTGAACAACCCCCAATGGGGAGAGCAGCCCAGAAAGCACTCGCACAAAGTGACGAATGCAGACAGATATGCAATGGTATTTGGCGAGAGGTGATGCAGTTGGGCACCGAAGAAATTCAGAAATCCCCTAAAGAACGAGTGGGGT
The DNA here is from genome assembly GCA_022496015.1 of Hordeum marinum. NCBI lineage: Eukaryota > Viridiplantae > Streptophyta > Magnoliopsida > Poales > Poaceae > Hordeum > Hordeum marinum. Next base: position 525,491,292 of record CM039674.1, on the reverse strand, counting down.
GACATGGAGAAACCTCTTTCAACGTGGGAGAGGAGGATCCGCTCCCCGTCGTGCGGCTCTGGCTCGCGCTCCTCCCCCGGCAGCCTCCAGGCATCGTCTGCCACGAGCCTGGCGGCGACAAGGCCCTCCATGTCCTCGCGAGTGACTACAGAGGGGAGAAAGTCCCCCTGCATCCATCCCGCCGGCGCGGTGAATCGAGCAGTCGAGGGCTTCTTGCCCTCTTGAGCTTCGTCGCCCCCTTCTTAGCTCGCTCCAGCTTTTCCATGGTGCCTTTCGTCATCTCAGCGGTGTCTCTCGTCGGAGAAGAACAAGATGGGGCGCTAGAGGCAGGGGAGGCGGAGGAAGAGAGGAAGAATGGGCGGAAGTACTGTGCAAACCGCGGCACGTGAGACTTTATACTCCGCCGAGTGTCCCACTGATCAGTGAGCCCGCGAGATCACCACGCACGCCAACCGCTGACGACGCCCAGTACGTGGCGATATGACCGGCGTGAGAATCAAGGCGTCGTGCCTCCACTTGCCCTGATCGTGGCGTCATCATCATGCACGCGCTTCCCAAATTTTCGTATCCCGCAAAATCCGGGTCTGTCAGACCGACCCGTCACCTTCCAAGATACCTTCAGTTCACTCGGAGCAAAATAAGTGTTGAACATCCACTCGGGCACCTTTAAGGCTGAATGGATCCGGGCGAACAGAGAAGAATTCAATCGACGCAAGTTTCGTTGAAGCCCGAATATCATTCGGAAGACTTTGCGTGCCGATCCTGAATGGACGTTAATACTCACAGTCCAGTCGACGCAAGTTTTATTGAAACCCCAAATATCATTCGGAGGATTTGATGCCCTAACTCAAGGTTGACGTTGATACCTAATTTCATCACTCGAACCCCGACCCATTCGGGGGCTAATGACGAGGATATGTACCTAGGGTAGGATCCTAGACAAGGCCTACATACCCTACCTAAGGATACTGCATGGAAGGACTTGAAGATCAAGCATGAACTTCCGAGTGTATTCCTGGAGACGTTCAAAGTCACTCGACAGATATCCACTCGGAAACTCCTTCCTTCACTCGGCAGTCGTGTGTCACTCAGAAGACCTCACGCTCACTCGACGCCAGAAGACCAGGGGCCATCATCAAGAGCCCAACGGGCAGACGTTGGTTCAATGGTCATTAGTAGCTTTTATTACGTACGTTACCAGTAACGGCAGACTTTAACCCCACGATCGGACCCTTAGATGCTGGGCAATTATGAGGGGCAGCGAACTCTATATAAGCCGCCCCTCCCCTCCCACACAATGGTTCGCAACCATTGTAATCCATATATTCCACACGACATAAGCTCCCGAACACTGAGACGTAGGGCTGTTACCTTCACGAGAGGGACCTGAACTCATGCATCCGTGTGTACATCCTCGCCGTAGCTAGGACTCTGCTCTCTCTCTTTTCGTACCCGTACCATCTACTGTTAGGCTCGTTTCCACGACAGGTGGCCACCATGTCATGTTTGGTTAGCTTACAGTCACATACACTTCAAGGGTAATCAAGTGGATAAGCCTCAGTTTGAATTCAAACCAAAACTTCATGGCATGATCTCAAATCTGCGTGCACACTCCTAGCACATGACTTCTGAAACCACACACTACACAATCTGAACCATAGAACTACACCAGCCATTGTGGATTTTATATTTAAGGAGAAAGAAACATGAGGCTCCACCATGTGGAGCACATGGCTCGAACGCAGGTGGTGCCGTGGTGGACTGGGCGTGCAGCCGTGCGAGTACCTCTAGCTAGGGCTGCAAGAAAAGCTCGAGGCTCGTGAGCCGCTCGAGATCGACTCGTTTTTTGGCTCGATTCGAGATCGATTTGAAAATAAACAAACTGAGTATGAACATTTTATATAGCTTGTTTGAGAAACAAGTCGATCTTGAGCCAATGCTTGCTCGCTCGATTTAGCTCGGTAGCTTAGCATAATATCATTATTGTAAGTTATCACGTAATATATGATATATAAATAGGGTAATTTATTACCGTATACGTTGTTCATGATTTTTTTATTTAATAGCAAATAAGGAAGTTTAATTAAGACTAGATAAATTTAGGCCTTATTATGGTACGTGATTGGGTGTGTTGGATAGCTTGTTGCTTTTGGAAAAAATTCTTAAGCATATGACCTTCGTTTCCGTGTCTTTGTTACACGAAGCCTATACTATGTAACTACTTTTTTATGATCTGCGACGAATAATTTGTTTCCCCAATTATATATCTGCAATGAATTGCCATCTTATATTCATGCTAGAATTTTGGTTAAGGGAGAATAAGAATAACGTACATAATCATCGATCTTTCATTGGAATAATATTTTTAGTGCTTTCTTATGTTATGATGTGCCTTATCTAGCTGAAATAGTCCCTAGAGATTTTATATATTTTTACTGTCCCATTTAGCTCGAAACTAGTTCGAGATCGACTCGACATCGTTACAAGCTGAGCACTAGTCATGTTTTACAACTCGATCTTGAGCTTCACTCAGTTTGAACTCGCTCGAATTTTGATATGAGTTGAGCTGAGCCAAGTATAACTCGGTCGAACTCGACTCGTTTGCAGCCCTACCTGTAGCAAACTGGTTGACGCCCAACTCTCCACTTAACTGTTAATATTGACACTCATTTTGGTGCTTAGTGTAGCCAACTACAACGTGGTCCCAGATACCAAAGTTCAGCAATATCATATTAGTAAGTAAAATCCTTGTTTTCATTTAAGTTAACTCACGATCAGTTCTTAAATTAGACAAAATACTGAACAATTGCTCTTATTTTCATATTTCAGCAAAATAATTAATGACTATTCTGCTTAAACGCTTTAATCACTGATCACGCACCATCACCATCCATGGAACCTTCCTCCTTTCTTGGGGTAGATGATGATTTCAAATTCATCTTCGGGATCTTCTTCTTGGTGTAAATAAAAATCTTGCGCACTACGATTTATCTGCTCACAAAATAATGTGAAAGTAATATGTAAGGGATTTTTGCTGCATACATATCAAAGCAAGCACCAAGGTAGATGGCTTACTCCCATGGATCATCTCCCACCCTAATATTCAGTATACACAATCTGCGTCTCTCTTCGAAGACATTAGTTCACAGTCAAATTCAAACATCCTGTCTAGCTCAACCTTCAGTTCATCATAGTGACTGAACTTTGACATATCCACTTATCTACCAAGTGCAACACCTTGCGTATGAACCTGCAAAACCATGGGGAAAATCATATCAATTAAGCTGATGGTATTGCGAATCCTAATTGGACTGGTGTTCATTCCCTTTCCGGCTCATACGTCATAGTAGTACCAGTACGCGAAGGACACAAACAAACACCAAACTTCAGTTATAAACGATCAGCAGCAAAAAATGTAGACTCAATTATTGGAACACTAAATAGGTTCAGGGCTGCAGGCAGATCAAGCCATGATTAGTGGAACAGTTGGTCACATGATTCACAGGGACAAGGAAAACCCCACTAATTCGTGAGGCTGCAATTCGTTAGCACTTCCCAGGCTCAATTAAAAGCACCTAGTCAACATCCCCAGCGCAACAAAGCACTTGCAAATTGTAATGAACAAATTCGCTCAGCTTCAGAGTTTACAATTGATTGACAGCAGCTCATGTGATTCTCACTGCACACATCTACCATCTACCATCTACCATCTACCATCTGACAATCCATGAACTGACAAATTGGGAGCACATTATCATGGTGAAAATAATCTATGTATGTACAGTTAGTTGCCAGCGTTGTGTGTGTAAAAAACCTTGCATCTATTGCAAGCAAATTGTGCTGGCCAAACAAAACCAAGAGAAATTGTCTCAAGGGAGATGAACTCCTGATGGTAATATGAGTTGGCAGATCTGTCTTTCCTAAATTGCATTAGATGGACATATGTCTGAACAAAGGAAGCGAGACTAATTATCACTGACTCAATGGGCGAAGCCGCCGTCGCAGGAGAATGGATAAGACTACGGGGAGGACAGCGGATGGAAGTCAAATGACTACAGTTTTTTTTTTGTAAAGTGAAACATTATATAGAGCACCACTAAAACAGGGACTGCGGGTTGATTTCTTAAAAACTGAGGGACGTTTTTGCAAAAACGCCGCGACGATGGACAACCAGAAGCGACCGCCGCTTTATTATTAGGAAAAGAAAAAATTAACAAACTCACACTCTCTCTCTCCTGAGAGGGGTGGGGTTTTTGGGCCTTGATAGGCAATTTGGATGTCACGCGCACATACACAAAATACGAGAACCGCTAAAAAACACAAAGTACGAGAAGGCGTTGTGAACTCATTAAGAGCATCTCCAAAATATGAAGCACCAACGTGTGGTGGCCTTTTCAGCGAAAATGCTCTTTAGAGCTCGGGCTTCATGGAGCCCGAGTTTGACTTGAGCAAAATTCAAAGTTTCTTGTTTCAAAAAAAATTGAAAAAAAAAATATACACATACTTAGGGACATAAAGCACGTGTGTGTAAATTTTCAGGAGGAAACACCTTTAAATGAGTGCTATACAAAAAGAACAAATCTGAGGCTTTTTAGTAGATGTATTATTCATCCTCAAAGTCCGTGAATTTGTTTTTTTTACACAGATCACATTTTAGGGTATTTCATTCTCAAATTTTACATACACACACATAACATCCTTGTTTACTTGCATGATTTTTTTTCAGATTTTTTTGAAACTAAAAAATACGAATTTTGAATTTTTCAAAAAATCCGGGCTCCATGGAGCCCGTGCTCCAAAACGCCCTACTCCCTTTTCAGGCGCTATAAAATTTAGCGTGTTGTTGTAGCGCTTTATCAGGCGCGATAAAATAGAGCGCACACGTTGCACATATAAGAAACAACACATATCAATTTATGACAATATGAAATGACATGATCTTCTTCATCACACACTCCGCTCAGTTGCCTACACGTACCACACTCACTGGCCACGCCACACCTCGTGGTATATACTCCTATCTTTTAGATATTCAGAGAAACAATTCTACTACCACTTGGATAGAATGGTACTAGTTCTCCAAAAATATCTTCTTTTTATATAAGGCAATTAAATTGTGTATATCTGAAAAGGATAGAGCAGTATAGAGAAAGATTGGAAGCTTGCTAACTGTGGACGGATAGCCGGCCGGCGGTTGAGTGTGAACGTATGTATGCGGTGGTCAAATCTTTTTTCGTATGTGCTGTCCATGCAGATTTAGCTCTTTGATCAGTTTCTGAATTCTTATTGATTTTCAGATTGGGGCAGTAAGCGGGTGCCAAACTAAGCTGTCCAATTGGGGTGTTTTATTATGACGGGACCGGCTAAAGCTGGAAGCAATTGACAACCAGCTGGTTTCACGCGTTCTTCCTCAAATGCCAAGTCATTGGAAATTAATTTGGTGCTTGGAGTTGGCATCTCCCTCTCGGCCTCGAGGGGCATTTTTTTGTGGGGGAAATATAGATTATTTAATAAACTCACACTGAGGTAGAATTAGAATAATGACCAGAGCTATCCAAATGCCATTATCATGTTGAGGACCAGTGGCTGAATCATATTGAAGTATGGTAATATCAAAGGTAATTTTCATAACCTCCTCAAATCCGTAAGCCTTGCAGAACCCTCTCCAATTTGAACAACCCAAATGTGTGTGACTTACTTCATTGTAGAGTTTATCCTAAAAAATGAAATCATGTTTCATCTTTAGGTAAAATTTCTTCGTGTCCACAGTTTTCACGCCAGCGAAAGGGAGCTTCTCTAGAACATAACATCTTGCATAGCATGGGATGGACTAGTCGAATGATAAAAAAACAAAAAATACGTGTTTAAGCAAAAAAATAATCTTAAGCCATGCTAAATTAAGAAGAAATATGTGCCGCTGAAGTTATATACCGTAAAATATTTGAACTCCTCCTTGAGCATGACGGAGAAGCACCTATCGTTACCCAAGTGTGGCATGTTACACATACCCCCGTCATTGGTAGTCATTGCACTGGGGGGATCCTAGCGCCGTCATCCATTTGTTGTGTTCATAATTAAACGATTAAGAATAGACAACAAATACCAGAAAAGTGATAACAAAGAACGAACACGACCCCAGACCAACAGCTGAGATCCTTCCTTACTGATACTTTGATCATCGGTGATGGACGCTCCTCCCTTCTCCTCCTAGTACATTACCAAAAGGTCTAGCACAGGGGAAAGAAAAGAGAAGCGACACCCACAACAACAGTTGGGATTCTTCCTCACTCGCATTTGTTGGTATATATAATGGACACTCCCCTCACTGATACTACGACCGTCGGTGATGGTTGCTTTTCTCCTTCTCTTCGCGCATAACCAGAAGGTCAATCACGAAGAGAAGAAAGAAAGCGACCCCACAACAACAGTCGGCGTTCTTCCTCTCAACATAAATTTTTCACGACATTCCTAAAAATAGGACATACCGAGTGCCTGAAATTTACCAAAACGGAAATTAATCAACATTGCGACAAAACATAGGCACTCGTAAGTTCCCTGCAAAACATTCCATCATTTGTGGATTCACAATTCCATAGTAATTCATCCATCATCTATATAAATGGCATGCTATGTAAAGAAATGAAAATTGTCGTACTACTATATAAAACTACCATCCTCTAGATAAAATGCAATTATAAAATGTTAATAATAAAAACTACCAGCCTCCTAATAATAAAAATAACATGCCCATAATCATAAAAATGTCATCTAACTAATTATTAAAATTCATGCTCTTATTCAAAGTGTGGATGACGGAGGAAGGAGGAAGGAGGGAGGAATGAGGGAGGAGGGAGGAATGAGGGAGGAGGGAGGAGAGAGGAATGAGGGAGGAGGGAGGATTCGGAGGGTGTAACTGGAGGGAGGAGGGAGGAACCGGAGGGTGGAACTGGAGGGAGGGAGGGAGGGAGGAGGAACCGAAGGGAGTATCTTGGTGGACAAAAAAACCTTGCAATATCCTAGTGTTACAATTACACATCTGTCTAGTGTTGCTACAGATATATATGAACCATTTCCACTGAAATGATCCAACAAGGACAATGGCTTCTTTTATTGTAAAAATTGTTTTGTAGGTGGTTGCATGCCTGGCCTTTGAACCACAAATTTGACTTTTAATTTATCTCATTGGAAATTTATTAAATCCATCAAAAACCGTATCATCGTGAAATACCTTTGTGACAAATTCATGCGTGACAAATAATTTTCGGAATCTAGACCAAATACATAGAAAGATAGAATGGATTTTAGTATTCAAAATTTTAGAAAACTAAAGTTGCTAGTGCAAATTCAGAACTTTAGCTCGATGACAACTTGTTGAAAACAAGGAGAGTAGCACTTCATGGAAAAGGATGCTGGGTCCGTATAATGGTGATGTCATAGGAGTGTCACATTGGATATACTAGAAGGGTTGTGTGTGCTTTTCTACACCGTTTGTGTTGTCGGAATTTCACAACTTTTCCACGGAGAAGAAGTCTCCGGCCTGGATTCAGCACCTGCACCTATCCATCTCATCTTCAGAGACTGATTTCCTTTGCGTCACACACTCCACTCAGTCGCCTACACGTACCACACTCATTGGCCACGCCACGCCTCGTGGTATATATCGTTCAGATTTTAAGAGAAACAATTCTACTACCGCTAGGATACAATGGTATTGATTTAGGAAAAAAAGATGCAATGGTATTAGTTCTCCAAAAAGGTATTCGTTTTATATAAGGCGATTAATTGTGTATATTTAAAAAGGATATGGAGTAGTATAGAGGAAGATTGGAAGCTTGCTAACTATGGAGGGATAGAGGGCCAACGGTTGAGTGTGAACGTATGCGGTGGTCAATTCATGTTCGTATATGTTGACCATGAGATTTAGATTTTTGAACAGTTTCTGAATTCGTATTGTTTTCCAGATTGGGGCAGTAATTGAGGTGTCTTACTACGACGGTACCAGCTAAAGGTGGAAGCAATTGACAACCAGCTGGATCGATTATTAGATAGGATGGCATTGGTGAGTTCGGTGGATATATATAGACGGGGTTGGAAATTTTGCTATGTAGCCCCCTTGGTCAAGAAAACGGTGTTACCAATCAAAATTTCCCTATGAGTTTCAATGTAAATGTGTAGATTGTGTGAAACAATGTTCAATTTATATTTGAACCCCTCTTCTCTCGCGGTGTTGTTTAGTTTTTTTAGCTGTAAACTCACGCACAACAAAAACGTGAAATGACAAATTGGGGGAATAAAGAGGTGTGAGCTGACCAATGAAATTAAGCAGCAGAGAGCCCCAAAATTAGGAAGCATAGTGAATTTATATATAGATAGATAAATACTGAGATGGACAAGAGAGAAATCATAAGAAAAAGGTTGCATTCTTTTAATTAAAAGACAATCTATAAGGAACTACATCTCTTATCACGTATTTATGCCTATCTCGTTAACATAGATAATATCTTTTTGAAAGGAAAGACTAAAGATTCATTTATCGTATATTTTTTTTACCTTCTCTAAATTACTTGAAGGGCTTAAGATAAAATTGATTTATCAACCGCTGTACATACGTGTGGATTCAAAATATTTTCCATAAACCACTGTAGAATGTTACCTTTTTTTTGGCGGGAAACTGTAGAATGTTACCGATCGGTCTTTGAACGCACAGGTCTCCACAGCACCGGTGTATAGTACGTATGCATGTGCTCTTGATCGACCGGTAGATCGTCGCTGCCATTCCGGCCAAGTACACATAGCATCTGATCTCAACTCATGTCGATATCGGTTCGATGCATGGCATGCCATGCCATGCAAAACGCCGATTCTGTTCGATATGTATTTTCCGTCGACCGGTGGTTGGGCACTTGTCTCTACGTACGTACTAGCGCTTGACTGGCGTACAATACTTTTCTACCGCAGCATGTACATGCCACTGTTCGCTTCGCTACATCTCTATGTGACGTCCACTACGCCCTTCGCGACGTGGCCCCGATCCGTGAAGAGGTTGGCTGCATCGGTCGCTCGAACAGTGCTTTCTAGTTGCATGTCACGTCTGAAAGGTGTTCCGGACGTTCTGTGACCGCCCCCAAAGTACTAGAGTGGTACTAGACCATATATACCTTGGCTTTGAGCACGACGATGCTGCGCGTGCATCGATCACCCACACTCCCACACGGCCACACCCACACACCCACAAAGAAAAGTAGCTAGAAGAACCCAACACTCCCATCAAGCTCGCTATCTTTTCTTTTGTAACGACATGTGCAAGATGCAACCAAGTCGGAGTCCACTACACTCCTACAGCCCTACAGATGGATCGAGCGGCCGGCCAGTGAGCATGCAAATACTAGCTACTTTCTGTCCATGGATACTCTAGATCACGAGTAGCTCGTTGAAGTTTCTACCACACTTTCTTTTCATGCTTTGATATGTGAAAGAGATATCGGGCAGAGAGAGGGAAATCAATGTGTGATCGAGGCGTGCAGGCGTGCATGCATGCATATACGTACGCACGAACTGCCAACTGCATACACCCCGCCCGAGCAGCAATGCTAGACACACAGGACGTTTACAGAGGGATTACGGGGTGGTTAAAATATGATTGGCTGGGATTTGGTAAAGTGAGGCGGGCCCATCACTTGAAATCAGGGGAGGCCAATTAGAATGAAGCATGCAGTCCGATCCGTAGAAGTCCGTTGCATCCGTCCGTGTGTGTAGTATTATCGCACCCCGTCCTCGCCCGGCTGCTTGCTAAGTGCTAACCAGCTCAGCTGTTCTTTTACAAAATGGAATCTGGGTAGCTTAGCTGTTGATCCATCCATCATGCTACTTCGATACGCACAGTGTGACTGGACTATCAGACGGCAGAAACGAACATGGGAGCAGAGAGAGGATGCCCAACGGCAGGTAGAAAAAGACACTACCCACAGCCCTACGACTACGATCGAGACAAATGTTGGTAGGAGATTGATGCGGAATTAACGAGCCAGCAAGTACAGTTCACATGATGTTCCTCTCGCTGATGATGATTCATGCGGCCGACGATTCTCTTCTCTGCTGGAGCCTGGAGATCGACGTTGCACCAGCAGCGAGCTAGTCCAACGCACACGCACACACGCGTGGCCTGGCAACCAGTGAAGTAACGCTGCACCTAAACTCTGGCCTGGCTGGCGACCGATCGTTGGACCGATCGACCTCGCCCCATGACGACTGCACGGAGAGATCGATGAAGCACGCACGGCTCTCTCCCTTACTACAAACAGCACATCCAGTCACCGACGCACACACTTGCACATGAAATTCCAGGCTATCTGAAGTATATATATTCTTCCGTTCCTGGTGTTAGAAGCTACTAGCAGCTGATTACTTTGTAATAATGGCCAGACACGTACGCAATGGATTAGAAAAATCGATACCAGTTCACATGCGTGGCAGAGGTAGTAGCGAAACAGACTCTCTAGCTAGCTAGCTTCTTCGGGCAAACATAGAGCAAGTGGACACTTCCTTTTGAGGAAGGCAGTTCATTAATCATTACTAGACGTTCCTTGTTTTGTGCCGCTGTCGGCTCATGTCTCACCGACACATGGGTCCAACCCAAGATACGAGCCTCCGGGCGACGCAATATACTCCGAACAAATATGTTGTAGCAGGAGTATTATTTTGTGGAATAATTGACCGAACAAATGAACCCCGGTTAGGGATGTGCCAGCAAAATTATCTCACTGTTCTAAGTTCAAATATCAATTCGAGCAAAATTATCTCATTGTTCTAAGTTCAAACATCAATCCAAAGGCTGGAAACACCGTATGCTCTCCGTGTTGGGGGCAAAAAAAAACATTAGTTACCAGGGATGCCTGAATTCAGGATTCGTATCATTGATATGCTCTCCCATGTGAGCTATGCCCAAAAAAGATCAAATTTCCGAATACAAACCAAATGATGCACATCTTGCACATGTGCGTCAGATCAGGGCGTGACGCACATAGGGCGATACATTGTGGGCCACCCCAATCGGCTATTTTAGGCTATGTCTTTACCCCTGAGTGCCCTTCTTAACATTCATGAATATTTTCAAATACCGATATATTTTTAAAATGCTTATCTATTTTCTTCAATTTGACATTTTTCTTGAGTTTTAAAGTATAGATCATATTTAAAATTTCAGAATAATTTATAAATTCGTTAAAAAATTGAAAATTGTAAAATATTTCTGAAATTTACAAATATGTTTTAAACTCATGAATAATTTTAGTCTGTGATATTTATATAGAATCGCACATCTTGAAAAAACATAAATGAAAATGGGAAAACGCTATATAAAGAATTTTTACAACAAAAATTGTGGAAACAAAACCAAAAAAGAAAAAATCACGAAAGAAAAAACTAAACATAAGAACTAGAGAAATCTGGAATAGACTAAGGGAACCAAAAACTGTTCGGATGAAGCGACCAATGAATAACGGTGGGATCTCCCATGGATATAGCCAAGACGAAAAATCAACTTAGGATGCTCAGGGTGGCCAATTACATCTGGGAGGCGTACTTGACTGGACACATTTCATGAAGCCAATTAGGTTGGACGCATTTCGCGAAGCCCGCTCGGATAGGCTTTGGTGAGTCATATCAGGATAAACGTTACACCATAATTAAAAAGAGAGTTACCACACCACACTAAACTTGGAGGTAAGGCACACTATGAATGTGTCGTTACCACAACCTAACTGACTCGGCAACTGTAAACCCTACACTTGTTTGCCACATACCCCCTCCCTCCCAAAATAAGTGTCGTCGACTTAGTATTAAATTTGTACTAATTTAGTTATCAATTTGCTACATTCATTTTGGGACAAAGAGAGTATAAAGCAAGGCCATCACTACATGAATTAGAAAATTTGCCGTCAGCCAAGGACAGACATCAAAGGTTTGAAAACGGACGTCGAAGACTTTACTGCCAGCTTCCTAACGGCAAACACTGTCGTCAAAGAATAAATAGGCAAATAGTTAATTTGCCGTCACCTTTTAGTCAGGCAGACAGCAAAAGTCTTTCCCATCAGCCGAACTTCTTTGCTGTTGGAACTTGGCTGAGGGCAAAGACAAGTAACTTCACGTAAAGCCCCCTCATGTGTGTCTCTGGTTTCCGAGAAAATGCACGATTAGACCGCCGAGCGGACTGATACAAGTCCGTGTTGTATGTCACAACACGTCCAGACCATACGGTCCGGTTGTATCTGAGCGGTTTGACGGACGGTGTTGGAGATGTCTTTACAAGTCATTTATTTAAACAAATTTGGAATTAAACACGTAGCCCGTCTAGCTCAGTTGTTTGAGCGCAAGGCTCTTAACCTTGTGGTCTTGGGTTCGATTCTTTTTCAACCTTTCAGTTTATTACCATATTTGTTGTTTGCGTTTATTTGCCAAGCTATGTGATTTTTACTTTGTTATTTGTTTAGCTTCATACAATGCAAGGTGTTAAACGAAAATGTCTAGACAAATACTTAAACCATTTTTTCAAGTTCCGGTGCTTACATATAGAAGGTATGCCTTTACTTAGACAACCTTCTGTAAAGATAAGCACTGGTGCTTAAGAATTTTTTATTTATTAGACGATGCTGTGTGTAGGGGTGGGCATATTAACCGAGAACTGATGTACCGAACCGAAAGAACCGGGACCTAAGCCGAATGGACTGAAACCGAAAAAATGGTTCATATTTCGGTTGCCAAAACAACAAAACCGAAATTAGTGCTGCAAATTCGGTTGTTACACATACTTAACCTGAAAACCGAATTTATAGAGCACTCATTCTCCTGTGTTTTCGCAGCCCCAGCCCAACTCGGCCCAATGTAACTCTGACCCTCTTTTAGGCCTTTTTTCACCTTTTACTTTTTTCTACTGGCCAACGTTTAGTACTTCCCATACAATCGAGTTACAAGTTTACAGCACACGGCACATGGCACTGGTCATTCGCGTATTAGTACCACATCGATTTGCTAGTGATCAAGGAAGCCTGGTGAAAATAATAAAGCTAGCATGGACTGCGCAGGGACGTCTTGTCGCATATGCAGACAACATGCATGCATGCATGCATTGTATAAATTAGTTGTTGACATTAGTTTAGGTTGTGTTCAGTTAAACCCGGCAACGGAACCCATAGTTCGGCTCTAAAAGTACTCGGTTACTTAATTGTCTAAGAACCAATCGGTTGGTAATTCTAAATGACCGATTTTTGTTAAAAACCTGAAGAACCGGACCGATCGGTTCGGTTAAACCGAATGCCCAGGCCTAGCTGCGTGAATCGATCTCCCACAATCCCACACTCCCACACGGCCACACCCACACACCCACAAAGAAAAGGAGCTAGAAGAACCCAATACTCCCATGAAGCATGCTATCTTTTCTTTTGTAACGACATGTGCAAGATGCAACCAAGTCGGAGTCCACTACACTCCTACAGCCCTACAGATGGATCGAGCGGCCGGCCAGTGAGCATGCAAATACTAGCTACTTTCTGTCCATGGATACTCTAGATCAGGAGTAGCTCGTTGAAGTTTCTACCACACTTTCCTTTCATGCTTTGATATGAGAAAGAGATATCGGGCAGAGAGAGGGAAATAAATGTGTGATCGAGGCGTGCATGCAATGCATGTGTAACGCGCTATAGCTCCGTTAATAGCAGGTTATAGCGTGTAGAGATTGTTAGAGTTTGAATAGTATTCCTAATGTAATCTTAACTATCTCTGTCTCCCTCCCGTCTTATTCTTTCTGTCTTGTGTAACATCAGGACTCGTAGTCTGACCCTTGTACTCCACAGCAAGGTTTGCCTGAATAAATATACAGCCGTGAATCTCCTTATGGAGAGTAGAAAAGCTTATACCAATCTTACATGGTATATAGAGCCTAGCATCTTCCCTACCATCTAGCCAAACACCCGAACAAGAAAAAAAACCTATCACCGTCGCCATGGCTTCAAGCTCGAAAGTCATCGCCCTTAACCTCGGCGCTCCACCAACAGAGAAGCTTGCAAGAGGGAACTATCTTCTCTGAAAAAGCTCAGGTGATGCCGGCACTACGAGTAGCACAAGTAAACGGTCTCCTTGACGACAGCGATGCCGAACCGTCGAAAACAGCGGAGATCACAAGGGCCGACAAGACCACGGCCATTGAGCCGATCCCTTTGTATGGCCCATGGCTCGCGAAGGATCAGCAGGTTCTGAGCTACCTGCTGAATTCACTAACGCAAGAAATCCTTGCGCAAGTCATTGGTAAGGAGAGTACATTTGATCTATGGACTGCTCTTACCACTTTGTTCGTTGTGCAGTCTCAATCCCGGATAACAAATCTGAGTAAAGCCATCTCCAATACCAAGAAGGTCAACATGTCCAGCAACTCCTTCATCGCCAAGATGAAGAGCCTCGGTGACGAACTCGCAGTCGACGGTCGTCCAGTGCCCGATAGGGAGACGGTCGACTACATACTCGTTGGGCTTGACCGGGATTACGATCCCATTGTTGTAGCAGTTGGTGCAATCAAAAATTCAATCACTGACGATGATCTTTTCTCATAGATTTCAGCCTTTGATCAAAGGACGGAGATGCTAGGCAACGGAGCATTAGGTTTCCGCTTGTCTGCAAATGCCATGTACAGAGCACGTGGCCAAACCCGCACTAGTGGAGGTCGCGGGCGAGGAAATAGAGGGCATGGTTGTGGTGATCATGCCTCACCCTCTCCTGCTCGCGGTGGTGGAGGCGGCAGCTATCAGCAATGCCAGCGACAACCACCACCATAGTGGCAACAGCAGCATGAAGGTGACTACCCCGAGTGCCAAATATGCTACAAATATCATGCTGGAGGTGCAAGAGCCTGCTGGCTTTGCTATGATGAGGACAATGAAGACAAGAAGAAGGCCAATCTCATCACCAACAACCCCTATGGGATTGACACAAATTGGTATGCAGATTCTGATGCTACCGAACACATCACAGGGGAACTCGACAAGTTGACAATGCGAGAAAGGTACCACGGAGGTGATTAAGTGCACACAGTAAGTGGAAAAGGTATGGATATTGCTCACGTTGGTAACTCAATTGTTAAAACCCCCGAGAAAAATTTGCATCTAAATCATGTCTTACATGTTCCCAGTGCATCAAAGAATCTTATATCAGTCCGCCGTTTTACTATTGACAACAATGTTCTCATAATATTTTATCCTTATTCTTTTGTGATTAAGGACTTGGCAACAAGGAGAATCATCTTTAGAGGAAAGTTCGAGGGAGGTCTTTATCCACTCATATCATCATCCTCCTCCTCATGGTCAAACAAACAAGCCTGGAGTGTCACCAAACCATCTTTGGCAAAGTGGCATAGTCGTTTGGGTCATCCTTCTTCAAAGATAGTTCAACATGTTCTTAGTAGAAATAAACTTCCTTTTGAGTGAAGTATTGAGTTAGTTTGTGATGCGTGTCAACAAGCCAAGAGTCATCAATTGCCATACCCTACTTCCATTAGTGTATCCACTGCTCCTTTGCAACTTATCTTTCAAATGTATGGGGGTGCCTACTTCAGTTGGTAGATTTTCATACTATGTAAGCTTTATTGATGATTATAGTAAGTTTACTGGGATATATTTGCTGAAAATTTGAGCTTGTGTTTTTCAAGTCTTTAGCAACTTCCAAAATCTTGTTGGACGCCAACTCAACTCAAAAATTCTTGCCGTGCAAACTGACTGGGGTGGTGAGTATGAGAAACTCAATTCCTTTTGCAAAAGATTGGGATTTCACACCATGTCTCTTGTCCACATGATCACCAAAAAAACGGCTCGGCCGAACGCAAACATCATCATGTTGTTGAAGTAGGCTTAGAATTGTTAGCCAATGCATCTATGCCCCTCAAATTCTGGGATGAAGCTTTCCTCACAGCCACATATCTCATTAATATTCTTCCTAGCAGAGTTATTAATTTTGAGAATCCTATCACATGCCTCTTTGGTGTTAATCCATATTACACATCTCTTCGCATCTTTGGTTGTGCATGTTGTCCTAATCTTAGGCCATATAATACACGCAAACTCGCGTTTCGTTCAAAAAGATGTGTCTTTATAGGCTATAGCCCTATGCACAAAGGAGTTAAATGTCTTGATGTCTCTACTGGGAGAGCCTATATATCTCGGGATGTTGTCTTTGATGAATCAATCTTCCCTTTTGATTCTCTTCATCCAAATGCCGGAGCTCTCCTTCGACATGAAATTCTACTTCTTCTAGATTTTGATCAAGGGGGTGACAACAATTGTGTTAACCAATCTCACGATATTCATGCTTCCTCTACTTCTAGTGTTGTGCCTGTGCAGGTGTCTGAAGAAAACGGCGGCCCAAATGATCAAAATTTGGCTCCTAATGAGCTATTACTTCATGTTAATGGAGAAGAAGAGCCCAGCGTGGAGCACGAGGAATATTTGGCTGCAACTGCCACTCCTGTGAGTCAGCCCATCTCGAATCGCACGCGTGGATCCCCCTTGGATCGCATGCCACCCGAAAGCAGCCAGCGGGGCCAGGTGTATTAGGCGGCAGCGGACCGCTCCGCAAGCATCGTGTCATCATACAACAGTGTGCGGCCCAAGTGCATGCAGTCGACACTAGCAGGAGCAGCGCCCATGCACATGCAGCCAACTGCCAGCGGAGGATCCTTTGCGGGAACAACATCTGCAACTAGTTCAGATTTCGCCACACCAATGACCACAGGATCTTCAATGTCCTCTTAGCTTTCAACATCTTCCGGATCATCTGAGGCTAGACAGATTGGGCAGTCTCCTATGCAACAATAGCATGCTACTTCATTAAGAGTTATGACCAGATTACAAAAAGGTATGAAGAATCCCAAAGTAAGGACATATGGCACTATACAATATGGCATGTTGTGTGTTTTAGGTGAACCAGAAACATTGAGTGATGCACTTGGAGATCCTAAGTGGAAAAGGGCCATGGATGAGGAATATGGTGCACTCATAAAGAATAAAACATGGCATTTGGTGCCGAGTCAGAGAGGTAAAAATATTATCGATTGCAAATGGGTTTATAGAACCAAAAGAAAAGCATATGGCTCCATTGACAGGTACAAGGCACGTCTAGTTTCAAAAGAGTTTAAGAAACGTCATGGTATTGATTATGAGGGACACTTTTAGTCCCGTTGTGAAAGTTTCTACCATAAGACTTGTGCTAGCCATTGTTGTTTCCAGAGGATGGAGTCTTAGACAGCTAGATGTTCAGAATGCGTTTTTGCATGGTATTCTGGAAGAGGAGGTCTATATGAGGCAACCACCTGGATATGAGAATAAACAAGCACCTCACTATGTGTGCAAACTTGACAAGGCGCTTTATGGTCTGAAACAATCTCCTAGAGCATGGTTCTCAAGATTGAGCTCACAATTGAAACTCCTTAGTTTTGTTGCATCCAAAGCTGATACATCTCTCTTCATTTATAACAAGGCAAATATTGTTATCATTGTGCTCATTTATCTTGATGACATCATAGTTGCAAGTTCCTCACAAGATGCCACTAATGCTCTCTTTCATGATTTGAGTTCAGAATTTGCTTTGAAGGATCTTGGTGATTTGCACTTCTTCCTAGGTATTGAAGTTAAGAAGATTCAAGATGGCATAGTGTTTAAGTCAGGAAAAATATGCCACAGAACTTCTTACTCGTATGGGAAGGAAAGACTGCAAGTCTTCACCCACGCCATTATCTTCTTCAGAACAACTTTCAGCACATCAAGGAGAACCACTTAAGGAAAAATAGAGCACAAAATATAGAAGCTAGTACTGTTGGAGCTCTACAGTACGTGACATTGACACGATCAGATATATCATTTGTTGTGAATAAGGTTTGTCAATATCTGCATGATCCTACCTCCACTCATTGGACAGCTATCAAAAGGATTGTCCGGTATATTAAGCATACTCTGAGTTTGGGACTTCAGTTCAGACGTTCTAGTTCTTCACTTGTTAGTGCTTTTTCTGATGCTGACTGGGCAGGATGTAGTGATGACAGAAAGTCAACTGGAGGTTTTGTAGTATTTTTTGGTTCAAATCTTATTTCTTGGAGTGCGAGAAAACAAGCCATAGTGTCAAGGTCAGGTACGGAGGCTGAGTACAAATTATTAGCAAATGCCACTGCTGAAATTATTTGGATGGAATCATTGCTTAATGAGTTGGGAATTAAGCAGCAACGTGTTTCGTGTTTATGGTGTGACAACTTGGGAGCCACCTATCTCTTTACAAATCCGGTCTTTCATGGAAGAACTAAACATATTGAAATTGATTTTCACTTTGTACGAGAAAGGGTGGCAGAGAAGAAGTTGGACATAAGATTCACTCCATCCAAGGATCAAGTACCTGATGGGTTCACTAAAGCCTTACCGGTTAAACCATTTGAAGAATTCAAGAGGAATCTTAACGTAGGATAGTTTAGATTAAGGGAGGGTGTTAGAGTTTGAATAGTATTCCTAATGTAATCTTAAATATCTCTGTCTTCCTCCCGTCATATTCTTTCTGTCTTGTGTAACATCAGGACTCGTAGTCCGGTCCTTGTACTCCACGACAAGGTTTGCCTGAATAAATATACAATCACGACTCTCCTCATAGAGAGTAGAAACGCTTATACCAATCTTACAGAGATTTGTCTCATTAAATAGATTAGCTCCATCTGGTTCGTCGATTGATGGAAGTTCAACTGTCGGGCTAACCGGACACAATTCATTGGAAATTAACTACAAACGGTAGTTTCTCGGTGAAACCAATGTATCCCGATCTTATCAATGCCGGAATGATACATACATCTCCACACATTTGGAAAATTAAAGTATCATTGAAAATTAAGATATTTATGTTTTTCATTCACAATGAAGTGAACTCACGAAGGATAACTTGATCAAACGGAAATGGGTAGGACAATCTAGATGTTGCTTTTGTGATCGCAACGAGACTATTAAACACCTCTTTCTTGAATGTCCTTTAGCTAGACTTCTATGGCATACTACACTACAAGAAATATGATATCTTGTGACCTTCTGTCAGTGACCTTGGAAAAAATGGTCGTAAATCTATGACCTTTTGAGGCAAATTGGTCGTAAGCTGCCCGGAGGGGTCCTAACCCTAAACACGAACGACCATTTTGGTCAGAAAGGTCGTAATTTCCTTAATTGAAATGGTCATAAAGCGAACAACACCGGTCCACTGCCTTATTTCTAGCCGATAATGACCAATATAAATGGTCGTAAGCTATGACTTTGCACCACCTCATCAGTTTTCCTATGTGTCATGTCCATGTGTCAATTTTTGCCTACGTGTCATGTCCATGTGTCAATTTTTGCCCTAGGTTGTGAAGCAACCTATATCTCTGTTATTCCCAAAATTCCCAAACAATTCTGATAAATTCTTTGTATCATATCTTCATCAAATATGTCAAAAACCTTCCTTCCCTAGTTCAAAAATAATTCAAAAATATTCATTTTCCTATTCTATTCGGAACAACACTTTCTGAAGGAAGTGCTAATTATATTTTCTTGATTGCCCTCAAAAATTTTGGGAACTCTTTCCTATCCAAATAATTGCCTCATGGCAAAATTCAGCTCCATTTTCCCAGTAAATCGTCCTCGACAAATTTCCAAAATATTTGTTCACCTAGAAGCTTTGTGAAGGAAGTACTGGCTATGCATATCATAACGAGTTGAATTTTTCCTAGATCTTCTATATGCCCAAATAATAGTTATCCACAAAATTTTAGCCCCGTCTAACAATCCATGTGAGCTCACCATCCAATCTTTTTTTCTAGTAATATTTTCGGTTTGTGAAGCAACTACATTTTATATTTATTTATAATTTCTGAAACATTACCAGTACATGACCATCATCACAGAACCTCCCTCCACAAAATTTTAGCTCATTTAATTTAGCCAATTTCCCTCAACATTTTTCCTAATATTATCTTCAATGGAGTGCATTGTGAAGCAACTACCATTTTTATTTACCCAAATAGTATGTAATTTTTACAGTGCCTTCATATGCCCAAATTATCATTCTCCTAAAAATGGCAGCTTAAGCTAATCATCTATGTGACCCCAGCTTGAATTTCCACTTTCTGTCCAGATTGGCACATTGCAAAGCAAGTGCTATATAGACCCCTCTTATTGGCCTCAAACTTTTTGGGCGATCTTCCATATCCAAATAATTGCCACATGCCAATATTCAGCTCAATCCATTCATTATTTTGAGCCCAAATTCAACATTCATATTTCTGTCCAATGTGGTACTTTTCAAAGGAAGTACCACCTAAGCTCATCCATTTGAGCTGAAAATTTGTGAAGACAGTCTTCTTATTAGATGATCATCCTCAGACAAAACTCACGCCCATTGGCCATGTGCATTTCCCGTACCGCTAATCGAACACTTGGCTGCTAATTCATGTTTGAGCATAATTAGGTCTCCTCGTGAGATTCTTCTACTGTAATTTTCTTCCTAGCACCTACGTAGGGAATGTCCAGTCCACTAGACATACCTATGCCATCTAGAACACATGGCAATGCCACTGTCATGCGGTGACCATGCGGCGGGCATGCGAGTTTACGCGCTCTAGAGTTGGGGCCATCGGCCACCGTTCAAACCTCGACATATCGCCACCAAACCATGTATTTCTAATTAAATAGATACTTACGTAACTAGAAATGATTTTTTGGAAAAACAAAGAGCAAACTATAAGGCAGCTGCAGTTCAAATTTGTCTCGGTTCTTGTTGAATCTGCACAATATTGTCTTTTTCACTAGAGGTGGATCGAAAGCTTTTGGCACCCAAATTTTTTGTCAATTGTGCATTAAATATGGCCTAATATTTTATAAAAATGATTTTTTCCAATTTTGTAACAAATACTTGGTAGGTCCTTCACAAAAAAACTCATTTTGGGCACTCGAAAAAAGGAAAATGATTTTTTTGTGCAAAGAAAATGAAAAATACCTTTGGCAACATTGTTTGCCATTTCAACATGCACCCTTGTGCACAATATGAGATCATTTGAACAAACTATTCCATGAATGTGGCCATAAGATTGATCATTTGGCTTGAAAGCCATGAATCTTCACACATGATAGCTCATTTCCGAGAACACTTTTTTAAAATAATTACCATATTACAAGTTTGTTATTTTTCCTGCTAACTTGGTCACATATGATGACACAACGCGAAGGTTTTGCATTTTTCGAACTATTTATGCCCGTTTCAAAATGCGGTCAAAACGGCAGGCATGACCGTTCATAGGTAGGGGTTGAATGTTGACATAATTTTGTTGGATATCTGATTAAATATATACTTATTTACCTATAAATGATTTTAGGAAAAAAATAAAGAGCAAACTATGAGGCACATCTAGTTCAAATTTGACCTGCTTCCAACTAATTCGGCAGAGTTTTGTCTTTTTCACGAGACGTGTATCAAAGATTTTGGCACCCACATGTTTTGTCAATTGTGCATTAAATATGGCCTAATATTTTATAAAAATGATTTTTTTACAATTTTGTAACAAATATTTCGTAGGTCCTTCACAAAAAAACTCATTTTGGGCACTCGAAAAAAGGAAAATGATTTTTTGTGCAAAGAAAATGAAACTCACTTTGGCAACATTGTTTGCCATTTCAACATGCACCCTTGTGCATAATATGAGATCATTTTAACAAACTATGCCGTGAATGTGGCCATAAGATTGATCATTTGGCTTGAAAGCCATGACTCTTCACACATGAGAGCTCATTTTCTGAGAACACTTTTTTTTAATAATTATCGTATTACAAGTTTGTTATTTTTCCTAGTAACTTGGTCACATATGATGACATAACGCGAAGGTTTTGCATTTTTTATATTTTTGTTGAATTATTTATGCCCGTTTCAAAATGCGGTCGAAACGGCGGGCATGACCGTTCATAGATAGGGGTTGAATCTTGACATAATTTGGTTGGATGTATAATTAAATAGATACTTATTTACCTAGAAATGATTTTTGGAAAAAAATAAAGAGCAAACTATGAGGCACCTGTAGTTCAAATTTGACTCGCTTCCAACTAAACCGGGAGAGTTTTGTCTTTTTCACTAGAGGTGAATCAAAGCTTTTGACACCCAACCATTTTTTCAATTGTGCATTAAATGTGGCCTAATATTTTATAAAAATTATTTTGTCCAATTTTGCAACAAATATTTGGTAGGTCCTTCACAAAAAAACTCATTTTGGGCACTCGAAAATGGAAAATGATTTTTTTTGTGCAAAGAAAATGAAAACTCCCTTTGGCAACATTCTTTGCTATTTAAACATGCAACCTTGTGCACAATATGAGATATTGGAACAAACTATGCCATGAATGTGGCCATAAGATTGATCATTTGGCTTGAAGTATATAAAGTATATGCTATGAAACTTATTTTTCGTAAAAAACTTATTTTTAATCGACTACGACCAATTTAGATGGTCATAAGGTCTTCAAATTGTTTGCTGCGTTCTGATTGGTCCATAGGCATATCACGCGGATCATGCACCAAACACTGTCGGATACTTCCAGATCCAACGGCGGCCCTCACCCCCTCACCCTCTCACCCACGTAGCCCTCTCGCCCCTTCACCCTCTCACCCACGCAGCCCCCACGCCCCCTACTCCCCACCCATCCAATCCCTTCTCTCCCGCACCCACACCCGCTCGCCAAACCCTAGCCGTCGTCGTCCCAGCCCCCGCACCATGGCCGTTGACCGCGAGGAGCCCGAGTCCCCATGCTGCCAGATCCGCCGCACCCCTCACCATCCATCCCTATCTCACGCGACCCCTCACGCCGTGGCCAGCGCTCGAAAATTCTGGCGACGTCCACCACCGCGCAGCACACTTGCCAGCTGATCTACGACCCCTCCAACCTCTAGTCCCGCTGGATCTGCCGCTCCTGTATCAGGCGCTCGCCTGCGAGCCCAATCGATCCCGTGGGCTTGGGTTTTGGCTGCGGCTTCGCATCCATCGTTGACTCATCTCTGGGTGCTCCTCTTCGTCGCACACCGCTCCACTTTGCGTCCTCTCCGCCTCATGGATGGTGGCCGCTAGCTCAGTGCGCTCCCGCCTGTTGGGCTGGACTGCGGTGACTACCGGGCCTGAGGCACAGCAGCGTCGCCACCAAGGTCAAGGACCAGGGCAGATCGTTGCATGTGGGTACGCTAGATCTGAAATTAGATCATGTTGCAGGGTGAGTTTCATTCCCTTCCAGGGCCTGCTTGTTAATCTTGATTTCCTATGCTGATGTTCTATATGGACTTAGATCTGAAATTAGATCATGATGCTTCTAATTTTTTGCACGCATGGTTACTGCTAGTTTAACTCTTCCCCCGTTTCTATGGTACGGTAACATGTATTGTTAATTGATGTGCCCAAAAACTTCTTGTAAGTGGACAGTATTTGACTCATTTTTTATTTTAGCGATTACACTAACGGAACATCCCATCATATTTCAAGTAGTTGCTGGCATGTAGTAGAAAGAAGGCCTCTCTACGCCTCCTACGACTATATATTAAGTACCTAGATGTTGTGAATACCGATGGCCTGTTGTCAGAAAACATATTCGCTGCATGTTTTTATCATAAATGTCAGAATCTCCAGATTTGCAGTATGAAAATGTGATGTGAATTATGAAGCATATACCTTTTGTTTGGCTAAGGAACATTATAATGCTGATCCGTATTTGGGAAGTCACAAATGCATATTACATAATCTCTGATGTGAATACTAAGTAAGAAACAAAATCATATAATTTTCTAAGCTAAAAGCTGGTGGAGTTGCTATGATTAGAACATTATGTTCTATTTTTATGTAGTGTGATGAAACAGAACATGTACTGGAGGTGGTAGTTTTACTCAACGCTTGTGTGGCCCTGGCAGAACCCATTATGTTCTTTATCTTCTTTGTTAAATTGAATTATGTCACATCCACCATCAATTTGGATACAATTTTTCTGCACGTCCATGTAGGGTAACGCAGAAGAAACCAAAAAAATTCCGACCTACGCACCAGCACAGGACCACTATGAAGACTGCATACAAGGTTTGATCTTTTCGTTACCGACTCGTAGCGCAGCGGAAGTAGAGTCAATGATGAACGGCGGTGCAGATCCCCTCAGCTAGGATTTTACAACCTCCCAACCACGAGGATGAATACCCTCATCTGCCCCATGGACAGCCCTCCGGGAGGCGGTCGGACTGTCCCCCGGACGGTGTCGCGGACAGCCCTTCGGGAGGACCTCCGAAACTTGGACTGTCACTCGGAAAGCCCTTCGGGAGGACCTCCAAAACTCGGACGGTCACACGGACAGCCCTTCGGGAGGTACTCTCGAACTAAGACCGAAACTACGATCCCTCTATAGAGTTGCACACATACGGTGTCATCTATCCAGCAGGGTTTCGCCGTCCAGAACTAGTTCCCACCGGAACCCAGACAGCCTTTTGGCTCTACGAAACTATTTCGCTAGGAGGGAGAGAGAATGCCAGATCATGCATGGCTTGTGTGAGAGAGTTGGAGTGAGGATGGAGAGCTCCTCTCCACCTCCTTTTATAGGGGAAGGAGGGGGTGGGGGGGCTGAAATTTCAGCCACATGACAAGCACCCACAAAACAAGGGGAAAGCATGTCCCCTTGTCCATGGCACCCCAACATGAGGGCCCCACATGGCGCCCCACCTCCTCCCAACCAGCCCCACCTTTCATGGGGGCTGCCCCCCACCATGGTCCCCCAACACTTTGTCCATCCACAAGGGGGCTGCCCCCTAAACGGGGTGCCCCCCAAAACAGCCCAAAACAGCCCCCATGAACCGTGGGATCTTGTCCCCTCACGCTGGGACAAGATGTTTTCCGCGACTATTACTTCTGAAAAATTCCAGAAGGTTCCAGAACATTTTTGGCACCCTCTAAAATTATCTGGACGCGCTCCGGAACATTTCCGGTATGGTCGTCTAATTGAAAACCATCTTCGTTTACCCGGTAAACAATTCCGGCAGGTTCGAAAACCTTTTTCGGTTTATTCTCCAGAAAAATTCCAGAAATTACCAGACCAATCTGGCAACCTCCAAAACATTCCCGGTGCTTGCCGAAACCTTTTTGGATCAATGGTTTTATCCGAAACAACTTTTCTATTTTACCAAAACTTTTTCGGTGTTCTCTCCGGAACCTTTTCGTTGTCTTCGAAACTTTTCCAGTGACTTTCTCTCGGACTCCTTGTCTAGTATTCAGCAGATAGATTACCCTTAAGCATGTGACCCTATAGGTTCGGTGAAGTATAGACACGACCCAGAACCCCTTTCGATCAATGATCAACATCGGAGCCGTGGACACCCATATTGACCCCTATACCCACACGAATGAATATTTGAGTGAACCTCGAGTTGCCGTGTGCTATTCCTGTTGCTTCACGATATGTTACAAATACCTGAGGTGAGACATGTTGGCATCTCCGTGGAATTGTTGGGAACGTTGCATGGGAAGAAAAGAAACATTCCTATGCACACGCAAGATCTATCCATGGTGATGAGCATCTACGAGAGGGAGAGTGGATCTACGTACAGTTGTAGATTGCTAAGCGGGAAGCATTAAGAAATGCGGTTGGTGTAGTCGAACGTCTTCGCGATCCAAATCGCCGAGCGTCCCACGATCTCATCACGATCCGTCCCGCGATCCAATCATGATCCGTCCCGCGAACTCATCACGATTTGTCCCGCGATCTCATCACGATCCGTCTCGCAATCTTGATCACGGTCCTTCCGATCTAGCGCCGAACGGACGGCACCTCTGCGTTCAGCACACGTACAACTCAATGAAGATCTGCACCTTCTTGATCCAGCAAGAAGGAGCGGAGAGGTAGATGAGTTCTCCGGCAGCATGATGACACCGCGGCGATGGTGGTGGAGCAATTCCGGCAGGGCTTCGCCTAAGCACTGCAGAAAACCGATCTAGAGGAGAAACTATGCACTAGAGGAACGGGTAGCACGTGGCTGAAAATCAAGTGCAAAAACCCTAAAACCTCTAGCATATATAAGAGGAAGAGAGGAGGAGACTTGGCGCAAGGGCCAAGCCCTCTAGGCTTCGGCCGAAGTGGGAGGAGAGGAGGAATCCTCCTCCAATCCTAGTAGGACTAGGACTCCTCCTTATTTTGGCCTTTTTGCCTTTTTCCACCTTTTTCTCTTTCGGTTTTTCTTCTCAGCCACATGGGCCTTGTGTGGGACTTCCACCATCCCACTAAGGGCTGGTATTCACCCTCCCACAGCCCATGTAGCCTCTTGGGTCGAAATACCCCTCTTGATGGTCTCCTGGTACACTACTGATGAGCCCGAAACTTTTTCGGCGACCAAAATAGGACTTTCTATATATCAATATTTACCTCCGGACCATTCCGGAGCTCCTCATGACGTCTAGGATCTCATCCGGGACTCTGAACAACCTTCGGTAACCACCATACATAACTATATACTACTGAAATGTCACCGAACCTTAAGTGTGCAGACCCTGCGGGTTCGAGAACTATGTAGACATGACCGAGACACCTCTATGGTCAATAACCAATAGCAGGACCTGGATGCCCATATTGGTTCCTACATATTCTACAAAGATCTTTATTGGTCGAACCTCTATGTCAAGGATTCAGTTAATCCCGTATGATGTTCCTTTTGTTCTTTGGTATGTTACTTGCCCGAGATTCGATCGTCAGTATCTCCATACCTAGTTCAACCTCGTTACCGGAAAGTCTATTTACTCGTTCCGTAATACAAGATCCCGTGACTAACACTTAGTCACATTGCTTGCAAGGCTTGTTGTGATGTTGTATTACCGAGTGGGCCCTGAGATACCTCTCCGTCACACGGAGTAACAAATCCCAGTCTTGATCCATGCCAACCCAAGAGACACCCTCGGAGATACCTGTAGAGTACCGTTATAGTCACCCAGTTATGTTGTAACGTTTGATACACACAAGGCATTCCTCCGGTGTCAGTGAGTTGCATGATCTCTTGGTCATAGGAACAGATACTTGACATGCAGAAAACAGTAGCAATAAACTGACACGATCATATGCTACATTTGTAGTTTGTGTCTTGTCCATCCCATCATTGTGCTAATGATGTGATCCCGTTATCAAATGACATCTCATGTCAATGGCTAGGAAACCTTAACCATATTTGATCAACGAGCTAATCTATTAGAGGCATACTAGGGACATGGTTTTGTCTATGTATCCACACATGCATCTAAGTCTCCGATCAATACAATTATAGCATGGATAATAAACGATTATCATGAACAAGGAAATATGATAATAACTAATTTATTATTGCCTCTAGGGCATATTTCCAGCAGTCTCCCATTTGCACTAGAGTCAATAATCTAGTTCACATCACCATGTGATTCGCATTGTTATGAATCTAACACCCAATGAGTTCTGGGGCTCGGTCATGCTTTGCATGTGAGAGAGGTCTTATAGTCAACGGGTCTGCGACATTCAGATCCGTGTGTACTTTGCAAATCTCTATGTCAAACGGTAAACACTACTACCACACTCCACTTGGTACTATTCCAAATGGCTGCTCCACTATACGTATCCAGATTGCTACTACGAGTCATCTGGATTGGTGTTAAAGCTTGCATAGACGTAACTCTTTACGACGAACTCTTTATCACCTCCATAATCAAGAAACATCTCCTTAGTCTTTTAGTTACTAAGGATAATCTTGACCGCTGTCCAGTGATCCACTCTTGGATCACTTTTGTACCCCTTGACAGACTCATGGCAAGGATCACACCAGGTGCGGTACACAGCATGGCATAATATAGAGCCTATGGCTAAGGCATAGGGGACGACGTTCGTCCTTTCTCTTTCTTCTGCCGTTGTCGAGCTTTGAGTCTCACTCAACTTCACACCTTACAAATCAGGCGAGAACTCTTTCTCTGACTGATCCATTTTGAACTCTTTCAAAATCTTGTCAAGGTATGTACTCATTGAAAGTCTCATCAAGCATCTTGATCTATGTCTATAGATCTTGATGCTCAACAGTTAGGTAGCTTTATCCAGGTCTTCCTATGAAAAACTCTTTTCAAACAACCGTTTATACTTTCCAGAAATTCTACATCATTTCCGGTCAACAATATGTCAACCACATATGCTTACCAGAAACTCTATAGTGCTCCCACTCACTTTATTGTAAATACAAATTTCTCATAAACTTTGTATAGACTCAAAAACTTTGATCACCTCATCAAAGTGTATATTCCAACTCCGAGATGCTTGCTTCGGTTCATAGAAGGATCACTGAAGCTTGCACACCTTTTAGCATCCTTAGGACTGACAAAATCTTCTGGTTGTATCTCATACAACCTTTCCTTAAGGAAGGAA
This sequence comes from Hordeum marinum, assembly GCA_022496015.1. Classification (NCBI taxonomy): domain Eukaryota; kingdom Viridiplantae; phylum Streptophyta; class Magnoliopsida; order Poales; family Poaceae; genus Hordeum; species Hordeum marinum. Next base: position 525,462,829 of record CM039674.1, on the reverse strand, counting down.
ACGATGTTTTGGCATCCATCTGCCAGATTTCATAATTGAAAAATGCAGCAACTGCTAACATAATTCCAACAGACTTTAGCATCGCTACGAGTGAGAAAGTATCATCGCAGTCATCTCCTTGAAATTGGCGGAAACTTCTTTGCGACAAGTCGAGCTTTATAAATGGTGACATTCACCATCAGCGTCTGTCTTCATCTTAAAGGTCCATTTGTACTCAAAGACCTGTCGTCCAACGAGCAAGTCTACCAAAGTCTATACTTGGTTTTCATACATGGATCTTTTCTCGGATTTCATGGCCTCTAACCATTTGTTGGAATTTAGACCCATCATCGCTTCTTCACAGCTCGTAGATTCATCATTGTCCAACAACATGACCTCCAAGACAAGGTTGTCGTACCGCTCAGGAGCAGTGCACATCCTTGTTGACCAACGAAGTTCGTTAGTAACTTGATCCGAAGCTTCATGATCATCATCATTTACTTCCTCTTCAACTAATGTAGGTTCCACAGAAACATCTTTCCGCGCTGCGCTACTCTCTAGTTGAAACAAAGGTTCAACAACCTCATCAAGTTCTATCTTCCTCCCACTCAATTCTTTCAAGAGAAACTTTTTCTTGGGAAAGGACCCGTTTTAGCAGCAAACACTTTATGCTTGGATCTGAGATAGAAGGTTCACCCAACTGTTCTTAGGGTAATCTAAGACTCATTGGATTGCATACATCAACATGTATCATTTCCAATAAATCACTTGCCCGCTCCATCAAACTAGAAAACGGGGTCCTTAGTCATCTTGACCAAGAGGCATGGTTCGCATGTCTCAACCGATTCGAAATCGAATTAGTCCAAAGATCCATCAACATGGAGTTTCTTCATGCGTTTTATACCAATATGACATTTAGCGGCAGTGCCACAAGTATGTGGTACTATTATTATTAACTTTGTATCTTTTGGCATCAATGTTATAAACATGTGTATTACTATGATCAAGATTCAACAAACCATTCTCACTGGGTGCATGACCATTGAAGGTATTATTCATTTAAATCTAATAACCATTATTCTCTAACTTAAATGAATAACCGTGTTGCAATAAACACGATCTAATCACGTTCATGCTCAATGCAAAACACCAAATAACATTTATTTAGGTTCGTCACTAATCCCGAAGGTAGAGAGAGCATGCGATGTTAATCACATCAACCTTGGAAACATTTCCAACACACATCGTCACCTCACCCTTAGCTAGTTCTCCGTTTATTCTATAGCTTTTATTTCGACTTAGTAACATTTAGCAACCGAACCGGTATCCAATACCCAGGTGCTGCTAGGAGTACTAGCAAGGTACACATCAATAACACGTATATCAAATATACTTCTGTCGACGTTGCCAGCCTTCTTATCTACCAAGTATCTAGGGTTGTTCCGCTTCAACAACCGCTCTCCTCATAATCGAAGCACTTAGTCTCGGGTTTGGGTTCAACTTTGGGTTGCTTCACTAGAGCAGAAACTGACTTGCTATCCATGAAGTTTCCCTCCTTGCTCCTGCCCTTCTCGAAACTAGTGGTTTGACTAACCATCAACACTTGACGCTCCTTCTTGATTTCTACCTTCGTGGTGTGAAACATCGCGAACAGCTCAGGGATCATTATTACTATCCCTGACATTTTATAGTTCATCACCAAGTTCTAGTAGCTTAGTGACAGTGACTTGGAGAACTATATCAATCACTATCTTATCTGGAAGATCAACTCCCACTCGATTCAAGCGATTGTAGCACCCAGACAATCTGAGCACATGCTCAACGATTGAACTATTCTCCTTCATCTTGCAGGCAAAGAATCTTGTTGGAGATCTCACATCTCGCAACACGGGCACGAGCCTGAGATCCTAATTTCAGATCTTAGAACATCTCATATGTTCCATGACGTTCAAAATGTTTCGGAGCCTCAATTCTAAGCCGTAATGCATGACACACTAAACTATCAAGTAGTCATCAAAATGTGCCTGTCAAATGTTCACAATATCTACAGACGATGCTAGAGGGGTTGGCGCACCGAGTGGTGCATTAAGGACATAAGCCTTCTGTGCAGCAATGAGGACAATCCTCAGATCACGGACCTAGTCCGCAATATTGCTACCATCATCTTTCAACTCTATTTCTGTAGGAACATATAAAAATTCAAGGGAGCTACAGCGTGAGCTAGTAATGTACAACATAATTTGCAAAGACACTGACTATGTTCATGATAATGAGTTCAATTAATCATATTACTTAAGAACTCCCACTCAAATTGACATCCCTCCGGTCATTCAAGTGATACATGATCCAAATTCACCAACTCAAGTCCGATCATCACGTGAGTTGAGGTGGTTTCAATGGTGAACATCATCATGTTGATCATATCTGCTATATGACTCATGTTCGACCTTTCGGTCTCTTGTGTTCCAAGGCCATGTCTGTACATGCTAGGCTCATCAAGTTTAACCCGAGTGTTCCGCATGTGCAACACTGGCTTGCACCCGTTGTATGTGAACGTAGAGTCTATCACACCCGATCATCACGTGGTGTCTCGACACGATGAACTTTCGCAACGGTGCACACTCGGGGAGAACACAATTTATCTTGAAATTTAAGTGAGGGATCACCTTATAATGCTACCGTCGTCCTAAGAAAAACAAGGGTGCATAAAAGGATTAACATCACATGCACATCATAAGTGACATGATATGGCCATGAACTTGTGTGTTTGATCTCCATCTTGAAAGCACCGGCATGATCTCCACCGTCATCGGCATGACACCATGATCTTCATCATCTTGATCTCCATCAACGTGTCGCCATCAGGGTTGTCACGCCCTGCATGCTTCTACTACTATTGCTACCGTTTAGCGATAAAGTAAAGCATTACATAGCGCTTAATGATTGACACGCAGGTCATACAATAATTAAAGAAAACCCTATGGATCCTGCCGGTTGCCGTACTCATCGATATGCAAGTCGTGATAAGCTATACATCACATGATCATCTCATACATCACATATATCACATCATGTAATTGGCCATATCATATCACAACATACCCTGCAAAAACAAGTTAGACGTCCTCTAATTGTTGTTGCATGTTTTACGTGGCTGCTACGGGTATCTAGCAAGAACAATTTTCACCTACGCAAAAACCACAACGGTGATACACTAGATGCATAAAAGGATTAACATCACATGCACATCATAAGTGACATGATATGGCCATGAACTTGTGTGTTTGATCTCCATCTTGAAAGCACCGGCATGATCTCCACCGTCATCGGCATGACACCATGATCTTCATCATCTTGATCTCCATCAACGTGTCGCCATCGTGGTTGTCGTGCCCACCATGCTTCTACTATTATTGCTACCTCTTAGCGATAAAGTAAAGCATTAGATAGCGCTTAATGATTGACACGCAGGTCATACAATAATTAAAGACAACCCTATGGCTCCTGCCGGTTGCCATACTCATCGACATGCAAGTCATGATATTCTATCCAACACATGATCATCTCATACATCACATATATCTCATCATGTAATTGGCCATATCACATCACAACATACCCTGCAAAAACAAGTTAGACGTCCTCTAATTGTTGTTGCATGTTTTACGTGGCTGCTACTGGTATCTAGCAAGAACAATTCTCACCTACGCATAAACCACAATGGTGATACATAAGTTGCTTTTCAACCTTCAAAATCAAACGACTTCAAAATCCATCATAATGGAATTTTCCATGCTGGTTTCTCCAATGTGATCAAATGTAGTGCCACACCTGTGTGTTATTCTTTAAGTCTTGCAACATTTAGCGTCAGTGTTATGGATGTATCATATTTCCATCAATATTCATAACATACATCCCATCTAGGATGGAAGCATGGCCCTTCATGTTATTCATAACACTGAACAATAATTGTTGTTTTTATGAACAACTCTTTTGCAACAAACATTGTGCAATGGGCTAGAGTGTATGAAACTCTAAAATAAATTATAAAAGTAAACCTAGAGGTAATGTATTAGTATCAATATTCATAACATACATCTCATTCATAATGAAAGTATGGCCCTTATGTTATTCATAACACCGAACATGAAAAGTTCTCTTATGAACAACCTTCTTGCAAGATACCTTATGCAAAGGGCTAGAGTGTGAAACTCTAAAATGATTTATGAAACTTAATACATAGGGAATACACCGATGGAAGGCATAGTAACATTTACTATGTTCCCTCCGTGTATCTAAACCTCATCCCTGGCTAGTCTTTCAGGCCATAGTCGTTCTTACATCGAGTTGCAATAGAATGCAAGCGAGCGGGTATCTTTGTGATTAACTCACAATACCCAAGAATTAGTGATTAACATGTTTAACCATAATTCCCAAGAACTATATCTTTGACCAGCCTTCTATACATCAAAAACTTGCATGACATTCATACATGAGCTGGATATTCCAGTCTTCTTTCCTTTTTGACATTATACTTCTAACAGTTTAACTTTTAGTATTTCTCCTACTCTCGGAAGAAGCATCCAACTTAAGAGTGGCAGTGGCCCCGGACTTCCTAGGCGTGAAAGTCTTACTAACACCCTTCGGACACTTCCTTTCTCTTTATGTTGTTGTTTTATTCACCTTTCATCATATGACAGGCGTTCTCCTGGATCCCTCTCTTATCAGTCTAATGCATAGTAAACCCCTTTACTAATAGTTTGCAAACAAACATTGCTTTGGATATCTCATATCTTTTAGCCTTTGTCTGTCTCTGAAAATGATTTTCAGATTCCATGAGTATCACATAACTATCCAAACTTTCGAAGTTCGGGTCTCATGGAAGCAATCGTATTGCACTTGACTGAAACGGAATTCTAGCTTTTGGATTGAATGACGAGAGTCACATGATCCATAGCATTAGCGGGAGAATACCGAAAGTATGTGATAGGACAAAGTCCTTCTCGGCACTATAGAGGACAATCCTCCCATTACGTTACCAACCGTAAAGTTTTAACCAGATATTTAATAGCTATTCAATTTTAATAGGGAAGGTGGAAACGCGAGCCATTATTCTACAACTATTATGCAAATCACACTTAGACATTGTTCAAAATTAATTGCACTGAGAATCAAAAGAATACAATTCTACAGTGTGCTCCCACTCAAATCAATATCTCTCATAATTGATTGTGAGTGATTCAAGATCCATATTACAATTCAACGCCAAGGATGCATCCATCTCAAGTGACGAGAACTGTAGTCGATAGGCCAACTTGCCAATCACATCTCTATGTGACTCTTGTTCATCTTTCGATGCATGTGTTCCAAGCTCATGACTTTCATGCCTGAACGTCAAGACAACCAAGTGATCACACCGCGAGGTCTCAACTAACCCACCTCACACCCGTATAATCGTTCGTACCCATGTATCCATGTGATAACCCAAAAGGAAAGATGCTGTGACGGTGCTACACTTGGGAGAACACTAACTACTTGATATTTTGTGAGAGATCACCCTAATAAAAGCGACTACCGCGCAATCAAAAGGGTGCATCATAAGAGATAAACATCTCAGTCAATTCATCATTGTATTTCTTCGTCTTCGGCATTCGCGTCGGTGTTCACCTTCGCGAAGATTGCCACCACCTTGTCGATGCACCAGATAATATTGCTATCTCTATAGCTAATAAAATAAGTGCATTACATAAGGTTGACACACAGGTCATTAAAGTGCAATCATATGGCTCCAGCCAACATGCCGAATCATGACACGCAGGTCATGTTAATCAATTTACATCATATAGTTATCTCATACATAATCAAATTATTATGAATACTACTATACCACATCACATGCACATGCAAACCATCCTGTAAAACCAAGTTAGACGCCTCTAATTGGTCCATGCAAAAACTTGTTTTACGTGGCTTCTAAGGTTTCGAAACAAACCGAAGCTACCAACGTCCATCATCAAGTATGATAATTCAAGTTGCTAGATTAACTTTCTAGGGTATATGAAACACGAGATAATAAAATCTCGAGCCCCATACTAAACTTCGTCATACGCGTGACCCCCGTGCAGATCACATGTGCATTGCCCTTTTGTCTGCGAAACGTCCATCTTTCTCAACTATGGTGGAACCCAAAGAACTGTTAGCACTTCGTTGATCTGTCAATCAGCATACTCAGGAGCAGCATGAAAGGGTTGCGGATTGCCAGAACTTTGTGAGATTCCACCATGCCGTCAAGATCAGGACTATGCAAATTCAGGGGAAGCAACAGGAACATCGGGTAACAGATTTCATCTGCTACCCGCATAAATAATTTTCAGCAATAGATCTCATCTACTCCAAAATTATATTATGCAACACCCATACATCTCTATGTATTCTAGATCGCAACCTGCATCTACGCATAGCACGGCTCTTGATGCCACTATAGGGTAACATAGCAGAAAAAAATCCAACCTACGCACTAGCCCAGGACCACTATGAAGACTGCATACAAGGTTTGATCTTTTCGTTACTGACTCGTAGCGCAGCGGAAGTAGAGTCGATGACGAACGGCGGTGCAGATCCCCGCAGATAGGATTTTACAACCTCCCAACCACGAGGATGAATACCCTCATCTGCCCCGCGGACAGCCCTCCGAGAGGCGGTTGGACAGTCCCCCGGACGGTGTCGCGGACAGCCCTTTGGGAGGACCTCCGAAACTTGGACTATCACTCGGACAGCCCTTCGGGAGGACCTCCAAAACTCGGACGGTCACACGGACAGCCCTTCGGGAGGTACTCTCGAACTAAAACCGAAACTACGATCTCTCTACAGAGTTGCGCACATACGGTGTCATCTATCCAGCAGGGCTTCGTCGTCCAGAACTAGTTCCCATCGAAACCCAGACAGCCTTTCGGCTCTACGAAACTATTTCGCTGGGAGGGAGAGAGAATGCCAGATCATGCATGGCTTGTGTGAGAGAGTTGGAGTGAGGATGGAGAGCTCCTCCCCACCTCCTTTTATAGGTGAAGGAGGGGGTGGTGGTGGCTGAAATTTCAGCCACATGACAAGCACCCACAAAACAAGGGGAAAGCATGTCCCCTTGTCCATGGCACCCCAACATGAGGGCCCACATGGCGCCCCACCTCCTCCCAACCAGCCCCACCTTTTGTGGGGGCTGCCCCCCACCATGGGCCCCCCCAACACTTTGTCCAGCCACAAGGGGGCTGCCCCCTAAAGGGGGCGCCCCCCAAAACAGCCCAAAATAGCCCCCATGAATCGTGGGATCTTGTCCCCTCACGCTGGGACAAGATGTTTTCCGTGACTATTACTTCTGAAAATTCTAGAAGGTTCCAGAACATTTCCGGCATCCTCTAAAATTATCTGGACGCGCTCCGAAACATTTCCGGTATGGTGGTCTAATTTAAAACCATCTTTGTTTACCCGGTAAACAATTCCGGTAGCTCCGAAAACCTTTTTCGGTTTATTCTCCGGAAAAATTCCAGAAATTACCAGACCAATCTGGCAACCTCCAAAACATTCCCGGTGCTTGCCGAAACCTTTTCGGATCAATGATTTTATCCGAAAGAACTTTTCAATTTTACCGAAACTTTTTCGGTGTTCTCTCGAGAACCTTTCCGTTGTCTTCGAAACTTTTCGAGTGACTTTCTCTCGGACTCCTTGTCTATGTCTAGTATTCAACAGATAGATGACCCTTAAGCATGTGACCCTATAGGTTCGGTGAAGTATAGACATGACCAGGAACCCCTTCCGATCAATGATCAACATCGGAGCCGTGAACACCCAGATTGACCCCTATACCCACACGAATGAATATTCAAGTGAACCTCCAGTTGTCGTGTGCTATTCCTGTTGCTTCACGATATGTTACAAATACCAGAGGTGAGACATGTTGGCATACCCATGGAACAACAACTTGTCCACTATGCCAGTTACCTCGTTACCGGTATTGTTCTCTTTTCTTGTTCCCGTGTTCCGGCATCCCCGTGATCAAATCACAAAGTGTCTGGCCAGACGATGACGGATACCATAACACCGAGAGGGCCTAGAGATATCTCTTCATCGTCGGAGGAGCAAATCCCAATCTTGAGCTATCAAGTTACTTGACATACTTTTCCATGAACCCGTAAGCCGCCGTAATAGCCACCCATTTACGGATGACGTTTAACAAACCCCAAAGTTCATGAAGCAAGCATGAAGAAACTCGATACTCTCATGGTTTAAGGAATTATGCAAACATTAACTTCTCTATGATATTAACCATTAACTTATGACAAATGTATCTCATAGCATAACATCAATTCAAGTCGATTCAACACAAATGTTCTTCTAACATTGTGCCCTCAAAATTGCCGGCATAGCCATGCCCATGATCAGGAAAACAAGATCATCATGCAATACTTGAGCCAGTCTTAGAGGCCAGACTAGGAATACATTTTACCGTTTATTATTCCACACGTGCATATGAGTCTTCCTTCAAGTCTCGTCTTATTTGCAGACTCGAGATTCATTGCAATTATAGCATGGAACATAAACATAATTATGAACAGGGAGATAATCAATAATATTTATTATTGCCTCTAGGGCATATCTCCTACAATCCATTTGTTAAAAATATATTATTATTTCAGTTTAAGGCAATCAGAGCTATGCAATACTTCCCTACCATTGTGGATGCTAGTGTATGGCAAACTTTGTTTGAGGTACAACTCTTTTTACTACTGTACTCCACAGTCGACATAGACAAATAGTTCATGGACTATAATGTTTCTTGTCATTCTGCAGGTTTAATGTGTATAGTTCAAGCCCTTGTTTCTATCTAAATGTGTGCACAGAAGTTCAGTTACCTTCTGGAAAATTATTGATGCATTTTCTTTGTTTCTTAAATATAAAATAGCTTGCTCATTTCAGCTATGGCATCCCCATTGTTAGCTTTCATATTGTTTCTTTGTTTTCTTGTATGAGAGTATCTCATTTTAACTAGGTGGAGAACAAAAAGCATTGTACTAGCTTAATTTGTGTTATCATTCTAAATAACTATCCTTTTCTTGAATGGCCTGTTCATAATATATTTGTCACAGTTTTTTTATTCTTCTCTGCCGATTCATGTAACAGCGTGACTGACGAGGGCATATTCCCGTTTTGTTTGTTCCCAACACTGACTATGGTTGGCCAGCGAGTCCGGCATGTTGTTCATTTGACTATGGTTGTCCAGCGAGTCCGGCATGTTGTTCATCTGATATGGTCGTCCAACGAGTTTGGCATATTGTTCATGGCGGGAGCTTGTAAAGCTTGTAAAATACCGTACTGTTATGGAAGCAGCTTGTAAAGCTTGTAAAATAATGTATTGTGATTGTCATTGTATTACATGATCTGGTTGCTTTTATTTGAAGTATCATGTGTGTTTTCTATCTCTGCCAATTTAAATACTAGTTGAAATATGAAAAGAGCCTGATAGATGGGACCCACTTACCAGAACATGGAAAATGGGACCCAGTTACCAGAACCTGACAATGGGGACCCACCTGACTAGTTGACCCATTTTATAAAAAACAAAAAATGAAATTGTTGAGACAAAAAAGCCACACCCAAAAATAAAAAGGATGCAATGTTGCGCTTGGCCGATGAAGCCGACTAAAAATTGATAGGAAAAAATATAGAAAGGTTGAATTAATGGGCTTGGCCCATGTAGAACACCGAATTGGACTGGGCTGATTCTAATCGACGACCTTTTCATTTGGTCGCAATTTTGCCACGTCAACTTGCCACGTCGGATCCGACGTGGCATTGGCAGACTGTCAGTGACCAAAACAATTGGTCGTAGTACTACGACCTTTTTTTGGTCGTAAACGTCTACGACCAATCCAGAAGAAAGGTCCTTAATTTCCATTCTTGACCCTCAGCTTCTGACCAACTGTTTTTGGTCGTAAAAAGGTCGTAAATGAAAAACAATGACCATTCGGTGACCAATATTGATGGTCGCAAGTTAGCATATTTCTTGTAGTGTTATTCATATAACTTTCAACATATCTACCCCAACGAGTATGAACACATTATTTGGGACGTGACTCAATGGAGTGGATGCCATAACAGCTAGACAAATTCTAATAGAAGTGTGTGTCATGCTTTGGGCTATATGGAATTGGAGAATGGTATGATCTTTAACAAGAAAAAGTTCACCATTTTTTTGCAGGTCATCTACAAAACTACTGCTTGGATCCGTACGTGGTTGTTACTCACGCATGCGGAGTCCAAGAAGATTTTGATTATTGGGTGTAGCCGTTGGGAAACGATAGCAATAAACATCTTCAACCTATATGGATGGTGGCACGCTAATAGGCTAGATGTTTAGTTATCATAGCCTATCTATATCTTGCCAATTGTGGCATGTAATTTTTGCCTTTCATTGTGAGACCTGTTTGGGTTGCTGTGGATGTTGCACTTGGTTGGAACCTTTTATTTAATAAGATTGATGTATGCATTGATGTAGAAGCCAGGGACGATCCTCCTATAAAAAAAATATACAATGTCTCGTTAATAGCATGCTATAACACGTAAATAACATATTTTCAAAAGATAGACACTATACAAAATAGCGTGCTATTTTTTTCATTGATGCGTATAAGTACGCACGAACTCCCAACTGCATACACCCCGCCCGTGCCCGGCTGCTTGCTAACCAGCTCGGAAAGAAACGGGAGCTGGCTAGCTTACCTGTTGATCCATTCATCATGCTACTTCGATACGCACGGTGTGGCTCGACGCAGACGGCAGAAACGAACACGGGAGCAGAGAGAGGATGCTCAACGGCAGGTAGAAAAGGACACTAGCCACACAATGCACATTAGGTCATTGGCACAGCCCTACGATCGAGACAAATGTTGGTAGGAGATTGATGAGGAATTAACGAGCCAGCAAGTACAGTTCACATGATGTTCCTCTCGCTGATGATGATGATTCTCTTCTCTCCTGGAGATTGACGTTGCGGTTGCACCGGCAGCGAGCTAGTCCAACTCACACGCACACACGCGTGGCCTCGCACCTTGTAAAGTAACGTTGCACCTAAACTCTGGCCTGGCTGGCGACGGATCGTTGGACCGATCGATCTCGCCCCATGACGACTGCACGGAGAGATCGATGAAGCACGCACGGCTCTCTCGCTTGCTACAAACAGCACACCCAGTCACCGACGCACACACTTGTACATGAATTTCCAGGCTATCTGAAGTATATATATATATTCTTCCGTTCCTGTTCTTAGAAGCTACTAGCAGCTGATTACTTTGTACTCTCTTGGTTCCTAAATATAAGACCTTATAGAGATTACACTATAAACTACATACGGATGTATATAGACATATTTTTAAGTATAGATTCACTTATTTTATTTCGTATGTAGTTTATAATGAAATCTAAAATGTCTTATATTTAAAAACGAAGGGAGTAATAATGGCCAGGCACTTACGCAATGGATTAGAAAAATCGATACCAGTTCACATGCGTGGCAGAGGTAGTAGCGAAACAGACTCTCTAGCTAGCTAGCTTCTTCGGGCAAACATAGAGCAAGTGGACACTTCCTTTTGAGGAAGGCAGTTCATTAATCATTACTAGACGTTCCTTGTTTTGTGCCGCTGTCGGCTCATGTCTCACCGACACATGGGACCAACCCAAGATACGAGCCTCCGGGCGACGCAATTAATATACGCCGAACAAATATGTTGTAGTAGGAGTATTATTTTGTGGAATAATTGACCGAACAAATGAACCAGGGATGTGCCAGCAAAATTATCTCATTGTTCTCAGTGCGAATATCAATTCAAAGGCTGAAGACACAGCACCATCTCCATGTTGGCGGCAGAAATCTTTTGTTCCCAGGGACGACTGATTTCAAAGTTCAGATTGAGAGCGGTGCTATTCTAGGAATGCCATGAAGAATAAATGCTGAGGTAGAGGATAGGGACTTCATAAGAAAAAAACTTGTTTTATCCTATTCAAGAGATCATCTCTTAGCACAATATGTCTCGTCATGTTTTAAGAAATAGCTAGTTATTGTAGATAGTGCTAAGAGATATGCCATTATATACATATTTTTATTGTCATTTCTAAATTACATGTAGGCCTTAAGATAAGATTGTCTTTTCAACCCCTTTACATGCCCAGATGTGCTCTCCGATGTGAGTTGTTCCCCCGAAAAAGATCAAATTTCCTAATACAAACCAAATATCTGGTACATGTGTGTCAGATCGGGTTGTGACACACATTGGGCAATCAATTGTGGGCCACCCCAATCAGTCATTTTGCGCCATGTCTTTACCCCTAAGCGCTCTTCTTAACATTCATGAATATTTATTAAATACCAAAATATTTTTCAAATTCTTATATATTTTCTAAATTTTGGTGATTTTTTTTATTCTTTTAAGTATATAACATATTTAAAATTTGCGGTCATTTAAAAATCCATAATGATTTTTAAATTCGTGAACATTTTTATAAATTTAAGAATATTCCTGAAATTTACAAATATCTTTGAAATTCATGAATACTTTCATTTTATGGTTTTTTTAAATAGCATATCTTCAAAAAATAGAAATGGAAAGGGAAAAGGGAATAGAAATAAATTTTACAAAAATCATGGAATCAAAACCAAAAAAGTTAATCCGTTCGGATGAAGCGACTAATGAATGACGGCAGGATCTCCAATGGATACGGCCAAGACGAGAAATGAACTTAGGATGCCCAGGTGGCGCAATTATAGTCCAGAAGGCGCACTCGACTGGACACATTTCATAAACCCATTAGGCTGGACGAATTCCGTGAAGCCCACTCAGATGAAATTCGATGAGTCATTAGGATGAACGTTACAACATCTATACCTACTAGTAAAGGGAGTAGTGCTTCTGCCCATCCGTCATATAATTTCCCCAAAAGTTGCCACCAATTACACCTAGAGCCGGTTGAAGGATGTCGACTGTTGTCGTAGGGGGTCAATGTTGTACTTCTCCTCCTCCGAGACCATCACTGGGAGTCGAAATACCCGTGAGGGAGAGCCCGCCATATATAACACCACCACGTGAGAGATGATAATTATTGAAGGTGGCCTCGATGGACCGAAAGTCAACTCACATGCCTAATGTTGAATTGATTAATTACTTTCAATCCATTGGAAATTTAGGTGTCCTCTATTCTACTATTTTTTTTGTGAATTTTTGCATAATGTGTTGGCTCCTCAGTCCCATTGCATGCTCCTTCCCTGTTTAGTATGGTTCTATGATTGTTAAGAATCTAATTAGGTTTAGTATTGTTCTATGATTGTTAAGAATCTAATTAGTTTAAGTGCTTGATCTATATTTTGTGGATCTCTTTATGACGTTCACCATCGACTCCATGCCTTCTCGTCATTGTCATGCCTCCTGTACCACACCTTCATCATCCACTCCTCTGCGAGGGGAGCTGTGAGTGCCTCCTCAATGGGTCATGGCCTAGACAACAAGGATTAGGGGCACAATACAGAGATGGTGGAAGTGCATGCAGGAGCTGAAGCTTGCATGTGAGAACCAAGACCTCGCGAAGGGCTTGCAACTTTGCAAAACTTGACCAGTGCATTGACAAATGTAGCAGACGTTGTCAGATCGCAGGCATGTGATGCAGAGTGTGCTAAGATGCCGATTTCGAGCAGGTCCGAATTGGTCCTCAAGTGCGATGCAGGGGACCAAATCTCCTAATCAGGTCATGGAGCCTGATGGGATGTATGCTAGGGCTAATTCCGCCAAAAACGTCCCCACCGTCACCATGGAGGATGGATAGAGTGTCCCAACCATCACCGGTAGTCTGAAGAGTAGGTGTTTCGATAATGTAGTTTTGATAACATTACTAATTATTATGCATGTTAGTTAAGTGTGTTGAACTTATGCTAGTAATTTTACATTATATTTTGCTAGCCCAAAAGGTGTCATGGAAGCATAATTAACCTTCCGGCACATAAAAGCTCACATGGCTCCATGTTGGGCTACAAAAAGAGGTCTTTGTTGGCAGAACAAACCTCCTATGTGGTATTTAATTAGATCTGTTGTACATGTCAAGATGTGGGAGAAATTGGATGAAATGTACTATTTTAACAACTGGGGCTACAAATGTTGTATGGTAGTAAAATATAATAAAATGCTACCAAACATAATCAATGATTTTAGCTTTCTTATTAGGAAAAATAAATCAACATTAGGAGCATTTAGTCTAGCAAATGCTATTAACTCTTGCAAAGTTGGAAGGGTTCAGCGCGGCACGCATCGTGGCCACTATTATGCTCTATAAGCAGCGTTTACTACTCCGGAATGCTACTAGAGATCCCCGGCCTGGCGGTGTCCCGCACGAATGCTACTAGTTCACATGCGCTAGCAGCGTCTGGTCCGCGCGTTACTACTATGAACTTACCAGCGGTGCCGCATTGGTGGCTTGCATCTTGAACATTGCCGGTGCTCACCTTAGATCACCGCTAATTCGGAGTTTTTGTACTAGTGCCAGTGGGTGATGTGCAAATTATGGATGTATGTTTTATCTCTTCCCTCGTGGATGGGCCCCATACGGGTAGCTAGAGTGCAATGTGTCTCCCTCTCATTGCGTTTGACATGACAAGTGGCAGGTCACATGGAGGAGAAAATGCGTAAAAGCGGACGAAATCGAGGCTTGACCTCACAGAGATGGCACATAGGGGCATGCAACAAATTTTAGTGACAACCATCGAATATCCAAAGGGACAAAGTTTCCCTATTAAAAACACATGAAATAATTTTATGTTTTGTTGAATCCTATCATATTTGAAATCCACAAAAATTTAGATCATAGTGTGTTTGACGGCATAGAAAAAACAAAGGAATTTGTGTTGCAGGGTGAAAATAAAGGGATTGAAGAAATATTTTGCAATGGATGGGAGTTTCTCTCCAAATTAGTGTGCAAAGCCATCCTTAGGATTTTTCTCTAAAAATTTGACTCATGTGAATCAAATGGTCTACATGAAAAAAATACCTTAGGAACCAAATCCTTAAAAATTCCTGATTAAAAGGAGTCCAATATACTATATCACTAATCTCCCTAGAATTGGAGGCCTCTCATTCAATTGAGGTCGCCAATTTGGAATTAGTTCATCGATTTTGCCCGGGTCAACAATCTCCCACTCAATCATTTTAATTAACTATGCTATTTTATTTAATTGAGCAATCTCTTACTCAATTATTTTAATTAACTATGTTCTTTTATTTCATTGAGAAAATAAATATCAGATTTCCTTCATGATTTTGACTAGGTCAATAATTTTTCAAATCAATTGAAAGCAACTGATCTATAACAACTTACCAATACTAGCACCCTCTCATCACCTAAAAAGATAGCGTCAACATGTGATATTGTGGCACCAATGTGGTACATGCAGTCACCGATGCAAAAAAATCCGCACATAAGTATAAATTGATTAGTAGATCACAAAATCACACCCCGAAAGGCCACCAAAACACCGCATTGTATGAATAAAAAAGAAAATACACTCCATCATTTCCCTACTAAAAAACGTAATACTTACTCCGTTCTAAAATCTAAGGTGTATTAGTTCATTGAAAAGTCAACTTGTTTAAACTTTTATCAAGTTCAGATGCAAAAATATCGACATCCATAATAATAAATAATAAAAATGTGAACATTCATTTCATGATGAATCTAAGAATACGATTTGGTATATGGATATTGATATGTTTCTACAAAAAATGGTCAAATTTTAAGTGGTTTGACTTTCAAAAAACTAATACACCTTATATTTTAAGATAGATTGAGTACGAATGAAAAACATTAACAGCGCAGCAAAGCATGTCCAACCCTTCTAGTATTTATTAGTTGGAGGCACCATAGAAATCACCATGTTAATCCTAGATGAAATAAACTCACAACCATTTGATAAGTAAGATGCTATCTTTTTCTTTTTTGCTAGAAAACATGTTATCAATCCAACTGTCTGCTCATGGTATACCTCTCCATCGTCCGTCGGATTACCTTACAAGTTTATTTATTTAAACACAAGATTGGAAATGAAACACATAGCCTGTCTAGCTCAGTCGGTAGAGCACCCAAGCTGAGTGTTTCTTTTTCTACCTTGGAGTTAATTTTTGGTGTTTGCATTTATTTGCCACGCTATGTGATTTTTGTTTCATTATGTGTGGTCTTATTTATTTTATTTTTTATTTTTTTGTTCCATTATGTGTGGTTGTATTTATTTACTGTATGATATGGGTTTAGCACATTTTTAGACTTTGTACAATGCAAGGTGCTTCATAGAAGTGTTTAGACAAATACTTAAACCACCTTTTCAAGCTCTAATGCTTATTTATAGAGGGTATGTGTTTAATTAGACATCCCTCCTTTGAAGATAAGCACGGGTGTTTAAGAACCTTTTATTTATTTTACTAAGTCCTTTTTCTAAGCACCTTACATTTTACAAGGCCTTAGATTCATTTTATGCAAATGTAGGAAACTGCTTACAATAATATTGTGAACCCCATGTTTAAACATAAATAGACGGATCAATGACATTGTTGGAGTGGATCGATTGAAAATTTGGCATAGGTAGAGTGTGAAGAACAGGGAAACATATGATTTCATGGATCAGAACATTACACCAAACGCATAGAGAGCGCTCATGGAATTTAATGGTAATGCTCTTGTCAGCTTAGATATACTGAATTACGTTTACAGACTTGGTTTTTGCAGCCATCTGTTTGATTGATCGGGGAGTTATATTCCACGTAGTAGTATTGCGTATGTAGATGCAGATAGTCTGGTAATCCCTGTGGAGTCCAGGCCCCATTGGTGAAAATCTATGCCTCGTGTCGTCCCCGTTAGGGTGACTCGGGCGACGCCCAAACCCTAGACATCAGGGGGCACGCACTCCTTCCTCCCTTCCCTCCGTCGTCGGCGGCGGACGCTGCCAGGCTATGCCCGAGGACCGACGGCGGCGGCGGGGTCTCTCCCGTATCTTAGTGGTGGTGCGGGGCCCCTACATGTGTGGAGGCGTGATCGGTCTACCGGAGCGGCGGCGATGGCTGCGGCAACGGCGGCGGTGGCCAGCCCTGTCTCGAACGATAGCGGTTGCAGGTGCATCGGGCAGCTCGGTTACAGGCGGCGGCGTGCGGCGGCTGGCCCGATTTGGGTGGCTGCGGTTGGCTATTCCGCGGCGGCGCGCAGTCTGACTTCAGATCGGCGGCGGCATGGAGGGCGTGGTGGACTTCTCGGGGGCACTTCCGATCAGATCTGTTCAGGTCGGTGCAGCCGGCGGTTGTGGTCATTTCCTCCGTCGAAGGTGGTCGGCCTGAGGCTGGGTGATCGGATCTGGAGATCTATCATCTAGTCCCGGCTACGAGTCGGGGAGACATAGTTGCTAGTGAAAACCTAGCTGACGACAGGCGATGGCGGCATTACCTTGATAAAGGCATCGTCGTGTAACTACTATCGACTCACTCGTGCTGCTCTGAGGGAAACCCTAGGATCTTGTTCTGCAGATCAGACAATGGTGGCACTACTGTGTCGTTTCTCTCTTGGGAGCATTGTTTGTGGAGCAGCGTTGAAAGACAGAGGCAGAAGGCGGAGCGGCTTCATCTTGAAGATGTCAAGTCATACCTGACCGACATGTGTTACGTTATGGCATGTCTGTTCGGCAGGTGCTACGTACGACAGATCTTCCAGAGTTCCCACGTCAGGACGAGAGCAGGGCGATGGCGCCGTTGGGCGCCGTGGTAGCGTCGATGGATGGTCGTACTGACAAGTACGATGCAGATATCTCTCTTGAATATGGGACAGTGGTTTGATGATGATGACGGCTTCTAAACGTGTGCATGTGGTGTATACTTTAGGTTTGTTGCACTGGTGGTTGGTTCCGATACGTTTCATGAATGAATCGATGACGACATCGGCTATAGATATATAAAAGCACTTCACATTATCAAGTTTGTAGGTATGAGTAATGGCTTCGGATGATTTAATGTATGTTCTTATCATATTTTTATAGAATAATTAATAAATATGGCCGTATGCATCAATTGATACAGAGGCACGGCCCACATCTTAACCTCCATTTCCAAAACAAACAAAAATGTGTATGTAGATGCACCAGACACGGCCCACACCAAAGCAACACACCCCTATGTTAGTACTACGATGTGGACCTGCATGCATTTGATTTGGTCAGCCGCCGTCGACGGAGTTTCGACTTGGCATTTAGCTGAGTCGATCAACATGGACATGATCGACTCCAGCAGCGCGGGCCCTATGGCACGAGAAGATCATGCAACAGTACCCTCGACCACGACGATTCAGCGACCTGTTTGACGAGAGCCTCAGGCTCTGCCCAGAGAGTATTTTCGCGTAGATGACCAGTCTTTGCGCTTAGGCGCAACCATGGTCCGGTCGAAAACTTATATGCTCGTCCGGCTTCTGGGGCATACACGGCAATCGATTTGACATTCCCATAGGCGTAAGACGTCTTACGGATCCACGTGCTCTTAGTTGAAAAGTCAGCCCGACAAATGTTATCCAGTGCTCTAATCTTTCTTGGAAAAATCTAGTGCTCTAACGAAGTAGAAGATGCCAAATAGAATATATTAGAGCATCCCAACAGACGCACAAAAGTGTCGCGCTTAAAAATAGTTTTAACGTGTCACGGTAGCATTCTTAATACGCCGAAGCCAATATTAATTTTTCAAATGTAACGCGCGTCCAAACATACATACAATGCAAATTATGAAGCGTGCACGATCCGGCGTGCTAAATTTGCAATGTGCGATAAAAAAATAGCGCATGCCCAATTTTTTTTCGTGCGCACTATTTTACAGCGTCTGGTAGAGTTGTCCAGCGACCAGGATTCTACGAGGGTTAATATATTTTTATAGGCATGTTGCTGGTGATTGATTTGAAAAATCGTTGACCCGATCAAAACTGTAAAGCAAATTCAAAATTAAATACCTCAATCAAATGAAAGAACTTTAAAATTAGGAAACATAAAGACTAAAAATAAATTAATGGGAGAGCTCCTTGAAAAGTTCTTGACCCGGTCAAAATAGGGTGACCCTATGCTAAATTGAAGCCTCATTTAATTGTGTATATATTGAAATTAGGAAGCATAGTGTATTGTGCAAAAAAATAAATGATAAAGATTGTTGACCCGATCAAAATTGAATGATCAAATTTCAATTGGAGACCTTAATTGATTACGAGGCCTTCAATCCTAGAAGGTTTAGTCATATAGTATATATTTTTGAGGAAGGCAGTTGCTTACTAGTTACCACACGCTCCTTAGAGTGTACAACTGTTCGCTCATGTCTCACTAACTTATGGGACCGACCCACTATTCCAGCCTCTGGGTGATGCATTATTTAAGTAGTAGTTAATTATTTTATGAAATATTTGAAGCAATAAATGGGCCTGGAATAGGTTTGCCAACGACTTCAATATATATACGAGGTATGTATAGGTAGAGCGTGGGTTAGGTCAACGATCGAGTCCGCAGCAGCCCATAATCCAAATTTGTAACACATCTGTTAATTCCCAATGGACCGGAAAAAAGCACGTGCATGCAGAACATAGGTCTAAGTTCGGCTCGTTTGATGCACGCAAGGCGGGCGGGCGAAGGAGTAACATGCGTGTAGTACCTCCTCTTCTCAAGCTCAAATAGAATGTGGAAGAGAATCACTTATATGTTGATCTCAACTCTTCTTCAAGGATGGTACTTAACTTTCAACCATGTCATGACACCCCACATGAGCCTTTTAAATTTTTCAGAAGTTGTTGTTTACATGGGCCTAAAGTTAATTTGTAATTCAACAACATCGAGTAGTTGAGTTGACAAAGACATGATCAAGTCTAGCTGCACGGGCACTGTAGTACGAGCATGATTTGTTTTGTAGTACCGTACAAGCATGACATGGAACTGTACAGGCGCGGGAAGATCTCGCCCACGATGAGATGGTAGGTCCGCTCCCCACAAAGGCTACCCGTAGTTTTTTTAGAATAAACTTGATTTCTTTTGCAACAGTATATAAATATTCACGAATAAAAATCAATGTTGACTTTTGGGCAAAAAAAATGTTTGCTATTATAGATCCCTATTCCTACTCTGGCTGAAAGTTTTGTTTTATTAAAAGAAGTCAACGTGTTTTGTTTTTGTGGAATTTTTTTCTACAAGTAGAATGAAAGGTAAAATTCATTTTAGAAATATTTTCAGAACTTTTTGATTTGTATTTAAAATTCATTACCCTGGGTGAAGAATTCTTATTCCTCACCCTAGTCTAATCCCACGAACATAACTTGAAAAGGTAAGAAAAAAGTAACATGAGGTAATATTACAATTGGGACGAGGGATATTGGTATCCCACCGAACAATAACAAGCGAGGTAATTTTATAGCATGCATGCTAAAAAGTTATGTTTGACATGTGATAAAAAATATGACGCATCAATATCACACTATGTTGGTGTAAATTTATAAGAGAAAATGAGGTAATCTTACAACGAGAATTGAGGCAATTTTACAACATACATACTAGAAAGTTACGTTTTGCTGTGATTGAAAATGTGGCTTCTCGAATGACCAAGGTGAAGAATAAGTTATTCTTCATCCTGGGCGCCAAATAGACCGTCTATCTATGTATGTATGTGTATATATATATATATATATACGAAAAATTCCTCCTACTACTGGGTGTAGTTATTCCCATGTCTCATATACTATCATGTGGTAGTATATATATTTTAATTTATCACTTTGAATATGTTCACATATATATATATAAGATATTCCATAGTGTGCTACATGAAAAAAAAATAGTTCATCCATAGTTCCTATCATATTATGAAAATATGTACATATTTGTACATAAAAATGAGTATGCTAAAAATATGGTACATACTACCTAAAAAATAGTATCTATACTATCTAAATATTTTTATATACTACATACTACGCGTACATACTCTTCGATACTACCGACAACATATCCTATATATATCCTATATATATATATATATATATATATATATATATATATATATATATTATTCGTCACCCTGGGTGAGGAATAGTTATTCTTCAGCTCCCTCTATTTTCACATCAATGCACCGTAATTTTACGTTCCGTAAATTTTATCGTATTTCATACGTAAAAAGAGACCGTAAGAAAATATATAGTCACCGTAAAAAATATTTATGTCATGTAAATTTATAAACATAAAAACATAGTGCAAAATATACATAAAATGTGATTTTTCGGGTGTTATGATTTATATTTTTATTTTTTTATGTCAAACTTTATGTATTAAATCAATATAAATGTAACTATTTGCATTTGAAATGTAATTTATTTATGAAACGATCGTAATATTACCTCGGGTGATGAATAACTTATTCTAGACCATTATTTCAACGGGGTGTAGTTACTCCCATGTCTCATATAGTATCATGTGGTAGTATATATACTACTTTATTATTTTTAGTATGTTCATATACTATATCTAAGATACTCCAAAGTGAATTGTATGAAAAAATTGCAAGTTGACTCATATTTTTATTATATTCATAAAATACGTACATATTTGTACGTAAAAAAGTATATGCTCAAAATATAAGACATACTATCAAAAATTTTGTATATATATTACCTAAATATTTTTATATACTACATATTACGTGTACACACATATATATATAGGTATGCATACACCAAACATTCATGCCCTCTCACACCTCCTGAACTTTTGCATGGGACTAAACTTTACAACCATCACTTGACTTTTTATTCATGGGTCAATAAAAGATTTCAGAAATTATACATGAACCTAGCCCATTATTTCAAATAGGCTAGACGGTGCTATCCTTTGAACACGACCATGCTGCGCGTGCATCGATTTCATCTCTCACGCCCACTCACAGAAAGAAGGGTTGCCAGAAGAACCCCTCAACCCACATCAAGGTAGCTTTCTATCTTTTGTAACGACTTGCATGCGAGATGCAACCAACACGGAGTCCACTACACTGCTACAGCCCTACAGATGGATCGAACGGCCAGTGACCAAGCGAATAGGAGCACTAGGTACTTTCTGTTCATGGATACTCCAGATCACGAGTAGCTCGTTGAAGTTTCTCCCACGCTTTGTTTTCATGCTTTGCTATGAGAAAGATAGATCGGACAGAGAGAGAAACAAATGTGTCACCAAGTCGTGCATATACCTTAATGCCTACGTACGAACTACCAACTGCATATGCATATACCGCGCACTCGCCCGGCTGCTAGCTAGAGCTGTTGATCCGTCGTACTTGATGGGTACAGTGACTGGACTCCAGAAGGGCACAAACGAACACGGGAGCAGAGAGCAACGGCAGGTAGAAGAAGACACTAGCAGAGCCCTACGAGACAAATGTTGGTAAGTAGAGTCCACACGCAGTTCCTGCCACTGATCATGATCATGCCGGCGACAATTCTCTGCTGGAGACGTTGCATCTAAACTCTGGCTGGTGGCCCATCGATCGACCGATCGGCCTCGCCACGACGACTGCAAGGAGAGATCGATGATGGATGCACGTCTCTCTCTCTCTCTCTCTCTCTCTCTCTCAACAGCATAGTGACGCACATACTTATACATGAATTTTAGGCTATCTGAAGTAGCATACATGTTCTTCCACTGCTCTACTTAGAAGTTACTCCTTTATATTATAGGACGGAGGGAGCTAGCTAATTAATTTGAGATGCACAAACACTTACGCAATCACTGGCGGAGCGCTCCGGTGGGCGAGGTATGGCACCTGCCATACCTTGATTGTTGGCAAAAAAAAATTATACGTATGTATCTATCACTCGGCCGCTCGAGCCTCCAGTCCTCGACCACAGCCAGGCAGCCAGCGGTGGCCTCGAGCCCTCGACCGCAGCCGGTTCGAGCGCCCACGCCCCCACGTCCCCACGTCCCCTCTGGTCCCACGTATAGTACCCAAAAAAAGAAAAAAAAAAGAAAATGAACGACCACGCGAAGAACGACTCGACCAACTCCACGCTCAGACCCTGCCCGAGACCCAGACCCAGCCGCGACCAAACCTAGCTAGCACGGCGGCGGCGGCTTACCAGGCGCGAGGACCAGGCGGGCGCGAGGACGAGGCGGGCGCGGGCGGAGGAAGGCTAGGGGCTTGGACCTTGGAGCCTTGGAGCGAAAGGGACTAGTAAATCCAAAGAAAAGAGGAAGAGGTAATTTTTCATTTTTCTGAATTTTTGTGGCAATTTTGAACAGCATCTTGAAGCCTTAAATTCAACCATATTTTAGTGATATATTAATCTTCTCATTGCAGATTTGATCATCGTTTTAATGAGGTATCTTCAGAGCTGCTCCAGAACTTCTCTTGTCTTGACCCAAGAAACTCCTTCTCTAGGTTCAATGTGAATAAGCTTGCTAGACTCATAGAGATTTATTGTGAGGATTTCTCAGATTATGAACGTGAACATATAGTTGATAACCTCGAGCTATTCATTATCCATATGAGAAGAATTGAAGAATTTAGAGCTTGTCATGATATTGCAAGCCTAGCTAAAAAGATGGTTGAACTTGAAAGGCATGTCATGTTTCCCGCTGTTTATCGTCTCATTGAGTTAGCATTGCTACTACCGGTAGCGACGGCAACAGTTGAAAGAGCCTTCTCATCAAGACTGAGTTGCGCAGCAAGATGTCTGATGGCTGGCTTAATGACTTGATGGTGTGTTACATTGAGCGAGTGATCTTCAAAAATATTGATCTTGGTAAAATTAAGAAAGATTTTCAGAAGGAAGGTAGGGCACTGTCATTGACTGGGTCTTCTACACGCCATTAAAAGCTTCATTATCGGTATGTTTTAGGTTGTTTTCCTATTGAGACATGTCTACATTTCCATTGTATTTGGTTATTCGTTCGTAGTGTGTATTGTTAGTGTGTATTGACTCTTTGATTCGCATAAAAAAAATCTTAGTGAGACTTCGCCACACCTTAAAAAAAATCGTGGTCCGCCTCTGTATGCAATGGTGTGAAACTGTGGATTAAGAAGAATGTTCGATATCAGTTCACATGCGCAGGCAGAGGTAGCAGCGAAACGGACTCTCTAGCTAGCTTGTTCGGGCGAAGATAGAATACATATTCTTTTGAGGAAGGCAGTTGCTTACTAGTTACCACACGCTCCTTACAATGTCTTACTGACTTATGGGACCAGCCCACTATTTCGGCCTCTGGGTGATGCATTATTTAAGTAGTAGTCAATTATTTTGTGAAATATTTGAAGCAACAAATGGGCCTGGGATAGGTTTGCCAACGACTTCAATATATATATGAGGTATGTATTGGGAGAGCCTGGGTTAGGTCGACGATCGAGTCGGCAGCAGCCCATAATTCGAATTTGTAACACATTTGTTAATTCCCAACGGACCAAAAAAAATAAATATAGCATGCGCATGTAGGACATAGGTCTGAGTTCGGCTGGTTCGATGGACGCAAGGCGGGCAGGCGAAGGAGTAGCATGCGTGTACCACCACCTCTTCTCAAGCTCAAATAGAATGTGAAAGAGAATCACTTGTATGTTGATCTCAACTCTCCGCCAAGGATGGTACTTAACTTTCAACCATATCATAACACCGCACATGAGCCTTTTAGATTTTTCAGAAGTTGTTGTTTATACGGGCCTAAAGTTAATCTGTAATTTAACAACATCGAGTAGTTGAGTTGACAAAGACATGATCAAGTCTAGCTGCACGGGCACTGTAGTACGAGCATGACTTTTTTTTAGCAATGCACGAGCATGACATCGAATAGTACAGGTGCGGCTACATCTCGCCCACAGCGAGATGGTAGGTCTGCTCCCTACAAAGGCAACCCGTAGTGGCCGGCCTAGCAAGATCTTTTAGCTTTTTTCTATCAATGTTGTGTTTTCTATTTTTTATTTTTAAATATAGTTATATTCTAATAAATGCACGATACACATATATGACTAATTTTCTGTGCTTCTGGGAGTATGTAATCCGACATTCAAATATACCTCATAATCTAATGTTTTATATCTCCCTTTCATTCTCAATATACCTTATGAATTATTCGAAGATGCATCAATACAAATTTTATGACAAACAAAATCATCGAGGCCTATATATTTTATGCAATATACCATTTGTACATACAAAAAAACACTTTATGTGCATATAAAATAAAATACATACACCCAAATGGACTTTTTCACAAAACTCAGTTTGAGGTATCTAGTAATCATTAATAAGGTATATTAAAAATAATAGTGAGCTCTCGCTATAGTGTTATTATCTATGTGATATATGAAGAGCGGGAGTACATAGTCTCAAGAGTACATAGGCACGTTGCATTATATATAGAGAGAGTACTAAAAGTGGTTTCAATTCATTTTTATTATTTTCTAACAATGTTCACCCTTTTTTAAAAATTGCTTGGGGAGTTCTTAAATTTTGTATGCGGTTTTAACAAAATGTTCGTGCATTTCTACAACACGCTCACACATTAGAAAATCACGATCTTTTTAAAAATCATCCAATGAAAAAATATGTTCTCAAATAATAGAAATATGTCCACGCCTTTCAAAAGTATGTTCATACCAGTAAAAATTTATACATGTATTTTTTTTAAATCATACCATTCAAAACTGTCATGGAATATATAATTTTTTCCACACATTAAAATAAAAAAATAACAGTTTTTATTTTTAAAAATATTGTTTTTATCCTGCAAGATGCTGAAATGTGTGATGTCCGCGCAAAATATAAAGCTATTTGAAGGAGCTCATGGCAAAAAAAAGACAACATTGGATGCATATAGTGATGTTTTCAAAAGTTTCGCACACACCCAAAATTTATCTTTTTTTGGCATGAGCCCCTCCGTCTCCAAACTTCATCAAATTTCGCACAGACACCACACACTTGAGGATCTTACACCACAAAAAATAGGACTGTTTTGATATTACTTTTCATCATGGAGTATTTGTGCTCTCAAGCATAAGAGGGGTTGCCTTTGCTCTTTCAAATTATAAACCAAACGGTGTAAAAATAGTTGCATTTTCGCAGATAATAATATGCATCTTTGCCAAAAAAAATACAATACGGATAAAAATCATGCTTGCTTGTAATTGAATGATTTGTCCCCACTTGGAACTGTTAATACATCAGGATATTTGGATGCATTTTACTGCAGGGCTCAAAAATTAACGCTACTATTTGGCTTGGCAAAAATAGAGAACACCCAAAGAGATACAAGAGGGTGAGCGAGTGAGCAATACATGGATGACTGCAACTGCGTTTCTTGGGTGCTGCTCCTTAAGGGCACGTGGACGAGGACTTTTCAACTGTCATCGACAGTATCAGGTTGACTACAATGTGGGGGTGACGAGAGTAGCATGTCAGTGGCTCCTTCTGATTGTTCGGTTATCCGGAGACTTTTACGTAATATTTATTATGTTTGGATATTTGTACTTTTGATGAACTTTATAATAGACCCGAGTCAAGGTAGAGAGAAAAACCGAACGCCCATGCATCAAGCTAGCTGTAGCCCGTAGTCTTTCTTTTGTAGCGACAGCACGGAGTCCACCACAAACCTACAGATGAATCGAGCGGCCAGTAACCAAGCGACTAACCTAGCTAGCTACTTTCTGTTGATGGACACTCGGTCACGAGTAGGCCGTTGAAGTTTCTCGCAAACTTCCATTTCATGCTTTGATGATTTGAAAAGGAGAGATCAGATTGAGAGTAAGAGAGAAATAAATGTGTGATCGACGCGCGTTAATTTCTCTCCGATGGAGGATCGGTCGAGATCAGTCGGCAGCGCATATGCGTACGAACTCCCAACTGCATACGCCGGGCGAGCGCAGTGACTCGGCTGATCCATCATGGTACGTTAATACGCGCAGTGACTCGGCTGCAGAAGGCGCCAACGAACCCGGGAGCAAGGAGAGGATGCCCGACGGCAGATAGATGAAGACAGAGTGTCCATATGCACCCTAAACACGGTGCTAGCTGCTGGCTACCCCTACGAGACAAATATTGGCCAGCGATTGATGCGGAATTAACGAACATGCACGTACCCACACGGAAACTCAGGTTCCTGTCTGTCACTCACCATGATTTCATGCGGGCGACGATTCTGTTCTCTGCTGGAGACGTTGCACCAGCAGTCCAGACATGCATCATGCATGGCCCGGGCCCGGCGCAACGTAACGTTGCACCTAAACTCTGGCTAGTGGCCCATCGGTCGACGGATGTGTGGTTACTACTCATGTCTCACTATCGGCTGATGTGTGATTGACACATGAGACAATATATATATGTGATTATAATTATTTTGCGGAATAAATGAATAATTGGCGCAGCAAATGACCCCCAGTAGGGATATACTCCCTCCGTTTCAAAACACTTTTCATGATTTTAGATCAAACTGGAGGGAGTACGTGCAAAATAAGCTTTTTCTAAGCGCAATATATATTAACTTGAAAGGATAAAAGATAACGTACGTCTGTGTGTATGGGACAAAAAACAGAAATCATATCTTCCCATGAATGCCTCTTTCCAGAATTCTGACAACTGATTAGCTCTCCCTTGTGACATGTGCAAGAAAAGAAAATGATAAAATTATCTAATTACAAACAAAATACATGTACGTGGTGTCCACATGGCAGGGCAGCTAGGATTGGGCTATGTCCCAGGCCAACAACAGACCTACAATGTTGAACAGTACCTACGGTAATGAATGTACATTTATTTTCTTGTAGGTCACACAATTTACCTTGTTTTGTTTAATTATTTCAATCTACACTCTTTTTCTCGTTGTCGACATGTCTACGTATTTTAACTTTAAAGCAATACTTTGATGTGCAATGGTTTTTGTAGGGCCAAAAGCCGTTGCATACTTTACTATGTCACTTTAATCACATTTCTTTTAGGATTGTCGCTTTAAATCACCTTATTAGTCAACATTCCACATATCATGTATGATATCATTCTAAAACTAAAGTTAGTGGATCTTAGTATTTTAGGAGCACATTTTCCGGCTGCCCAGCCAATTACTTTATGGGCCTTGATCCTCGCTGGAATCTGCCCGACGATTCCAATTCTAAATCCTTTATCTGACGCTCATTATGGAGATCCCCTCTACTGCCTGTGTGTGTCCCATCTTCATGGCCTCGCTGAACAGGCCGGCCCAATTATCACGCATAGAGAAAAATTGAAAAAAAATACGGGCACACATTGGATCGAACTCCCGGCCTGATGCTGGATTATAGCAAGGCTAACCAGCCAAGCTAGCAATCTAAACGCAGCGCCAAGATTAAAGTATGCAATGCATTGCAAAATCCTTTTTTTCTAAGATCAATTTTTTTTATAATATACTTTGAAAAAAAATTCAAATACAATGAACTTTTTAGTTTAAAAAAACACTGAACCAATTTCAAATACACAAACGAACCTTTTGTACTATATGTTGAACAATTTCTTAATATATGATGAACAAATTTTAAAAACACAATGAACATTCTTTCCTATACATTGAACAATTTCATAATATATGATGAATTTTTTTAATACATGATGAACATTTTGAAAATGCAATATAAACTATTTCATAATATACAATGAACATTGTCTTAATATGGTGAAGGGTTTGTAACGCGCTTTGAACATCTTATATAATACGTAATAAAGAGAAGAAAGACAGAAACAGAAAATAAAAGGTAAAAAGGAACCAAAACATTAAAAAATGAAAAACCCAAACAAATAAAATGAAAACAGGAGAAAAGAGTGAAAAAACGGGAAGCAAAAGAACACAGAAGAAAAACCATTAAAAAAACCAGCAGCGACCGAAATACGTATATGGGCTGGCCCAAGAGGTGACACTCTTCAGCCAAGCCATGACGGTTTGCCGCCGGCGGGCGGCAAATAGGATTGGCCCTCCTTGTGTCAGGGGATGGGAGCAATATGTCCCCGTACTGGTTCTTTTCAGTGTGACGGCATTTCGGCCGGCTAATACTATATCTGCACGTGATTATTTCCTGTGGTGTTTCATCCAGTTTTAACCGTTTTGCATCAATTTTTTTCCGGTTTTACTTGGTTTTCCTTTTCTTCCCCTTTAATTGATTTTATTTACTCTCTCTCTCTCTCTCTCTCTTCTGTTTTAACCTCTATTCTTCTGTTGTTTTCTTTCCCTTTTCTTTTTCTGTCCTTTTCTTTTTTAACACAAGTCTAAGATTTCTCATAAACATTATACTCCCTCCGATCCAAACGTGCTAGATACGTTTATTTGAGCGACAAGTGATACGGATTGGATGAAGTAAAAAAAATGAATACATATTGAATTGTTTACACATGTTTAACATTTCATAAATACATGATTATTATTGGAAATAAAAATTATGTCTACATTTATACATATATATTTCATATTAAATATTTTATATAGGTTCATCTTTTTAAAATTGGTTACTATCTTTTTCAAATACTTTCTTTGAAGATTTTTAAAAATAAATCTTAATTTGTTTGCAAATACAAGTTAAAATATTTTGCTGTATGATACAAAACATTTCGAAAACTATTGAACATGTTTTTACATTCCGTAAACATCTTTGTAAGAGTCACAGGCATTTGATTGGAACATGTGAGTTTTTACTTAATGTAACATATATTTTTTAAGTGGTACGAAACATCTTTGGAATCACAAGAATGTTATTTTATGTTGTATGGCATTTTCATTAAAAGCACATACATTTTTTGCTGACGCCTGAACATTTTTGAAATGTCTCATACATTTTTAGCTAACGCATGTATGTATTTTGAAATGTCCCATACATTTTATTCGTCACTAAAAACATTTGATTAAAGTTAGGCTAACATTGTTTTTATACTGCATTTACCGTTTTAAAATTTGTTTTTAACACTTTCAGAAAAAAAATTACTTCATGATATATGTATTTAGTATTTTCAAAATATAAAAATAAACTAAAATGAAAATAAAACATACATGCAACATCTGCATGACAAGACAACGTGGTTACTAGGCCGACCAGTACACCGACACATTCCGCTCTCTAGGATAAAGCGACACATAGAATCTCCCTCAGATAAACCCCTAAATCGGCCAGTCCATCTCGCGGCAGGCCACTTCCTCATTTTTTCTTATTATTTTTTTAGCCTGTTGTTTTCGTTTTCCCTTCCTTCTCTATTTATGTTTATACTTTCAATTGTTTTACTGTATACTTTCGAATTCTCTAAATATATACATATTACCGGAAACACTTCCATGAAACATTTAAGAAAATAAATGTGTATAGAGAAAATGTATCTCATGTATACAATAAATATAATATAATGTGTATGAAAAACGTGGATCATGTATTAAAAATATTAATGAAGCATTAAATAAATGTTAATAAAAACCCTTAGTCATGTACTTCAAAAATATTAATCCAGCAATACAAAAAAACGTTAATAAAACTGTTCAATGGTTATAGAATTGTTTTTCATGTATACAATAAATAAAAGAGGTATAGAAAATTATTGGTCATTTATTCAAAAATATTAATCATGTCTATTTATAAAGAATTATCCTCATGTATATGAAAGAGGTGGTAAATGCATAAAACATCTTGCATCAAAACATAAATTTAAATAATATTGACTTGGATAAAAAAATATTAATCATGCATTTCACAAAACAAATGTAGATTATCCTGGTATATACCAAAAATGTACTATGTGTTTCAGAACAAAATAAATAGAAAAATTGTAAACATATATTTTAGGAAAAATAGTAAACATGTATACTGAAAGGATTATCCTGGTATATGCCAAAAATATAAGAAAATAATTGAATCATATTTAAAAAAATTTAAAATGTATTAAGATGTTCCATATATATGTACTAAAAATTTACAATGTGTGCGGAAAAAGTAGTCATGAAACATAATAGAAATTTAAATTATACTCATGTCTTTGGAAAATATTGAAAATGCACTGGAAATTATTTTCATGTATATTAAAAATTCACAAATGTGTATGAAAAATGTGCACATATGTTGTTGAAAAAAATTAAATAAACAAAGAAAAACAAAAATATTATCCTGGTATCTACCGAAAACAGGAAGAAATAAACTAATAAAATCCACGAAATAAACAATGAAAAACAAAAAAGGTTAGGAAGAGAAGTAAAAAAATAAATTAAAAACTGACAAATATAGAAAGAAAAAATATAGTAAATTCGTGAAAGAAACAGAGAAAACTGATGAAAAAATAACCAAAAAATAGGAAACCAAAGAAAACGTAAAGAAACAAATAAAAATAATAGAAAACGAAAGAAAATTATAAAATCAAGATACGAAACAAACTAAAAACTTTGAGAAAAGAAAGAAAAAGGAAAACCGGTGATCACCGTGTAAAATGAAAAGACAGTGAACAAAAAAAAACAGAATAAACAAAGAAGAGTGGGAAGATAGAAAAAAAAAACAAAGGGTAATAGGAAAGAAAAAATCAAACAAAGCTGCAGGTACAACGACGAGCGATGGAAATGCTTCATAGAGACGAAAGCTATACTCGCTATGAGCCAGATAAGTCTTCGCGTCGAATCAAAGTGTGATGCATAGAAGGCGATCCATCACGGGTCCATATCAGGTTGTGTTTTACACCCCTATCGTTCTTCTAAAAAATTGTGAATAATTTTGCATATTGAATCATTTATTTAATTATGGAACTATTATCTTAAATCCGACAAAATTTCATATTTCATGAACTTTTAAATACACAAAAAATAGTATGCACATTTAAAATTCTTGAAAATATTTTTCAAATTCACCAGTAATTTCAGAGTTGTGAACACTTTTCAAATTTTGCTTAGCTTCAAAAGTGCTCGTGTAAATTAGAACTTAAAGGGGAATGCAAAAATAAATAAAATGTAATTTTGATATAAAAAATACGAAACAAGTAAGAAAATCTAAAACCAATAGAAAAACTCCAATAGAAAAACTAGGGAAGCCCAAAATGGACTAAGGGAACAAAAGTTGCTCGAATGAAATGAGCAATGAACGTTGATAGCGGGATACACCCAGGATAGGCCCAAGAAAAACTCAGTTTAGCAGGCCTAGATGACCCAAGTCCACTGCATGAGGCCCACTTGCTTTGGTGCATTTCGTGGTACCCATTAGGGCCAACGAGTTCCATGAAGCCTAGTCGGTTGGATTTAGGTGAGTCATCAAGATGAATGTTAGAACGTAAGTAACAAGAGCTTCGCACAATGCACTTAAACTAGCAAGTGCGACGCATAACCAATATGTTGTTACAATGACCCGGTCAACTTGGTTGTTGTAAACCCTATCGTTGTCAACCTTATAGAAGGCATGCCTCGACACCCGTTCACAGACATCGCAACAAAGACTCACATGTGTATGATCCTTATACTCACACTTTCCTCATACCAGGCCAAGTAAACATTCACCAATAGTAGGGTATTAAGGTATCTCCAACAATGATCCGCAAATTTATTCCTGCATCCGTCTGTGAATAGGAGAGTCTAGTCCGCGAACACTGATGCGGGAGGCGGTCATCCTCTCATGTATATGTCTGTCAGTAACGGGCAATTTGAAATTCAAATATAGCCCGATTGACACGGTGTGCCAGGTCATACCAGCATCGGATCACATGCCTCATCACAACCAAAAAAAGTCAAGTATGCTTAGTTTTTGCATGCTCAAATCCAAAAGAATATCGTCACCGTAGTCCGTGCAATTTACTGCCCTATCGGACCCGGAATCCAGCCTTCCTCCTCGATCAAGGTGTCGTCGCCGCCGCGTAGGTAGCCTCTGCCCTCTCATTGTCCACCTCTATCAACTCACATTTCTACCGCTGCAACATCTGGTAGTGGACAGGTTACCCGATCACACTACTAGGAGAAACCCTACTAGTAGCGCTTGAAAAACCTATAGTAGTAGCGTTGGGTCCAGCGCTACTGCTAAGGCGCTACATCTAAGTTATAGCAGTAGCGCTGGTTGGTGCAGCGCTACTACTAAGTCTGGTTAGCAGTAGCGTTGCACTTATCAGCGTTACTGCTAATTATCTGTAGCGCTGTAGAGAGGCAAGCGCTGCTGCTAGATGGTTTTCAGCGCTGCTGCTAGTATTACTGCTTTCACATATTCATATCCCCTCTACGTATTTGTGATGTATTTATACAGACTCTATACAATAGTTTCATCAGATCATCATAATACATCATTGTCATATAAGAACTCCTCGTCATCATCATTTTTGTCCATGAGACATCATATAACAACTTGGTCACTAGTTATAATAACAACAACTCATCATCATCATCATATAACAACTCCTCATCAACCTAGGACCTACTCCTGCTGCTCTCTCTCTCTCTCAGATAAAATAGCATAAAACATGTGTATCACTCCTTCTTCATCATATTGGAGAATGCATATGAATCTGTCTCCTAATTGTGGGTTGCGCTTGTGATTGCCGCCCCCTAGTACTTCTCTGCAATCCTTCACAATTTTGCTCCAGTCTTTGACTATTAAGACTTGCTCGCTTCGAGAAATGATGAATGCACTCATGTGCAATACAGGATATCTTGGCCGTAAGCTAACCATTGCCATGCGACCTTTAGACTCGATCCAACGAGGCACAACACTCATCGGGAGTCCCTGTTGAAGAACATCATAGTGACATACTTAGCAATGAAGTTTATCTTAAAAAATAATGTATGCAAAAGATGCACTGTGGACAAATAGTAAAAACCTTATCATCTTTTCTAGGTAGATGCCCGGCCCATGGGAGCGATGCCTCTTTCATTGGCTGAACTTCCGCTCAGAGAACGTCAAATAGGATTCGCCGCAAAATGTGTGTTCTTGTACATTCAGTTCTACAGTCAATTGGTGGTCTTGGCTACAAATCCAATGGCACACAAAAAAGTGACTAAAACACAACCAAATTCCAGACAACTTGTACATAGATGGTCTCATGGGTAAAACATTACTTATTTGTGATACAAAGCGATGATAGTACTGCTAACCGGAGCATATAAATTGTAATAGTCGGTGAGATGATGGATAGATACAGATCATGGACTACACTTTCGTGCAGACCCTGGCATCCTTGTAGACCTTGCCGGGCCTGCAGACATAGCCTTGCTCTGGCGCGCAGTGCACGTCCTGCGAGCACACGCACATTCCTTCCAACGCGCACCCAGGCGCATCGTTTGTCGGTGTGCCGCTACCAATGCCGAGCATCAAGTCACTCCAGTCGCTGGAGAAGAGGCCGTCCGGGTCGTATGCGTCCTTGACACGCAGGAAGTCTCGCATTCCTGGGTACTTGTGTGCCGCGCCGACGAAGGCGAGGTTGCGGTTCTTACCCCAGTGCGGCAGCCCCCCATACTTGAACACCCCCATTTGCTCGATCTCCTCCAGGACGTCCTCATGGAGGCGCGCCTTCCCGGGGTCCTGGCTGCGGTAGTAGGTCATGTCGAACTCCACCATGTCGTCCGACTCCCCGCGCACCGCCGCCTTCCCGAGGTGCGCGGTGGACGACCTGACGTAGCGCATTAGGATCCCGTTGTAGATGTCGACGCCGCAGAGAGACTCGGGGTTTAGGTCACGCAGCTGTCGGACCTCCTCGATGAATGCCTTGGCGCGGCTCACGGGCATGCTGAAGGCGGTCTGGTGGAAGAAGCTGGTGTCCCTCACGCGGGGATCCCAAGGGCAGGCCGTCCGGAGCGCGTCCTCCGGCGCAGTCAAGCAGCCACCCGACGCCTGCATCCGGTCTTGCCGCCCTACCACCGGGTACCCCGTGAACGGCCAGCCGCTCCTCCGCTCTAGCCCGTATCCGGCCACTGATAGTGATGTGCGGATCACCCTCGACATGAGGCATTTGTTGTTACGGTCGCCTTCCTGCTCCAACAGCTCCTCCGCCAGCCGCGCTTCTCGGATCACCAGGGTCGAGGTGGGGCGGAAGCCGACGAAGTCGAAGACACCCTCGCCAGAAGCGTTCATGGGCAGCCTGTCATCCAGGCGGTACACCGCTCGGCCTAGACCCGGATACCATGCAATATCGGCGAACTCGTGCTCGCGGCCGAACTCGGGCACCCGCTCCGCGAGGTCATCGTCGTCCCGCCGGATGAACGTAGTTGATCGCTTGAACAGAGGTTGTAGGGACAGAGTCACCTGCAAATTGAAGCAGAGTACTCCATTATTTTCTTAGTGCAAGAACCACCACATATGATACAACCCATGCACTATCCGGGAAAACTACATATGCACCATGCAATATCGCCACACGTTCAAAATATACAGTTCTTAGTCCACCCATGTTGACATGAGGAGTTGAGATCTACGTTTGATGGCTTGGCCGGTCTCACAAATATAGCATCACGAGTATCCCTCCGCGGGCTAGGGAGGCACAGGATGTTACCGTGGCTCCTGGCGGTGGGCCGGTGGCGGTGGCGCCATTGATTCTAGATCCGGCCGGCGTGAATTAACAGGAATATGTACGGCCCCTACCCATCCCGTGGCAATTGTTGGGTTGGCGGCAAGAATAATTGGCCGCTGGTCCTGAAAGGACTCTCTTTTTGACTCTGGTTCGTGAACAATGTAGGCCGAGCGAATTTATGAAACGCCGGGCCATTAATGGACGGAGCCCGGTTGAAAAATCAACAGACTAATTGTGATTGCCGGTTTTAATTCGGGCCCATATACATGCATATGCACGGCTGTCCGCGGATCTATCTAGATGAATGCACTGCCTAGTTGGAGTAGTTTGTGATCAGTTCAGCATGTCTGCAGTACCTAGCATATAAATCATTACCACCAATCTTAACGTGAATACATATGTTATTCAATATATCTCTATCGTTCGGGTTTTCATTCAAGTCATGGACTGAATCAGAGTCGCTATTACCAGAGTTATCATAAATGTATGACTAAACAGCAGTATAGTACGGTGATCTGTGTACTCCCTTCGTTTTTCTTATTCGGTATATTAGAGTTGAAGTTTGACCAAGTTTATAGTAAAAGGTATAAACATTTACCGTAACAACTCAATATCATTAAATTCCTTATTGAATGTACTTTCACATTATAGATTTGTGACGATAAATATTTATATTTTTACTATGAACTTGGTTAAACTTTACGAAGCTTGACTTTAACCAAAGCTAATATGCAAAGTAAATAAAAATACCCCCTCCGTCTCGGTGTATAAGTCATCTTATAAAAACCAAATAATCACAAAACACTTAGGCGTGATGTATTAACTTTTATCTTGTTTCTTGTTTTTTTGACATGAATAAAGGAATCAACCAATAAGAGACGTGGGACATGTATGTTTTTAATGACGTGGGACATGTATGTTTCAAAGAATCAACCAAGGCACGACATGCAGTGGTCAATTCATTGCATGCAATGATATTAATTAGAAAATTAACATTAAATTTTCTCGTTTTCTTCTTCATCTTGGTCACGATACACAACCTATACACCAAGACAGAGGGAGTATATGTTTGAAACAACGGCACACGATGAAATCGATACCCTAGCTAGGGCATGCATGCAGTTGATGTGGTTAATGTAAATGCACGTGTACTTGCACACACTGGCGGAGCCTCCTGGAGGCCAAAGGGGGTCGTACCCCCCTTCCAAAACTGCATTCTTTTTCTCTATGTATACTAAGCGTTTTAGTCCAGCTGATCGGTGGATAATTCTCTCTCGATCCGATTAACTATTGTGTAGCCCATACGTACAAAGCTAGCTAGCTATCATAAGCAGCTAGATTGATTATACGTCCAAAGTTAGCTATCTGCTACAAGCAGCTTGATTGATTATTGTTAGAGCAGTCTCTTGCTTGTTGCTGCACCCAGCACGAATGCTTGTTTTCCTACTTCATTAGATGGATTCGTGGCTATTTGCTGCATCTGCTAGCATTAGATCGATTTGCCTTTTGCTTACTACTGCATATGCATGGAATTTCTCCTGTCTATACGACAAGTCGGCGACCATCAATGAGCTCTTCCAAAGGATGGAAGAAGCAAAATATGTTCCTTTGCAATGTAATTCGTGTCATTAACATATGTTGTCATGCAATTTTGCTCTCACTTTAAAAATTGGGCCCCCCTTAATTGCTTGTCACGCTCCGCCACTGCTTGCACATATATGATAGAATGTGCTTAGATCTGTTGAAAGCACGCACCAGCTAGCTGTGAGAGCCTCCATATAATAGGACGCTAGCTGTGAGAGGCTCAATATAATTTGTACCAAACGGGCACTGTGAACTTGAATGCTGGTTCAATTCGGGTCCTACGCATGGTGGTCCGGGCATCCATGCATGTAAATGAAACGTGAAACGTGAGCTCCGTAAATGCAGTATACCTAATACTACTATATATCGAGTATGGAGTACTAGCAAGCATGCACGCGGTACACACCGTACAGTGCCCATGATCTTTACGTACACCTGATTACAGATAGATATTCCCTCCCTTTTGGTTTAATCAAACAAATATGAGTTATATGCCAGAAAAAGGAGTATAGCGCTGAATTCATATTTGAATATATATTTTTTGAAATTTTTGTTTTTGATATGCAAGTCGCATTACGTTGGCCAAATCAATGAGCTGCGGCTACCACTAATAGAAAACGGGGCTTTCGTCACAGCTCGATCTACATATTAGTTCCGGTTGCATTACGAACTGAGACTAATGTGAGCATTAGTCCCGATTCGAACGGCTAGGGCACCGGTCGGGCATTAGTCCCGGTTCAGATGGGATCTTTAGTCCCGGTTGGAGACACCAACCGGGACTAAAGGGGCCGATACCCTTTAGTCCCGGTTCGTGTCTCCAACCGGGACTAAAAGCGAGTCTTTAGTCCCGGTTGGAGACACGAACCGGGACTAAAGGGGTTGGGGCTTTAGTCCCGGTTGGTGTCTTCAACCGGGACTAAAGGCTAGACCTTTAGTCCCGGTTGGAGATACAAACCGGTACTAAAGAGTTTTGATTTTTTTCTTGTTTTTTCTATTTGTTTTCTGTTTTTAGTTTCTGTTTTAAATTGCTTATATCTT
The DNA here is from genome assembly GCA_022496015.1 of Hordeum marinum. Classification (NCBI taxonomy): domain Eukaryota; kingdom Viridiplantae; phylum Streptophyta; class Magnoliopsida; order Poales; family Poaceae; genus Hordeum; species Hordeum marinum. The sequence continues at coordinate 525,424,666 of CM039674.1, read as the reverse complement.
TTAGGATATTTGATATTTTTGAGTGATTCTTTTTGCATTAGTTTCAAAATTTTGTCTAGTTTGTGTTTGTGAAATTAGTTTTCAAATTTGAATTTGTTCAAATTTTTTTCAAACCCTAAATTGTGAATAACTTGAATTTAAAAATAGTTTTAAATTTAATTATTTCTGCTCATAGGCACATTTTAGATGGTGCATGTTGAACGCACAAAAAGTCTGGAGTTGAAATAAGTTAAAAAAAATGAAATGCCTTTGTAACAGATGTTTTTTTGTCCAAAACTCTGATACTTCGAAAGGGATTGTCCAGTTTGTACACGAAGTGCGTCTAGTTTTAAAAAAATCGAAATATTTCTTATTTGTCGAATTTTGATTTACAGATTTTCGATTCGTAACCCAACCAAGACTAAAAGTGGAGGCCTTTTAGTCCCGACCATTCCCTTACGAACCGGGACAAAAGGCCGTTTTCTACTAGTGTACGCCCATGCCTTGTAAGTTGCAACCAGAAGGGATGGAGAATGTTATCCACATTTTTTATGTCATTCAGGTTCATGCAGAGATCAAGGACTAAATATGGAGTAGCAAATACTAGTAGTGCACCATACGCAAAAAATATGCTCAACTACTTAATTAGGCGCGGTATGCTTGCGGTTGATCAGATGGAGTACAACGTAACTTACCTGCAAGATGACTCCAAGGACGCCGAGCGAGACCTTCGCGGCGTCCATCTCCGGGTCGGCGGACGTGAGCACTCGCACCTTGGCGTACCCGTCGGCGGCCGGAGCGGGCGTGACAATGCGCATCCGGACGACGTACTCGTGGACGGCGCTGCCTTTCCCCCAGAGCGAGCTGCCATGCGCTCCCGTGCCGAGCATGCCGCCGACCGTCAGGCCCCACCAGTACGGCGAGTAGGGCAGCGCGAGCCCGGCGTCGGCAGCCGCCGTGATGAGCTCCCGCAGTGTGATGCCGCTCTCCACCGTCATCTCCATCCGCACCGCGTCCACGCCCATGACGCGGTTTAGCCACCTGGTGCTGATGGCGAGGCCCCGGCCGTCGCCGGCGCCGGGGCATGCAAGCTTCGGCATGCTGTGGGAGTACCTGGTGGTCACCTTCATCTTGGTCTTGGTGGCCGTGGCGTTCGCCACCGCGTGCACCAGCTCCTCCTCGGAGGAAGGGTACACCACGGCGCCGGCGCGGCATGTCGACCGGTCCGGGAACACGCCGTACGCGCTCGACACGGTGCAGTCGGCTTTTCCATCATCACCGGACGAGCACTGCACCGGGTCCGGTGGAGGGCTCGCCGTGGCAAGGCGGTCAGCTGCCGGCGCACTCAGTATCATGAAGAGGAGGACCGGCAGCTGCACAAGATTCATCTTAGTCTTCTAGTTTGCCAAACACTGCTAACTGGCCAAGGACCGTAGTCGTAGCTGCTATATAGTTTTCTAAATATAAGTCTTATAAGAGTTTCCTCTAAAAAATTACATACGAATGTATATAGACATATTTTAGAGTATAGATTTACTCATGTTGCTTCGTACTCTTAAAAGACTTGTATTTAGGAACAGAAAGAGTATTTGGCTACTTGAGGCATAAGGCAGCAGCCACTCTTTAGAGCATCACTAGCAGATCGTAAAAATCGGACCCGAAAAAGATGATTACGGTTTGCTGTAGATCGGATTTGCAAGCGAATTCGTGCGCTGCAGATCAAACCCCGTATATGAAACTGTAAAATTTGAAAAAGGAACATTCCCGGGAGAAACTTGCAACGACATTCATCTTGATCATCATACTACATCATAGATATTTGGTCATCATACTACATCTTGATCATCGTACTACGTAGGGAGGATCCGCGGGCCGTGCAACGTACCCGAGCCTAGGCTATCAAAATAGACGGGTGCGACGACGACGACGCAGCGGAGGAGCCGGAGGAGCTCGGTCCTCGTCGGAGTTGAGGTTGATCCAGACTTTGGCCTGCTCAGCCTTCATGACACGCAGGTCCGCCTCCTTGGACGTGTGCGCCCGCGACGTCGTGAGACGCCTGCATGAGGAAGATCACGTCAATCTTGAGCTCGCAGCGGCGGCGCACGTCCTCCTCCTCTACCTCCCTCGCCGAGCGCTCCATGAAGGTGCGCTCGAAGTGGTCCTCCTGCCCCGGGGGGAGGTAGTCTTCGGGGCTGATGACGCCTTGACGCGGCGACGTCGTGTCAGCCTCCAGCTTGACGGCGAGCGGCCCGAGCTCCTCCAGGTCTCTCTTGACCAGAGTGAGCCGCGAGCTCGAGGCGCCCGCGAACGAGCTCCCCATGTCAGAGGAGTCGGAGGAAGCGCAGCGGCGGACCGTGAGCTCGCGCTCGTACTCGTGGAGCTCTCGGCGTTGGAACGACGGCGGCAACCGACTCCCACAATCCAGCCACATCCCCCCCCCCCCCGGACTTGTGTTCGGCGACAACGGCGCTCCGCGTCATCCCCACCACTTCCATCGCCGGACCTGGGTCAGGAAGGTCGTGAGGCTTTTTTAAGGCTCGCCGACGGCGAGAAATTAGGGCAGAGGGGGAGGGGAATCGTGGCGGAGCGGCGGCGGAGGCGGATAAGGTTTGACCCATACCTGAGCACTTAAACCGCATATATAGCGATGGAGAGGGTCATTTTGCAGGCCACGATAACCTTCTTACGGGCCGACCCTGGGATACGGAGTTCGTTCTGCGGAAAAAACGGGCCGAAACCGTATACTCGCCGGAATTATACGGGTTCAGCCCTTTTACAGAGTCTGCTAGAGATGCTCTTAGCCCTGCAGGTATATATATTTTTCCAAATGAAGTACAACACATATGTCCACGTACAGGCATATATAGTCATCCCTATGAACATAGTATATCCTATTCTTATGAGGACCTCTGAAATATTAAGTTGTCATAATATTTTGGGATTGACGAACTCATCACGAAAGCCTTCATAGTCAACATGAATGTCTCCTTCCTCTGAACAAATATCACCAAGGAGAATGAAATAAATCAAAAACATACGAGCACAAATAACTAGGCTAGAACTTGAACTCTAGTATTAGGATGGGCAAAATATGGCGAATTAGCTGTCTTCATTTTCTTCATTTTCGGTAATCAATTCGGTGTAAACTCAAATGAATTGATGGCTTGGAGTTGGATTTAGTATTCTATTCCAGCACACATGGGTTTTCTAAAGATTGTTATTGTCCATTTAATTAGGTAACATGTATGCACTTTTTCTTTAGAAACCACTAGGAGTCAGACTACTGATCCATAGCATATTATCAGACCAGTAGTATGCCGTTGGATGGAAACTTGCATCGTCGTTGAATGAGCCTGGTGATCGACACTTGGTGCACACCTTCCGCGTTCAGTTTCCAAAATTGAATCGGATTTTGTAATAATTACTCCAGAAATTTAGGAAAGTTGTTGCAGATATTTAGGAAACTAATTTCCGATGATAAGATTAATAAATTTGGAAAATTGGCATTATATGACTTATGTTCTTTTTTGCGACGAGACTCATGGTTTGCTGCCTTAAGAGACAAAATTTGTTTTCAAGGTTATTAATTTTGCTTCTCATAGAAACGATGCATGTATATGGATCTCTTTTTTTTTTGCCTTTAACGCAATAATTTATGTTTCCACAGACATGTAAATTAGCTTCCATGGTTAATAGTGTTTGGTTCGATGGAATGGTGTCTTATGAATAATATTGGTTCCATGATTTATGAAGATATTTTCTTCCACCGAAAAATATAATAGTATTGCTCCCATCGACGGAAGCATCGTTTTTCATTGACGGAAGCACTGTTTTCAGCGAACTGTTCCAAAAAGCCGCTTCCAATAAATCTAACTAAACGCTATGCAATTATTTTCCTAAAAGAAAAAAGCGCCATCCAATTTGCTTCCATCTGAAAAAATGTATCCACCATTTGCAGTGAATTTTATTCTAGTGCAACTTCATTTTGCTTCTTACCAATATATTTTGCTTCATTTGGCCAACGAGATTTGCTTAATCATTGAAGATTTTTTTAAGAATTATTTTTGCTTAAAAGATGTGTTTTGGACGAAGAAGTAATTTTTAGGTGTAGCATTAGATTGCTTCCAGTGAAAAATATATTTGTTGCTTATCTACATTGCTTCCAAAAGAGAAAAGAATCTGCTTCGAAGATACATAGCGTTTGCTTCTGAAGTTACACAAAACTAAAATTCCAAAAAGTGACAAAAATTCGCAAAAGAGAATAGGTTTTGATTCCGTAGAAAATAGTTTCATTCCAAGGAAACAATTTATTGTCTGGCGAGGAAGAGTGTCAACGTGGGAAGGGCGGCGACGGGCAGCGAAGACGACGTCTCAGAGAAACAATAACGGCTCATCGAGGACCTGCAACAGTAGCCACCCCCTGAGTGAAGGACGCCGTGGATGTGTACGTCGCCATCGGGACAGGAAAACGATGGCGTGTCGTGTTGAAAGGGTGCAGTGGGAAAACAACGGGGAAGCGAGTTCGTCGGCGAGACGAGGATGAACTGCACTATATGGGATGGTTTGGAAGGAAACACATGCCACGGACGGAATTGAAGGAGGAAGGTGCAGAATTAGAGGGATCGTGGACTTTATATATTCGTGCGTCCATAATGGACAGTTACAACAAATTGTGGATCTTCTGGCCGTGCGATCGGAAGTAAATCGACGTGAAGTGACTGGTCTGATGATACAAATATATCAGACATCTGACCTCAAGTGTTTCCCTTTTTCTTTACTGGAAAATGTATATGCTACACACAATTGACGTCGAACCATTACAATATCCGTGTGTGTGGGGGGGGGGGGGGGGGGGTTGCGTGCGCGGGTCCATTGTAACGCACGGCCGATAAATTAGTGAGGTAAAAAGGTTGTGTTCATGTGATATTGTCAAAAACAATATTTCAACTACGATAGTTTTCTTTTATGGCTTGTAATGAGTGGGTAAATATCACGTTTGGATTCGGTCCGTGTCATTCTAACTTACAATAGGGTTGATAGCTCGGACATGAATTTTTGGGCTTTTAATTTGACTAAAAAAGTAGTTGTAATGTGTCCCAACAAAAAATATGCTATGTTTACATTTTCAATATCTTGGCAAATTGGTTTATTTTTATTAGACTAACATTATTTAAATGCGTGGATATTTGTCACAACTCATGTATATTTTTAATTCCTAAACAACTTTTTCATAAAAATGTGAATTCTTTCAAACGTACAAAAGCATTTTTATTAAGGAAGTGGATTCTCTTTTTTTAATTAAGATAAGAGGCTGTTTTTTTAGCCTAATGCCATTCTTTTTAATTTGAGCCGCTGGTCGCTGGACTTTTTTTTGTTTTCTTGAGAGAAGGGTGGTAGCTTGACTTGTACAATGAGTGCGAGACTTTATGAGCGGGGCACACTGCTTGCCCCCTGCATGATATGGCGACTATTCTTTGCATTAAGCACCACAGTGCATGATGTCCCTGGCACTATTTTGTGCTAAGCGGGAGCTCCTATATGTCGGTCATTGCGACGTGATGCTAGTGAAACGTGCGGGCTGGGTTTGCTCTACTAGGCGAGAACAGTGGTGTTGTAGCGTGATGCTCTTTTTATTATTATTTTTATATTTGTGTTCAAATTTACTGTAGTTTTGGGCAAAAGCAGGGACGGAGCCAGGATGAATGCATGGAGGGGGCAAGCTTGGTCATGGAGGGGGCAAAGCTTTCATGTTTAGGAAATTTTGGCTTAAGTAACTACTAATATTGAAGAATAATCAATTCATTGAGGGGGGTCTAGCCCCCCCTCGTCCCCCCTTAGATCTGTCCCTGGGCAAAAGACACATCAAAAAATTTAAAGTGAAGAATTTTTAAAATGTGTTTTATAAAAATCACGCGAACATCTTATACATGTCTATATTTTTTTATGAAAAACATGAATATTTATAGAAAAAATGATGAACATTTATAAATCCAAAACAATTTCGAAATTTTAGAATATTAGAAATTTTGGGAACACTTCTTAGAATATTGGGAAGAAATTCAAGAAAAAATGGAAAACCAAAACAAAGAAAACCAAAATAACAAATAGAAAAACAACAGGGAGAAAAGGTGAAAATGAACCTTCTAAAAGGTTAAACCAGATAATGGGCCGGCGTACTCTATTGCTAGCTTCCTTGCAAAAATAGCAACCAATAAGGAGGAAACCCTCAAAAAAAAAAACCAATAAGGAGGATCACATGGGAAATCAATACTGTGATCTCCTGGTTGCATTGCTGCACTGTTACCACTGATCTAGCATCAAGTTTGTGTTAAATATACAGAGTGCGACCTACTAGAAGAACAATGTCGGTTTTTACATTGGGTTTCCTGTATTTTTCCCTTTTTACCCGTTTTTCTTGCTTTCTTTCTCTGTTTTTACTTGTTTTTTGTTTTTTCTTCGTTTTTCTGATTTTCTCTCGGTTTTTTCTATTGTTTTTTGTTTGGTTTTCTTAGTTATCCTCCTTTTTGGGTTTTCTTTCATTTTTTTACTGTTGTTTCTTTTGTTACTCATTTTCCTTTTGTTTTTGCTGCTTTCTTGGGTTTTCTTTGTTTTCCTTTGTTTCTTTATCGTTTTCACACCTTTTTCTTTTCTTTTCTCTTTAGTTTATTTGGTTTCTTGTTCAGTTTTCAATTTTTCTTTTTTTCTTTCTTTTTGTACTCATTCTATATTTTTACATGTCAAAAACATTTTTATAACACATGTTTAAAAACTTTTCAATAGATACATCATTTTTTGAAAACATGGTCAACATAGTTTCTATAAATTTTGTTCAACATGGTCAGAAAAATAGCTTCTAAAATGTTCAAAATCATTTCAAATTGTTCAAATGTTTTAAGAATGCTTCTAAAATCTTTTTTTCTTCAAAATCTCAACCCTGCTTTGTGTTGTTATAGAGTTCATGTCTTAATGTTCCGCGGCATCTTTGTGGTGGAGTGGTAACTGGTCGCAGTCCGCAACCTAGTATGAGTGAGATCGATGTATTTTTACATCCGTGTGTGCGTCCCGACTGCAATTTGCCGCAGAGCGCGTCACATAGGAGGTCCCATCTCGCCTCTCCCCTCTCCCTCGCTCGTAATGGGCCGCTCTCAGCCAGCCCAAGGTGGCAACGGACATGCATGTAGTCCCCAGCTGGGCTGCCAGCTCAACATGGTGCTAGAAGAAGCTACGAGGCTACCGAACGATTTCCAAACGCCATGTGAAGCGAGAAGTCACGTCAGGTTCTGAACCTGAAAAGTTTTAGAAAAGTTGGAGGACATCAGAACAAGCCCACGGTACGGAAAAAGCGCACACCCTCTAGTCTAGTTTTAAAACTGTTTGTAGTTGAAGAGAACACCCCTAGGTGGCTATGTAGATCGATTGCTTTGTACGCATCACGTCATGATCAGCCACAAAGGTCAAAGTAGGTCCGGCCGCCGTACGCCACCATCTGTCCGGAAGCAACGAACGACACAACTAGCTATCAGCTGGAGCTGCCGTGCAAGTTTTTCAACGCTGATCATCGCGAGCATCACTGCAGACTTTCCTTTATAGCTGATGACTCAGCCCAACAAATTTCCAACCAAGCACGCAGCAGCCATGATTCCCTTCAAAAAAGAAACAAATGGAGTGGACGTTGACGTCGATCCTTACTACTAGTAAAAAAGAAGATCATCGTCTATTCGTTCCAGCTCCTCCATGTGGAGGATGCTGTTTGTTTTGTTTCAAAAACGAAAGATCGTTCGATCGGCATCCACGTTTCAACAGGCCTATGCTTCTTCTGGGGATTACTCGTCAAAAGCTTACTAGATTGCTCGCTGAGCTGATGACACCGCGTAATTTTGACTGCGTCGATGTGTTATGTGTGTGTTGTACGCCCGCCTCTGAGAGCGGCCATGTAATGTGTGCATAGTTTATCGCACGGTTGCATTGCTCCTGCACCGTGTATCCACGATCAAGGTCCAGAACCATGAGGATACAAAACCAGATCCAGCGGGAATGATCACCACTCGTTTTGATAGGAAAATTTTCACCGGAAATCCAATTCGGCTTCCGGATGCACGTGTTCTTGCGCGCGGAAATATTTTCTGAAATGTAAACAAAAAATCCCAAGAATTTTTATGTGATCATAGTCACATCAAAATGCTACTTGCAAATTTTTAGGAAAAAAGTTAAGCATTTTGGCCAATGCAAAATATATTGACCACCAAATGTCATAACCAAGTTTGTTTTTTCCACCGAAGAAGCACCGCTGTTTCGTTTCGCATGAAAATTGTCAAGCATGCTTGCAACACTAACACGTATATATATATATATATATATATATATATATATATATATATATATATATATATATCAGATTTTATTATCAAAATAATTTACCTTTTTTTAATGCACTGTTCATGCATGAGCAAGGTTTCATTCTCTGAAATGGGACAGAGTGTTGACATATAAATGTATTGCCTAGTCTTTTCCATCAGATCGGTCTTTTGGTTGCATTGGCTACAGCTTGCACTTCTACATGGTATCGGAGCCAAGAGGTCATAAGTTCAAGACCCGGCTGACGCAATTAAATTGTAGCCCACTTTTGGTCCACGTTTAGGGCTGAGGAAGTCACACGTGAGGGGTAGTGTTGACGTATAAATGTATTGCCTAGTCTTTTTCATCAGATCGGTCTTTTGATTGCATTGGCCAGGGAAGAACCGGTTCTAAGCACGTGAAACTATGTAAAATGATTAGCAACCAATGCATGAAAAAGTTTAGCTATTAAACAATTTCATGAGAAAAGCTTAGCAACAAAAGCTAAGCACGTATGCATTGGGAAGACTAGTTACTAAGATTTTTAATACACTTAGCATCCATTCTAAGCATCAGTCCATTGAAATCAGCCTTACGAAGAACGTTCGCAGGCGCACAGTGCATATGTAGCGTTAGGTGGCGGAAAAGAAGAAAAAGAGGTTTGAAACTGGGTTGATGCCGAAAGGCAAAAGGTCGTAAGTAGAGTGGACCATGGAATTAGAAGGATTCAAGCAAGCAATAGAAGAGACAAGGAAAAACCTTATTATACAGTAGATAGGTTAAACATCACGTCAGTGTTAGCCCGGATCGGATCGATGGTGAAACTATATATGTACGTCCGGCAGATCGTGCGTGTCTTTGCCATCCTACGTGAGCAAATAGACAAGCAGTGCTATACATCCAACATTTTTCATACGTCTGTTCTCTTAAAAATAACATTTTTCGTACGATACACATCCGTCGTTTTCCGTCCAGCCGTCCATCTCACGGTGTAGAGTACGTATCGGACGCACATCGGACACATAAAGTCATATGCACATCATTTCCGTAAGCAAACACCGTCCATCTCTCTAACACCGAGACCCAAGGAGCACCGCAACTGGAGACCATCGCGATTCGGTTCACAAGCACAGAGCGTGTATGCTCGATTATAACTAAAAAACACTGGAAAATCTGTGATAATGACGATAGGGGCAAGAGCAATTCTAACCGATACCTTAAAATTTAGAATTTAGAGTAGTAAACGGCCGAGTAGTTTTTAGAGGAGTACTTTTTGCTCCTCTATAAAATGATCTTTTCTAACCGATCCCCTAAACTTAGTGGTGTAAAGCTTTATTTTTGACAAATCTTTTCCATTTTAGTTTCGTATATTTGAACTACATTTTTTACGGAAAGAAGGGGTTTATTAACCTGAAGTACTCTGATCTAAAGATATCAATCACGATTTTTGTGTGCTATCGAACGGTCTCCAAGATTGCATCTTCTCAAATGCATACATAGTCGTCAATGGCATCGGCTAAACACCCATAGGCCAACACTTGAACATTCGCAATACACTTCATCAAAGGGCTCACACTTATCTATCTGCATGCTATCCTCCTGATCTTGAACCAACCATCATGCTTTCCCATGACATTTGCAATGGTGAGAAAGAGATTTGTCTGCATCGGAAATCGCCAACGGAAATATTTCTTCGGATAAGTTGGATTGGATCGAAATAACCTCTCATAGTATTGGCATGACGATTTGCTCTATCACGCTTGAACTGCGATCCTCTCTTGGACCGGCGAATATCATCATCGAAAATCATGCCAACTACCATTTCGAAGTCATCATCATCTTCTTCCTACTCCAATGCGAAGAGTCCTCGAAGATCATCTTTCTCAGCCTTTTCATCTTCAATTTAGAGCCCGTTCAGATGCCCTCCACTCCATCAAATCCTTGGCTTCACTCCCCGCTCCTAGGTTGCTGCCCCCCCCCCCCCCATAAATCAGGAGTTCACAACTTGTTTGGCAGTAAACTCCACTCCGTACTCACTTTCCAAACATCAAGCCGGTTTAACACTGGTCAGTCATGCGGAGTTGTGTGGATCTCGATTTTAGCGGCTCCGCCAGATTGAACAGCAATCAGCTCCGCTCCACTCTTTGGACTCTATGGAGCTGTAGTGTTCGGCGCTGCTCCGCCCGCTCTCAGAGCGGAGTTGTGGAGTGGAGTTGATCCGAATAGGCTCTTAAATTACTAGGTTCAATCCAATTGTCCAAAGAAAAACAAGATAAAAACTCTCCTAGGAAAACCTCTGAATACTTGCAAGGTGGCGGAGGTGTCACGGGCGGCCAGTGACATTGAGCTGATACTAGCGGTCGGTGTGGCATCGTGATGCACGACATCATACGGTCGGCTATGAGGAGGGATATCTCAGGCTTTTACCGGCGACGGGGTTGATTTGGCGGCATCATTTGAGCTTGATTCTGACGACGACAACAACTTGCGACCAATGCGGACTGAGGCAAAAGGGCGGCGAGGGCAAAGACATGCGATGGGGTGTCGGGGGAGCCAATGGGTAATCGCCAACATCAACACCGACGGCGACGCAATGTGTGCTGGGGACGGCGCAAGCACGGTGAAAGGCCAAATCTTTTACTCTGCTGGATGAAAGTCCACACGCTCGAGGAGGATAAATTATCCTGGCTAAAAGTTATAAGGGTTCGGCTAGGTACCGGTTAAAGGAGTAACCTACTCCTGTATATAGAGGGTAGGTAAGAGTTGCTCTAAGCAACGATATCCCAATGCGTAATTGTACACAAATCATATGTACTAGTAGAAGTATTAGAGAAACTCTAGCAGATCCTGTAAAGACCTCGCCTGCCTTTATAACTCTTGGCATTTTACGGGATGTGCTACTTTTTTGGCCCGAGCATATATTCGATAAAAAGGATCCGGCTGTAAATGTTTTACACCCGGTCCGACACTATATTTATCGGATATAGCTCGATTTACGATTCACATCCCGTATTTCCCTCACCCGCCTTGGCCGCAATCCCGCCAACTCTAGCAACCAAAGCCCCATGCTCCGACGCCCGATTCTTGCACGCGCACACACACTCTTGCAACAAAATGCATGGCCGGCGGAGGTCGTCGGCGTGGGTCCACGGCGGCTCACCGCCACGCAAGTGCCCCTGGCACGACGCCGAGGCGGGTAATTGCCCTCCGGTCGAGTCGTGGCGCTCGAAGCAGGCAAAGGATTGCGGCGCACTCTCCCGCAGCGACGACCCAATGGCCTCGAGGAGCTTTGACGAGATTGGCGACGCGCTTTGGCCCACCACCAAGGGTCTACGCAAGGCGAAGCTTGAGCTCCACGAGGCGAAGGAGGTGATGGCCGCACGTGAAAACGGCACCGCTGAGTGGCTTGAGGCGGCCAAGGAGGGGTACGAGCTCGCGTACATTATCTACGGTCGACGACCGAGTTCTACCTCAACGTCAAGCCACAGATTTAGATTGTCTCGTATGTTTTTTACTTAGTATGTTTGAATGTATAATGAACTCCGGTAAACAGAAGTTTGAGTTTCAAATATGGCGTATGGCTTACATGATCTGTTCTGTTGCGCCTTCCGCGCGATAGTGTAAATTCGTTTTACGAAATCCCTTGAACGAAATTTACAGTATCACACGATTTTCAAAATCTGCTATAGTTGCTCTTACATACTAGCAGTAGTATTACATACGGACGCGTTGCAGCTCGGCCCCCACCAAGGCGCGGGATGCCGGCTGAACGACAAGTTCGCGCCATTTTTCTACGCGGTGTCAACCGATTAACTGCTTGATTGAGAGGAAGAACCCACCATTCTTATCGCCCACAGCTCCTCGCATTAAAAACACCGTGATTACTGATTAGCCGTCGCGTCATGGATGATGCGATGGACCTGCACGTGCCCGTCCCACTCTCCCTTTAAATCGTCAACCACCCGTGATCTTTACTGATCATATCCCGATTAGAATGGTACAACCTACTTTTTAATTTAGTAGATTAGAGGCATAGACTTCTCTCAGTCTCAGCAAAATGTGACCATTCGCGTGAACGCATGAGCAAAGATTTCCAGCCAGCACACAGCATGCATTTGCCAGAAGCAGCAGCAAAAATAAGTTTGAAACCGTGATGTCGGGGAATGGTAAAAGCGCGGGAGAAGCGTTCAACCACACCCCCATTAAGATTAAGCTAAGCTAACCAACACCGCAACCAGATCAAGAAGCTTCGGACGTACGTAATTCCCCAAGGATAACAAAGTGGTAGCGTGGCTTCAACCTTACGACCAGGCGTAAAGAAATCACACGTCAAACACGTATCCCACCAACCGATCGACGACGCGAGCTCCCTCGCAACCTCCAAAACCGCATCCCACCGCGACGCGCGCACGCAACCGCGGCCAGATCCGTCCACACCTCCACCCGCAACCATCCAACCCGGCACGGCGCGCACAGCGATGGAAGTGAAGCTGCACGCGGCGCGCACGCTGGTGGGCCGGCTGCGGGGCGCGGCGGCGGTGCGGGACGCGGGCGCCACGGCGGCGGCCGTCGCCGAGCTGCGCCGGGCATCCAAGGACGACCCGGAGGTGCGGGCGCCGCTGGCCGACGCGGGGGCGGTGCCGTTCCTCGCGTCGCAGCTCACGGCGCCCTCCACGTCCGCCGCCGCCGAGGACGCGGCCGCCTCGCTGCTCAACATCTCCCTCTCCGCGCGGGAGCAGCTCATGTCGTCCCCGGGGATCCTCGACGCGCTCGCCAGGGCCATCCGGGCCGAGGACTACGAGGCCGCGCACCACGCCGCCGCCGTCGTCGCCAGCCTGCTCTGCGTCGACGCCTACCGCCCCATCGTCGGAGCTAAGCGGGCGCTCCTGTCCGCGCTCGTCTCGCTCCTCCTCCCCTCCAAGGCGCGGGGCACGCGCGCCACCAAGGACGCCCTCAAGGCGCTCTTCGGCGTCGCGCTCTACCCGCTCAACCGCGCCGTGCTGGTGGAGCTCGGTGTCGTGCGGGCGCTCTTCGGGCTCGTGATGACCGACGGGCGCACGGGCATCGTCGAGGACGCCACCGCCGTCGTCGCGCAGGTGGCCGGCTGCGCTGAGAGCCTGGACGCCTTCGCCGCGGTGTCCGGGGTGCGGATCCTCGCCGATCTCGTCGAGCCCGGGGGCGCCGCCACGGGGCGCGCCAGGGAGAACGCTGCATCGGCGCTCCTCAACCTGGTCATGGCCGGCGGCGAGCGCGCCGTGGCGGAGGTGCTGGACGTGGGCGGCGCGGAGGAGGCCGTGAGGGAGCTGGCGGAGGACGGCGAGGCCAGCCCAAGGGGGAAGGCAAAGGCGGAGGCGCTGCTGAGGGCGCTCGAGGAGGGCGCGGCCGGCGCCAGGCGGCGGCATGAGCACCGGTTCGCCGATTTCCTCAACGGCCTCGTGGTGTCCGACCCCTACTTCTCGTCGCCGTCGCCGGCGTCGGCCGCCACGCACGACGACGCGTCACGTGTTACGCTTGGCTGACCCTGCACGTACGTACGTGCGTGTCTAATTAATTTGCACGCTGCTGGTAGTACTTCCCTGTTGTGATCAGCCAATGTAAATAGTACAGTACTGTAGTAGTGTGTACGCTAATGGTTATTCGAGGAGATTCTTCTGTACTTTTGCAGGAAATTTGAGAAACTGATTTCAAATTAATGTTTTGTGGAAATTTCAAATTCTTTGGCTGGCAAATTTCAGGACAACTTGAAACCGAGCAACTGTTTTGTGTGTTTTGCAGTAGTAGTATTATGTTGACTCGTGGGTGTCTCCAGGTGATGGAAGATTATAAATTTAATTACAGCTTGGAATCGATGCAAGCTAAAGTGGACGTACGGTGATCATAGGATTTGACCAAGCCGACCGTCACGACCTTGGGGAGAATGGGGAGAACCGTACGATTTCATGGCTTCATATGAGCTGCTAACGACATGCTATCGTGGTGTTGTGGTCAGCATGCACATCCAGATGCAATAATCCTACACCTACGAAAGCTGGTACGAATAGTTACGTAACCTGTCTAATAAATTCTCCCCCTAATTTTCACCGGTGTGTACCCTTCCATCCCTTGCCATCCAACCCCAATCCTTCACGTTGCCCGTTACGTAAAAACTGCACGTTGGGCGATCATCAAACACATTTTCTTTATGAGCAACGATCATCAAACATAGAAATGCAACGTTTTTTACATCGTTCTTTTGTTTTGAGAATCCAGTTTCTTACATCTTCGGCACAAGCAAAGCAAGTCGTTCATAAACTAGCCGGATGGCCTCGCATCTACGCTCTAATTTTTATCATATACGCCAATCATCGTTGTCAATTGGTTGAGAATGTTACTATTAACTTTCCCTCCTAATTATATTTCAAATGTTTGAGTACCCCGATAGAAAATGATAATAGAAAATTCCACGGCGTAAGAGGTCTTTTTTTTTTGCAGGGTAGCTTAAGAGGTCATTTCATTCGTGGCCAAACTTTTGTCATGCTTTTGAAAATGAATTTGTATTACTCAAATTACAATCTGCATAACATAACTAAACTACATCACCTGACGAGGACTGAGCCATGCAACTGCACAACGTTCAATGCGTATAAAATTTGCCATATAATCATTAACGGCGTTTTGGCCATGGCTAAAGAGAGTAATACAAGATATGTTAATTGAATGAATTGTTCCTTCTCCCTAAACGGCGGCTAGGGTATCCATTTCTTCCCTCCAAGCAACAACTCTGAGCCAATTGATTTGCATACCCTATGCCTGCCGTTCCGACGACTGGTGGTGGGGAGGGAGAATCATGTCCGGTACCTTGGCTCAGGCTGGTAGTTCATGTTAGGGTTTTTAGTCCCTGCAAGGGCGGCACTTCTTTGTCGAATTGGTCCCTCAAATGAATACTAGTACTTCAATAGCAATAGATCATGGATGAACAAATAAGGGAAGAAAAATGAAGGTGCATCTGCTCTCAAACTTTGGCAAAAAAAGGATATCTGACACATAGCTGACCACGTACCATATTAAGGGTTAAATTTCTCTGTACTTAATTAAGCTTCCATGTTTGCCGATGGATAAAATAAAGATAGATCATATGCAAAATATATGGTAATAAATTATCATACTTTCTTTTAATACGTATCAAGATAATTATACTATATCGAGCTAAGCAAGCCAATCCTTGCTTAAGATCGGCTCATCAATTGATTGAACTACATAAAGTGGTCATACTAAGTTCATTTCTTTTCGAGTCAATCTCGAGTCTAGAAAAACGACGAGTTGTTTTCGAGAGCCTCGAGCTTTTGGTGAAGCCCCTGTGACGTCCATATGATAGGTTGTGCTCCCTACCATTAGGGCAAGGGGTATATGAGTTTGCGATAATATGAGCATACGAGCCCTATTTAGCATTATTTGTTAATTTAAATTCAGTATAATTCATTTTTTGAACCATATCAAATTTTGTTGGCGGTCGACGAAATTTTCGATAACTGATCTTTGAGGACCTTACAAATGGATGCTCAGTCCTAATGGTCAGCCATCGGGCCTCATAGTTGGTGAGGACCAACTCGTCGAATGCCTTCGGTACCTCCTCATCGCGGATGGGATAACACAAGCCATACAATTATGTTGTGGAAGTGCTGAGTTTGAAATGTAGTTTGATATTTGGGACTTTGCAGCTTGTAGATATTTCTTTAGCACGCACTAGTTGATCTCTAATACTGAAAAGCAGTTGGATACATCATTGTCAAGAAAAGAAAAGGGAGCTCCTATTCCCTGACTTGTGTGGGAGACAATGAGCAAACGTGTACCCCATCGCCCGGTGAACTTTGGATCGGCCCAGTGCGGGGCGTATGCGACCGGATATCTTCTTCATTATTTTTGTTTCAATTGTATTTATTTGTAATTTTCCTTTTTATTTTTACATGATATTAAAATGTTTGTGAATCTATGGAATACACATAAATTTCATGAAATATTAATAAATTCAAAAATGCTTATGGTTTTGAAAAATGTTGGTGAATTTGAAAGAGTATTCGGGAGTGCACTAGACGTTTGCAAATTCAAAAAATATCAGTGAATTACAATAAAATGACTGCATTTTTTTTAAGTTCATGAATTCATAAAGAAGTCCTGGATTTCAAAACAAATTCATGTATACAAAAAATGTATGGCTATTCCAGAAAGTTTTGCGAATTAAAAAATGTCCAACAGTTCATAACATGTTGTACCTTTTTTAAAACATATACATAAATACAAAAACGTGTCAAATTAGAAAAAAATCATAATTTTGAAAAAATTGTGAATTTCAAGAAACGTTCATGAATTCATAAATTTTTTCAATAAATTAAAACATGTTTATCAATTAAAAAACGTTAATGAATTCCTAAATGTTTAGGATTTGAAAGAAATAGTTAGAAAATTGAAAAACTAAATCTCAGATTCAAAACAATTCCTAATTTGATAAAATATTCTCAATTAACTAATGTTTGTATTTTTTTCATGAAATGTTTTCCAGGTGTTTAAAAAATGGAAAATGAAATAGAGGAAACCTATTAAAAATGAGAAACGAAGTTTATAGAAACCCGTAAAACAGCTGCAATGGAACAGCCCAAGTAGCATGCGGTGCTTTGGGGTGGTATGCAGTTGCTGCATATCCACCCATGATAAATAAGTGTCGCGTTCATGCCTTGCTTAATGCAAGTTGTAGCATACATTGTGCGGTCCGAGTCGAGCCTAAAAAAACTATGTCCCCCTTAGTGAGCAATAAATACCGCATCACTCTCACTTCGAAGCAGCTGGGGCAGACGTTGAGCTGTCTTTTTTACGTGAGAATGTTGAGCACATTTTCTTATGACGCATTAATGTTGTTAAAACCGTTGGTTATCTTGTGTACGTGTGTGTTCAAAAAGATGTCTCGTGTATATTGCAAATTACTTACTGTTTTTTTGCTTTATGATTTTTTTAATTTTCGTTTCATTTTCTTCTCTTTTATATCCATTTTCATTTCATTATATAGACGTGTTCATCCCATAATAAAAAAAATTATAATAATGTATTTAACAAATGTTAAACATGTTTAAAAATGTTTCAGATGTACACGAAAAATGTAAAATATTTATGGAGAAAAGTAGACTTCGTTTGAAAAGAAAACTAAGCCTGGTAATTGATTTTTGCGTATAACATCAAATTTCATACAAATGTACAACCTGGATTTAAAAATAATAAACTACACGTATTCAAAGAAATGTTCAAAATATGTATTTGAAAAAATATTAAACAAGTATTTCAAAAATGCTTATTATGTATATTTTGTTCATATGTTTTAGTAGCATGGGCAATCTTTATGAAAGAAATTAGACATCAAACACATATGTTTTAAAACAATTTTAATCATGTGTTCCAAATTGTTACACTTTTATAAATAGTATTTAATATGTATACTAAAAGATTAAAATAGGATGAAAAAAGTAGACGTCAACATACCTATTTGAAAATTAAAAAGTTAAACATGTACGGAAAAAAATCTTATGTATATGAAATATGTAGAATGTGTAGAAAATGGGTAGTCGTCAGCCTATATTTCCTGGAAGTGCGGGTTTGAAATGCCAGTTGATACTTGGGACTTTGCATCTTGTAGATATCATTTTTAGTGGGCACCTATTTGATTTCTAATAATGAAAATATAATGGATACATCATTGTCATGAAAAGAAAAGGGAGCTAAAATTTCCTGGCTTGTGTGGGGGATAATGAGAAAAAGTGTACCCCATCGTTTGGCGCACTCTGGATCGGCCAGTGCAGGGACTCGCACGACTGGATATCTTCATCATTATCTTTGTTTCTATTGTATTTATTTTTATTTTTCTATATGACATTTAAATGTTTGCAAATCTACGGAATACTCATATATTC
Organism: Hordeum marinum; assembly: GCA_022496015.1. Lineage (NCBI taxonomy): Eukaryota > Viridiplantae > Streptophyta > Magnoliopsida > Poales > Poaceae > Hordeum > Hordeum marinum. The sequence goes on along the minus strand of CM039674.1, from coordinate 525,406,421 downwards.
GAAAATATTAATAAATTCAGAAACTGTTCATGATTTTGAAAAATGTTTGTGAATTCGAAAGAGGGCTCGGGAGTGCACTAGTAGTTTGCAAATATGAAAATTGTTCGCAAAATCTAAAAAAAAAATCTTGGATACTAATTCTTTTTTGCACTACCAGAATTTTTATTAGTTAAAGTTTTTCCAGCAGTTCATAACATGTTCAAGCTTTGGTAAAACATAGTCGCAAATAAAAAAAAGTTCTCAAATTAGAAAAGATCCTGGTGTTTTAAACAATTGTAAAAATCAAAACAATTGTTCCATAAATGAAAAAAATAATCTATTAAAAAACTTTGGTGAATTCCTAAAATGTTCACGTTTTAAATAAATTGTTTGAGAACTAAAAATCCAAATCTCATATTCAAAACAATTCCTATTGTTATCTAATATTATTTAGTTAACTAACGTTCGTATTTGTTTCAGGAAATATTTTCCAGGTATTTGAAAATGGAAAAAGGAAAACGAGAAACGGACCGGCCCAAGTAGCATGCGGAGCTCTGGGGTGGTATTCAGCCGCTGCATATCCACCCATGATAAATAGGGACCGCGCTTATGGAAGGGAACTTTTGGTTCCTGGGTGTATCTACACCCTATACAGATTTTTTTAGCAATTCAACAAAGAAGTCAAAAACTTCTGAAAATATATTTGAAATAAAATTAACCCTCCATTGTACTTGTGAGAAAAATTCCACAAAAAGAAAATTAAACTTTGACTCCTTTTCAAAAAGATAAATTTTCGGTCAAAATAGCATGAATATTGACTTATAATAGCAAATAGTTTTTGTCTTTTTTCCCCAGAAGTCAAGGTTGTTTTTTTTGTCATGAAAATTTATATACTAGTGTAAAACAAAGTTAAGTTGATCTAAAAATACTTCTGAACTATTTTGACTTTTCTAATTATTAATTTTCCCCATATAGGCTGCCTTGCTTAATGCGAGTCGTAGCATACCATTGCACGCCTTGCGCCGACCTAAAGATACCGTGTCCCCCTTAGCGACAATAAATACCGCATCACCCTCACTTCCAAGCAGCTGGGTCAGACGTTGAGCTGTTTTTATTTTGAAACAAGAATGTTGAGCACATTTTCTAATGAAGCATTAATGTAGTTACACCGTTGGTTATTTCGTGTATGTGTGTGTTGAAAAAGAAGTCTCATGTATATTATATATGACATGTTGCAAATTAGTTACTTTTGTTTTTTTTCTTTCCATTTTCTTCTCTTTAATATCCATCTTCATTTCATTTTATAGAAATATTCATCACATATTAAAAAAACTAATCATGTATTTCAAAAATGTTAAATGTGTATTAAAATGTTTCTGATGTACACGAAAATGTACAATATGTATGGAATAAAGTAGACATCAAAACATGTATTTGAAACTACAACTAATCTGGTAACTGATTTTTGCGTAAACAAAACAAATCATAGGAATTTGCTACCTGTATTGAAAAATAATAAACTACCCGTATTCAAAGAAATGTTCAAAATATGTATTTGAATAAATTTTTAATAACATATTTAAAAATGTTTAATATATATATAAATAATGTTTCATATGTTTTAAAAACATGGTAAATATATAATAAAAAAGTAGACATCAAACACATATGTTTTAAAAAAATTAATCATGTATTTGAAAATCATAAACTTGTATAAACAGTATTTCATATGAAAAAAAGTAGACGTCAAAATACATATTTGAAATAGAAAAACTTAAACGTGTACCAATAAATTTCTTATGTATATGAAAACTGTACAATGTGTATAAAATGGGTAAATGTCAGCCTATATTTCTTGAAATATTAATCATGTATAAAAATATGAAAGGTGAATATGAAATATTTCTATTTTATAAAAAAATATACAACATGTATGAATTTTTTTATACTGGAGTTGAAAAGGGAAAAGGAATAAAAGAAAACACAATCAAATTCCAGTAAAATTGTAAAAAACAACATTGAAAAATACAAGTAAGCAAAAAAAACAACAACAAGAAAATTGAGGGAAAACTGATGAAAACCGTATGAAAACACATTAAATGTAATAAAAATAAACCAACAAAAACTGAAGATACCCGATGAAAACTGTACCAAAAACACACACAAAATTAAAAGTATACAAAAAACAATCAAATTGAACAGAACCATAACCGAAAAACACGGGAAAGGAAGGAAAACTAAAGATAACGAAAACCCATTGAATATCGTAAAGGTAACACACACAAAAATAATAACCATCGAAAACTGACAAAAGCCGCAAAGAAAAACAAAAAAAAAGAAAGAAAAATTAAACACCAAAAAACTTTAAAGAAAACACGAATAAAGGAAAAAAGAAAGGAAAAACCAGTGAAAATCCATAAAAAAACACATAAAAAGAAAGAAAGAAAAAAATGACACGAAATCCGGACCAACCAATCAACAGACAAGAAAGAAGAAGTACAAAAAAGCATCGAACAGTGATAGAGCAAGCGTGCAAGCATCACCTGGTATGCTAGCGACAATACAGAGAGAAGAAACGGGTCGCGGCGGTAACAACTCGAAGGAAAAAACCTTGAGTAGAGAGTAACATAGGGTGTGTTTGGTAGCGTTCCCAACCTAGCATGTTTGTTCTTTTCTGATACATGCTGAGTGTAGTCATGCTGAGTACATGCATTTGATGTTGTTTTGTAGCGATGTATGTGCTAAGACATGCTAAGTTGAGACTCTGTTTGACAACTTGCATCTGTTTAGACATGTCGGTCGGTACTATAGCAACCGGTATTTTCAAACAAGTAAACAAAATATTTCAAAATTATGAAAAAATTAAAACATGAAAAAATAACATTTTTAAAATTTCTGAAGTTTTTTTTTGAAAAATTGAACACGTTTTTAAATATTGATATTTTAAAATTTTAAACAAAATTTCAAAATCTGAACATTTTTTATAAAATGGAAAATTATCAAAAATCATTTTAAAAAAAAAGACAAATATGAATTCATGTACATTTTTGAAAATTTTAACTTATTTGAGAATCACGTCATTTTTTGAAAATTTGAACAAATTTGGAAATTTTAGCAATTTTTTGAATTTTAAACATTTTCTAAAAATTAAATTATTATTTAGAAATCCTCAACATTATTTGAAACACATTGTCGCTCGTCTCGCTCATGCATGCTGACCAGTGAACGGCTGTTGGGGTATTATCTCTTCATGCATGCTAAGAAGGTATTTGAGCTGAGGTCGTGCATGCTGAGGAGGCCCGTCCAGACTACCAAACACCTAAAAATGAGTGAAGAAAGGAACTGTTGAGCTCATACACCCTCCATGCATTCTACCAAACACATCAAGATATAGTCGCCGCTATAAATAAGACAGGATGAGAGACAAAATTCCTTGCACCATTTGAAGAGCAAAACTGAGAAGGCCGACACATCTGACCACTCAGCCCACGTGTAAGAGAGAGCCCACCTGAGGAAACAGCTCAAAAGATCTATGGTACGACCGTCCCATTTTTATTCCAAGATTCGGAGTAGAATCGATTCTCTTCAAGAATTCTAACAATTTTCTACTCATCATCCATGTATATCAGGTGGAGTACGTTAGTTTAAGACTACCACTTGTCCACGGTCCAAGGTCCGGTTCATTGCATCAGGATAAAAGTAGCAGCTTTTGAGAGGGCCTGACGCCCTGACTGGTACTACAAGCGTGCGTAGATAATACTTCTTTCGTCCGGAAATACTTGTCATAAAAATGTATGTATCTAGATGTATTTTAGTTTTAGATACATACATTTTATTCATTTGTGTGACAAGTAATTTCGGACGGAGAAAGTATATAGAAGATGGCTCACTAGTCGGTGCATAATGTAACGAGGACCAGCAAACTAGCATCGTGGTAGTATATGTTATTGTTACCCGGCTGGGGATGTGTGTGTGTGTTGATGATCCTTTGAAAAGCCAGGCAACTTGCATCGTGTTGGGTTGGCAATCCAGGCATGAACACCTGCACCTGGTCGGTCAGGTGAAGTGAATCTGGCCTCATGCACCTCTCTCTCGCTCTAGAACCTACCCCCTCGCTCTAGAAACGTAAAGCACACACGTATGATGATTAACCATTGCAAAGTGATTTTTAATTAGAATTCCAACGACAACAAATTTGCATCACCCAGGACTGGTGCGCTTATATTTTTGGTTGACGGAACATGTGAACTATAACCTCCGATTTAGTGTATAGATACCCTCATTTCAATGACAGTTAATTCTCGACGAAGAGAGTGGTAAGACTACTCAGAGCAATGAGTAACATAGAATAGTAACATGCATATCCCACTATGGATAGTCTAAGTGTAAAGTGAACTACATGTCATTAATTGGATAACCGTTCTTTGACCACTTACTTAATTAGATTAGTCTATCATAATGCCAAAATCCTTTACTTAAACTTCTATATATTGTTCTAGACATATTGTACCACCTCCGTTTGGCCTTATTTGTATCCATCATATTTTGGGTCAAAATTTAATGACATATATTTAATTAGCAAAATGTTAATACATGTCATTAAAGATTATATTGTTGAATTCATATTTAAGTGTGATTTCCAATCATATTGTTTATATTATGGATATATTAGATTTTATTAGTTAAAGTCATAGTTAAAATATAAGGCAAAATGTATAAGGACCAGTAAACTAGGACGAGGTTGTACCAAGTTAGAGCATCTATAGCAGGTACCCCTATATGCTCCTCAAACACTCCGGAATGTCCTCCCGGTCACTGACCGGTCACAAAAATACGATCCAATCGGACCCCCCATATCCGTCTCAAATGTCTGGACTGACCGGTACCCCTCATATCCATAGATGGGAACGATATGAGGGCTCGCGGACGCACCCGGTCAGTTCACCACGTAGGACGCGACCCCACTCCAAACCACCTTTTCTTTTTTTCTTATTTATTATTTTCTTTCTCTCTCTTTTTTCCATCAATCACATGCAAGTGACCGGACATATGAGAAAAAACGAAAAATGTGACTGCGCGGACCAAATTATAGAGGCTTAAAACGGACACGCCCGGTCCACGGATGTTTAAGAGGTCAGATTTGCTAGATCCGGCTGCAGATGCTCTTACAATGCATTTTTATCTGAGCTGGGGTTACGATGCATGTGAGGACATAAAAGTTCGCTGAGCTGGGTGCATTGAACGCTCCTGCAGTCATCATGCACGGTACGTATACGCAGGTAGGTTGGATAATTCGTTATACTGAGAGTGATGTGTGCACGGTCCAGCTCTGTCATCAGTGTGTTCCATTCCATAGCATCTTAGCTCGACAAGAAGCGTTGTGTGTGTGCCACTCCATCTCAGGACGCGCGCACCAAGAACCAGCCAGCTACACGCCGCTCTAGCTGCTACCGTCAAGCTCACATCACATGCATACGTAGCTAACCAGGAGCCAGGATACGGACAGCAAGCTCCGGAGATGGAAGGGAGCGTGGCGACGACGACGCTGCTCGTGGCGGCGGCGGCGGCGGCGCTGCTGCTGCTCCCGCTGTTGCTGCCCCCACTGCCGCCGCCGCCGTCGCTGCTGCTGCTCGTCCCCGTGGCGCTCATGCTGGCTCTGCTCTCCCTCGCCTTCCTCGTCCCCAACCGCGACGTCGCCGCATCCCGCGGAGCGCCGTGGTCGTCTGACCACTTCCCTCGGTGAATCAGTCGATGAAAGCGTCGTCGTCGTTTGAGGATGCAGCCGGGGCAGGCGCCGGCGCCGATGAGGAGATCGATCGACGTGCCCGCGCCCTTGACCGTGTAAGCTGCTGTAACTAAGCATGTGCATCAGATCGTTGATCGCGTTGATTATCGGGGTTGATTCTTGCAGAAATATTCTAGGGGTCGTTATGCATACGCATGGAGAATTGACCGTGTAGTATTAGTTTGAGCGAGATGAAGATCCATTTATTTATAAATATATATGCAGGAAGGCATGCAGATATTATTCTTACATGCATTTCCTTATTGCACTAGTATTGTTATTTGCATCTGCTGTAAGATTACGATCAATGATAGTTGAAAACTCCGTGGACCAGGTCAAATTGACCCTATTTTTCATTCTCCTTTACTTTTCTGCAGACATGCAATTTTACTCGCAAGTTACATTCCATTTTCGATCATTACAACCAATCAGTGATGGGGAGGGGGATGGGGCGGGAGCAATTAGAGGAAGGCATGTTCATCATCCTGCACAGCCCGTTAGATCATGCTTGTGTTTTTAGCATTGTTTTTTGTTTTCTTAGAAAATAGTAAAACGCAGACATTTATATATACGCATAAACTAATCCCTACGAATATACACATGCAAATTCTATTCCTATGAGGTTTTTCGAGAGATTGAAACGACCTATGTATTTGAACCCTGGTGAGCCGATAGGTTGGTTCCGATGTTTTTAACATTGTTGATAATTAACCTATTAGTCATGTGCACTTTTGGTGGTATTTACGTGCACAAATGCACGCACTTGTAAAATTTAATCTATTTTATCCAATCCCTGCTTTATTAATTAAAGCAATTAGAAGTAATATGAATCGCATTAAAGCAGCAAGAAGTAAGATGGATGGTATAGAGTACCCTTCGATCCTTTTTAGTCTGCATATAAGTTTTGGTTAAAGTCAAATTATCTCTATGTTAACCAACTTTATAGAAAAAATAACAATATCATAATGTAAAATCAATATTGTTAGATTCATTACGAAATATAGTTTCATAAAATATATATTTAATATTGTAGATATCTATATTTTTAAATGTATATTTGGTCAAAGTTTGCAAAGTTTGACTTGACACAAATCTAATATGCGGAGTAAAATGGACTGAAGGGAGTACTAAAGCAACCGAGGAGTGATATGAATCTTAGGAAGTAGGAGATTCCTTTCTGACATGCAAAGAAGGAAGCCTGGTCAGATCCATGGAGTGAATGACATTTGCACAACTCATACTTTGCGAGTAAGCTGTTTGCTCCACCATTGCAATGCGTACAATGTCCCTATGCATTTGTGAGAGGCCATAGACAAGCCTGCGGCTGCAAGCATGTGGCTGCGTGCCTGTGTCAAATCCACCATTTTAATGGGTACAGTGGAGCTGCGGCGCATCAAACCGCGGACCCCAGGCTAAAACGGGGATACCGTCCTAGGTTTTGTCGAGACTATAATCCTCGACGTGACGTGGACTACTGGACCTTTAGTTGTTGTTTACTGCCCAGTGGCTCCTTTGTAGTCTGAATCAAGCTTACCGACACCAAGGCCACTTGGGCGGTGCCTTGGTCTATCCATCCTGTTGTCACGAAATTAGCTGGTGCATAATAGTATACAGATGCATGCATCGAGCCTGGAAATGCAACGAGAAGGTTGACCCACCTAGCGCGACTAGCTTTCCATGCGCCGCACAGACACGGGTCAGCCGAAGAGGATGGATAAAATGCAAGGCATAGCAGCAAAGGACGCGCCGTCCGAAAGAGAAGTATACGTCGCCTACCCTCTCGCGTCGCTCCTGCGGACGACCGAAGAGGCGAACCCTAGCCGCCGGGGCTAGTCTGCCGCATTCAGCCCCCTCCCTCGCCGCTGTCGGTGTGCGCTGCCGATCCCGTCAGCATATGCGGCGGCGAGGACTTCCCTTCTCCTCGTCCAATGTCGTACGGCGCAGGACGACGGTTTCGGCGACGGCGTCATGCGGATCCAAGGCACGACGGCGTGGCGGCTCCCGGCGACGGTGCGGATGGAGATTGGCTGGGCGTGTCGTGCTGGTCGGCTGGACGTGGCTAGAAGATGAAGGTGGGGCTGTACGTGGCCGGTGGCGGGGGCGGCGGCGGCATTCAGCCCGGATCCGGCCTTGGCGGTGGCGATGGCGACAGCTGACCCGGATCCGATCATGGTGGTGGCGGCGTCCCCTCCGCCGGGGATGACGGGCCACGCGGTGGGTCCTTGTGGCGGCACCGGTGACGGCGGATCTTGGGATCCCGTGGCCGGGCTCGTCGCAGGACGCGCGTGGCGGCCGAAGCTTCCTCCGGCGTCGACGACGCTTGATGTGGGATCGCGGTGGCGGTTGTCGTTGTATGGGCGGCGACAGCGGCTGGCGCGACGGTGGGTGCTCCTTGTAGCGCCTGGAATCGGGGCGGCGGCCCCTCTTCATCAACGGTGGCGGATCGTGTGGGCGACTCGGAGTCCGGATCTCGAGATGGTGATGGCCTTATGTGGTTGGTGGCGGTATGGGACGTCCCTTTCATTAACAGATCGGGTTCGATGCAGCTCGGCAGGTGACACATGTGCTTCTTTCGGAGTTGTCATGCGGAGCCTGGCGTCGGCAGGTGAAGCCACCGGTGGATGTGCTACCGGAGGATGCGATGCACGACGTCTTATATGGAGACGCCAAGTCATGCCTGTCACCGCCAGGTGATGCACGAAGGCTCTGGCGGAGGTGTCAAGTTTATCCTGTTGTTGTTGGATCGAAGGTGGTGCGACAGTAGCGGGAGGCAGGCGTTATGGGACTTCTTTGTCTTTCGTTTTCTCCTCCAAAGGTTTCCAGCTATCGAGGTGTCGGTAGCCGGATATGGGTGGATGGTACAGATGGCTTCAACGACGAGCTTTTACACTCCGGTGGAAACACAAGATTTCTGATCGGGTTATGTCGTCGCGCGCCTGTGTCGTGTCCTTGTTGAAGGTGGTGGATTGAAGCTTTGCTTTGGGGATGAGAATCCGAATTTCAACCTTGTGGTCGACTCGCCATCATCGGCGCACGTGCGACGATTCCTTCTTGAAGGCGTAGCCTAGGAGTTGTATTTTTTCATTTATGTTGTGTCTTGTATCATAGGGTTAGTGGTTATCTAGGGAAGCTACTGTTGCGAGGTATACGGCCTCAGGGTTTGTTTTTCGCTTTTTTTCCGAGTCGAAGATGTTCGACTGCTGGATTTTGCACTATTAATAATATATGGCTGCATGCATCGTTCTGATGCAGAGGCCGGAGGATATCCTCCTTTTCGTAAAAAGCAAAGGATGCGCTTGGTTGCCTGCATGAGGCCCAACCAGGTCCGCACGGAAATAAAACGGGCTATTTGGTTGGCTACATATAATATTGGGCCTGCATGGCACGATGTTTAAAGCATTTCTCGGCCTGGCTCCCTGGAAACGCTCGAATCGACAGTTTCTTTAGAGCCAAGCCCGAGCGATGCACGTGGGCGGCGGCAGCTGCACGCGCGTGACCACTCTCGAGAAGCCGCGTTGCTTCCCGAAGCGCTGACAGTTATTAGCCTCACCACCCCTCACCGCTCCCTCTCCCCACTCTCCCCCACTCTCCCAACTCTCACCGGCGGCAGCGGATCGAAGGAGAGCAAGAAGACCACCGGACTGTTGGAAATATGCCCTAGAGGCAATAATAAATTAGTTATTATCATATTTCCTTGTTCATGATAATCGTTTATTATGCATGCTATAATTGTATTGATCGGAGACTTAAATGCATGTGTGAATACATAGACAAAACCATGTCCCTAGTATGCCTCTAATGGACTAGCTCGTTGATCAAAGGATGGTTAAGGTTTCCTAGCCATGGACATGAGATGTCATTTGATAACGGGATCACATCATTAGGAGAATGATGTGATGGATAAGACCCAAACTACAAACATAGCATATGATCGTGTCAGTTTATTGCTACTGTTTTATGCATGTCAAGTATATGTTCCTATGACCATGAGATCATGCAACTCACAGATATCGGAGGAGTGCCTTGTGTGTATCAAACGTCGCAACGTAACTGGGTGACTATAAAGGTGCTCTACAGGTATCTCCGATGGTGTCTGTTGAGTTGGCATGGATCGAGACTGGGATTTGTTACTCCGTGTGACGGAGAGGTATCTCAGGGCCCACTCGGTAATACAACATCACAACAAGCCTTGCAAGCAATGTGGCTAAGTGTTAGTCACGGGATCTTGTATTACGAAACGAGTAAAGAGACTTGCCGGTAACGGGGTTGAACTAGGTATGGCGATACCGACAATCGAATCTCGGGCAAGTAACATACCGAAGAACAAAGGGAACGTTATACGGGATTAACTGAATCCTTGACATAGAGGTTCGACCGATAAAGATCTTCGTAGAATATGTAGGAACCAATGTGGACGTCCAGGTCCCGCCATTGGTTATTGACCGTAGAGGTGTCTCGGTCATGTCTACATAGTTGTCGAACCCGCAGGGTCTGCACACTTAAGGTTCGGTGACGTTTCGGTAGTGTAGAGTTATGTATGGTGGTGACCGAAGGTTGTTCGGAGTCCCGGATGAGATCCCGGACGTCACGAGGAGCTCCAGAATGGTCCGGAGGTAAAGATTCATATATAGGAAGTCCCAGTTTGGTTTCTGGAAAAGTTTCGGGCTCATCGGTAGTGTACCGGGAGTGCCGGTAGTGTACCGGGAGGCCTCCGGGAGGGGTATTTCGACCCCAAGAGGTCCATGGGCTGTGGGAGAATAATAACCAGCCCTTAGTGGTCTGGTAAAACAGCCACAAAGGCCCATGGCACAGGAGAGAAAGTCCTAAAGCAAAAAGTGGAAAATCAGCCAATAGGAGGCAATTCTACTCCAACTAGGATTGGAGGTGAAGTAGGATTGCTTCCCACCTCCTATTTCGGCCGACCCAAAGGCCTTGACTGCCTCTCCTCTCCTCTCCTACTATATATACTAGTGTATTGGGTGGTTTTTGGACAGAATTTCCGGCCACGTGCTACCCGTTTCACCGGTGCATAGTTTCTCCTCTAGATCGGTTTTCCGCAGCGCTTAGGCGAAGCCCTGCCGGAATCACTCCACCACCATCACCGGAGCGCCGTCACGCTGCCGGTGAACTCTCTCTCCTCTCCACCTCCTCTTGCTGGATCAAGACGGTGGAGATCGTCATCAAGCTGCACGTGTGCTGAACGCGGAGGTGCCGTCCGTTCGGCGCTAGATCGGAAGGACCGTGATCGAGATCGCGAGACGGTTCGTGATGAGACCGCGGAACGGATCGTGATGAGTTCGCGGGACAGATCGTGATCAAGATAGGGAGACGGATCGTGATGAGATCGCGGGACGGATCGTGATGAGTTCATGGGACGGATCGTGATTGGATCGCGGGACGGATCGTGACGAGATCGCGGGACGCTCAGCGATTTGGATCGCGAAGATGTTCGACTACACCAACCGCGTTTCTTAACGCTTCCCGCTTAGCGATCTACAAGGGTACGTAGATCCACTCTCCCTCTCGTAGATGCTCATCACCATGGATAGGTTTGCGTGTGCGTAGGAAATTTTTTGTTTCCCATGCGACGTTCCCCAACACGGACTCCATCACCGGCGAGCGGATCATCACCTGTCCCGCGGCAATGGCGATAAGCAGTAATCTATTCGTCCTGCACTACTTTTTCGCGTTCGATCCGGCGGTAGATTTGATCCACGGCGGAGAGGGGAATGGGGAATAGAGGTAGATAATCATGGCACTTCATACTAGTTCATACTAGTTCATGCAAGATTGGAATAGAGGTAGATGCGGATGGAGTAGAAGGGGGATTGGGGGATTGGGGGTACACAATAGACACTGGCTAACCGCGCCGACCATTGAGGCGTATGGAGTGGCAGGTCGAGTGGCTGGCCTTCATCTTCTTGTCCATCTTCCAGCTATGACGGCCTGGCTCTATCGCCCTCATCGGCATCTGCACCGGTTCTTCCTCCTCCTTAGGCTCCCCACCGATGACTGTCGGCGACACGATTGCCGTCTCGCAGCACACTGCGGCACGGCGGTCATTAGGAGCCCAGTAGTTCTTGTACTTAGACCACCTCTGCCTTTGTTTAGCGTCGTCGTAGACGACCTGATTCATGGCCCAGTGAATGTTGTCGACTGCCATCGTGCCCTTCGCTGGGTTAGGAATCAGCGTCTTCAACTCTTTTTGCAGTGCCCCTCATGAGCACTGCATCAGTTTCCTTCTACATGTCAGGCATGGAGCCAAAGTTCGAGCACACCTCGATGGTGTTCTCGAACTTGGTGCGCTCACCAGCCGACCACCCAAGGAAGAAGGCCCTCCAACCAATATCCCAAGGGAAGGGGTTGGCGTTGGAGCTAGAGCTGGAGCTCATGGCGATGAAGAGGACGAAGGTTGATAGTGAGAGAAGAGAGGAGACGGGTAAATAGTGGTGGTCAGGTTGAGTAAATATAGCCGCGAGGGAGGAAGAGTGATAGTCATGCCGTTTTAACTAAATGCTCTTTAATGAGCCATGAACTCTGTGTGTGCCTGACTCCATGAATTGTGTGCAGATCGAGGAGAGCAATGAGATGGGCATGAAGGTGCTCCCGGCCGTTGACAAGAAGGGCAAGCAGGCGGTTAATCCAATGCCCGACGTGGTGATGTCATCCCCGCCGAGGAAGAACGGAAGACGCCAACGGTCGGCGATGACGAGCGCATTGAGGAGCCCCCAACAACAAGTGCCGCAACTACGACCACTACCATGAGGAGGGTGGCCCAACACACTTCTGCAAGGTCATCCTTGCACCAAAGCTTGAGTGCATCCCCATGCCCCTGGACTTCACCAAGCACTTCGTCACGGCGTCGACGGAGTTCAAGCAGAAGAACAACACCGGCTGCTCCTGGAGGGCGACGGTTAAGCTGATGAGCGACAGGGTGACCCTGGATCAGGGTTGGGCCACCTTCTCCGCCGTTCATCAGATCAATATCGGCTACATGGTGACGTTCAAGCTCCTCACTCCCGACACCCTCAAGGTCATCATATTCGACGACGATGGCATTGAGGTGGTCAACAAGTGCGGGAAGCATGACGAAGCCTTCGCCGCCAGGGACTAGGGCTGGGGCACCTCCTTCCTAAATACTATCGAGTCTACTTGAACTATGGTTTATGTGTTGAACTGTTTGAACTATCGTTGTGAACTATGCTGTTAAGTAGGCTCTGTTTATGCTCTGCTCTGCTTATGATGTGTGGTACATGGTTGTGTCAAAGTGTGCTGGTAACCTCACCAACTAGCCAAAGAGGTTACGACACACTAGGCGTTGCATACAACCAAACACCATGCCTTGGGTTTGTCTACTAACATGCATGCAACCAAACACCAGGCAGTGTGGTTCAGCCCATACAGCCAAGAGGGCATGCAGGCAACCAAACAACTTGCCGATAGTGCATTTGAGGTTGTTTTTGCTAAATCAGGCTGAGTGGAGAAGGGTATGCAACACAGGCACTATAGCTGAAAGCAACCAAACACGCCCAAAGGCAACGACTGGCCATCGACAACGTCGTCATACATCCACCGTCCTTGCTTATGCAGATATAAGAGCAACTTAAACCAGGCAATCAAAATGGATGCACAACTTGTTTGTTTTTGTCCATTTGAATCGGCATGTGCATCTTACTTTTTGTTTGGGTCTACCATGCATTTAATGCGCAAACCCAATTTCCGTCCGCGCGTCTGACTTCTGATCATTTTCTAATCGTTTTGTCATATATGTATAAAATTTGACCCTATATTAACATAGTTCAATATACAGATATAAATATTGCATAGTTCGAGAACCATATAAATATCTCATACTTTACAAGCCACATAAATGTTAAATTGTCTCAACTACATTTGAAAGAAAAGGTGGCCTACACATCTATTGGTTGTTAACATGAGCCCACATATGCTCAATCAAATAATCTTGCAGTTGAATGTAAGTTTCCCTACAACGCGTCTAATGAAACTTGGTGAACTATGCAAACGTTGCCACTCCTCCATGCTCATGCACAACATTTTTCATCCTGAAACTGAAATCCTTGATCGTAGCTATGTTTTGGAAGCTCATCCTCTACGATCATGTTGTGCATGATCACACAAGCAGTCATCACCTCCCAAATCTTCTAGATGCTCCAAGTTCTTACAGGATACCAAACAATGCCCTATCGAGATTGCAGAACCCCAAAGGCACTCTCCACATCCTTCCTAGCACTCTTTTGCTCTAGGGAAAATCTCTTTCTCTTCTCTCCTACAGGGTTGGAGATTGTCTTGACAAGATAAGTCCACTATGGATAGATTCGCTCAGCTAGATAGTACCATTTGTTATAGTGGTGGACATTGACCTCAACATTGACCTCCGAGCAATCACCTTCCGCCATCCTAGCAAACACTGGAGAGTTCTGGAGCACATTGACATCGTTATGAGATTCGGCTATGTCAAAGAAAGAGTGCCAAATCTAGAGATCTTGTGAAACAACAAACTCAAGTATGACAGTGCAAGCTTGACATGGCGCTTATACTGCCCCTGCCAAGTTGAAGGGCAGTCCTTCCACTTCCAATGTATACAATCTGTGCTACCAAGCATCCCCAGGACCCCCCTGCTGGCATTCAATGCCATTAACCATGTTGTATCAGCAAGAGTTGGCTTTCTCAAGTACTCCGGCCCAAACACAGCTATGATAGCCTTGCAGAACCTATACATGGACTAAAGGCAGGTGGACTCACTCATCCAGACATACTCATCAGTGAGATCACCGAGAACTCTGTATGCAAGCATCCAAAGGGCAGCAATGCATTTCTGATAAGAGGAGAAGCCAATCTTTCCAAGGGCATCCATCTTGCACTCGAAATAGTTATCGTGCCCCTCCCACCTCCCAAGTACGGTTGAACACATGCCTAGCCATACGGAAACGACATCAGAACATGTGATGTTTGAAGAGCGGGTTGGGCGTTTTGAAGTAGTACTTCTATAATAGGAAATGGCCACTCTCCCGGTTGTGATTCAATGTTGCTGTGTGCCCTGATATCGAGCCCCTAAACATCGGCCATTGCCTACATAGGTGGTCATGGACGACCAACACATCTGCTGCGATCTCCTCCTCATCGGATGAAGAATCATCTGAATCGCAAAGAATATTGTAGAAAAAGAACTCGTCGTCGGAGTACATTTGTACCTTGTGGGCAAACCATCGAACAACTTGCGGGTGTCATGGAAGAAGCCGACCGGTGAAGAGCTTCGCACCCCACGGAGACAAGGTAGCGGAACTGGGCGGCAGCATTGTGATATGAGGCGGACAGGAGGGTGAATATATGGACAGATGGCTAGTGGTGACGGTGGAACTGGGCGATAGTGGCAGGAGGTGGATCGGTCGGGTGAGTCAGGGGCACAAGGAGGAAGAGGAGACTAGCTTGCGTGCTACCGACTGGTGGGCCAAAGGGAGGAGAAGGGCGGGTGTCTCCCACATCTGTCCTGTGTCTGTGCCGATGCAAATGCGACCGAAATTTGGGCCTAGGGTGGGTCATGGGCAGATAAGAAACAGATGTGCGTCCATTGCTGCATTGGGACCAGTATTGTGTCCACGACGACCCAAACGGACACGCGCAGAGAAAATGGGTCTCCTAGTTGGAGTTGCTCTAAGGTGTTAGAGAATCTACCCGCGATGGGCTAATTCGGCACGTGAAACGCCCGCGGGCACTGACCGGTCACGTCTCATATTTTTGTTCTCAAAACCGAGCACCTCAATTAGAAGAACTCAATTCCATACATACTCATGCAATTATGTAAACGATGCATACACATCGTCCATCTACTATGTACAACATGCCACCGGACTACCAAAATTTGGCATGCTTGGCTATGGTGGAGAAGATCATCCCCGACTGCCCTTGCCATTCCTGGCGCCATTGCCGTCCTTCTAGCGGAAGTACCGGTCGAAGACACAGTACAGATCAAGCCGGATCTACTTGTTGCTAGAGCTGTCCTCACAGTCGTTTTCCTCGTTCTCCTCCTTTGGTAGCAGTTCGGTCATTTTAAGGATCACCCGTTTCTGCTCTCAAGTATTCCTTCGCTGCCTCTTCTATATAATGCGGGCAGGGATGGCTTCCTCTTCTTCCGCCGCCTGATAACCCTCAAGTATAGGGGATCGCAACAGTTTTCGAGGGTAGAGTATTCAACCCAAATTTATTGATTTGACACAAGGGGAGCCAAAGAATATTCTCGAGTATTCGCAGCTGAGTTGTCAATTCAACCACACCTGAAAGACTTAATATCTGAAGCAAATTATTTAGTAGCAAAGTAGTATGGAAGTAACGGTAATGATGGGAAAAGTGACAGTAGCAGTTTTGTAGTGATTGTAACAGTAGCAACGGAAAAATAACTTAGCAAGGATCAATATGTGGAAAGCTCATAGGCAATGGACCAGTGATGGATAATTATGTCGGATGGCATTCATCATGCAACAGTTATAACATAGGGTGACACAGAACTAGCTCCAATTCATCAATTTAATGAAAGCATGTATTCCATATATAGTCATACATGCTTATGGAAAAGAACTTGCATGACATCTTTTGTCCTACCCTCCCGTGGCAGCGGGGTCCTAATGGAAACTAAGGGATATTAAGGCCTTCTTTTAATAGAGAACCGAACCAAAGCATTAGCACTTAGTGAATACATGAACTCCTCAAAGTATGGTAATCACCGGAAAGAATCCCAGTTATTGTCACCCTAGGAATGCGGATCATAACTCGTAATAGTTGTCTAAAACTTGCAAGATAGGATCAAGAACACATATATTTTCATGAAAACATAATAGGTTCAGATCTGAAATCATGGCACTCGGGACCTAGTGACAAGCATTAAGCATAGCAAAGTCACAGCAACATCAATCTCAGAACATAGTGAATACTAGGGATCAAACCCTAACAAAACTAACTCGATTACATGATAAATCTCATCCAACCCATCACCGTCCAGCAAGCCTATGATGGAATTACTCACGAACGACAGAGAGAATCATGGAATTGGTGATGAAGGATGGTTGGTGATGACGATGGCGTCAATTTCCCCTCTCCGGAGCCCAAAACGGACTCCAGATCTGGCCTTCCGAGGAAGAACAGGAGGTGGCGGCAGTTCCGTATTGTGAAACGCGATGATCTCTTCTCCCTGACTTTTTTCTCAATGGATGTGAATATATGGAGTTGGAATTGAGGTCGGTGGAGCTCTAGAGGGCCCACAAGCCTGCTACGCGCGGCCAGGGGGTGGCCGCGCCCCTGGCTTGTGGCCTGTGAGCAGAAGATGAAGGTCTTGTCTCCGGAGTTGGCACTGTAGGTGTCCTGTACTCGGCAGTCATCCTGACAGGTGTACTATCCTCATCATCATCACAAGACTCATACTCTGAAGAGGTGCGGTGGATAGGAGCTTCATCTACTTCCTTCTTGATCAGCTCGTTGACGGTCTTGGTCAGCCCATCTACCTTGTCATTAAGAGTTTTCACTCTATCCTCAAATATGTTCATCAGGATCTCCTGACTATCCAGAATGGTTTTGATGTCCTTCTTCATGTTCATGACAGTAGAGATTAATAGATCCATCTACTCGTTCCTGGATCTAGGGACCTGAGAACTAGTGGCTCTAGCTGCCTCTGCCTCTGCTTGAGCTTGAGCTGCAGCTGATGTGGGATGGTCTGGGTCCTTCACCACAACATTGTCCTCGAAATCTGGCTGAAGTGGCAAGTGGGGTCTATCCAGAGCAAAGATGTGCTTCTCAAGTTTGGAATTGATAAGCATATGAATGTAGGGTGCATAGCAGCATGAGCATTTCTGATTAGCAACAAACCTCTTCGTAGTTTCTACAATCAAGTCCATCACTCGAATCCTGGTATGACTATCAAGATGGATAAGCATGTTGATGGAGTATCCTCGAATCATCTTCTCATCTCTAGACTTGGGCATCAGTGTGTGCCTCAAGATGGTGTTCATGGTACAGAGGCCAGCCTGGAGGAAGTAAATAGATCCTAACATGTGTGATTGCAAGTTAGCAGCAGGGATAGCATTGTACATATCCTTCATAGCATTGTGGCTCTCCTTGGATTCAGAGTAGACATCCAAGTCACCATCTTGTACCTCTGGGGCTCCTAAGATGGTTGCCTACTCATCAACTGTAGACTCGTATCTTGCTCCTTCTGTCATCCACACAATCCTGCCATCTCCATAGAAGTGAGCAGTGGAGTAGAATTGCATAATCATCTCATCATTCCAAGCAGTAAACTCTCTACCAACAAACTGATCAAGACCAATGCAGTGAAAATTGTCTTGCACAAATGGGAAATAGTTCTCATTTGCCTTGATATATTTCCAGTAAACATATCTCATATCACTGACACCTGGACTCTTATCAAGCAAGATTGTCTCGTAGAAATCTTGTTGTTCCTTAGTGTAGAACCTATAGTCCAGAGCACTTTTTCTCCTCTGGGCATATGGATCAATAGCTCTCCATGCCCTCAAATCAGAATCCTTCCTCTTCTTCATATCCTCAGCAACTAGATGGCTGGCATTGTGTTCAGGAAGGTGAGGTCTAAGCTTCATCAAAGCTGTCATAGCATCATCATCATCATCAACTTCTCTGAAAGTTGATCCTTTGGTCTTCTCAGCAGCTGGAATATCTCTGGTAGTCCTCTTGGACTTCCTTGCAGCAACCTTCTTAGGTGCAGTCTTGGTACTCTTGGAGGGACCTGGTTTTGGCATAGCATATGCCAACAACTTCTTCTGTTTCTTCTTGGGAGGGGCTTTGACAACAGGCTCTTCCTCCTCCTCCTTCTCAGCAGCAGCACCAGCAGCCTCCTCTGGATCCTCAAACATTGAGGTAGGCCTGCCAACAACATGAATGATTCTCTTCCTGGCCTTCTTCTCTCCTGCCTTCTTAGGCAAAGATTTCCTTGCGAGCTCAACAGACATAGTTTCTGGAGGTGCATATATCATGCTGACTACCCTCCTTGATGAGGTGGCCTCATTGGCTGACTTCTTTGAAGCCTTCTCTTGCTTCTTAGCAAGAACCTCCTCGGGCACAAAGTCAGGATCTTCCTCTTCAGAATTCTGTCTCTTCCTGGTCCTTGTAGTAGCTTTAGGCAGTGCATGAGAGCTAGGGGTGCCTAGATCTAAGAAAGAGCTGGACTCAGGGCTAGTGCCTGAACTCATATCAACATTCTCCTCCTGTAGATTCTAGCTATCCTCTGAAATTGACATGTCTGACCCTATGAATAGAGTTGAGAAGAGTGGAATAGAATAAGTCATTACAAAATGGTGAGTTAGTGAAAGATTGAACTAAAGATTCTCAAGGTTTACATTCTGTCATATGAAAATTGGTACATCCGAAGCAAAAGTATACCGAGACTGACTCTCTCACTAACCGAAACTTGGCACTCCATTCGGTGAGACAAAAAAGTAGTACTTGGTTTCACCGAGAGAGTTCTCAGCAGCATAGAGGGCAAATCAGTGACACCGATTTGTTCACTTCGGTTCCACCGAGTTTCATCGGGCGGACAACAAACCCTAGAAAATCAATCGTTCGCTATCTAATGCAGGTTTCTTGTGGATGAACAATGCACAAACGGTGGTTTATAGATAAAATAATCTTCATTGCGCAACAATTGGACGGGGAGCGCAAGAAGGATCAGATCCGTACCCTAGCTTGGTGACGGTTCCGCTACGGCAAAGACGACGGCGAAGATGCCCGTCGACGGCGAAGATCCCAGCGGCGGAGGAGCGCGGGGAGACAAGGGAGAGGACCAGGGGGTCCTTTTGCGGCAGGTTTTGGAGCGCGACGTTTGAAGATAGAGTATCAAAACGTCGGGGTCCACGGCTTATATACCCATCACTGTCAGTCACACCGATTCTACATTTTCAGTGTCATCAAGTTTCTCAACTGTGAGCTGATATGGAAACTTGCTGTAACCGAGAATATGGAATCGGTAATACCGAGATTGAAAAACTAGATCAACCCTAGGCAATCGATGAGACCGAGTTTTGGAGTTGGTTCCACCAAGATGCACTTGGGAGGTTTTAGTGCTCAGTCCTTTGTCGATACGGAACTCCGAGTGCTCCTCACACAGAGAGATCGAAAAGTACTTGTTCAAATTTTGTGATGTAGCATGAATAGAATATCAGGTGAGAAAGCATAGATAGTTAGAGAAGTGGTCCTAGGAATTCTTGTATATTCAATTGGCAGATGAAAAACCAAAAGCCAAATAGCAACAATTGGATATCCTCGAATGAGTAAATAAATCCAGACCAACATGCTCACACATCAAGATGTCAAAAGAAATCATGACAAACATGCACAAACACATTAGCATCTAACAAGCACTTTGGTGATGACGGAGTCATCTATATATGAGTATATTGACTTAGGAGCCAAATAAGAATACTTGATCATTGGTCATACTCATTGTTTAAGCACAAGTGGGATTACCACTTTTACATAAAGCAATTAATGTTGTCACATGCTATGAGATGCTTTGACTCAAGTCTTATAGTAAAGCTCCCCCTTGACGTGACATTCCCACATAGGAGGGATAAACTAACCTTGGGTTTTTTCGATGAAGACTTCATGTAGGTGAAGTAGTGATGGATACTCAAAGTTGATGAAGATCACCAAGAGTTGGGAGCTCCTCGTTGTTTCATTACTCTTCTCACCTACATGGGTTAGTCCCAACACACAAGTGACAAATACAAGGATATCTATGGACATGGAGTGCAAAGCATATATGATGATGTCCATTGATTTGTTGAATACCTTGTCCCTTGCTCACCTTTGAGGGAATGTGTGACTCCTTGAACTATTGCATGATATTGATGTTGATTGCAACTAGTTCTTGCCAATAATGAATATGAGTGGATTTCATTGGCGGAGTCAACCCTCAAGAACTTATCTAGCTCTTCTTCTTAGGGACCCTCATCAAGTTGATGGGGATCCTTGGTGTTGAGGTAGAACTTGTAGAAGTTGGGCTTGTAGTAGCCTTTGGAACCCACTTCACCAAAGCTTGGGATTCATCTTCATATGAGTCAATGTCCTCTTGAAGCTTGTTCTTGCCCTTGAGCTTTGGATATTGTGGTGGAAGGTCATCTTGAGATTTTGTTCCCTTGGGGAGAGTATTTTCATACTTCTCCTTTTGAGTAACAAACTTGGGATTAGGATATTGACCTTCTTCCCATTCAACTCCATTGGCGTTGAAGTAGCCAACACCATGATTCTCCCGGTATCCTCCGTGCTTGCATACAATATCCTCAAATTGTTTTCACCCTTCAAGACTCTTGTAGATACCTTTCTCTATAATCCCTTTCAAAAGTTCTTTTTCTTTCTCAAGTGTAACTTGGCTAAGAGAAGAGTTAGTGGGATCAATAGAACTACTAGAAGCAATATCATTGGATTTATCATTTTTATTGCTACTAGTTGAAGAACCTTTCTTTCCTTTGTTACTACCTTGCTTTGTCTTAACTTGTGGCATGAATGTAGACAAGAAAAGTCGCTTGGCTAGATAAGAGGAAGTCTTCTTTCGAAGATCGTCACTGATAGCTCTATGGAACTCATGCTCTTGCTCTAAGTTGAGATTCTCGAAGCGGAGCTTCTCATGTGTCCTTACAAGCTCTCTACGATTTTGTTGAGTAGACTCGTGAGCTAACTTAAGAGTGTTTAGTTCTTGAGTTAATCATTCTACTTTCAACTTATCATCATCACACGACTTATCTAGACTAGAGTGATTACTAGCAAGTTCATTTTGACTAACATTACTAGATTTGTCAAATAGCAAGTCATCTTCAATTAACAAGTCATCTTCATCACTATTGAATTCAAGATACTCGGGGTGTGATACCTTGGGGCCTTTAGCCATGAAGCAACACCCACTCCCTTCATTTGGTGAATCAAATATGTCGTAAGAGTCGGTTGTTACTAGTGCAAGTCCGGCAACTCCTTCATCTTGACTATAGTCAGAGTTGGAATGATAGCTTCTCTCGGAGTGGTTGTCGGATTCGGAGCCGAAAACCCATTCACCAACATAAGCTTGAAGTCTTCTTCTGGAGTAGCTCTTGGTGTACTTGTCCTTCTTCTTCGAGTATCTACCTCTCCTTGAGGGTCTTCGTTCATAACGATCATCTCTACTCCTTCTCTCTCTTCGAGGTGACTTGTCTCTTGAGCTTCGTCTTCTCGGTGACTCTTCTTTCCTTTTTAAGGAGCCGTGCACTCATTGGAGTAGTGTCTGGGCTTCCCACAATTGTAGCAGTTTCAGTCACGACTTGACAAACGCTCTCTTCACATCTTGAGTTGGAGCTTCGATCTTTGCTTCTATTATTACAGAACTTGTTGAATTTCTTGACCATGAGGCTAATCTCTTCATTTGTAACAAGGTTGTCGCTTGAAGTTACAGGAGCATCACTTGTGGCCTTGTAAGCACCGCTAAACTTGTGATGAAGATCTTCCTTGTCCTTGAGTGTCATCTCATGAGCGACAATCTCTCCAATCACTTCCGTTGGCTTGAGATCTTTGTAGTTGGGCATCATTTGGATCAATGTGCATACAGTGTCATATCGATCATCCAAATCTCTAAGTATCTTCTTGATGAATTTGTCGGTCATTTCTTCGCTTCCTAAGCCGACAATCTCATTGGTGATGAGAGCTAGCCTATAGTACATCTCAGCGACTCCTTCACCATCCTTCATCTTGAACTTGTCAAGTTGACTTTGAAGAACATCCAACTTGGATTCTCTCACAGACTCAGTACCTTCATGCATATCAACCAAAGTATCCCAAATCTCTTTTCCATTCTCAAGATGGCTGATTTTGTTGAATTCTTCGGGGCATAGACAGTTGAATAGAATGTCACATGCTTGAGCATTGAGTTGCAACATCTTCAATTCATCCACACTCGCTTCGCGATCCGGTTCCCTTCCATCTGCAAAGAATTCACCTTGCAATCCAACACGAACAACAACCCAAACGGCGGGGTTATGACCAAGTAAATGCATTTTCATTTTGTGCTTCCAACTAGCAAAATGTCACAACCCTAGAATAATGATTGTAAATAGTGCATTGGCATTCATGTCATCATGTTCATTTTCCCGGAAACTTGAAATGTGGATGACCAAACCCTAGCATAAATAAAATTAAAATAGGTTAAACTTCAAAATAATTTCAGTGTTTCCAGAATGCTCTTCAAAAATGTTCCCCCTCTCAGATAAATGTTGGCAACAACATACCAGGGATGATATACATTTAAAAACTCTTTTTGGCATTTTAAATAAACCAGCAATGTTGTTGAAAATAGCAAATAAAAGACTATAACTATTTTAGTTGCATTAAAAAATCTGATAATTATTGTGGGGCCTAGAAATAATATTCATAAACCCCAGGAATTATTTTAGGATTATTGACATTAGGATTTTGCCCAAACAAATAATAACAGAGAGAATAAATTAGAAAAAGAAAAGAAAACAAAAGAAAGAAATAATTACCTGGGATTTACCTAGTGAGAAGAGGCCCAGCCAAGGGACGAGGAGGTCTTCTTCCTCCCCTGCCAGGAGGACGAGGGTGTGTCGCCCACATGCTCACCCGACGGCCATCTCTTGCTTGCCACGGCTGCTCATCCCCGAGCCTATCCCCTTGCCTGGAGATGCCCCAAGACCCCCTCCCTGCTCTCTCCCTCTTCCTCTAGCTCTCTGTCTCGACCCACCCAAGCGCGCCCGTTGCCCCCATCATCTTCATCGCCGCTTCTGTCCGGTGGTCCCCGCCGTCGATTTGCAGGACTCCGATCGTTCCCAAGCCTACTGAGCACCCCTGTAGTTTCCTCGTGAGCTCCTCTCCGCTTTCCCCCTAACCATGTAGCCGCGCGCACCCTCTAGCCATTGTTCCCCGCCATGAACGGGCTTCGGCCGCCGCCTCGCTTGATGCTACCGTCGTCTCCGACTGTCCCAGCACCTCCCACCGCCACCCATTAACGCACCTCGCTTGGCCACACCCATAGAGTCCGACCACGCGAGCGCTCGTTGCCGGAATCGCCCGGACGAGCAGCACCGCCGTGCTCTGCTTAGGCCGACGATTAGCCGCTGGTTAAGCCGTCCATTATTGCCTAAACGCCCTGCTAATTAACCCCCCCAAGTCACTGACCAAGGGCCCCACCTCGCTAATTAACAATAGGTTAATTTTAGTTAAACACTGTTTAACCCTGAGACACCGATGTGCGGGACCCAGGTGTCAGATTTGACCCCGGTCAACCAAGTTGACTTGATGACATCACAATGACCTCACAACAAGCTTTGAAATCTAGGCTGATATGACTGATATATAGGCCGATATATCATTTTGGGGGCACTACCGATATAAACATAACATATCATTTTATAAATATCATTTTCACACATATCATCCGATATGAGCCGAAATATCGACCGATATGAACGATATCTGACCCGATATGTCTAGTGATATAGACCGATACATAGATGATCAAAAGTCTTTGTAAAAAATTAGTGCAAATAAGATTATGCATTTATAACTTCATCATATTATTGAACTCACACATGAAATTTTATACATATGCATATAGAACGTATTGTTTTCAATTTTACAGTAATGATTTTGGGAATATTTCTTAATACTATATTAATTAACAAGTTAAGACACTAGGACATCATACATTTAGTTTTACTAAAAACACATGCTTTGAGTTAGAATAACAAGAAAAATTCAAATATGTTGTCTCTGATATGTCCACATATCATCCGATATATCACTCGATATCCGACATCCAATATGTGGAGGCCAAACCGATATGAACCCAATATCCAATATTTTGAACCTTGCCTCACAACGATGCAGTAATACTTTTATGGATTTAAAATAAATAAGAAATAATTTACTAATTCCAGAAAAAGTTCAAAACTTCTAAAAATCATAGAAAATAAACTGTAAGTCAGGTGAAAAATAATTTATATATGAAAAATGAAAAAATCCAATGAATATAGTGTATATTTACTTAATGAAATACAAGTCTGAAACGTTTGAAAAGTTCAAACAAATTCAGAGTGAAGTTTAAAATCATCGTGACAAGAAGATAAAAATGTCTACGATATGATCGTGGAGGTGAATATCTGAGTTACGAATTTGGCATACAACTTTAGACAATGTGAAGGTTGTTTCAAACCTCATGCCACCTGGAACACCATAGTGTGATGGTGTGTCCGAATGTCATAGTCGTGCTCTATTGGATATGGTACGAACTATGATGTCTCTTATCGATTTGTCACTGTCGTTTTGGGGTTATGCACTAGAGACAACTACATTCACTTTAAAAGGGGCACCATCTAAGTCCGTTCAGATGACACCGTATGAATTTTGGTTTGGCAGAAAACTAAGCTGTCATTTCTTAATGTTTGGGGCTGCGACCCTTATGTGAAAAAGATTTTCACCTAATGAGATTGAACCCAAAGCGGACAAATGCATCTTCATAGACTACCCTAAGAATAGTTGGGTATACCTTCTATCTCAGATCCAAGTGCAAAGTGTTTGTTGCTAAAACGGGTCCTTTCTTGAGAAAGAGTTTCTCTCGAAAGAATTGAGTGGGAGGAACATAGAACTTGATGAGGTTGTTGAACCTTTGTTTCAACCAGAGAGTAGTGCAACGCATAAAGATGTTTCTATGGAGCCTACGATAGTTGCAGAGGAAGTTAATGATGATGATCATGAAACTTCGAATCAAGTTACTATCGAACCTCGTACGTCGACAATGACATGTACTGCTCCTGAGTGGTACGACAACCCTGTCTTAGAGGTCATGTTGTTGGAAAACGATGAACCTACGAGCTATGGAGAAGCAATGATGGGCCCGGATTCCGACAAATTGTTAGAGGCCATGAAATCCGAGAAAGGATCCATGTATGAAAACCAAGTATAGACTTTGGTAGACTTGCCTATTGGACGGCAGGTCGTTGAGTACAAATGGACCTTTAAGATGAAGACAGATGCTGATGGTAAATGTCACCATTTATAAAGCTCGGCTTGTCGGAAAGAAGTTTCTGACAAGTTCAAGGAGTTGACTGCAATGTGACTTTCTCACTCGTAGCGATGCTAAAGTCTGTTTGAATTATGTTAGCAGTTGCTGCGGGTTTTCAATTATGAAATCTGGCAGATGGATGTCAAAACATAGTTTCCTTACTGGTTTCCGTGAGCAAAGGTTGTATGTGATACAATCGGAAGGTTTTCTCACTCCTAAGGATGCTAAAAAGTATGCAAGCTCCAGCAATCCATCTAAGGGCTGGAGCAAGCATCTCGGAGTTGGAAATACACTTTGATGAGGTGATCAAAGTTTTTGAGTTTATACAAAGTTTATGAGAAACTTGTATTTACAATAAAGTGAGTGGGATCACTATTGAATTTCTGATAAGTATATGTGGGATGACATATTGTTGATCGGAAATAATGTAGAATTTCTGGAAAGCATAAACTGTTGTTTGAAAAGTGATTTTCAAAGGAAGACCTGGATAAAGCTACTTGAACACCGAGCAACGAGATCTATAGAGATACATCAAGATGCCTAATGAGATTTTTCAATGAGTACATACCTTGAAAAGATTTTGAAAGAGTTCAAAATGGATCAATCAATGAAGGAGTTCTTGCCTAATTTGTAAGGTGTGGAGTTGAGTGAGACTCAAGGCTCGACCACGGCAGAAGAAAGAGAAAGGACGAAAGTCGTCCCCTATGCTTAATCCATAGACACTATATAGTATGCCATGCTGCGTACCAAACCTGTATGAGCCTTGCCATGAGTTTATTAAGGGATACAAGAGTGATCCAGTAGTGGATCACTGGAAAGCGGTCAAGATTATCTTTAGTAACTTGAGGACTAAGGAAATATTTCTCGGTTATGGAGGAGATAAAGAGTTCATCGTAAAGGGTTACATCGATGCAAGCTTTAACACCAATCCGGATGACTCTGAGTAGCAATCCGAATACAGATAGTGGAGCAGCCATTTGGAATAGATCTAAGTGGAGTGTGATAGCAGTATGACATAGAGATTTGCAAAGTACACACAGATATGAGTGTCACAGACCCTTTGACTAAAGACCTCTCTCACATGCAAAGCATGATCGAACCCCAGAACTCATTGGGTGTTAGATTCATAACAATGTAAATCACATGGTGTTGTGAACTAGATTATTGACTCTAGTGCAAGTGGGAGACTGTTAGAAATATGCCCTAGAGGCAATAATAATTGGTTATTATTATATTTCCTTGTTTGTGATAATCGTTTATTATCCATGCTATAATTGTATTGATCGGAAACTCAGATACATGTGTGGATACATAGACAACACCATGTCCCTAGTATGCCTCTAATAGACCAGCTTGTTGATCAAAGATGATTAAGGTTTCCTAGCCATGGACATGAGATGACATTTGATAACGGGATCACATCATTAGGAGAATGATGTGATGGACAAGATCCAAACTATAAACGTAACATATGATCGTGTCAGTTTATTGCTACTATTTTATGCATGTCAAGTATCTGTTCCTATGACCATGAGATCGTGCAACTCACTGACACCGGAGGAGTGCCTTGTGAGTATCAAATGTCGCAACGTAATTGGGTGGCTATAAAGGTTCTCTACAGGTATCTCCGAGGGTGTCTGTTGGGTTGGCATGGATCAAGACTGGGATTTGTTACTCTGTGTGACGGAGTGGTTTCTCAGGGCCCACTCGGTAATACAACATCACAACAAGCCTTTCAAGCAATGTGACTAAAGTGTTAGCCACGGGATCTTGTATTACGGAACGAGTAAAGAGACTTACCGGTAACGAGATTGAACTAGGTATAGAGATACCGACGATCGAATCTCACGCAAGTAACATACCGAAGAACAAAGGGACACTACTGGAATTCAGTTATTTGCCATGTGCCAGTTCTCTGCCGTCTGCCAACGGACGGCAAAGAAGGTCTTTGACGTCCGCTGCCATCAAGCAGACGGCAAAGAGCTGGCATATGGCAATGGTTCTCTTTGCCTTCTGCTGTTCGTTTGCCGTCTGCCAGCAGACGGCAAAGACCCTGAAGGTAGACGGCAAAGAGGGTAGAAAGGTCCACTTAACGCCTGATCTTTGCCATTTGCCATGCTCGGCTTTGCCGTCCGCAAGCGGACGGCAAAGGGGATGCCCCTCAACGGCAGTTTTCCCTCCGGCCCGCCAATTCTTCCCTCTGCCAACTCCTCCCGCCCCCGGCCTCTCACCCACACACAGCCCCCCTCCCGCCGTCCCCCACCATCACAGCTCTCCCCGCTCGCCGGCCACCTCCGCCGTACCATCCTCGCCGCTCCTCCCCCTCCCGCTCACCGCCCCTCCCCTGTGCTGCCCCCACCACCTCACCCCCCCACGCCGCCCCTCCCCTGCGCCGCCCCTCCCCTGCGCCGCCCCTCCCCTACGCCGCCCCTCCCCTCCCGCTCGCCGCCCCTCCCTGCAAGGTGCGCACCGGACACCCCTCCCCCTGGCGGCGCCATCACCACCACGCGGCGGCGACCCCCTCCCCGCGTCGGCGACACCCACAAGCCCCCACGCCGGCCTGCCTCCCCCACTCTGTAAGTGACATTTTTTTTAGTTTTAGGTTTAGTTAGTTTTGTTTTCGGTTTAGTTTTTATTTTAGGTTTAGTGTTACGTTAGTTTAGTTTAGGACATCTGTTTTTTGTCTTTTCTGTTTAGTTTTAGGTTTTGGTTTTGTTTTAGTTTAGGTTTAGTTTTAGTATAGTTTTAGTTTTAGTTTAGTTTAGGTTTAGTTTTAGTTTAGTTTAGGACATTTTTTTTATTTCTGTTTAGTTTTAGGTTTTAGTTTTGTTGTGCTCTAGGTTTAGTTTTAGTATAGGTTTAGTTTTAGTTTAGTTTAGGTTTTTCCTTAGTTTAGTTTAGTTTTAGTTTAGTTTAGGTTTTTCTTTAGTTTAGTTTAGTTTTAGTCTTAGGTTAGATTCCTGTTTAGTGGAACAAAAGAAGAAAAAGTAGAAGAAGAATAATAAGTAGAACAAGGAAAAAAGGAAAAGAAGAAGAAGAAGAGAGGAGGAGGAGGAGAAGAAGAAGAATAAGAAGGAAAAAAGGAAATAGCTCAACACTGACCCCAATGAACCCCGACGCTATGGACCCCCGATGCCACCGACCCCAAAGCCCCGACCCCCGACCCCCGACCCCCCGACGCCACCGACCCCCGATGCCGTCGACCCCCGACCACCGATGCCACCGACCCTCGACCCCCGACACCACCGACCATCGACCCCCTACCCCCGACACCACTGACCCCCAACGCCACTGACTCCCGACGCCACTGACCCCTGACGCCACTGACTCCCGATGCCACTGACCCCCGACCCCTGACCCCCGACCCCCCGACGCCACCGACCCCCGACGCCATCGACCCCCGACCACCGATGCCACCGTCCCCCGACCCCCGACACCACCGACCATCGACCCCCTACCCCCGACACCACTGACCCCCGATGCTACTGACTCCCGATGCCACTGACCCCTGACGCCATTGACTCCCGATGCCACTGACCCCCGACCCCCGACACCTATTCTGCCTCCTGTTGACCGAAAAGCTGCTCTTCGGCCTTCTAGAGGCCAAGGAGGTCGTAGTTTTGTAAATTATGAGTTATGTCACATATTTTCCGATTATGTTTTGCACACCGACCTCGACACCCCGACACAGCACCCCGACCCTGACACCCCGACACCTCGACCCCGACACGACACCCCAGACACCCCGACCCCAACACAACATGGGTTATATATTTGTGAATTATGAGTTAGGTCATATATTTTTTGATTTTGTTATACAAAACATCATTTCCTCTGTTTCGGTCTTTGTGCCGATGAAACTTGCTAGCTATAGGTGTCTTCAATCATCAGTCTTTTGTGTGTGTCCAGTAGCTAGGCAAGATGAGTGATCGTGGGTCGATGTACATCGGTATAATGCGTGTGTGACTTTCGGTCTGTCGAGGATTTCCTTAAATAACTTTCATGTGTGTTCTTGATGGAGGAATCCCGACTGTTGTCGTGGGGGGCGCCTCTTCTTTTTTCTCTTCCGTGCGATATACTCGTCGATATATTGTGCAAGAAGAGGAGAGAAGAGGCGTCCATCACCAGTGGTCGAACTGTTACTGTGAGAGAGTGTCCACCAACATATATACACCACCATATTAGTGTGAGAGAGAGCGCACCAACACACCATGAGATATGAGAGTTACTTAAGGAAAGCCTCGACGAACCAAAAGTCACACACGCATTATTCTGCCTCCTGTTGACCGAAAGGGTGCTCTTCGGCCTTCCAGAGGCCGACGGGGTCATATATGTGTGAATTATGAGTTAGGTCATATAATTTCCGATTTTGTTATGAAAAACATCATATATATATCTGTGTTCATTGGGTGGATTTAAATGTGCAGTTGTTTCGTCGCTGCGAGGGTTTGGTGTTTGACGACCTCCCTGTGCGTTCGACGAGCTCCGCCCTTGCGTTCGTGGGTGAGCACAGATGACATCTCCTCCTGCCCCTTCATTTGCTCTGTTCCGGTCTTTGTGCCGACGAAACTTGCTAGCTGTAGGTAGATTGAATCATCAGTATGCGTGAATACTATGCGTCTCCCGTTCGAAAGGGTTACATCTATAAATATGTATACATTTGCATATTTATAACCGTGATTCTTTCGAATTGTCCAAATATCCATGGACAGCCCGAGTATGTGTAGATTGGGTTCATTTTCCCGTATGCTGTGCTCCGGATTGCGATGCGGAATTTCGTCACCGCCTCCCTGTTGTTCTCCGAGTAGACATCCTCTCTGCTTATTGCCGAGACATGTATCAGGAGAACAGCGGGGAGGTGCTGCCGAAATTCTGCATCGCATCTGGAGCAGAGCATGGGAAAACGAACCCAATCTACACATACTCGGGTGGGATTAGGACCTATCTTTACCTATTAGCGTGTAGGTTGCATGGATTTAATAAAACTGACAAACT
The DNA here is from genome assembly GCA_022496015.1 of Hordeum marinum. NCBI lineage: Eukaryota > Viridiplantae > Streptophyta > Magnoliopsida > Poales > Poaceae > Hordeum > Hordeum marinum. The sequence continues at coordinate 525,375,582 of CM039674.1, read as the reverse complement.
TGATTAGCGGATGAATATAGGTGATGAATTATATATTAATTTATTTCTTCTGCGCCCATAGGTAGCTAGGCAACATGAGTGATCGTGCTTGGATGTACACTGGTCACCCTAGTCAGAAAGACATGACCAATGAATGGTTAACAATAACCAGGGGGTTTGTGAGAGCTGCATTTGCAAATGGCCAACAAAAAACATGGTGCCCCTGTCCCAACTGCGACAACTGGAAAAAGCAGACAGAGTTTGAAATGGGTAAACACCTGTAGAAGTGGGGTTTTACGCCTAATTATACGGTTTGGACTTTTCATGGTGAGTCTGACCAACGTGCCAGAGCTGAGGTGATTCGTCGTCGCACCGACGAGCATGGTACGGGGATCGAAGACATGGTGCAAGACTTTGATGATGCTCGAGATTCAGATGATGAGATGGAGGAATCTGCAAAGGCCTTCTATGAAATGTTGGAGTCTTCAAAACATCCTCTCCACGAGCAGACTGAGCTTTGTCAGCTGGATGCCATCACGCAAGTAATGGCTCTAAAGGCTCAATTCAACCTAGGCAGAGAATGCTACGACGCGATGATGACGATATTTGGACGCTTTCTACCCGAAGGCCATGTACTACCTGCAAACCTGTACCAGTCAGAGAAAATCCTCCGTGTACTTAAGATGCCCTATGAGAAGATACATGCGTGTGAGAATGGATGTGCCTTATTTAGGCTTGAGTATGCGGCCTTGAACTATTGCCCCATTTGCAATTCTTCCAGGTATATTGTGGTAGACAACGGTATGGGTGAGAAGAATCAGACCAAAATCCCCATTAGTGTTCTTCGGTATCTGCCAATCGTACCAAGACTTCAACGTCTTTTCATGGTCGAAGAGACGGCCAGACAGATGACATGGCACAAATTGGGCAAAAGAACTGAACTAGATGCGGATGGGAACAAGATGCTGGTACACACTTCAGATGGTTTTGCGTGGAGGCACTTCGATGCATTACATAAGGATAAATCGGAAGATCCAAGGCATCCAAGAGTTGCCATCAGCATGGATGGGTTCAATGTGTATGGTATGACGGCAACACAATACAGTTGTTGGCCTATATTTTTCATTCCACTCAATTTCCCACCCGGAGAGATTATGAAAAGAAAGAACATTTTCCTGACGTTGATAATTCCAGGGCCCAACTATCCAGGGAAGAATATGAATGTGTACATGCAGCCGCTTAAGGATGAGTTGCAAGAAGCCTGGGATAATGGGTTCAAGACCTACGATGCCGCTACCAAAACAAATTTCAAAATGCATGTGTGGTACATGTACTCGACGCATGATTATCCGGCGTATGCGCTATTCTCTGGATGGTGTGTGCATGGAAGGTTCCCGTGCATCACATGCAAGGCAGCTCTTCAGTTCCGTTGGCTCCAGGCTGGTCGCAAGTATTCTTGCTTCGACATGCATAGACAATTCCTGGATCCTGACCATAAGTTCAGAAAAGACAAGAAGAATTTCATCAAAGGTAGAGTTGTCAAAAACACTGCACCAGCTGCGTTGACAGGCCAACAGATCCTGGATCAGATAAATGCTCTCGAGCCGGATCCTAAACGTCCAGGGTATTTCAAAGGGTATAATACAGAACACGCCTGGACTCACAAGTCATGTTTGTGGGATCTGCCTTACTTTAAAGACCTCCTTTGCCCACACAACATCGACATGATGCACACTGAAAAAAATATTGCGGAGGCCATTTTTGGTACATTGTTCGGCATAGAGGGCAAGTCAAAAGATAATCCTAAGGCTAGAATCGACCTGGAGGCTCTATGTGATAGACTGTTACAAAACTTGCGACAACGGAAAGGAAAGGAAAGCATAGCGAAGCCAAAGGCATGGTTCAATCTTCAAAGGCCAGCTATGAGGGAAATGCTATTGTGGGTGAAAATGCGGTTGATGTTCCCCGATGGGTATGCTAAGAATCTAAAGAGGGGAGCGAGTCTTGAGAAATTGAAAATATTTGGTCTCAAGAGTCATGATTGGCACGTATAGATTGAGCGGGTAATGCCGGTGATGTTGCGTGGCTTTATCCCTGAGGATGAATGGCTAGTACTGGCAGAGCTGAGCTATTTCTTCCGTTCTCTTTGTGCGAAAGAACTATCGCCTGGCGTGCTAGATGAAATGGAAGAGTTGGCGCCGGAGTTGATCTGCAAATTAGAAAAGATCTTTCCACCGAGCTTCTTTAATCCAATGCAGCATTTCATTTTGCATCTCCCGACCGAGGAGAGATTGGGAGGGCCCATTCAAAATCGATGGTGCTTCTCAACTGAGAGGATGCAGAAGACGCTTTGAGCTAAGTGTAAAAATAAACGTAGAATTGAAGCATCGATGTCCGAGGCATTCATTACCAAGGAGGCGGCAAACTTCGTGACAGCACACTACGAAGCCAAAAATCATCATTTGCATAACCCGAAGCCTCAGTATAATGATGAGAATCCAAAAAAAGGTCGATCCAACCTCAGCCTATTCAAAGGGAAGCTCGCACCATCCGGTGCTTCGAAAGGGAAATCGTTGGATGTCGAAGAATGGCGAACCATTTCATTGTATATCTTCACCAACCTAACAGAAGTGCGGCCGTACATCGAGTAAGTTCTCGGTAAATTATTGTTCCGCAACTTCTAATTCCTTTCAACTACTCTTATTCCCGGATATTTGATATAGTTGATATGTTGCCGAATTCTCGGATGGAGCGGTCATCGAAAAGGATTCCGTCGAAGAGTATGAGCTTCTCGCAAAGCATGGAGGCGACTATCCCGGTTTCATCTCTTGGTTCAAACAAAGGGTAATTAATTACCATTAACGGTCCATTTGATTTCTTGGTCTAATTTACGGCTAATGCATCCATTCTTTCGTATTAAACTTGTAGGTTGATGCAGAGTCTATGGACACCGAGTTGAGACAAGTCGCTAATGGTTTTGACTATCAGGTCTGTTCATTTCACAAATACAACATCAACGCGTATCACTTTCGTACCTTTAGCAAAGAGCGATCTATGGCCAACCTAAAGACTACAAATTGTTGTGTCTCTACTATCGGCGAAGGAGGCTCCAAAAAGGCATAATTAGCTAATTAAGCTGAAAGAAGAGGACAAGAGGAGAAGAAAGAGGAGAAATGAAAAAAAGGAAGAAGAAGAAGAAGAGAATAAGAAGGAGAAGGAGAAGGAGGAAGAAGAAGGAGAAGAAGGAGAAGAAGGAGGAGAGAAGCTTCTTCTCCTTCTTCTTGTCCTTCTTCTTTTCTTCTTCTTCTCCTCTTCCTTATCCTTCTCCTTCTCCTCCTCCTCCTTCTTCTTCTTTTACTTCTCCTTCTTCTTCTCTTCTTGCTTCTTCTCTTTCTCTACTTCTACGTAGCTTAGACTCATCCAAAAAAGACTAAATTGGCTAATTATCCAACAAAATGACATAATTAGCTTAGTTAGCTCCAAAATGGCCTATTTAATAAAAAATGACCTATACTTAGCTAATTATCTTCCAAAATGACATAATTAGCATAGTTAGGTAAAAACATCATAAGAACCTTGGTTAGCTCATTAGAATGACTAATTTAGCTCCAAAATGACATAATAAGGTCAAAATGGATTTAATAATCATAGTTGGCTCCAAAATGACATATTTTACCCAAGTTAGCTGTAGAATGGCCTATACTTAGCTTGGCTTCCACCTAAATGACATAATTAGCTTAGTTAGCTCCAAAATGGCCTATTTAATAATAAATGACCTATAGTTAGCTAATTATCCTCCAAAATGACATAATTAGCATAGTTAGGTAAAAACATCATAAGAACCTTGGTTAGCTCATTAGAATGACTAATTTAGCTCCAAAATGACATAATAAGGTCAAAATGGATTTAATAATCATAGTTGGCTCCAAAATGACACATTTTACCCAAGTTAGCTCTAGAATGGCCTATACTTAGCTTGGCTTCCACCTAAATGACATAATTAGCTTAGTTAGCTCCAAAATGGCCTATTTAATAAAAAATGACCTATACTTAGCTAATTATCCTCCAAAATGACATAATTAGCATAGTTAGGTAAAAACATCATAAGAACCTTGGTTAGCTCATTACAATGACTATTTTAGCTCCAAAATGACATAATAAGGTCAAAATGGATTTAATAATCATAGTTGGCTCCAAAATGACATATTTTACCCAAGTTAGCTATAGAATGGCCTATACTTAGCTTGGCTTCCACCTAAATGAGATAATTAGATTAGTTAGCTCCAAAATGGCCTATTTAATAATAAATGACCTATACTTAGCTATTTATCCTCCAAAATGACATAATTAGCTCCAAAGAGGCATAATTAGCTAATTTAGCTCGAAGAAGGGGACAAGAGGAGAATAAAGAGGAAAAATGAAAAGAAGGAAGAAGAAGAAGAAGAGAAGAAGAAGGAGAAGAAGGAGAAGGAGGAGAGAAGCTCCTTCTCCTTCTTCTTCTCCTTCTTCTCCTTATTCTTGACCTTCTTCTTTTCTTGTTCTTCTCCTCTTCCTTCTCCTTCTTCTTCTCTTCTTGCTTCTTCTCTTTCTTCTTCTACATAGGTTATTTTCCCCAACAAAGACATACTTAGCTAATTATCCTCCAAAATGACATAATTAGTATAGTTAGGTAAAAACATCATAAGAACCTTGGTTAGCTCATTAAAATGACTAATTTAGCTCCAAAATGACATAATAAGGTCAAAATGGATTTAATAATCATAGTTGGCTACAAAATGACATATTTTATCCAAGTTAGCTCTAGAATGACCTATACCTAGCTAAGTTCTATCCTAAATGACATAATAAGGCTATGTAGCTCCAAGATGACCTATTCCACCTAACTTAGCTAAGTTCTCTCCGAAATAACCTATATATACTTCTCTTCTTCATCTAGTATTCTTCTTCTAACTTTCTTATTTGTCATTTTGCAGATTACATTCACTTCACGGGAAGCTTGGATTATATTGATGGAATGCTTGACTATTATTTCTTGTACCATGGCTTCACGGAAGCTTGTATTGAAACTATTGTAGTATATGGATATATATGAAACTTTGTATGCATATGGATGCAACTTGAATAATATGTATGTACTATGGATGAAAGTTATTTTAATATGGTTATGAGTACGGAAAAATTTTTATTCCTGTCAAATATATATATATCCCGATTATTATGAAAATTGGTGGATATAATAGGAAGAAAAATAAAGGGGGGCTGTTTGAGTCTTTGCCGTCCGCCCACCGACGGCAAAGGCCGTAGGGCAGACGGCAAAGGCTCAAGCAGCCTAGCTGAGCCATGCTAGGAGCGCCCCTTTGCCGTCGTCCTAGTACATAGCCTGACGGCAAAGGAGGGTCGGCAGACGGCAAAGGAAAGCCCCATATGGCTGACGGCAAAGGTGGCGGGGGGAGGGGGAGGGCTGACAGTGCTCCCTTTGCCGTCGGCCCACATACGGCGGACGGCAAAGGGTGGTACGACAGACGGCAAAGGACCGTTAGCACTTGACGGGACCGTTTGGGGATCTGTCGTCCCAGTGTATTTGCCATCTGCTCCCTCATGGCAAAGATTCTTTGCCGTCCACCGTAGGAAAGCAGACAGCAAAGAAGCTCTTCACTGGATATTTTTTTTGCCGTCCAGTTTGCCGTCAGCTGACTGACGGCAAAGCCTTTTCCGTCCGGGGTTTCCCCTTTTGCCGTCAGCCATAGCAGACGGCAAATTCTCATATTCCTGTAGTGGGAACATCATACGGGATTATGTGAATCCTTAACATAGAGGTTCAACCGATAAAGATCTTCGTAGAATATGTAGGAGACAATATGAGCATCTAGGTCCCTTTATTGGTTATTGACCGTAGAGGTGTCTTGGTCTTGTCTACATAGTTCTCGAAACCGTAGGGTCTGCACACTTAAGGTTCAGTGACGTTTCGGTAGTATTGAGTTATGCATGTTGGTGACCGAAGGTTGTTCAGAAACCTAGATGACATCACGGACGTCACGAGGAGATCCAGAATGGTCTAGAGGTAAAGATTGATATATACGAAAGTGGTATTTGGGTTTCAGAAAAGTTTCGGGCACTACCGGTAGTGTACCGGGAGTGACGAAAGGGTTCCGGGGGTCCACCGGGAGGGGCCCACACACCCTGAGGGCCACATGGGCCTAAGTGGTTGCGCACCAGCCCATGGTGGGCTGGACAACCGACCACATAGGGACTTTGCGCCCAAGGGTATGTGGGGAGGTGCCTTGGAGGGGAGGGAGACCTCCCTAGGGCGCCCACTTCCCTATCTTGGTTGGCCAGCCCTCCTTGGATGAGGGGCCAAGGCTGCGCCCTACCTACCCCTTCCTCCTATAAATAGAGAGGGAGAGGGAGGGCAGCCCCACCCTAAGGCGTAGGTGCATCCCTCCCTCTCTCCCTAGATCTGTTTCTCTTCCAAAACGCGTTTGCGGTAGCGCTTGGCGAAGCCCTGCTGAGATCGCTCCACTACCACCGCCACCATGCCGTTGTGCTACCGGACAACTCATCTACCTCTCCACCCTCGCTTGATGGATGAAGGAGGTGGATATCGTCATCGAGTTGTACGTGTGCTGAACGCGGAGGTGTCGTCCGTTCGGCACTAGATTGAAAGGACCACGATGGGATCGTGGGACGGCTCGTGACGAGATCGCGGCATGGATCATGATTGGATCGTGAATACGATCGACTACATCAACCGTGTTTCTTAACGCTTCCGCTTAGCGATCTACAAGGGTATGTAGATTCACTCTTCCTCTCATAGATGCCCATCATCATGGATAGATCTTGTGTGTGCGTAGGAATTTTTTTGTTTCCCATGCAAAGTTCCCTAACAATGGCATCATGATCTAGGTCTATGTGTAGATGAGATCTCAAGTAGAACAAAAAGGAGTTTGTGGGCGTTGATGCTTAGATTGCTTCCACCCTTGGTCATCTTTTGGTTCAGCGGTATTGTGGGATGAAGCGGCCCGGACCAACCTTATTCGTACACTTACGAGAGACCGGTTCCATTGACTAACGTGTAACATCGTTGCACAAAGATGGCTAACGGGTGTCTATTTCTCCTACTTTAATTGGATCGGATTCGACAAAGGTGGTCCTTGAGAAGGTTGAAAAGCAAGTTATGTATCACCCTTGTGGTTTTTGTGTAGGTGAGAATTGTTCTTGCAAGATACCCGTAGCAGCCACGTAAAACATGCAACAACAATTAGAGGACGTCTAACTTGTCTTTGCAGGGTATGCTGTGATCTGATATGGCCAATTACATGATGAGATATATGTGATGTATGAGATGATCATGTATTGTATAGAATAAGTGGACTTGCATGTCGTTGAGTACGGCAATCGGCAGGAGCCACAGGGTTGTCTTTAATTATTGTATGACCTGTGTGTCAATCATTAAGCGCTATGTAATGCCTTACTTTATCGCTAAACGGTAGCAATAGTAGTAGAAGCATGGTGGGCACGACAACACCGATGGCGACACGTTTATGGAGATCAAGATTATGGAGATCATGGTGTCATGCCGGTGACGATGGAGATCATGTCGGTGCTTTAAGGATGGAGATCAAAAGCACAAGTTCATGCCCATATCATGTCACTTATGATTTGCATGTGATGTTAATCCTTTTTATGCACCTTGTTTTGCTTAGGACGTCGGTAGCATTATAAGGTGATCCCTCATTAAAATTTCAAGATAAATTGTGTTCTCCCCGAGTGTCCACCATTGCGAAAGTTCGTCGTGTCGAGACACCACGTGATGATAGGGTGTGATAGACTCTATGTTCACATACAATGGGTGCAAGCCAGTGTTGCACATGCAGAACACTCAGGTTAAACTTGACAAGCCTAGCATGTACATACATGGCCTCGGAACACAAGAGACCGAAAGGTCGAACATGAGTCATATAGTACATATGATCAACATGATGATGTTCACCTTTATAACCACCTCAACTCACGTGATGATCGGACTTGAGTTGGTGAATGGATGATGTATCACTCGAATGACCGGAGGGATGTCAATTTGAGTGGGAGTTCTTAATTAATATGATTAATTGAACTCATTATCATGAACATACTCTGTAGTATCTTTGCAAATTATGTTGTAGATTACTAGCTCCCGATGTAGCTCCCTTGAGTTTTTATATGTTCCTAGAGAAATACAATTGAAAGATGATGGTAGCAATATTACAAACTGGGTCCGTGATCTGAGGATTTTCCTCATTGATGTACATAAGGCTTATGTCCTTAATGCACCGCTCGGTGCGCCACCCCCTCTAGCATCGTCTGTAGATGTTGTGAACATCTAACAGGCACGTTCCAATGACTACTTGATAGTTCAGTGCGTCATGCATGACGGCTTAGAATTGAGGCTCCAAAACGTTTTGAACTATAAAATGCCAGGGATGGAAATAATGATCCCTGAGCTATTGGTGATGTTTGACACCGCGAACGTAGAAATCAAGAAGGAGCATCAAGTGTTGATGGTTAGTGAAACCACTAGTTTCGAGAAGGGAAAGGGCTCGGAGGGAAACTTCATGCATGGCAAGTCAGTTGCTGCTCCAGTGAAGAAACCGAAAGTTGAACCCAAACCCAAAACTAATTTCTTCTATTATGAGGGGAACGGTCGCTAAAGCAGAACAACCTTAGATACTTGGTAGATAAGAAGGCTGGCAACGTCGACAAAAGTATATTTGACACTCCCTCTGTTCCAAATTAGTTGACTCAGATTTGTCTAGATACGGATATATCCAGACATGTTTTAGTGTTAGATACATCCGTATCTAGATAAATCCAAATCAACTAATTTGGAACGGAGGGAGTATATGTGTGTACCTTGCTAGTACTCCTAGTAGCACCTGGGTATTGGATACCGGCTCAATTGCTAAATGTTAGTAACTCGAAATAAAAGCTACGAAATAAATGGAGACTAGCTAAGGGTGAGGTGACGACGTGTGTTGGATATTTCTCCAAGGTTGATGTGATCAACATCGCATGCTCTCTCTACCTTCGGGATTAGAGACAAACCTAAATAAATGTTATTTGGTGTTTGCATTAAGCATGAACATGATTAGATCATGTTTATTGCAACACGATTATTCAGTTAAGTTAGAGAATAATGGTTATTCTGTTTACATGAATAATACCTTCAATGGTCATGCACCCAATGAGAATGGTTTGTTGAATCTTGATCATAGTTATACATGTTCATAACATTGATACCAAAAGATACAAAGTTAATAATGATAGTACCACATACTTGTGGCACTGCTGCTGAATGTCATATTGGTGTAAAGCGCATGAAGAAACTCCATGTTGATGGATCTTTTGACTCTTTCGATGTTGAATCGGTTGAGACATGCAGACCATGCCTCATGGGCAAGATGACTAAAACCTCGTTTTCCGGCTTGATGGAACGGGCAAGTGAATTATTGGAAATGATACATGCTGATGTATATGGTCCAATGAGTGTTGTAGTGTGCGGTGGATATCATTATTTTATTACCTTCACTAATGATTTGAGTAGATATAGTGTATATTTACTTAATGAAACACAAGTCTGAAATGTTTGAAAAGTTCAAACAAATTCAGAGTGAAGTTTAAGATCATCGTGACAATAAGATGAAAATGTCTACGATATGATCGTGGAGGTGAATATCTGAGTTACGAGTTTGGCATACAACTTTAGACAATGTGAAAGTTGTCTCACAACTCACGCCACCTGGAACACCATAGTGTGATGGTGTGTCTGAATGTCAAAGTCGTGCTCTATTGGATATGGTACCAACTATGATGTCTCTTATCGATTTGCCACTGTTGTTTTGGGGTTATGCATTAGAGACAACTACATTCACTTTAAAAGGGGCACAATCTAAGTCCGTTGAGATGACACCGTATGAATTTTGGTTTGGTAGAAACCTAAGTTGTCATTTCTTAATGTTTGGGGCTGCGACGCTTATGTGAAAAGATTTTCACCTAATGAGATCGAACCCAAAGCAGACAAATGCATCTTCATAGATTACCCTAAGAACAGTTGGGTATACCTTCTATCTCAGATCCAAGTGCAAAGTGTTTGTTTCTAAAACGGGTCCTTTCTTGAGACGGAGTTTCTCTCGGAATAATTGAGTGGGAGCAAGATAGAACTTGATGAGGTTGTTGAACCTTTGTTTCAACCAGAGAGTAGTGCAACCCAGAAAGATGTTTCTGTGGAGCCTACGATAGTTGAAGAGGAAGTTAATGATGATGATCATGAATCTTCGGATCAAGTTACTATCAAACCTCGTAGGTCGACAAGGACGTGTACTGCTCCTGAGTGGTACGACAACCCTGTCTTAGAGGTCATGTTGTTGGAAAATGATGAACCTACGAGCTATGGGGAAGCGCTGATGGGCCCGGATTCCAACAAATGGTTAGAGACCATGAAATCCGAGAAAGGATCCATGTATGAAAATCAAGTATAGACTTTGGTAGACTTGCCCGTTGGACGGTAGGTCGTTGAGTACAGATGGACCTTTAAGATGAAGACAGATGCTGATGGTAAATGTCACCATTTATAAAGCTCGACTGGTCGCAAAGAAGTTTCCGACAAGTTCAAGGAGTTAACTGCAATGTGACTTTCTCACTCGTAGTGATGCTAAAGTCTATTTGAATTATGTTAGCAGTTGCTGCAGGTTTTCAATTATGAAATCTGGCAGATGGATGTCAAAACATAGTTTCCTTAACGGTTTCTGTGAGGAAAGGTTGTATGTGATACAATCAGAAGGTTTTGTCACTCCCAAGGATGCTAAAACGTATGCAAGATCCAGCAATCCATCTAAGGGCTAGAGCAAACATCTCGGAGTTGAAATACACTTTGATGAGGTGATCAAAGTTTTTGAGTTTATACAAAGTTTATGAGAAACTTGTATTTACAATAAAGTGAGTGGGAGCACTATAGAATTTTTTATAAGTATATGTGGATGACATATTGTTGATCGGAAATAATGTAGAATTTCTGGAAAGCATAAACTATTGTTTGAAAAGTGATTTTCAAAGGAAGACCTGGATAAAGCTACTTGAACATTGAACATCGAGATCTATAGAGATAGATCAAGACGCCTGATGAGATTTTTCAATGAGTACATACCTTGACAAGATTTTGAAAGAGTTCAAAACGGATCAGTCAAAGAAGGAGTTCTTGCCTGATTTGTAAGGTGTGGAGTTGAGTGAGACTCAAGGATCGACCACGGTGGAAGAAAGAGAAAGGACGAAGGTCGTCCCTATGCTTAATCCATATGTTCTATATAGTATGACATGCTGCGTACCGCACCTGTGTGAGCCTTGCCATGAGTTTGTCAAGGGATACAAGAGTGATCGAGTAGTAGATCACAGGACAACAGTCAAGATTATCCTTAGTAACTAGAGAACTAAGGAAATATTTCTCGATTATGGAGGTGATAAAGAGTGCGTCGTAAAGGGTTACATAGATGCAAGCTTTAACACCAATCTAGATGACTCTGAGTAGCTATCCGAATACAGATAGTGGAGCAGCCATTTGGAATAGCTCCAAGTGGAGTGTGATAGCAATATGACATAGAGATTTGCAAAGTACACACGGATATGAGTGTCACAGACCCTTTGACTAAAGACCTCTCTCACATGAAAAGCATGATCGAACCATAGAACTCATTGGGTGTTAGATTCATAACAATGTAAATCACATGGTGATGTGAACTAGATTATTGACTCTAGTGCAAGTGGGAGAATGTTCGAAATATGCCCTAGAGGCAATAATAAATTGGTTATTATTATATTTCCTTGTTTGTGATAATCATTTATTATCCATGCTAGAATTGTATTGATCGGAAACTCAGATACATATGTGGATACATAGACAACACCATGTCCCTAGTATGCCTCTAATAGACCAGCTTGTTGATCAAAGATGGTTAAGGTTTCCTAGCCATGGACATGAGATGGCATTTGATAACGGGATCACATCATTAGGAGAATGATGTGATCGACAAGACCCAAACTATAAACGTAGCATATGATCGTGTCAGTTTATTGCTACTGTTTTCTGCATGTCAAGTATCTGTTCCTATGACCATGAGATCATGCAACTCACTGACACCGGAGGACTGCCTCGTGAGTATCAAATGTCGCAATGTAACTGGGTGACTATAAAGGTGCTCTACAGGTATCTCCAAGGGTGTCTATTGGGTTGGCATGGATCAAGACTGGGATTTGTTACTCCGTGTGACGGAGTGGTATCTTAGGGCCCACTCGGTAATACAACACCACAACAAGCCTTGCAAGCAATGTGACTAAAGTGTTAGCCACGAGATCTTGTAGTATGGAACGAGTAAAGAGACTTGCCAGTAACGAGATTGAACTAGGTATAGAGATACCGACGATCGAATCTCGGGCAAGTAACATACCAAAGAACAAAGGGAACATCATATGGGATTATCTGAATCCTTAACATAGAGGTTCAACCGATAAATATCTTCGTAGAATATGTAGGAGACAATGTGGGCATCTAGGTCCCTCTATTGGTTATAGACCGTGGAGGTGTCTCTGTCTTGTCTACATAGTTCTCGAACCTGTTGGGTCTGCACACTTGAGGTTCGGAGATGTTTCGACAGTATTAAGTTATGCATGTTGGTGACCGAAGGTTATTCAGAGTCCCGGATGAGATCACAGACGTCACGAGGAGATCCGGAATGGTCCGTAGGTAAAGATTGATTTATAGGAAAGTGGTATTTGGGTTCCGGAAAAGTTTTGGGCACTACCGGTAGTGTACCGGGAGTGACGAAAGGGTTTCAGGGGTCCACCGGGAGGGGCCCACACACCCTGGGGGCCACGTGGGCCTAAGTAGTTGCGCACAAGCCCATAGTGGGCTGGAAAACCAACCAAATAGGGACTTTGCGCCCAAGGGTAGGTGGGGAGGTGCCTTGGAGGTGTGGGAGACCTCCCTAGGGCGCCCACCTCCCTATCTTGGCCGGCTAACCCTCCTTGGATGAGGGGCCAATGCTGCGCCCTACCTACCCCTTCCTCCTAAAAATAGAGAGGGAGAGGGACGGTAGCCCCACCCTAAGGTGTAGGTGTAGCCCTCCCTCTCTCCCTAGATCTGTTTCTCCTCCAAAATGCGTCTGCGGTAGCGCTTGGCGAAGCCCTGCTCAGATCGCTCCTCCACCATCGCCACCATGACGTTGTGCTGTAGGACAACTCATCTACGTCTCCACCATCGCTTGATGGATGAAGTGTTGGGAACGATGCATGGGAAACAAAAATTTTACTATGCAGACACAGATTTATCCATGGTGATGAGCATCTACGAGAGGGAGAGTGGATCTACATACCCTTATAGATCGCTAAGCGGGAAGCGTTAAGAAACGCGGTTGGTGTAGTCGAACGTCTTCGCGATCCAAACCACCGAGCGTCCCGCAATCTCATCATGATTCGTCCCACGATCTCATCACCATCCGTCCGCGATCTCATCAGGATTCGTCTCACGATCTTGATCACGATCTGTCCCGTGAAGTCATCACGATCCGTCCCGCAATCTCATCATGATCCGTCTCGTGATCTTGATCACGGTTCTTCCAATCTAGCACCGAACGGACGGCGCCTCCGCGTTCGGCACACGTACAACTTGATGACGATCTCTGCCTTCTTGATCCAACAAGAGGGATTGGAGAGGTAGAAGAGTTCTCCAGCAGCGTGACGGCGCTCCGGCGATGGTGGTGGAGCTATTCCGGCAGGGCTTCGCCTAAGCACTACAGAAATCCGATCTAGAGGAGAAACTATGCACTGGAGGAACGGGTAGCACGTGGCTAAAATCTGGTGCCAAAAAACCCTAAAACCTCTAGTATATATAAGAGGAAGAGAGGAGGAGGCTTGGCTCTCAAAGGACCAGCAATTGGGTCAGCCAAATCAAGTGGGAGAGGTGGAATCCACCTCCAATCCTAGTAGGACTAGGATTCACCATATTTTTTTGCCTTTTTCAACCTTTTTCTCTTTGGGCTTTTCTTCCCAGCCTCATGGGACTTGTGTGGGATTTCCACCAGCCCACTAAGGGCTGGTATTTACTCTCCCACAGCCCATGTAGCCTCTTGGGTCGAAATACCCCTCCCGATGGTCTCCCGGTACAGTACCGGCACTCTCGGTACACTACCGATGAGCCCGAAACTTTTCCGGCGACCAAAGTAGGACTTCCTATATATGAATTTTTACCTCCGAACCATTATGGAGCTCCTCGTGACATCCGGGATCTCATCCAGGACTCCGAACAAACTTTGGTCACCACCATACATAACTCTATACTACCGAAACGTCCCCAAACCTTAAGTGTGCAGACCCTGCGGGTTCGAGAACTATGTAGACAAGACCGAGACACCTCTATGGTCAATAACCAATAGCGGGACCTGGATGCCCATACTGGTTCCTACATATTCTGCGAAGATCTTTATCAGTCGAACCTCTATGTCAAGGATTCAGTTAATCCTGTATGATGTTCCCTTTGTTCTTCGGTATGTTACTTGCCCGAGATTCGATCATCGGTATCTCCATACCTAGTTCAACCTCGCTACCGGCAAGTCTCTTTACTCATTCCGTAATACAAGATCCCATGACTAACACTTAGTCACATTGCTTGCAAGGCTTATTGTGATGTTCTATTACCGAGTGGGCCCTGAGATACCTCTCCGTCACACAGAGTAACAAATCTCAGTCTTGATCCATGCCAACTCAACAGACACCCTCGGAGATACCTGTAGAGCACCTTTATAGCCAGCCAGTTACGTTGCGACGTTTGATACACACAAGGCACTCCTTCGATGTCTGTAAGTTGCATGATCTCATGGTCATAGGAACATATACTTGACATGCAGAAAAGAGTAGCAATAAACTGACACGATCATATGCTACGTTTGTAGTTTGGGTCTTGTCCATCACATCATTCTCCTAATGATGTGATCCTGTTATCAAATGAAATCTCATGTCCATGGCTAGGAAACGTTAACCATCTTTTGATCAATGAGCTAGTCTACTAGAGGCATACTAGGGACATGGTGTTGTTTATGTATCCACACATGTATCTGAGTTTCCGATCAACACAATTATAGCATGGATAATAAACGATTATCATGAACAAGGAAATATGATAATAACTAATTTATTATTGCCTCTAGGGCATATTTCCAACATGAAGGAGGTGGAGATCGTCATCGAGCTGTACGTGTGCTGAACGCGGAGGTGCCGTCAGTTCGACACTTGATTGAAAGGACCACGACGGGATCGTGGGACGGATCGTGATTGGATCGTGAATACATTCGACTACATCAACCGTGTTTCTTAACGTTTCCGCTTAGCGATCTACAAGGGTATGTAGATTCACTCTCCCTCTCGTAGATGCTCATCACCATGGATAGATCTTGCGTGTGCGTAGGAAATATTTTGTTTCCCATGCAACGTTCCCCAATAGTGGCATCATGACTAGGTCTATGTGTAGATGAGATCTCGAGTAGAACAAAAAGGAGTTTGTGGGTGTTGATGCTTAGATTGCTTCCTCCGTTGGTCGTGTTTTGGTTCAGCGGTATTGTGGGATGAAGCGGCCCAGACCAACCTTACTCATATGCTTACGAGAGACCAGTTCCATCGAGTGACGTGTAACATTGTTGAACCAAGATGGCTAGCAGGTGTCTGTTTCTCCTACTTTAATTGGATCGTATTTGACAAAGGTGGTCCTTGCGAAGGTTGAAAAGCAACTTATGTATCACCGTTGTGGTTTTTGCATAGGTGAGAATTGTTCTTGCTAGATACCCGTAGCAGCCACGTAAAACTTGCAACAACAATTAGAGGACGTCTAACTTGTCTTTGCAGGGTATGTTGTGATATGATATGGCCAATTACATGATGAGTTATATCTGATGTATGAGATGATCATGTATTGCATAGAATAACTGGACTTGCATGTCGTTGAGTACGGCAATCGGCAGGAGCCACAGGGTTGTATTTAATTATTGTATGACCTTCGTGTCAATCATTAAGCGCTATGTAATGCTTTACTTTATCGCTAAACGGTAGCAATAGTAGTAGAAGCATGGTGGGCGCGACAACCCTGATTGCGACACGTTTATGAAGATCAAGATGATGGATATCATGGTGTCATGTCGGCGACGATGGAGATCATGTCGGTGCTTTAAGGATGGAGATCAAAAGCACAAGTTCATGGCCATATCATGTCACTTATGATTTGCATGTGACGTTAATCCTTTTATGCAAGTTGTCTTGCTTAGGACGACGGTAGCATTATAAGGTGATCCCTCATTACAATTTCAAGATAAATTGTGTTCTCCCTGAGTGTGCACCGTTGCGAAATTCGTCGTGTCGAGACACCACGTGATGATCGGGTGTGATAGACTCTACGTTCAGATACAATGGGTGCAAGCCAGTGTTGCACACATGGAACACTCGGGTTAAACTTGACAAGCCTAGCATGTACAGACATGGCCTCGAAACACAAGAGACCGAAAGGTCGAAGAAGAGTCATATAGTACATATGATCAACATGATGATGTTCACCATTGAAACCACCTCAACTCACGTGATGATCGGACTTGAGTTGGTGAATTCGGATCATATATCACTCGAATGAGAGGAGGGATGTCAATTTGAGTGGGAGTTCTTAAGTAATATGATTAATTGAACTCATTATCATGAACATAGTGAGTAGTGTCTTTGCAAATTATGTTGCAGATTACTAGCTCGCGTTGTAGCTCCCTTGAGTTTTTATATGTTCCTAGAGAAATACAGTTGAAAGATGATGGTAGCAATATTACAGACTGGGTCCGGGATCTGAGGATTATCCTCATTTCTGTACATAAGGCCTATGTCCTTAATGCACCGCTCGGTGCGCCAGCCCCTCTAGCGTCATCTGTAGATGTTGTGAACAGCTGACAGGCACGTTCCGATGACTACTTGATAGTTCAGTGCGTCATGCATTACGTCTTAGAATTGAGGCTCCAAAACGTTTTGAACGTCACGGAACATATGAGATGTTCTAAGATCTGAAATTGGGATCTCACCCTCGTGCCCATGTTGTGAGATATGAGATCTCCAACAAGATTCTTTGCCTGCAAGATGAAGGAGAATAGCTCAATCGTTGAGCATGTCCTCAGATTGTGTGGGTACTACAATCGCTTGAATCAAGTGGGAGTTGATCTTCCACATAAGATAGTGATTGATATAGTTCTCCAAGTCACTGTCACTAAGCTGCTAGAGCTTCATGATGAACTATAAAATGCGAGAGATGGAAATAATGATCCCTGAGCTATTGGTAATGTTTAACACCACGAATGTAGAAATCAAGAAGGAGCATCAAGTGTTGATGGTTAGTGAAACCACTAGTTTCGAGAAGGGCAAGGGCTCGGAGGGAAACTTAATGGATGGCAAGTCAGTTGTTGTTCGAGTGAAGAAACCCAAAGTTGAACCCAAACCCGAAACTAAGTTCTTCTATTATGTGGGGAACGGTCGCTGAAGCGGAACAACCTTAGATACTTGGTAGATAAGAAGGGTGACAACATCGACAAAATTATATATGATATATGTGTGTACCTTGCTAGTACTCCTAGTAGCACCTGGGTATTGGATACCGGTTCGATTGCTGAATATTAGTAACTCGAAATAAAAGCTACGGAATAAATGGAGACTAGCTAAGGGTGAGGTGACGATGTGTGTTGGAAATGTCTCCAAGGTTGATATGATCAACATTGCACGCTCTCTCTACCTTCGGGATTAGTGACGAACCTAAATAAATGTTATTTGGTGTTTGCGTTAAGCATGACATGATTAGATCGTGTTTATGTTGGAAATATGCCCTAGAGGCAATAATAAATTAGTTATTATCATATTTCCTCGTTCATGATAATCATTTATTATCCATGCTATAATTGTATTGATCGGAGACTTAGATGCATGTGTGGATACATAGACAAAACCATGTCCGTAGTATGCCTCTAATAGACTAGCTCATTGATCAAAAGGTGGTTAAGGTTTCTGAGCCATGGACATGAGATGTTATTTGATAACGGGATCACATCATTAGGAGAATGATGTGATGGACAAGACCCAAACTACAAATGTAGCATATGATCGTGTCAGTTTATTGCTACTGTTTTCTACATGTCAAGTATATGTTCCTATGACCATGAGATCATGCAACTCACGAACACCGGAGGAGTGCCTTGTGTGTATCAAACGTCGCAACATAACTGGGTGACTATAAAGGTGCTCTACAGGTATCTCCGAGGGTGTCTGTTGAGTTGGCATGCATCAAGACTCGGATTTTTTACTCCGTGTGATGGAGAGGTATCTCAGGGCCCACTCGGTAATACAACATCACAATAAGCCTTGCAAGAAATGTGTCTAAGTGTTAGTCACGGGATCTTGTATTATGGAACGAGTAAAGAGACTTGCCGGTAACGAGGTTGAACTAGGTATGGATATACCGACGATCGAATCTCGGGCAAGTACATACCGAAGAACAAAGGGAACATTATACGAGATTAAATGAATCCTTGACATAAAGGTTCGACCAATAAAGATCTTCATAGAATATGTAGGAACCAATATGGGCATCCAGGTCCCGCTATTGTTTATTGACCGTAGAGGTGTCTCGGTCATGTCTACATAGTTCTCGAACCCGCAGGGTCTGCACACGTAAGGTTTGGTGACGTTTCGGTAGTATAAAGTTATGTATGGTGGTGACCGAAGGTTGTTCGGAGTCCCGGATGAGATCCCGGGCGTCACGAGGAGCTCCGAAATGGTCCGGAGGTAAAGATTCATATATAGGAAGTCCTGTTTTGGTCGCCGGAAAAGTTTCGGGCTCATCGGTAGTGTATCGGGAGTGCCGGTAGTGTACCGGGAGGCCACCGGGAGGGGTATTTCGACCCAAGAGGCTTCATGGGCTGTGGGAGAGTGAATACCAGCCCTTAGTGGTCTGGTGGAAATCCCACACAATGCCCATGTGTCTGGGAAGAAAAGCCCAAAAGGAAAAAGGTGGAAAAAGGCAAAAAAGGCAAATTAGGGAAGGAGTCCTAATCCTACTAGGAGTGGAGGAGGTGGACTCCTCCCTAGCTGGTTCTTTAGGAGCCTTGGCCCTTGTGCCAGCCCTCCTCCCTCCCTCCTATATATACTGGTGGTATTGGGTGTTTTGCACATGATTTTACGGCCATGTGCTACCCGTTCCACCGGTGCTCCTCTAGATCGGATTTCCACAGTGCTTAGGCGAAGCCCTGTCGGAATTTCTCCACCACCATCGCCGGAGCGCCGTCACGCTACCGGTGAACTCTTATTTCTCTTCACTTCCTCTTGCTGGATCAAGACGGTGGAGATCGTCATCAAGCTGCACGTGTGCTGAACGCGGAGGTGCCGTCCGTTCGGCGCTAGATCGGAAGGACCGTGATCAAGATCGCGAGACAGTTCGTGATGAGTTCGTGGGACGGATCGTGATGAGACCACAGGACGGATCGTGACGAGTTCACGTAACGGATCGTGATGAGATCGCAGGACGGATCGTGATTGGATCGCAGGACGGATCGTGATGAGATCGCGGGACGCTCGGGGATTTGGATCGCGAAGACGTTCGACTACACCAACCGCGTTTCTTAACGCTTCCCGCTTAGCGATCTACAAGGGTACGTAGATCCACTCTCCCTCCTGTAGATGCTCATCACCATGGATAGATCTTACGTGTGCGTAGGAAATTTTTTGTTTCCCATGCAACGTTCCCCAATAGTGGTATTAGAGCTAGGTCTATGTGTAGATGAGATCTCGAGTAGAACACATAAGGGTTGTGGGCGTTGATGCTTAGATTTCTTCCTCCCTTGGTCAGATTTGGTTCAGTGGTATTGTGAGATGAAGCGGCCCGGACCAACATTACTCGTACGCTTATGAGAGACCGGTTCCCTCGACCGCAACTTGTTGCACAGATGGCTTGCGGGTGCCAATTTCTCTCACTTTAGTTGGATCGGATTCGACAAAGGGGGTCCTTGAGAAGGTTGAAAAGCAACTAGTGTATCACCGTTGTGGTTTTGCATAGGTGAGAATTGTTCTTGCTAGATACCCGTAGTAGCCACGTAAAACATGCAACAACAATTAGAGGACGTCTAACTTGTTTCTCCAGGGTATGTTGTGATATGATATGGATAATTACATGATGTGATATATGTGATGTATGAGATGATCATGTGATGTATATATTATCATGACTTGCATGTCGATGAGTACGGCAACCGGCAGGAGCCATAGGGTTGTCTTTAATTATTGTATGACTTGCGTGTCAATCATTAAGCACTATGTAATGCTTTACTTTATCGCTACAGTATCAATAGTAGTAGAAGCATGTTGGGCGCAACAACCCCGATGGCGACACGTTGATGGAGATCAAGATGATGGAGATCATGGTGTCGTGCCGGTGACGATGGAGATCATGCCGGTGCTTTCATGATGGAGATCAAAAGCACAAGTTCATGGCCATATCATGTCACTTATGATTTGACTGTGATGTTAATCCTTTTATGCACCTTGTTTTGCTTAGGACGATGGTAGCATTATAAGGTGATCCCTCACTTAATTTCAAGATAAATTGTGTTACTCCCCGAGTGTGCACCGTTGCGAAAGTTTGTCGTGTTGAGACACGACGTGATGATCGGGTGTGATAGACTCTACGTTCACATACAACGGGTGCAAGCCAGTGTTGCACATGCAGAACACATGGGTTAAACTTGACGAGCCTAGAATGTACAGACATGGCCTCGAAACACAAGAGACCAAAAGGTCGAACATGAGTCATATAGTAGATATGATCAACATAATGATGTTCACCATTGAAGCCACCTCAACTCACGTGATGATCGGACTTGAGTTGGTGAATTTGGATCATGTGTCACTCAGATGACATGAGGGATGTCAATTTGAGTGGGAATTGTAATGTAATATGATTAATTGAACTCATTATCATGAACATAGTCAAAGTGTCTTTGCAAATTATGTTGTAGATTACTAGCTCACGCTGTAGCTCCCTTGTATTTTTGTATGTTCCTAGAGAAATAGAATTGAAAGATGATGGTAGCAATATTGCTGACTGGGTCCGTGATCTAAGGATTGTCCTCATTGCTGCATAGAAGGCTTATGTCCTTAATGCACCGCTCGGTGCGCCACCCTTTCTAGCGTCGTCTGTAGATGTTGTGAACATCTGACAGGCACGTTCCGATGACTACTTGATAGTTTAGTGCGTCATGCATTATGGCTCAGAATTGAGGCTCCGAAGCGTTTTGAACATCAACATATGAGATGTTCTAAGAGCTAAGATTATCATCTCAGGCTCGTGCCCATGTTGCGAGATATGAGATCTCCAATAAGATTCTTTGCCTGTAGGATGAAGGAGAATAGCTCAATCATTGAGCATGTACTCAGATTGTCTGGGTACTACAATCGCTTGAATCGAGTGGGAGATGATCTTCCAGATAAGATAGTGATTGACATAGTTCTCCAAGTCTCTGTCACTAAGCTACTAGAACTTGGTGATGAACTAGAAATTTCTAGGGATAGAAATAATGATTCCTGAGCTGTTCGCAATGTTTGACACCGCGAAGGTAGAAATCAAGAAGGAGCGTCAAGTGTTGATGGTTAGTAAAATCACTAGTTTCGAGAACGGCAAGCGCGAGGAGGGAAACTTCATGGATGGCAAGTCAGTTGTTGCTCTAGTGAAGCAACCCAAGGTTGAACCCAAACCCGAGACTAAGTGCTTCGATTATGAGGAGAACGGTCGCTGAAGTGGAACAACCCTAGATACTTGGTAGATAAGAAGGCTGGCAACATCGACATAAGTATATTTGATATATGTGTTATTGATGTGTACCTTGCTAGTACTCCTGGTAGCACCTAGAGTATTGAATACCGGTTCGGTTGCTAAATGTTAATAACTCAAAATAAAAGCTACGGAATGAACGGAGAACTAGCTAAGGGTGAGGTGACGATGAGTGTTGGAAATGTTTCCAAGGTTGATGTGATCAACATCGCATGCTCTCTCTACCTCCGGGATTAGTGACGAACCTAAATAAATGTTATTTGGTGTTTTGCGTTGAGCATGAACGTGATTAGATCATGTTTATTGCAACACGGTTATTCATTTAAGTTAGAGAATAATGGTTATTTTGTTTACAGGAATAATACCTTCAATGGTCATGCACCCATGAGAATGATTTGTTGAAATCTTGATCATCGTAATACACATGTTCATAACATTGATGCCAAAAGATACAAAGTTAATAATGATAGTACCACATACTTGTGGCACTGCCGCTAAATGTCATATTGGTATAAAACGCATGAAGAAACTCCATGCAGATGGATCTTTGGACTCATTCGATTTTGAATCGGTTGAGACACGCGAACCATGCCTCTTGGGCAAGATGAATAAGGACCACGTTTTCCGGATTGATGGAGCGGGCAAGTGGTTTATTGGAAATGATACAGATTGATGTATGCAATCCAATGAGTCTTGTAGCGTGCGGTGGATATCATTATTTTCTTACCTTCACTGATAATTTGAGTAGATATAGTGTATATTTGCTCAATGAAACATAAGTCTGAATCGTTTATAAGGTTCAAGCAAATTCAGAGTGAAGTTTAAGATCATCATGACAAGAAGATAAAAATGTCTACGATATGATCGTGGAGGTGAATATTTGAGTTATGAGTTTGGCATACAACTTTAGACAATGTGAAAGTTGTTTCACAACTCACGCCACCTGGAACACCATAGTGTGATGGTGTGTCCGAACGTCATAGTCGTGCTCTATTGGATATGGTGCGTGCTATGATGTCTCTTACCGTTTTGCTACTATAATTTTGGGGTTATGCATTAGAGACAACTACATTCACTTTTAATAGGGCACCATCTAGATCCGTTGAGATGACACCGTGTGAATTATGGTTTGATAGAATCCTAAGCTGTCATTTCTTAATGTTTGGGGCTGCGACGCTTGTGTGGAAAAAAATTCACCTAATAAGCTCGAACCCAAAGCAGACAAATGCATATTCATAGAATACCCTAAAAACAATTGGGTATACCTTCTATCTCAGATCCAAGTGCAAAGTGTTTGTTGCTAAAACGGGTCCTTTCTTGCGGAAAAGTTTCTCTCGAAAGAATTGAGTGGGAGGAACATAGAACTTGATGAGGTTGTTGAACATTTGTTTCAACCAGAGAGTAGCGCAGCGTGGGAAGATGTTTCTGTGAAGCCTACGTTAGTTGAAGAGGAAGTTAATGATGATGATCATGAAGCTTCGGATCAAGTTACTATCAAACCTCGTAGGTCGACAAGGATGTGTACTGCTCCTGAGCGGTATGACAACCCTATCTTGGAGGTCATGTTGTTGGACAACGATGAACCTATGAGTTGTGGAGGAGCAATGATGGGCCCGGATTCCGACAAATGGTTAGAGGCCATGAAATCCGAGATAGAATCCATGTATGAAAACCAAGTATAGACTTTGGTAGACTTGCTCGTTGGACGGCAGGTCGTTGAGTACAAATGGATCTTTAAAATGAAGATAGACGCTGAAGGTAAATGTCACCATTTGTTAAGCTCGACTTGTTGCAAAGATGTTTGTGACAAGTTCAAGGAGTTGACTGCGATGAGACTTTCTCACTCGTAGCCATGCTAAAGTCTGTTGGAAACACGTTAGAAGTTGCTGGATTTTTCAATTATGAAATCTGGCAAATGGATGTCAAAACATCATTTCCTCAACAGTTTACTTGAGGAAAGGTTGTATGTGATACAACCAAAAGGTTTTGTCAGTCCTAAGGATGCTAAAAGGTATGAAAGCTGCAGTGATCCTTCTATAAACTGAAGCAAGCATCTCGGAGTTGGAATATACACTTTGATGAGGTGATCAAAGTTTTTGAGTCTACACAAAGTTTATGAGAAACTTGTATTTGCAATAAAGTGAGTGGGAGCACTATAGAGTTTCTGATAAGTATATGTGGATGACATATTGTTGATTGGAAATAATGTAGAATTTCTGGAAGGCATAAATGGTTGTTTGGAAAGTGTTTTTCAAAGGAAAACCTGGATAAAGCTACCTAATTGTTGAGCATCAAGATCTATAGAGATAGATCAAGATGTTTGATGAGACTTTGAAAGAGTACATACCTTGACAAGATTTTGAAAGAGTTCAAAATGGATTAGCCAGAGAGAAGTGTTCTCGCCTGCTTTGTAAGGTGTGAAGTTGAGTGAGACTCAAAGCTCGACCACAGCAGAAGAAAGAGAAAGGATGAATGTCGTCCCCTATGCCTTAGCCATAGGCTCTGTATACTATGTCATGCTGTGTACCGCACGTGAGTGTGCCTTGCCATGAGTCCATCAAGGGGTACAAGAGTGATCTAGGAGTGGATCACTGGACAACGATCAAGATTATCCTTAGTAACTAAAAGACTAAGGAGATGTTTCTTGATTATGGAGGTGATAAAGACTCCATCTTAAAGAGTTACGTTGATGCAAGCTTTAAGACCAATCCGGATGACGAGTAGTAGCAATCTGGATAGGTATAGTGGAGCAGCCATTTGGAATAGCTCCAAATGGAGTGTGGTAACAGTATTTACAGTTTGACATAGAGATTTGCAAAGTACACATGGATCTGAATGTCGTAGACCCATTGACTATAAGACCTCTCTCCCATGCAAAGCATGATCGAGCCCCAGAACTCATTGGGTGTTAGATTCATAACAATGCGAGTCACATGGTGATGTGAACTAGATTATTGACTCTAGTTCAAGTGGGAGACAGTTGGAAATATTCCCCAGAGGCAATAATAAATTAGTTATTACAATATTTCCTTGTTCATGATAATCGTTTATTATCCATGCTATAATTGTATTGATCGGAGACTTAGATGCATGTGTGGATACATAGACAAAAGCATGTCCCTAGTATGCCTCTAATAGACTAGCTCATTGATCAAAAGATGGTTAAGGCTTCCTAGCCATGGACATGAGATGTTATTTGATAATGGGATCACATCATTAGGAGAATGATGTGATGGACAAGACCCAAACTACAAACGTAACATATGATCGTGTCAGATTATTGCTACTGTTTTCTGCATGTCAAGTATATGTGTTGGAAATAAGCCCTAGAGGCAATAATAAATTAGTTATTATCATATTTCCTTGTTCATGATAATCATTTATTATCCACGCTATAATTGTGTTGATCGGAAACTCGGATGCATGTGTGGATACATAGACAAAACCACGTCCCTAGTATGCCTCTAATAGACTAGCTCATTGATCAAAAGATGGTCAAGGTTTCCTAGCCATGGACATGAGATATCATTTGATAACGGGATCACATCATTAGGAGAATGATGTGATGGACAAGACCCAAACTACAAACGTAGCATATGATTGTGTCAGTTTATTGCTACTGTTTTCTGCATGTCAAGTATATGTTCCTATGACCATGAGATCATGCAACTCACGGGCACCGGAGGAGTGCCTTGTGTGTATCAAACATCGCAACGTAACTGGGTGACTATAAAGGTGCTCTACAGGTATCTCCGAGGGTGTCTGTTGAGTTGGCATGGATCAAGACTGGGATTTGTTACTCCGTGTGACGGAGAGGTATCTCAGGGCCCACTCGGTAATACAACATCACAATGAGCCTTGCAAGCAATGTGTCTAAGTGTTAGTCACAGGATCTTGTATTACGGAACGAGTAAAGAGACTTGTTGGTAACAAGGTTGAACTAGGTATAGACATACCAATGATCGAATCTTGGGCAAGTAACAAACCGAAGAACAAAGGGAACATCATACGGGATTAACTGAATCCTTGACATAGAGGTTCGACCGATAAAGATCTTTGCAGAATATGTAGGAACCAATATGGGCATCCAGGTCCCGCAATTGGTTATTGACCGTAGAAGAGTCTCGGTCATGTCTACATAGTTCTCGAACCCGCAGGGTCTGCATACTTAAGGTTTGGTGACGTTTTGGTAGTATAGAGTTATGTATGGTTGTGACCGAAGGTTGTTCGGAGTCCCAGATGAGATCCCGGATGTCACGAGGAGCTCCGGAATGGTCCGTAGGTAAATATTTATATATAGGAAGTCCTATTTTGGGTCGCCGGAAAAGTTTCGGGCTCACCGGTAGTGTACCGGGAGTACCGGGAGTGTACCGGGAGTGCCGGTAGTGTACCGGGAGACCATCGGGAGGGGTATTTCGACCCAAGAGGCTACATGGGCTGTGGGAGAGTGAATATCAGCCCTTAGTGGGCTGGTGGAAGTCCCACACAAGGCCCATGAGGCTGGCAAGAAAAGCCCAAAGAGAAAAAGGTGGAAAAAGGCAAAAATAGGATGAATCCTAGTCCTACTAGGATTGGAGGTGGATTCCACCTCTCCTACTTGTTTTGGTCAACCCAAGAGATGGCTCTTTGCCAAGCCTCCTCCTCTCTTCCTCTTATATATACTAGAGGTTTTAGGGTTTTTTGCACCTGATTTTCAGCCACATGCTACCCGTTCCTCTAGTGCATAGTTTCTCCTCTAGATCGAATTTCTGCAGTGCTTAGGCGAAGCCCTGCCGGAATAGCTCCACCACCATCGCCGGAGCACCGTCACGCTGCCGGAGAAATCTTCTACCTCTCCGCTCCCTCTTGCTGGATCAAGAAGGCGGAGATTGTCATCAAGCTGTACGTGTGCTGAACACGGAGGTGTCATCCGTTTGGTGCTAGATCGGAAGGACCGTGATCAAGATCGCGAGACGGATCGTGATAAGATCACGGGACGGATCGTGATGAGTTCATGGGACAGATCGTGATCAAGATCATGAGACGGATCGTGATGTGATCGCGGGACGGATCGTGATGAGTTCGCGGGACGGATCGTGATTGGATCGCGGGACGGATCGTGATGAGATCGCGAGACGCTCGGCGATTTGGATCGCGAAGACGTTCGACTACACCAATCGTGTTTCTTAACGCTTCTCGCTTAGCGATCTACAAGGGTATGTAGATCCACTCTCCCTCTCGTAGATGCTCATCACCATGGATAGATCTGCGTGTGCGTAGGAAATTTTTTGTTTCCCATGCGACGTTCCCCAACAGTGGCATCATGAGCTAGGTCTATGTGTAGATGAGATCTCGAGTAGAACACAAAGAGTTTGTGGGGGTTGATGCTTAGATTGCTTCCTCCCTTGCTCATGTTTTGGTTCAGCGGTATTGTGAGATGAAGCGGCCCGGACCAACATTACTCGTACGCTTACGAGAGACCGGTTCCCTCAACCGCAGCTTGTTGCATAGATGGCTTGCGGGTGCCAGTTTCTCACACTTTAATTGGATCGGATTCGACAAAGGAGGTCCTTGAGAAGGTTGAAAAGCAACTAGTGTATCACCATTGTGGTTTTTGCGTAGGTGAGAATTGTTCTTGCTAGATACCCGTAGCAGCCATGTAAAACATGCAACAAAAATTAGAGGACGTCTAACTTGTTTTTGCAGGGTATGTTGTGATATGATATGGACAATTACATGATGTGGTATATGTGATGTATGAGATGATCATGTGATTTATAGATAATCACGACTTGCATGTCGATGAGTATGGCAATCGGCAGGAGCCATAGGGTTGTCTTTAATTATTGTATGACCTGTGTGTCAATCATTAAGCGCTATGTAATGCTTTACTTTATCGCTATGGTAGAAATAGTAGTAGAAGCATGTTGGGCGCGACAACCCCGATGGAGACACATTGATGGAGATCAAGATGATGGAGATCATGGTGTCGTGCTGGTGACGATGGAGATCATGTTGGTGCTTTCTAAATGGAGATCAAAAGCACAAGTTCATGGCCATATCATTGTTGGGGAACGTCGCATGGGAAACAAAAAATTTCCTACGCACACGCAAACCTATCCATGGTGATGATCATCTACGAGAGGGAGAGTGGATCTACATACCCTTGTAGATTGCTAAGCGGGAAGCGTTAAGAAACGCGGTTGGTGTAGTCGAACATCTTCGCGATCCAAATCGCCGAGCGTCCCGCGATCTCATCACGATCCGTCCCGCGATCCAATCGCGATCCGTCTCGTGAACTCATCACGATCCGTCCCGCGATCTCATCACGATCCTTCTCACGATCTTGATCACGATCTGTCCCGCAAACTCATCACAATCCGTTCCGCGATCTCGTCGCGAACTGTCTCGCGATCTCAATCACGGTCCTTCCGATCTAGCGCCGAACGGACGACACCTCCGCGTTCAGCACACGTGCAGCTTGATGACGATCTCCACCGTCTTGATCCAGCAAGAGGAGGTGGAGAGGAGAGAGAGTTCACCGGCAGCGTGACGGCGCTCCGGTGGTGGTGGTGGTGGAGCAATTCCGGCAGGGCTTCGCCTAAGCACTGCGGAAAACCAATCTAGAGGAGCACCGGTGGAACGGGTAGCACGTGGCCGTAAAATCCAGTGGAAAACCATCTATTCCACAATATATATAGGAGGGAGGGAGAGGAGGGCTTGGCGCCAGCCAAAAGACTCCTAGGAGTTGGCCGGCTAGAGGGGGAGGAGTCCTACTCCTCCTCCACTCCTAGTAGGAGTAGGACTCTTCCTTTTTAGCCTTTTTTCCACCTTTTCCTTTAGGATTCTTGCCTCCTGAGCCATGGGCCTTGGTGTGGCTGTTTCTCCAGCCCACTAAGGGCTGGTTATCACTCTCCACAGCCCATGGACCCTCTGGGGTCGAAATACCCCTCCCGGAGGTCTCCCGGTACACTACCGGCACTCCCGGTACACTACCGATGAGCCCGAAACTTTTCCGGCAACCAAACTGGGACTTCCTATATATGAATCTTTACCTCCAGACCATTCCGGAGCTCCTCGTGATGTCCAGGATCTCATCCGGGACTCCGAACAACCTTCGGTCACCACCATACATAACTCTACACTACCGAAACGTCACCGAACCTTAAGTGTGCAGACCCTGCGGGTTCGAGAACTATGTAGACATGCGAGACACCTCTACGGCTAA
The DNA here is from genome assembly GCA_022496015.1 of Hordeum marinum. Taxonomy (NCBI): domain Eukaryota; kingdom Viridiplantae; phylum Streptophyta; class Magnoliopsida; order Poales; family Poaceae; genus Hordeum; species Hordeum marinum. The sequence goes on along the minus strand of CM039674.1, from coordinate 525,346,489 downwards.
TAACCAATGGCGGGACCTGGACGTCCACATTGGTTCCTACATATTCTATGAAGATCTTTATCGGTCGAACCTCTATGTCAAGGATTCAGTCAATCCCGTATAACGTTTCCTTTGTTCTTCGGTATGTTACTTGCCCGAGATTCGATCGTCGGTATCTCCATACCTAGTTCAACCTTGTTACCGGCAAGTCTCTTTACTCGTACCATAGTACAAGATCCCGCAACTAACAATTAGTCACATTGCTTGCAAGGCTCATTGTGATGTTGTATTACCGAGTGGGCCCCGAGATACCTCTCCATAACACGGAGTAACAAATCCCAGTCTCGATCCATGCCAACTCAACAGACACCCTCGGAGATACCTGTAGAGCACCTTTATAGTCACCTAGTTACGTTGCGACGTTTGATGCACACAAGGCACTCCTCCGATATCCATGAGTTGCATAATCTCATGGTCATAGGAACATATACTTGACATGCAGAAAACAGTAGCATTAAACTGACACGATCATATGCTACGTTTGTAGTTTGGGTCTTGCCCATCACATCATTCTCCTAATGATTGATCCCGTTATCAAATAACATCTCATGTCAATGGCTAGGAAAACTTAACCATCCTTTGATCAACGAGCTAGTCCATTAGAGGCATACTAGGGACATGGTGTTGTCTATGTATCCACACATGTATCTGAGTTTCCGATCAATACAATTACAACATGGATAATAAACGATTATCACGAACAAGTAAATATCATAATAACTAATTTATTATTGCCTCTAGGGCATATTTCCAACAGTCTTCCACTTGCACTAGAGTCAATAGTCTAGTTCACATCACTATGTGATTCACATTGTTATGAATCTAACACCCAATGAGTTCTGGGGCTCGATCATGCATTGCATGTGAGAGAGGTCTTTATAGTCAACGGGTCTGCGATATCCAGATCCGTGTGTACTTTGCAAATCTCTATGTCAAACTGTAAACACTGCTACCACACTCCACTTGGTACTACTTCCAAATGGCTGCTCCACTATATCTATCCAGATTGCTACTACTAGTCATCCGGATTGGTGCTAAAGCCTGCATCGATGTAACTCTTTACGACGAACTCTTTATCACCTCCATAATCGAGAAACATCTCCTCAGTCTTTTAGTTACTAAGGATAATCTTGACCGCTGTCCAGTGACCCACTCCTGGTTCACTCTTATACCCCCTGACGAACTCATGCCAAGGCACACACATGTGCGATACACAGCATGGCATAATATAGAGCCTATGGCTAAGGCATAGGGGACGACATTCGTCCTTTCTCTTTCTTCTGCCATTGTCGAGCTTTTAAGTCTCACTCAACTTTCACACCTTACAAATCAAGCGAGAACTCTTTCTCTGACTGATCCATTTTGAACTCTTTCAAAATCTTGTCAAGGTATGCACTCATTGAAAGTCTCATCAAGCATATTGATCTATCTCTATAGACATCAATGCTCAACAATTAGGTAGCTTTATCCAGGTCTTCCTTTGAAAATCACTTTCCAGACAACCGTTTATGCTTTCCAGAAATTCTACATTATTTCCGATCAACAATATGTCATCCAAATATACTTATCAGAAATTCTATAGTGCTCCCACTCACTTTATTGCAAATACAAGTTTCTCGTAAACTTTGTATAGACTCAAAAACTTTGATCACCTTATCAAAGTGTATATTCCAACTCCGAGATGCTTGCTTCAATCCATAGAAGGATCACCAAAGCTTGCACACCTTTTAGCATCCTTAGGACTGACAAAACCTTCTGGTTGTAACGCATACAACCTTTCCTCAAGTAAACCGTCAAGGAAACGATGTTTTGACATCCATCTGCCAGATTTCATAATTGAAAACGCAGCAACTGCTAACATAATTCAATAGACTTTAGCATCGCTACGAGTGACAAAGTCTAATCGCAGTCAACTCCTTGAACTTGTCACAAACAACTTTGTAACTAGTCGAGCTTTACAAATGGTGACATTTACCATCAGTGTCTGTCTTCATTTTTAAAGATCCATTTGTACTCAACGACCTACCGTCCAACGAGCAAATCTACCAAAGTCTATACTTGGTTTTCATACATGGATCCTTTCTCGGATTTCATGGCCTCCAACCATTTGTCGGAATCCGGGCCCATCATCGCTTCTCCATAGCTCGTAGGTTCATCGTTGTCCAACAACATGACTTCCAAGACAGGGTTGTCATACCACTTAGGAGCAGTAAACATCCTTGTCGACCTACGAAGTTCAATAGTAACTTGATCCTGAAGCTTCATGATCATCATCATTAACTTACTCTTCAACTAACATAGGCTTCACAGAAACATCTTTATGCGCTGCGCTACTCTCTGGTCTAACAAAGATTTAACAGCCTCATCAAGTTCTATCTTCCTCCCACTCAATTCTTTCGAGAGAAACATTTCCTCGAGAAAGGATCCGTTTAAGCAACAAACACTTTGCACTTGGATCTGAGATAGAAGGTTCACCCAACTGATCTTAGGGTATTCTACGAAGATGCATTTGTCCGCCTTGGGTTCGACCTCATTAGGTGAAAACATTTTTCCACACAAGTGTCGCAGCCCCAAACATTAAGAAATGACAGCTTAGGTTTCTATCAAACCATAATTCACACGGTGTCATCTCAATGGATTTAGATGGTGCCCTATTTAAAGTGAATGTAGTTGTCTCTAATGCATAACCCCAAAATTTTAGTAGTAAAACGATAAGAGACATCATAGCACGCACTATATCCAATAGAGCATGACTATGACGTTCGGACACACCATCACACTATGGTGTTCCAGGTGGCGTTAGTTGTGAAACAAATTTCACATTGTCTTAAGTTGTATGCCAAACTCGTAACTCAGATATTCACCTCCACGATCACATCGCGGTCATTTTTATCTTCTTGTCACGATGATCTTAAACTTCACTCTGAATTTGCTTGAACCTTTCAAACGATTCAGACTTGTGTTTCATTAAGTAAATATACACTATATCTACTCAAATTATCAGTGAAGGTACGAAAATAACGATATCCACTGCACGCTACAAGACTCACTGGATTGCATACATCAACATGTATCATTTCCAATGAATCACTTGCCCTCTCCATCCAACGGGGTCCTTTAAGTCATCTTGCCCAAGAGGCACGGTTCGCATGTCTCAACCGATTCGAAATCGAATGAGTCCAAAGATCCATCAGCATGGAGTTTCTTCATGCGCTTTATACCAATATGACATTTAGCGGCAGTGCCACAAGTATGTGGTACTATCATTATTAACTTTGTATCTTTTGACATCAGTGTTATGAACATGTGTATTACTACGATCAAGATTTCAACAAACCATTCTCACTGGGTGCATGACCATTGAAGGTATTATTCATGTAAACAGAATAACCATTATTCTCTAACTTAAATGAATAACTGTATTGCAATAAACATGATCTAATCATGTTCATGCTCAACGCAAAACACCAAATAACATTTGTTTAGGTTCGTCACTAATCCTGAAGGTAGAGTGAGCGTGCGATGTTGATCACATCAACCTTGGAAACCTTTCCAACATATATCGTCACCTCACCCTCAGCTAGTTCTCCGTTTATTCCGCAGCTTTTATTTCGAGTTACTAACATTTAGCAACCGAACCGGTATCCAATACCCAGGTGCTACTAAGAGTACCAGCAAGGTACACATTAATAACTCGTATATCAAATATACTTATATCAATGTTGCCAGCCTTCTTATCTACCAAGTATCTAGGGTCGTTCCGCTTCAGCGACCGCTCACCTCATAACAGAAGCACTTAGTCTCGGGTTTTGAGTTCAACTTTGGGTTGCTTCACTGGAGCAGCAACTGACTTGCTATCCATGAAGTTTCCCTCCTTGCTCTTGCCCTTCTCAAAACTAGTGGTTTGATTAACCATCAACACTTGACGCTCCTTCTTGATTTCTACCTTCGCGGTGTCAAACATCGCGAACAGCTCAGGGATCAATATTCCTATCCCTGGCGTTTTATAGTTCATCACCAAGTTCTAGTAGCTTAGTGACAGTGACTTGGAGAACTATATCAATCACTATCTTATCTAGAAGATCAACTCCCACTCGATTCAAGCGATTGTAGCACCCAGACAATCTGAGCACATGCTCAACGATTGAGCTATTCTCTTTCACCTTGCTGGCAAAGAATCTTGTTGGAGATCTCATATCTCGCAACACGGGCACGAGCCTAAGATCACAATCTCAGCTCTTAGAACATCTCATATGTTTCGTGACGTTCAAAACGTTTCGGAGCCTCAATTCTAAGCCGTAATGCATGACGCACTAAACTATCAAGTAGTCATCGGAACGTGCCTGTCAGATGTTCACAACATCTAAAGACGACGCTAGAGGGGGTGGCGCACCGAGCGGTGCATTAAGGACATAAGCCTTCTGTGCAGCAATGAGGACAATCCTCAGATCATGGACCCAGTCCGCAATATTGCTACCATCATCTTTCAACTCTATTTCTCTAGGAACATATAAAAATTAAGGGAGGCACAGCGCGAGCTAGTAATCTACAACATAATTTGCAAAGACACTATTGATTATGTTCATGATAATGAGTTCAATTAATCATATTACTTAAGAACTCCCACTCAAATTGACATCCCTCCGGTCATTCGAGTGATACGTGATCCAAATTCACCAACTCAAGTCCGATCATCACGTGAGTTGAGGTGGCTGCAATGGTGCACATCATTATGTTGATCGTATCTACTATATGACTCATGTTCGACCTTTCGGTCTCTTGTGTTCCAAGGCCATGTCTGTACATGCTAGGCTCGTCAAGTTTAACCCGAGTGTTCTGTTTGTGCAACACTGGCTTGCACCCGTTGTATGTGAACGTAGAGTCTATCACACCCGATCATCACGTCGTGTCTCAACACGACGAACTTTCGCAACGGTGCACACTCGGGGTGAACACAATTTATCTTGAAATTAAGTGAGGGATCACCTTATAATGCTACCGTCGTCCTAAGCAAAACAAGGTGCATAAAAAGCATTAACATCACATGCAAATCATAAGTGACATGATATGGCCATGAACTTGTGCTTTTGATCTCCATCTAGAAAGCACCGGCATGATCTCCATCGTCACCGGCATGACACCATGATCTCCATCATCATGATCTCCATCAACGTGTCGCCATCAGGGTTGTCACACCCTGCATGCTTCTACTACTATTGCTACCATTTAGCGATAAAGTAAAGCATTACATAGCGCTTAATGATTGACACGCAGGTCATACAATAATTAAAGACAACCCTATGGCTCCTGCCGGTTGCCGTATTCATCGACATGCAAGTCGTGATAATCTATACATCACATGATCATCTCATACATCACATATATCGGATCATGTAATTGGCCATATCATATCACAACATACCCTACAAAAACAAGTTAGACGTCCTCTAATTGTTGTTGCATGTTTTACGTGGCTGCTACGCGTATATAGCAAGAACAATTCTCACCTACGCAAAACCACAACGTTGATACACTAGTTGCTTTTCATCCTTCTCAAGGACCGCCTTTGTCGAATCCGATCCAACTAAAGTGAGAGAAACTGTCACCCGCAAGCCATCTAGGCAACAAGTTGCGTCGAGGGAACCGGTCTCTCGTAAGCGTACGAGTAATGTTGGTCCGGGCCGCTTCATCTCACAATCCCGCTGAACCAAAATACGACCAAGGGAGGAAGAAATCTAAGCATCAATGCCCACAAACCTTTTGTGTTCTACTCGAGATTTCATCGAACCATCAACGTAGCTCTGATACCACTGTTGGGGAACGTCGCATGGGAAACAAAAAATTTCCTACGCACACGCAAACCTATCCATGGTGATGAGCATCTATGAGAGGGAGAGTGGATCTACATACCCTTGTAGATCGCTAAGCGGGAAGCGTTAAGAAACGCGGTTGGTGTAGTCGAACATCTTTGCGATCCAAATCGCCGAGCGTCCCGCGATCTCATCACGATCCGTCCCGCGATCCAATCACGATCCGTCTCGTGAACTCATCACGATCCGTCCCGCGATCTCATCATGATCCATCTCATGATCTTGATCACGATCTGTCCCGCGAACTCATCACGATCCGTTCCGCGATCTCATTGTGAACCGTCTCGCGATCTCGATCACGGTCCTTCCGATCTAGCGCCGAACGGACGGCACCTCCGCGTTCAGCACACGTGCAGCTTGATGACGATCTCCACCGTCTTGATCCAGCAAGAGGAGGTGGAGAGGAGAGAGAGTTCATCAGCAGCGTGATGGTGCTCCGGTGATGGTGGTGGTGGAGCAATTCCGGCAGGGCTTTGCCTAAGCACTGCGGAAAACCAATCTAGAGGAGCACCGGTGGAACGGGTAGCACGTGGCCGTAAAATCTAGTGCAAAACCCTCTATTCCACAATATATATAGGAGGGAGGGAGAGGAGGGCTTGGCGCCAGCCAAAAGACTCCTAGGAGTTGGCCGGCTAGAGGGGGAGGAGTCCTACTCCTCCTCCACTCCTAGTAGGAGTAGGACTCTTCCTTTTTAGCCTTTTTTCCACCTTTTCCTTTAGGATTCTTGCCTCCTGCGCCATGGGCCTTGGTGTGGCTGTTTCTCCAGCCCACTAAGGGCTGGTTATCACTCTCCACAGCCCATGGACCCTCTGGGGTCGAAATACCCCTCCCGGAGGTCTCCCGGTACACTACCGGCACTCCCGGTACACTACCGATGAGCCCGAAACTTTTCCGGCGACCAAACTGGGACTTCCTATATATGAATCTTTACCTCCAGACCATTCCGGAGCTCCTCGTGATGTCCAGGATCTCATCCGGGACTCCGAACAACCTTCGGTCACCACCATACATAACTCTACACTACCGAAACGTCACCGAACCTTAAGTGTGCAGACCCTGCGGGTTCGAGAACTATGTAGACATGACCGAGACACCTCTACGGCTAATAACCAATGGCGGGACTAGGACGTCCACATTGGTTCCTACATATTCTACGAAGATCTTTATCGGTCGAACCTCTATCTCAAGGATTCAGTCAATCTCGTATAACGTTCCCTTTGTTCTTCGGTATGTTACTTTCCCAAGATTCGATCGTCGGTATCTTCATACCTAGTTCAACCTCGTTACTAGGAAGTCTCTTTACTCGTACCATAATACAAGATCCCGCAACTAACAATTAGTCACATTGCTTGCAAGGCTCATTGTGATGTTGTATTACCGAGTGGGCCCCGAGATACCTCTCCGTAACACGGAGCAACAAATCCCAGTCTCGATCCATGCCAACTCAACAGACACCCTCGGAGATACCTGTAGAGCACCTTTATAGTCACCCAGTTACGTTGCGACATTTGATACACACAAGGCACTCCTCCGATATCCGTGAGTTTCATGATCCCATGGTCATAGGAACATATACTTGACATGCAAAAAACAGTAGCATTAAACTGATACGATCATATGCTAAGTTTTTAGTTTGGGTCTTGCCCATCACATCATTCTCCTAATGATGTGATCCCGTTATCAAATGACATCTCATGTCAATGGCTAGGAAAACTTAACCATCGTTTGATCAACGAGCTAGTCCATTAGAGGCATACTAGGGACATGGTGTTGTCTATGTATCCACACATGTATCTGAGTTTCCAATCAATACAATTACAGCATGGATAATAAACGATTATCACGAACAAGGAAATATGATAATAACTAATTTATTATTGCCTCTAGGGCATATTTCCAACAATCATGTCACTTACGATTTGCATGTGATGTTAATCCTTTTATGCACCTTGTTTTGCTTAGGACGACGGTAGCATTATAAGGTGATCCCTCACTTAATTTCAAGATAAATTGTGTTCTCCCCGAGTGTGCACCGTTGCGAAAGTTCGTCGTGTTGAGACACCACGTGATGATCGGGTGTGATAGAATCTACATTCACATACAACAGGTGCAAGCCAGTGTTGCACATGCAGAACACTCGGGTTAAACTTGACGAGCCTAGCATGTACAGACATGGCCTCGGAACACAAGAGACTGAAAGGTCGAAGATGAGTCATATAGTAGATATGATCAACATGATGATGTTCACCATTGCAGCCACCTCAACTCACGTGATGATCGGACTTGAGTTGGTGAATTTGGATCATGTATCACTCGAATGACCGGAGGGATGTCAATTTGAGTGGGAGTTCTTAAGTAATATGATTAATCAAACTCATTATCATGAACATAGTCAGTAGTATCTTTGCAAATTATGTTGTAGATTACTAGCTCGCGTTGTAGCTCCCTTGTATTTTTATATGTTCCTAGAGAAATAGAGTTGAAAGATGATGGTAGCAATATTGAGGAATGGGTCCATGGTCTGAGGATTGTCCTCATTGCTGCACAAAAGGCTTATGTCCTTAATGCACCGCTCGGTGCGCCAACCCCTCTAGCATCGTCTGTAGATGTTGTGAACATCTGACAAGCATGTTCTGATGACTACTTGTTAGTTTAGTGCGTCATGCATTACGGCTTAGAATTGAGGCTCTGAAACGTTTTGAACGTCACGGAACATATGAGATGTTCTAGATCTGAAATTAGGATCCCAGGCTCATGCCCGTGTTGCGAGATATGAGATCTCCAACAAGATTCTTTGCCTGCAAGATGAAAGAGAATAGCTCAATCATTGAGAATGTGATCAGATTGTCTGGGTGCTACAATCGCTTGAATCGAGTGGGAGTTGATCTTCCAGATAAGATAGTGATTGATATAGTTCTCCAAGTCACTGTCACTAAGATACTAGAACTTGGTGATGAACTATAAAATGCCAGGGATAGAATTAATGATACCTGAGCTATTCGCGATGTTTGACACCGTGAGGTAGAAATCAAGAAGGAGCGTCAAGTGTTGATGGTTAGTAAAACCACTAGTTTCGAGAAGGTCAAGGGCAAGGAGGGAAACTTTATGGATGGCAAGTCAGTTGCTGCTCCAGTGAAGCAACCCAAAGTTGAACCCAAACCCGAGACTAAGTGCTTCGATTATGAGGAGAGTTGTCGTTGAAGCGGAACAACCCTAGATACTTGGTAGATAAGAACGCTGGCAACGTCGACACAAGTATATTTGATATATGTGTTATTGATGTGTACCTTGCTAGTACTCCTAATAGCACCTGGGTATTGGATACCGGTTCGGTTGCTAAATGCTAGTAACTCGAAATAAAAGCTACAGAATAAACGGAGAACTAGCTAAGGGTGAGGTGACGATGTGTGTTGGAAATGTTTTCAAGGTTGATGTGATCAACATCGCACGCTCTCTCTACCTTCGGGATTAGTGACAAACCTAAATAAATGTTATTTGGTGTTTTGCTTTGAGCATGAACATGATTAGATCGTGTTTATTGCAACATGGTTATTCATTTAAGTTAGAGAATAATGGTTATTCTGTTTACATGAATAATACGGTCAATGGTCATGCACCTAGTGAGATTGGTTTGTTGAAATCTTGATCGTAGTAATACATATGTTCATAACATTGATGCCGAAAGATACAAAGTTAATAATGATAGTACCACATACTTGTGGCACTGCCTCTAAATGTCATATTGGTATAAAGCACATGAAGAAACTCCATGTCGATGGATCTTTGGATTCATTCGATTTCGAATCGGTTGAGACATGCGAACCATGCCTTTTGGGCAAGATGACTAAGGACCCCGTTTTCTGGATTGATGGAGCGGGCAAGTAGTTTATTGGAAATGATACATGTTGATGTATGCAATCCATTGAGTCTTGTAGCGTGCGGTGGATGTCATTATTTTGTTACCTTCACTGATGATTTGAGTAGATATAGTGGATACTTACTTAATGAAACACAAGTCTAAATCGTTTGAAAGGTTCAAGAAAATTCAGAGTGAAGTTTAAGATCATCATGACAAGAAGATAAAAATGTCTGCAATATGATCATGGAGGTGAATATCCGAGTTGCGAGTTTGGCATGCAACTTTAGACAATGTGAAAGTTGTTTCACAACTCATGCCACCTGGAACACCATAGTGTGATGGTGTGTCCGAACGTCATAGTCATGCTCTATTGGTGGTGCGTGCTATGATGTCTCTTATCGTTTTACTACTATAATTTTGGGGTTATGCATTAGAGACAACTACATTCACTTTAAATAGGGCACCATCTAAATCCGTTGAGATGACACCGTGTGAATTATGGTTCGATAGAAACCTAAGCTGTCATTTCTTAATGTTTGGGGTTGTGACGCTTGTGTGGAAAATGTTTTCACCTAATAAGCTCGAACCCAAAGCGGACAAATGCATCTTCATAGGATACCCTACGAACAATTGGGTATACCTTCTATCTCAGATCAAAGTGCAAAGTGTTTGTTGCTAGAAACGGGTCGTTTCTCGAGAAAGAGTTTCTCTTGAAAGAATTGAGTGGGAGGAAGATAGAACTTGATGAGGTTGTTTAACCTTTGTTCAACAAGATAGTAGCGCAGCACAGGAAGATGTTTTTGTGAAGCCTACGTTAGTTGAAGAGGAAGTCAATGATGATGATCATGAAGCTTCGGATCAAGTTACTATCGAACCTCGTAGGTCGACAAGGATGCGTACTGCTCCTGAGTGGTACGACAACCCTGTCTTGGAGGTCATGTTGTTGAACAAGGATGAACCTACGAGCTATGGAGAAGCGATGATGGGCCCGGATTCCGACAAATGGTTAGAGGCCATGAAATCCGAGAAAGGATCCATGTATGAAAACCAAGTATAGACTTGGTCGTTGGTCGGCAGGTCGTCGAGTACAAATGGACCTTTAAGATGAAGACATATGCTGATGGTAAATGTCACCATTTATAAAGCTCGACTTGTCGCAAAGAAGTTTCCGACAAGTTCAAGGAGTTGACTATGATGAGACTTTCTCACTCGTAACGGTGCTAAAGTCTATTGGAGTAATGTTAGCAGTTGCTGCATTTTTCAATTATGAAATCTGCCAGATGGATGTCAAAACATCGTTTCCTTAACGGTTTACTTGAGGAAAGGTTGTATGTGATACAACCAGAAGGTTTTGTCAGTCCTAAGGATGCTAAAAGGTGTGCAAGCTTCAGTGAGCCTTCTATGGACTGAAGCAAGCATCTCGGAGTTGGAATATACACTTTGATGAGGTGATCAAAGTTTTGAAGTTTATACAAAGTTTACGAGAAACTTGTATTTACAATAAAGTGAGTGGGAGCACTATAGAATTTCTGATAAGTATATGTGGATGACATATTGTTGATCGGAAGTATTGTAGAATTTCTAGAAAGCATAAACGGTTGTTTGGAAAGTGATTTTCAAAGGAAGAGCTGGATAAAGCTACCTAATTGTTGAGCATAAAGATCTATAGAGATAGATCAAGATGCTTGATGAGACTTTCAATGAGTACATACCTTGACAAGATTTTGAAAGAGTTCAAAATGGATCAGTCAGAGAAAGAGTTCTCGCCTGATTTGTAAGGTGTGAAGTTGAGTGAGACTCAAAGCTCGACCACGGCAGAAGAAATAGAAAGGACGAACGTCGTCCCCTATGCCTTAGCCATAGGCTCTGTATAGTATGCCATGCTGTGTACCGCACCTGTGTGTGCCTTGCCATGAGTCTGTCAAGGGGTACAAAAGTGATCCAGGAGTGGATCACTGGACATCGGTCAAGATTATCGTTAGTAACTAAAACACTAAGGAGATGTTTCTCAATTATGGAGGTGATAAAGAGTTCGTCGTAAAGAGTTAATTCGATGCAAGCTTTAACACCAATCCGAATGACTCGTAGTAGCAATCTGGATACGTATAGTGGAGCAGCCATTTGCAATAGTACCAAGTGGAGTGTGGTAGCAGTGTTTACGGTTTCGCATAGAGATTTGCAAAGTACACAAGGATCTGAATGTCGCAGACCCGTTGACTATAAGACCTCTCTCACATGCAAAGCATGATCGAGCCCCAGAACTCATTGGGTGTTAGATTCATAACAATGCGAATCACATAGTGATGTGAACTAGATTATTGACTCTAGTGCAAGTGGGAGACTGTTGGAAATATGCCCTAGAGGCAATAGTAAATTAGTTATTATCATATTTCCTTGTTCATGATAATCATTTATTATCCATGCTATAATTGTGTTGATCGGAAACTCGGATGCATGTGTGGATACATAGACAAAACCACGTCCCTAGTATGCCTCTAATAGACTAGCTCGTTGATCAAATGTTGGTTAAGGTTTCCTAGCCATGGACAAGAGATGTCAGTTGATAACGGGATCACATCATTAGGAGAATGATTTGATGGACAAGACCCAAACTACAAACGTAGCATATGATCGTGTTAGTTTATTGCTACTGTTTTCTGCATGTCAAGTATATGTTCCTATGACCATGAGATCATGCAACTCACGGACAACGGAGGAGTGCCTTGTGTTTATCAAACATCGCAACGTAACTGGGTGACTATAAAGGTGCTCTATAGGTATCTCCGATGGTGTCTGTTGAGTTGGCATGGATCAAGACTGGGATTTGTTACTCCGTGTGACGGAGAGGTATCTCAGGGCCCACTCGGTAATACAACATCACAATGAGCCTTGCAAGCAATGTGACTAAGTGTTGGTCACGGGATCTTGTATTACAGAACGAGTAAAGAGACTTTCCGGTAATGAGATTGAACTAGGTATGGAGATACCGACGATCGAATCTCGGGCAAGTAACATACCGAAGAACAAAGGGAACATCATACGGGATTAACTGAATCCTTGACACAAAGGTTCGACGGATAAAGATCTTCATAGAATATGTAGGAACCAATATGGGCATCTAGGTCCCGCTATTGTTTATTGACCGTAGAAGTGTCTCGGTCATGTCTACATAGTTCTCGAACCCGCAGGGTCTGCACACTTAAGGTTTGGTGACGTTTTGGTAGTATAGAGTTATGTATGGTAGTGACCGAAGGTTGTTCGGAGTCCCGGATGAGATCTCGGACATCACGACGAGCTCCGGAATGGTCCGGGGGTAAATATTTATATATATGAAGTCCTATTTTGGTCGCCGGAAAAGTTTCGGGCTCATCGGTAGTGTACCGGGAGTACCGGTAGTGTACCGGGAGTGCCGGTAGTGTACCGGGAGACCATCGGGAGGGGTATTTCGACCCAAGAGGCTACATGGGCTGTGGGAGAGTGAATACCAGCCCTTAGTGGGCTGGTGGAAGTCCCACACAAGGCCCATGAGGCTGGGAAGAAAAGCCCAAAGAGAAAAAGGTGGGAAAAGGCAAAAATAGGATGAATCCTTGTCCTACTAGGATTGGAGGTGGATTCCACCTCTCCTACTTGGTTTGGTCGACCCAAGAGCTGGCTCTTTGAGAGCCAAGACTCCTCCTCTCTTCCTCTTATATATACTAGAGGTTTTATGGTTTTTTGCACCTGATTTTCAGCCACGTGCTACCCGTTCCTCTAGTGCATAGTTTCTCCTCTAGATCGGATTTCTGCAGTGCTTAGGCGAAGCCCTGCCGGAATAGCTCGACCACCATCTCCGGAGCACCGTCACGCTGCTGGAGAACTCTTCTACCTCTCCTCTCCCTCTTGCTGGATCAAGAAGGCAGAGATTGTCATCAAGCTATACGTGTGCTGAACGCGGAGGTGCCTTCCGTTCGGCGCTAGATCGGAAGGACCGTGATCAAGATCGCGAGACGGATCGTGATAAGATCGCGGGACGGATCGTGATGAGTTCATGGGACAGATCGTGATCAAGATCATGAGACGGATCGTGATGTGATCGCGGGACGGATCGTGATGAGTTCGCGGGACGGATCGTGATTGGATCGCAGGATGGATCGTGATGAGATCGCGGGACGCTCGGCGATTTGGATCGCGAAGACGTTCGACTACACCAATCGCGTTTCTTAACGCTTCCCACTTAGCGATCTAGAAGGGTATGTAGATCCACTCTCCCTCTCGTAGATGCTCATCACTATGGATAGATCTGCGTGTGCGTAGGAAATTTTTTATTTCCCATGCGACGTTCCCCAACAATATGTTCCTATGACAATGAGATCATGCAAATTACGAACACCGGAGGAGTGCCTTGTGTGTATCAAACGTCACAATGTAACTGGGTGACTATAAAGGTGCTCTACAGGTATCTTCGAGGGTTTCTGTTGAGTTGGCATGGATCAAGACTCGGATTTGTTACTCCGTGTGATGGAGAGGTATCTCAAGGCCCACTCGGTAATACAACATCACAATAACCCTTGCAAGCAATGTGTCTAAGTGTTAGTCACGGGATCTTGTATTACAGAACAAGTAAAGAGACTTGTCGGTAACGAGGTTGAACTAGGTATGGAGATACCGATGATCAAATCTCGGGCAAGTACATACCGAAGAACAAAGGGAACATTATATGGGATTAACTGATTCCTTGACATAGAGGTTCGACCGATAAAGATCTTCGTAGAATATGTAGGAACCAATATGGGCATCCAGCTCCCGCTATTGGTTATTGACCGTAGAGGTTTCTCGGTCATGTCTACATAGTTCTCGAACCCACAGGGTCTGCACACTTAAGGTTTGGTGACGTTTCGATAGTATAGAGTTATGTATGGTGACGACCAAAGGTTGTTCGGAGTCCCGGATGAGATCCCTGACGTCACGAGTAGCTCCGGAATGGTCCGGAGGTAAAGATTCATATATAGGAAGTCCTGTTTTGGTCACCGAAAAAGTTTCGAGCTCATCGGTAGTGTACCGGGAGTGCCGATAGTGTACCGGGAGGCCACCGGGAGGGGTATTTCGTCCCAAGAGGCTTCATGGGCTTTGGGAGAGTGAATACCAGCCCTTAGTGGGCTGGTGGAAGTCCCACACAAGGCCCATGTGGCTGGGAAGAAAAGCCCAAAAGGAAAAAGGTGGAAAAAGGCAAAAAAGGCAAATTAGGGAAGGAGTCCTAATCCTACTAGGAGTGGAGGAGGTGGACTCCTCCCAAGCTGGTTCGGCCGACTCCTTTAGGAGCCCTTGCGCCAGTCCTCCTCCCTCCCTCCTATATATACTGGTGGTATTGGGTGTTTTGCACATGATTTTACGGCCATGTGCTACCCGTTCCACTGGTGCTCCTCTAGATTGGTTTTCCGCAGTGCTTAGGCGAAGCCCTGCCGGAATTGCTCCACCACCATCGCCGGAGCGCTGTCACGCTACCGATGAAATCTTCTTCCTCTCCACTTCCTCTTGCTGGATCAAGACGGTGGAGATCATCATCAAGCTGCACGTGTGCTGAACGCGGAGGTGCCGTCCGTTCGGCGCTAGATCGGAAGGACCGTGATCAAGATCGCGAGACGGTTCGTGATGAGTTCACGGGAAGGATCATGATGAGATCACGGGACGGATCGTGACAAGTTCATGGAACGGATCATGATGAGATCGCAGGACGGATCGTGACGAGTTCACAGGACGGATCGTGATGAGATCGCGGGACGCTCGGCGATTTGGATCGCGAAGACGTTCGACTACACCAACCGCGTTTCTTAATGCTTCCCGCTTAGTGATCTACAAGGGTACGTAGATCCACTCTCCCTCTCGTAGATGCTCATCACCATGGATAGATCTTACGTGTGCGTAGGAAATTTTTTGTTTCCCATGCAACGTTCCCCAACAGTTTATTGCAACACGGTTATTCATTTAAGTTAGAGAATAATGGTTATTCTGTTTACATGAATAATACCTTCAATGGTCATGCACCCAATGAGAATGGTTTTTTGAATCTAGATCATAGTATACACATGTTCATAACATTGATACCAAAAGATACAAAGTTAATAATGAGAGTACCACATACTCGTGGCACTGCTGCTGAATGTCATATTGGTGTATGAAGACTGGGATTTGTTACTCCGTATGACGAAGTGGTGTCTCAAGGCCCACTCGGTAATACAACATCACAACAAGCCTTGCAAGCAATGTGACTAAAGTGCTAGCCACGGGATCTTGTATTACGTAACGAGTAAAGAGACTTGCCGGTAACGAGATTGAACTAGGTATAGAGATACCGACGATCGAATCTCGGGCAAGTAACATACCGAAAAACAAAGGGAACATCATACGGGATTATCTGAATCCTTAACATAGAGGTTCAACCGATAAAGATCTTCGTAGAATATGTAGGAGACAATACGGGCATCTTGGTCCCTCTACTGGTTATTGACCGTAGAGGTGTCTCGGTCCTGTCTACATAGTTCTCGAACCCGTAGGGTCTGCACACTTAAGGTTCGGTGACGTTTCGGCAGTATTGAGTTATGCATGTTGGTGACCGAAGGTTGTTCAGAGTCCTGGATGAGATCACGGACGTCACGAGAAGATCCGGAATGGTCTGTAGGTAAAGATTGATATATAGGAAATTGGTATTTGGGTTCCAGAAAAGTTTCGGGCACTACCAGTAGCGTACCGGGAGTGACGAAAGGGTTTCGGGGGTGCACCGGGAGGGGCCCACCCACCCCGGGGGCCACATGGGCCTAAGTGGTTGCGCACCAGCCCATAGTGGGCTGGACAACCGACCACATAGGGCCCTTGCGCCCAAGGGTAGGTGAGGAGGTGCCTTGGAGGGGAGGGAGACCTCCCTAGGGCGCCCACCTCCCTTGTGGGACGTGGACTCCTCCCTATCTTGGCCGGCCAGCCCTCCTTGGAGGAGGGGCCAAGGCTGGGCCCTACCTACCCCTTCCTCCTATAAATAGAGAGGGAGAGGGAGGGCAGCACCACCCTAAGGCATAGGTGCAGCCCTCCCTCTCTCCCTAGATCTGTTTCTCCTCGAAAACGTGTCTGCGGTAGCGCTTGGCGAAGCCCTGCTGAGATCGCTCCACCACCGCCGCCACCATGTTGTTGGGCTACCAGAGAACTCATCTACCTCTCCACCCTTGCTTGTTGGATCAAGGAGGTGGAGATCGTCATCGAGCTATATGTGCGCTGAACGCGGAGGTGCCGTTCGTTCGGCACTAGATCGGAAGGACCACGATGGGATCGCGGGACGGCTCGTGATGAGATCGCGGGACGGCTCGTGATGAGATCGCGGGACGGATCGTGATTGGACCGTGAAGACGTTCAACTACATAAACCGCGTTTCTTAACACTACCTCTTAGCAATCTACAAGGGTATGTAGATTCACTCTCCCTCTCATAGATGATCATCACCATGGATAGATCTTGCGTGTGCGTAGGAATTTTTTTTGTTTCCCGTGCAACGTTCCCCAACAATCAACTCCCCCTAGCTTAACTCATTTCTTGTAGTCAAGCAATTCAATTGATAAACTTAAAGTGATAAAAAAAACTTTTACAAACTCTTTTGTTCTCATTGTTGTATATATGCTTAGCTAGTGTTCATGTTTTTAGCAAATATCATAAATAACGATATCGATGATAATACTTAGCTATTATATTCACTCATGGCAATAACTTAACCAACTAGCGAGCAATAAGAAATATCTCACATGCCACCAATTTTTCAAAACGATCATGATATAATATGATGATATGGTATCATGCTAGCCCTTTCTAAGACCGCAAAACATAAATGCACAACACCTCTGAGGTCCAAGCAAGGACTAAACATTATAATTCAGAGCAGATAAGATCTAATCATGCTCACATCCAACATTAACTAGACTCATTGCATAAAAATGACAATATAGTGCCCTTTGGTATGGTGATTTAGCAAGAAGATGATGACTAAAGAATGAAAATAACATAAAAGTAAACAGAAAGGCCCTTTGCAGAGGGAAGCATTGATTTACAGAGGTGCCAGAGCTCATGGTTTGGAACTGAGATGAAATTGTAATTTTAGGTGACGTGCTTTTCCTGTCAACGTCACGACTGAATTTGGAATATCGTCATGCTAAATAAATTATTGGCGGTTCCCAAGCGGTCATATATAGTTTACTCCCATCCACCATACATACACAAGCCATGGCTGACCTAATCCACGGGTGCCCTCCAGCATGTCAACTGTCTCGAGAGTTTTGTTTAACTTATTTTTGATTATGCGGGACTGAGCATCCTTTTTTACCAACCTCTTTCATGCATTGACAAATGAATAAACGGCCATCTTGAGAATAACCTGCTTAGCATGGAAGATACTGACAGCCACGTCGCTCCACGAGCGGTACGAGCACACAAAACAGATGTTTATTTGAATGTGTAGAGATGACACGTGCAAATTTACTTAGAACAGCAAGGTAATACCACATATAGGTAGATATGATGGACTCATTTGGAACAACTTGGTTTTAAGGATTTGAATGCACAAGTATAATTCCCGCATAGTACATGCGAAGACTAGCAAATGGGTTGAGAAGCGACCAACTAGAGAGCGAAAACGGTCACAACTACGCACTGAGAATAATTGACATTGAACATTAGCAAGAATAGGATATAAACACTCTAAACATAAATATCATCAAGGCTACAATGGATTTGAATCAACAACCCTTTCATGTGTGCAAACTAGACAAGGCTATTTACAGGCTTAAACAAGCTCCAAGGGCATGGTACTCTTGCTTGAGCTCAAAACTACAACAACTTGGGTTCATTCCTTCCAAGGCTGACACATCACTCTTTTTATTTAATAAAACCAGAGTGACCATATTTGTTCTTATTTATGTTGATGGCATCATTGTGACTAGCTCCTCCTTGGAAGCAGTATCAGCATTGTTGAAGGATTTAAGTTTAACGTTTGCCTTGAAGGATTTGGGAGATCTACATTTCTTTCTTAGAACAGAGGTCAAGAAAATTAATGATGGAATGGTTCTAACACAAGAAAAATATGCTTTGGATCTCCTAACCAAAGTAGGTATGAAAGACTGCAAGGCGGCACCTACACCTTTGTGTAGTACTGAGAAAATTCAGCTTATGATGGAGAACCTCTTGGGCCAGAAGATGGTACAAGGTATAGAAGTAGTGCTGGCGCATTGCAGTATTTGACTATTACAAGACCAGATATTTTGTTCTCAGTAAACAAAATATGTCAGTATTTGATTGCACCAACTACAGTTCATTGGATTGCAGCTAAAAGAATTGTCAAATATATCAAGGACACAATAAACTCAGGATTAGCATACAAAAAGTCATTTTCTACTTTGTTGAGTGCATTCTCAGATGCAGATTGAGAAGGTGACATTGATGACAGACGATCAATAGGTGATTTTGCAGTGTATTTTGGCTCAAATCTTATATTTTGGAGTGCAATAAAACAATCCATTGTTTCAAGATCAGGTACACAGGAAGAGTACGAGTCTGTAGTTAATGCCACTAGAGAACTCATTTGGTTGCAACTCTTGTAAAGGAACTCAAAGTTCCTATAAGAGAAGTTCCTTGTCTTTGGTGTGATAATTTTGGTGCAACTTACCTTTCAGCTAATCATGTGTTTCATGTACGAACTAAACACATTGACATTGACTATCATTCTGTAAGATAAAAGGTGGCCAATAACTTCTTGATATAAAGTTTATTTCCTATAAGGATCAGATTGCAAATGGTTTTACAAAGACATTGCATGTGAAAGATTTGAAGAAGTTCAGGTGCAATCTCACCTCGACCAAGGTCTGATTGAGAGGGGCTGTTAGGAATAGTCTAGAGAAGTCTAGATATTCTATTGTACTCGGTTGGTTGAGATAAAGCCAAACAGAAGTCTTGTAAAAACATCTTGTATACGCTCTGACCAGGCTTGTCGATCTATATAAACACGAAACCAGCGGCCTACTACGGTAGGTTAACACGCTTCCTAGTTCCACAACTCCATCTCAGGAAACTCGGTCAGCTCACTTTGTCAAGCTCACATCACATTCATATGTAACTAGGAAGGATGATACAGACAACGAGCGAGCTGGTTTCTGATATGGAAGGGAGCGTGGCGACGAAGACGCTTCTCGTGGCGGGCGCGGCGGCGGCGCTCCTGCTGCTCCCGCTGCTGTTGCCCCCACTGCCACCGCCGCCGCCGCTGCTTCTGCTCGTCCCCGTGGCGCTCATGCTCGCGCTGCTCGCCCTCGCTTTCCTCGTCCCCAACCGCGACGTCGCCGCCGCCCGCGGAGCACCGTGGTCCGTGTGACCATTTCCCCCGCTGAATTGACGGTGGCGTGTTGTGGTCGTCGTTCGCGGATGCAGCAATGGAAGGGCACGGCGCCATTGAGGAGATCGATCGACGCGCAGTGCGTGCGCGCCCATGATCGTGTAAGCTGCTGTAAATAATCTTGTGCAGCAGATCCTCGATCTCGTTGATTATCAGGGTTGATTATTCCAGAGATATTTGAGGGTTCGATGTGCATCTGCAAGGAAGGAGAACTGACCAAGTATTAGTTTGGGCGAGATGAAGATCCATTTACTGTGGACATGCAGATATTGTTCTTCTTGCTTGCATACATACCTTCTTCGATAGTATTGCTATTTGCATATTGCAGTTATGCGTTAAGAATGCGACCAATGATAGTTGAAAACTCGATGAACCAGATCAGAGTGCCTTGTGCCTTCTCCTTGCTTGTGAAGGCAAGTGACTTTGCAAACTATACACTGCAATTGTACTCGCAAGTTACACCCCATTTCGCTCATTATAATCAAGTTACTATTCAGGTTCAGCGCACAACTTGTACTTGCTGGACTTGATGATTTGCTTCATATATAAAGCTGGACGAAAGTCTATTTAAAAAAAAAAACTCATACTTGACAGTAAGCTGTTTGGTCGACCATTTCAATGGGTACAATTTCACCAACTCTTGATGAATTGCAAGAGACCATAGACAGGTCCCTGCGGCTGCAAGCATGCACTTGGGTCTAATCCAACATTGTTAATAGGTACAGTGGCCAAGTGCAGGCTCATCAAACCGCGGACCCCAGCCAAAACGGGGATACCGTCCTAGGTTGGTTAGTTGAGACTTTCGAATCCTCGAACCAAATTCTGGACCGTTGCCTTGTTGTTTCTTGCCTAGTGGCCATTGCGTAGTCTGAATCAAAGCTACCAAAACCAAGGCCACTTGGGCGTGCGCCTTAATCTATCCATCATGTTGGTACTAAATTAGCTTCTGCACCATATACAGATGCATGCATCGAGCCTGGCAACGACAAGACTGGCGCAGCTAGCATAATTAGCTTCTCACACCCATAGAAAAAGGCTCATTTGTCCCGGTTCTAGAGGGTCATTTGTCCCGGTTTCGGAACCGGGACTAAAGGGTCGTTACTAATGCCCAAAAATTTTAGTCCCGGTTTGCCCACCAACCGGGACAGATGGGGCTCCACGTGGCCTCTGCGGCTTGCCCGGGCAGGAGGGCCTTTTGTCCCGGTTGGTAGCACCAACCGGGACCAAAATGCATCCACGAGTCAGCAGTTCCGGGGCTGGGGTTTTGTGTTTTTTTTAGAGGGGGGATGGGGGTTT
This sequence comes from Hordeum marinum, assembly GCA_022496015.1. Lineage (NCBI taxonomy): Eukaryota > Viridiplantae > Streptophyta > Magnoliopsida > Poales > Poaceae > Hordeum > Hordeum marinum. Next base: position 525,325,032 of record CM039674.1, on the reverse strand, counting down.
TGTAGGATTAATTTTGGGGTTTAATATATTGTGTTAGCTAGCTAATAGAGAGAGGTGTCCTCTCTTATCTCCGTGCTTGGTCGATGCTACGTACTATACATATAGAGAGGACTCGACATGCTAGCTAGTAAGCAAATGAAGGAATTAAACCATTAAGTACAGAAGATCGTCATGAACATATACAGAGAGAAGTGAGATTGTTCGAACAACAAGTTTTCGTTATCTATCCGACGCTACTGGCTACATATATACAATATAAGATCTCTTACAATACCCTAACATCTAAAATCAAGTTACATATGGTATTCTCCCTCTTTCCTGATGACGTGTTCAAGAAAGAATCCCGCCAATTCCTCTTGAATAGCTATTATGCGATCTTGTGGTAGGAGTTGTTCCTGCAGCTCCCAAAGCTAATTCGAAGAACGGGGTCAATACATATATATGAATGAAACTCAACACAAATGATGGTAATAAAATAAAATTGTGAATATTATTGCTTACGCACATCAAAATCTTTTTTAGAGTAGCCGCCCTGCTTAGAGATCGTCGCGTTGTAGATGAACTCGCATACGTAGTATCCACAAAGATTAGTCCCTTGTTGCTACTACAACCACTTTACGAGAAATAGAGGTCAATCAAACTGATAATCAAGCATTATATAAATGGTATTGATGAAACTAGCTAGAATCAATATATGGGAGATGCGCGGAACTAGCTAGTAGTACTTACTTTCGGGCGTGTAAATTTCAGCTCCTTCGGCTGTCCCGAAGATTTTGTGGTGAACGGTATCCAAACCCTGCCAGACATAAAAAATAATTATTACCTGATATCAGGAAATGAACAAAGTTGCTGAAATGGTGCCATAATGATCGATTGAACTTATTTCTTAAGCATTTCAGTGATGATCGCATACGTCTTGGGATCTTTTCGTCTTGAGTCTAAGACTGTTACTAGTCCCTCCTCAAGCATAATCTCTAGGAGAATAAAGTGGAAGCTGCGCACGCATGCATAACTCATTAATTACATTAATATAACCTCGAGTAAATAAAGGAAAACCGAATATGCACAGTATAACACTCACTCGAAGTTGTAAGGAAAGGTTATTTTTTGTTTGTTTTGATGTTGAAGCAACGATTGTAGCAAGTTGGCCTCGGCTTGTTTGGGATTCTTTTTCATCTCCCATTCATCAAAGAGATTTAGGTTAATGAACCCAATATTATAGATTTCTCTTTGCTTGCATTCGACGATCTTCAATCTACATGATATAGTGAATTATATGTACATGCAATGAAAGAGCTGAGCTATATATAGATACTTAATTAAAGAAGTAGTACTTAAAGACAGTAGCAAGTGACGATTACTTTATCGATGGCCTTTTGATTGAAAAGCTGGAATAACTCCTCAAATGGAACACACAACACGTCAATTCCAACGAGATCGTGCTTGTCTTTAACCATAATCATCAAATTATCCAACCCAGAGTTCTTGCAGGTGTCCATGTACCACTGATGGAATTTTCGCATCATCGTTGGTAGCTATTGATCAGGTCTAACGAGAGGATACCCGTGCCGAAATTCCTGATGTGTTCATGTGTAATCCAGTCGCCACACTCCTCCGGGTGTTTGGAGCGCAGACTGTTCTTGTGTTCATCGACATACGGGGCCACCGAGATAGAATTCTGTAGAACTGTGTAGTGTGCTTGAGACCAAGAATGTCCGTCCCTGCATATTATTGAGTCCCTTCCAATCATGCCTTTTCCAGTCAGTCTCCCCTCATACCGCGATTCAGGTAGACCAATCTTCTTAAGGCCAGGAATGAAGTCGACACAAAACCCAATGACATCCTCTGTTTGATGGCCCATGGAGATGCTTCCTTCTGGCCTAGCGCGGTTACGGACATATTTCCTTAGAACTCCCATGAACCTCTCAAAGGGGAACATATTGTGTAGAAATACGGGGCCCAGAATGAAAATCTCGTCGACTAGATGAACTAGGACATGCGTCATGATATTGAAGAAGGATGGTGGGAACACCAGCTCGAAACTGACAAGACATTACGCCACATCACTCCTTAGCCTTGGTAGGATTTCTAGATCGATCACCTTCTGAGAGATTGCATTGAGGAATGCACATAGCTTAACAATGGCTAATCAAACGTTTTCCAATAGAATCCCCCTCAATGCAACCGGAAGCAGTTGCGTCATAATCACGGGGCAGTCATGAGACTTTAGGTTCTGAAACTTTTTCTCGGCCATATTTATTATTCCCTTTATATTCGACGAGAAGCCAGACGGGACCTTCATACTGAGCAGGCATTCAAAGAAGATTTCCTTCTCTTCTTTGGTAAGAGCGTAGCTAGCAGGACCTTCATACTGCTTTGGAGGCGTGCCGTCTTTTTCGTGCAAATGTTGTAGGTCCTCCCGTGCCTCCGGTGTATCTTTTGTCTTCCCATACATGCCCAAGAAGCCTAGCAGGTTCACGCAAAGGTTCTTTGTCACGTGCATCACGTCGATTGAAGAGCGGACATCTAGGTGTTTCCAGTAGGGTAGGTCCCAAAATATAGATTTCTTCTTCCACATGGATGCGCGTCCCTCGTCGTCATTCGGAACAGATAGTCCGCCGAGACCCTTTCCAAATATTACGTGTAAATCATTGACCATAGCAAGTACGTGATCACCGGTACGCATGGCGGGCTTCTTCCGGTGATCTGCCTCGCCTTTGAAATGCTTGCCTTTCTTACGACATTGATGGTTGGTTGGAAGAAATCAACGATGCCCCAGGTACACATTCTTCCTGCATTTTTCCAGGTATATACTTTCGGTGTCAGCTAAACAATGCGTGCATGCGTGGTATCCCTTGTTTGTCTGTCCTGAAAGGTTACTGAGAGCAGGCCAATCATTGATGGTTACAAATAGCAACGCATGCAGGTCAAATTCCTCCTGTTTGTGCTCATCCCACACACGTACACCGTTTCCATTCCACAGCTGTAAAAGTTCTTCAACTAATGACCTTAGGTACACATCAATGTCATTGTCGGGTTGCTTAGGGCCTTCGATGAGAACTGGCATCATAATGAACTTCCGCTTCATGCACACCCAAGGAGGAAGGTTATACATACATAGAGTCATGGGCCAGGTGTTGTGATTGCTCCTCTGCTCCCCGAAAGGATTAATGCCACCCGTGCTTAAACCAAACCATACGTTCCTTGGGTCATCTCCAAACTCAGCCCGGTACTTTCTCTCGATTTTTCTCCACTGCGACCCATCAGCGGGTGCTCTCAACTTCCCGTCTTTCTTACGGTCTTCATTGTGCCATCGCATCAACTTGGCATGCTCTTTGTTCCTGAACAGACGTTTCAACCGTGGTATTATAGGAGCATACCACATCACTTTGGCAGGAACCCTCTTCCTAGGGGGCTCGCCGTCAACATCACCAGGGTCATCTCGTCTGATCTTATACCGCAATGCACCGCATACCGGGCATGCGTTCAAATCCTTGTACGCACCGCGGTAGAGGATGCAGTCATTAGGGCATGCATGTATCTTCTGCACCTCCAATCCTAGAGGGCATACGACCTTCTTTGTTGCGTACGTACTGTCGGGCAATTCGTTATCCTTTGGAAGCCTCTTCTTAAATATTTTCACTACATCCTCAAATCCCTTGTCAGGTATACCATACTTTGCCTTCCACTGCAGCAATTCCAGTACGGTATCGAGCTTTGTGTTGCCATCTTCGCAATTGGGGTACAACCCTTTTTTGTGATCCTCTAACATCCGATCGAACTTCAGCTTCTCCTTTTCACTTTCACACTGTCTCCTTGCATCAACAATGACCCGGCGGAGATCATCATCGGGCACATCGTCCGGTTCCTCTTGATCTTCAGCTTCCCCCGTTGCAGCATCACCGTATTCAGGGGGCACATAGTTGTCATCGTACTCTTCTTCTTCGCCGTCTTCCATCGTAACCCCTATTTCTCTGTGCTTGGTCCAAACATTATAGTGTGGCATGGATCCCTTATAAAGCAGGTGGGCTTGAATGGTTTTCTGGTCAGAGTAAGACTTCGTATTCCCACATATAGAGCATGGACAACACATAAAACCATTCTGCTTGTTTGCCTCAGCCACTTCGAGAAAATCATGCACGCCCTCAATGTACTCGGAGGTGTGTCTGTCACCGTACATCCATTGCTTGTTCATCTGCGTGCATTAAGTGTGTCAAAAACCATTACAGAACATCATGAATAGATAAGTGACCAAATTATTAGAAGTTCATCATCACATTAAAACCAAAGTACATACATAGTTCTCATTGAACAACATATAGCTCTCCAGAGCATCTAATTAAACCATACATTGAAACTATGTAAAACATTTCAATGCAACAACAAATACGATCATAATCGCAACCAAGGTAACAATTGATCCAACGGCATAATGATACCAAGCCTTGCTATGAATGGCATATTTTCTAATCTTTCTAATCTTCAAGCGCATTGCATCCATCTTGATCTTGTGACCATCTACGACATCCGCAACATGCAACTCCAATATCATCTTCTCTTCTTCAACTCTTTTCTTCTCTTCTTCAACTCTTTTTAATTTTTCTTTTAAATACTCGTTTTCTTCTTCAACTAAATTTAACCTCTCGACAAGAGGGTCGTATGTAATATCCGGTTCACATACCTCCTAGATAAAGACATCTATGTCAAGTTGGTGTCGGCATAATTACCATAAACACTAAATGAAACAAATAGTTATAAAAGATAATATATACCACATCCGACTCATAGACAGGACGAGGGTCGACGGGGGCGGATACCAAAACCATCGCACTATATAATAACAAGCAATAATACAAGTAAGAAAATTAGACAATTATCTATCTAATCATACAAGTAAGAATTTTTTTTTCTTTTATAAAGAAGATAAGAACAAGAGGCTCACCACGGTGGTGCCGGCGACGAGATCGGCGCGGGCGATCGACGGCGGTGAAGACGGGGATGGGACATGACGGACCGCTAAATTTGGACAAATCTTGAGGAAAATGGAGCTTGGAGGTCGAGTTTGGAGAGGAGAAAGCTTAAGTAGTGTGGCTTGGACATTTCATCGAGCACCTCATGTGCATAAGATGTGAGCTAGAGCACCACAAAGCCCTCTCCTCGCCGGCCAGGAAAAAACAGAGCATTGGCTCGCGGGCGAGGGGTATATATAGCCAATTCATTAGTCCCGGTTCGTTTCTGGAACCGGGACTAAAGGCCATCCTTTAGTCCCGGTTCCAGCTATGAACCGGGACCAATGGTTGTGGGCCAGGAGCGAGGCGCATTGGTCCCGGTTCGTGTCTGGAACCGGGACTAATGGGTCCAGACGAACCGGGACCAATGCCCCACGAGGACCGGCCGGCCCCCTGGGCGCACGAACCGGGACGTATGCCCCTATGAGTCCCGGTTTGTGACTGAACCGGGACTAATGGGCTGGCCAGGCCTGAACCAAAGACCTGTTTTTTACTAGTGATTCACACAAAGACCTAGAAAAATATAGCCAGGGTCTTTTCTTTTTGTCAAAATTGTTTGCAAAATGAAGTTCTGTGACCGCTTTACAACATTTTAAGAGATTTATGACTGAACTATTCATATCTGGCGAGTTGCGTGACCGATGGTGTGTTTCTTTCTTTCTGCGCAAAAGCTAGCAGAATATTTTATGAGCAATTGTGCGATGGTTTGCCGATCAAATGCACACGAACGACATAGGCGTAAAAAACTGACCTTTTTAGACGTATAATACATTTAATAACATGCTTCATTTAACACCTTTTCAAAATGTGAACGTTAAAAAACATTTTTGAAATTTTTCTTAAAATGTATGAGTTTCTAGAAAATGTAGGCATTTTTAGAAAAAATATATGATCACTTTTTGAAATCCGTTAAAAATTATGATTTAGTGTTTTTTAAACTTTTTTTTTATTGTTCTTCATATATATAAAAATATTTACCTTGTATTAACTATATATTCCTCGTGTATTTAAAAAAGTACATCATATGTTTATGGCTATATGTAAATGTTGTATTTATATTAAAAAGAAACTAAAAATAAAGGAATACAGAAATAAAACCTCAAAACTAAAACTAAAATAAATCCCCGAAATAATCCCAAAAAATGGGAAAGATAAAAGTCAAAGGAAAACATAAAGAAAAACAGGAGAAAACTGGCTGCAAAAAGGGTAAATGGGCCAGGCTATGGCGCATATTATAGTATTCACTAAAAAGCTAGGCAATATCGCCCGTACTGAGTTATATAATAGAGCTTGTATACAGGTGCTTTTTTTAGCATCATAAACTTTATTCATCAAATGATAGCCAGAACGTTTACATAATGGTGAACAATAAAGTAAGGGATGACAGTTTCCCATGATTCAGACTTGCAAGAACTAATACAATGTTTCACTAAAGCATCCGCGACCGAATTAGCCTCCCTACTACAGTGATCAAAAGTGATACTAGCAAACTCCAGTTCCAGGAGGGAACACTCGGCTATGATTGGCACGCCTGTTCCCATATATGTGTTTGGATCAGAGATGGCCTCAAGTGCATTGAGACAGTCAGACTCGACCGCCAACTTCGTACTCCCTAGATTTTCTCCAAGATTTAACCCACATCGAATACCGATTAGTTCTGCTACTTCTACACTCGCCGCATGCGGTAATAGATGAGTCGCTGCACCTAGGAACTTACCGTGGTTGTCGCGAGCAATTACACCACAAGATACCGTGAACCTATCCGCATGAAAACAAACATCAACATTTATTTTAACAACTCGAATACAGGTGCTACCTAACGGAGCAAGCCTATTTTCGCATGTTCGAGTGTGCTGGCTACAATCACTTCACCCGAACGCTGGTTTTTAGGTTTCCTTTCTTTGAACTGTTTTCTTCAGTTTTATTTGTTTCTTTCCTGGTATTATCCGTTTTCTTTGGGGTTTTTTCTTCCCCTTCTTCTTTTTTTCCTTTCTTTTATTATTTCTTTCAAAGGTTTTCATCGATTTTCGCTGCTTCTTTTCTCTCTATTTTCCCTTTTATTTTTCACAACACATGTCTACATTATCATACACATTGTACATTTGATAAAACATTGGATAGTCTTTCTACATGTTTAACATTTGGTTTTGACCATGAACTGTTCAATTTTTAAAAATAGATGATTAACATTTTTCTAACATATTTTTTGATTTCCATTTTACTCATACACATTGTACATTTTTTGTATACAGCAATTGTCTTATAAATATTTTTAAATTCCCAGACAGATGTATTGAACATTTTTCCAAATACATATTCAACCTTCTTTAGATACATATTGCAACATCCTTTTAATGAAGATATCTTTTTAAACTATGCAAACATTTTTATATACTATAATTTTGTTTTTTGATAATATTTTGAATACATTTATGAAAATTGTGATCAGTTTTTATAAGTAATTGAATTTATTTTCATATACTAATATTATTCTTTCAAGTACACAAACATATATTTTAAATGTCGAAATATCTTTTGTACATACAATTATCAGTTTTTATACACATGATTAACATTTTGCCTTTTGTAAATTCACATTGTACATTTCATATACATCAAAAACTTTTTTTATACACATTTAATATTTTTCATATAGAAAATTAATATTTTAATTATTTTTTGTAAAGTGTTTTTATAATATACATATTTATCATATTTTCAAATCTAAATAAAGGCAAACAAGTCAAAAAGAAACATGTGAATAAATAACAGAAACAAATTAAACGCAAAATATATAAAGCTTAAACATTAAAAACTGAAACAAATCCAATGAATACCATAACAAAAATTCACACAAAAATAAATGAAAAGAATGAAAACCGAAGAGAACCATAAAAGAAAAACACGGGAAAGAATTGAAATCTAAAAATAACGAAAACCCATTGCAATTCATAAACAGAAAGAAAAAATAACAGAAATAATCATAAAAAACTGACTAAAACCATAATTAACGCAAAGAAGAAAGGAAAAAAACACCAAAGAAAACAGTAAAGAAACATACATAAAAGAAAAGAAAAGAAGCAAAATCAGTGAAATTCTATAAAGAAAAAACAGAGAAAAATTAATATAGACAAGAAAGCAAAACTTGTTGCGACAAGTGGCAGACTGCATGTGTGTCACTTGTTGCAATCTGGGAGTGTTTTTTTTTGTAGATCCGTAATTTTAAATAAATTTATCTCTTAAACCGTGCATCCAAATCTCGAACCATTTTCATCATTGCATTCCTCGTGTCGAGATCTTCAAAATTAGATCACATGTTGATAGGTTTGGACAAAAATAAATTCAAGGAAAAACTATACGAAAAAAATGTGGCACTCATAGAAAAATAACAAAGTAAATCATGTTTTTTTTGGCGTTTCCGAGAGGTGCCTCTCGCGGAAGCAAAATTGTGCATCTCATATGGAAAATAACATGTTTTTTTTCGGTTTTGAGAGGCACGGCCGTGCCTCTTGCAGAAGCAAATTCGTGCCTCTCGCAAAAGCAAAACTGTGTCTCTCGAGAAATGAAAAGAAAACATGTTTTATTTTCTGTTCCCGAGAGGCACATCTGTGCCTCTCGTGGAAGTAAATCCGTGTCATTTGCGAAAGCAAAACCATGACTCTCAAGAAGGAACGGCAAAACTGTGCCTCTCACGAAAGCAAATCCATACCCTTTTGTGGAGGTAAGACCGTATCTCGAGAAAGAAAAAAATAGCATGTTTTTCCGCGCATTTTCTTTTGTCCAAAAGCTAAGATGACCAGTGGAAAACTGAAAGACCAAAAAAAAGCGCGAAAAAGCCATTAAAAAGCCGAAAACATGTGTGCAAAAAAGTCCAAAGAAAACGCACAAAGTGCGACACATAGCAACGGCTGAAAACGCGTCAAATAACGGCGTGTGATCCTTTAGAAGCTCCCAAAGAAACGTTCCTCAATTAGTTGCTCTCTGTACCACCCGGTATGCTAGCCACATAAGACGGGCCGGCCCGGTAACAATTCGAAGAAAAAACTTGAGGCGAGAGTAGCATTGGGCTCGCTATAAGCAAGGGAAATCCCTATTTGACGCCCATTAGCGGCAAAGAGAACTACTTTCGCTGAAGCGAGCCATCTGTTGCTCCACATGGGCAGGCACATGAGTTCGATTATGTTTTGTTCACAGAGGGATCCGGTTTGTGAACCTTGGCCGGTTTTGGGAACCTTCTAGAAGGTTCCTGACCTGTTTTTTCTACCGTTTTGGTCTTTTATTCGTTTTTTCTTTTTCTTTTTTATTCGTTTTTCTGTTTTTCTTCAGTTTTTTGCTTAATTTTCTTTTCTTTGGTTGTTATTATGGTTCTTTCTTCCCTCTTTTTTTGTGTATTATTCAGAAAGTTCATAGTGTATTAAAACAATGCTCATCCTATATTTAAGAAAATGTTCACCGTATATTTATGGAATGTTCAGCATATCTTTAAAAATTGTTCATCGTTTATATAAAAATTGTTCAGCATATATAATAATAATGTTGAACATGTATCTAATAATGTTCAGCATACATTAGAAAAATGTTCAATTTGTATTTATAAATTGTTCAGAGTATATTAAAAACTCTTCAATATATTTCCACAAAAATATTAGGGCATATAAAAATTGTTCACGTTTTTCACTATTTTGGTTCGAATTTTGAAAAAAAATTACATTTTTGAATAGTATTTGCATTTTTAAAGAAATTTTGTTCACAGTTTTTCCAAGAATGGTATTTAAGAAAAATGGATCCGACACTATGGCTAGTACTTAAAAGCTTAGCGTTGCAATTTTGCAACCACCGAACCTAGTCCGAGTGGCTACTCTTTTTTTTTTGACACAATCCGCGAAACTTTATTAAGCCGTCACAATGTTTACATGGACGAATGGCAAATCGCCGGGGTGGCCTAACCAAACATGGCTGCCCCAGCCTAGTTACAAAGCATGTTTCGCTAGATTGTGAGCCTTCGACATTCGAGCTCCTAAATTCATGGACAAAAGTACTACTCGAAAGGCTAATGGATATTCTATTATTTCATGTATAATTGCATCATAGTCTGCCTCGCTCTTTCTCTCGATGGCTTCGACCACCACCTTGCAATCGGACGTCATATAGATAGATTGTAAATTCATGTCCTCCGCAAGCGACATAGACTCTCTCACCGCTAGAGCTTTCAATGTAGTCGGGCCGGAGTGGCTACTAAATGAGCAAAGGTCAGGAGTTCGAGTACGAGGCTTTTACACTGAACGCTGTCAATTGGCCGGCCCGTTTGCGCCTGCTCCAGCGAATGCTCTAGAATTGGAGCGTGCGGGCGTCCGGTAGGAGCTCTCATAAGCAAGGTACTGTTGCCGCAATGAATTGGATAGGATGAAAGAAAAAACTTCAACTCCTTTCAAAGAGCAAAATCCAGAGAAGGCCAACACATCTGACCACTCAGCCCTCGTGTAAGAGAGAGCCCACCTGAGGAAACAGCTCAAAAGATCTATGGTACAACCATCCCATTTTTATTCCAAGATTCGGAATAGAATCGATTCTCTTCAATAATTCTAACATTTTTCTACTCATCATCCATGTAGATCAGGTGTAGTACGTTAGTTTAAGACTACCACTTGTCCAGGGTCCGCAGTTTTTGCTGATCGTATCTAAGGTTCGGTTCATTGCATCAGGATAAAGTAACAGCTTTTGGGAGGGCCTGACTGGCACTACAAGTCTGCATGGATAATATATAGATGTCTCACTGGACACTGCAAGCTAGCGTCGTGGTAGTATATGTTATTGTTACCCGGCTGGGGATCTATGTGTGTTGATGATCCTTTGAAAAAGTCAGGCCACTTGCTGCTTGCTGGGTTGGCAATCCAGGCATTAACACCTGCACTTGGTCGGTCAGGTGAAGTGAATCTGGCCTCATGCAGACTTGTGAAACTACCACCTCGGTCTAGGAACATAAATGACACAAGTATTATGATTAACGGTTATAGTTTTACCGCTACCAGTACAAGTTTGGTTTCCTACAAAAAGAAAATTAGTACAAGTACAAGTTTGGTAACCATTGCAAAGTGAGTTTTAGTAGAATTCCAACGACATCTATTTTGTATCACCTAGTCCACGTATTGCTTGTTGAACAGTTTATTTGGTGTCAATTTGTTTCTAAAAAGTTGAGAACCGAGCTTATATTTCCGGATGATGGGAGTGTCAATTACTTAGGGACCATGATGGAAAAAAACATGTGGACTAAAACCTTTTTTTCAGTATGTAGATATACTCATTTGAACGACGGTTAATTCCGGAGAGTACTAGTTAGTGGTAAGTGCAAAAGTGAACTATGCGTCATTAATTGGATAACCATTCTATGACCACCTAGTTAATTAGATTATTCTATCATAACGCAAACATCCTTTACTTAAATATTTATATATTGTTCCAGTACACGGTACTACCTTCTTTGACGAGAATAGTAGGAGCTCTGCCTTTGCATTTTAAAAAAAGAAAGTCATGACATACAAACTCTAACCCAGTAGTGAAAACGTACTGGTTAAAAAACTCACTCTCTAGCACTCGGTCAGTTGGGCTTATTATCACTCACTGTATTTTCAGTCAAAGTTTAATCACATACTTAATTAGCAAAATATCAATGCATGTGATAAATTATTGGATTCATATTTGAGTATGGTTTTCAATAATATTGTTTATATTATGTATAAATTATACTTAATTAGTTAAAATCATAATTAAAATATGAACCAAAACACGGGAGGACTAGTAGAACATGACGGAGGTAGTACCAAGCTAGTTACAATGCATGTTTACCTAAGAGCATCTCCACCAGCGGCGCCAAAAGACGCACGCGCGGTAAATTGCCATTTTAGCGCGTGTGGGACGTTTCCGCGTATTCCAGCGGTGACGGGAAAGTAACGCACGGAAAAGGTGGCAGCTCTCACGCTAGATTTGACGCGTCGCTTCCGGCGCGCCTATAAATTGCGGCGCTCGCCACGTAGCCTCCACACTACCACGTGCGCTCTCCCCACTCCCTCTGCCGCTTGCTTGCCACTTCTCGCCCCGCCACCACCGCGCCACCATGCCGCCGCGCGGCCGGGGATCGTCTGGCTACCGAGGCGTCCGTGAGCGTCCTGGTGGCACCTACTACGCCGAGATCCGGTCCGACGACGTCCGGCTCGGCCTCGGCACGTTCGGGACCATGCACGAGGCCGCTCGCGCGTACGACGCGGCGGCGTGGCGCCTAGAGAGGCCTCGGTCGTAGATGAACTTCCGCGACGTCTACACGCGCAAGCAGGCGCAGGCCGTCGCCCCAACGCCTCGTCTTATCACGGACCAGGGCCATGCGGAGCACCTTCGACTGCAGTGCCGCCTCCTCGTTGCCGAGTAGGACGAGCGAGCCATGGCGGAGTGGCGCCGGCGCCACCCGGAGGACGCCGTCAACGAGCGCGCCTACTGGACGGAAAGGACGGCAAGGCACCGCGCGGAGTGGTGGACAGGCGTCGGTGGAAGGAACTGGCGATATCGTTGAAGCAGGTGGGCAGTCGATCTTCACGTCAGACGATGATCTTTGACATGACATATGGATCGATACCTCGGACAACACCACCGAGGATGATGATGAGGACGACTCGGAGTAGTTCTAGCTGCATCGTAACTTAATTTTATTTTATATGTAGTTGCGCCGTAGTTTATCTAGTTTGCATCGTAGTTTAATTTTATGTAGTTGCATCGTAGTTCTGTTTATCTATCGAACTATGTAAAATATCTATGTATCGTTTTTATTTAAAAAATATGTATGCATCTAGTCCAGAGTATTCGTGCGAGAGTGCGTGCGTTGCATTTTAGCGCGTTCCGCTAGAGCTATGTCGCGCGCGTTAAATTTTAGCGCGGCTGCTGGAGGCCGCGCTGTCCGCAGCAGTAATTTTTAGCTGGACGCCCTTTTCCAAAACGATAGAGGCGCCGTAAAGTAATTTTTAACGCGTACCGCGTTAGGCGCCGTCGGAGATGCTATAAACCGGGTTTACGATGCATGTGATGACATGAAAGTTAGCTGAGCTGGGTTTTTGTCCAGCTAGGTGCATTGAACGCTCCTTCAGTCATCATGCATGGTACGTATACGTAGGCAGGTTGGATAATTCCTCATACTGAGAGCGATGTGTGCACGGTCCAGCTCTGTCATTAGTGTGTTCTCCTGTAGCATCCTAGCTCGGCAAGAACTATTGTGCGTCTGCGCCACGCCACTCCATCTCAGGACACGCGCGGACCAAGAAGCAGCCAGCTACGCGCCGCTCTAGCTCACTTCGTCAAGCTCTCATCACGTGCATACGTAGCTAGCCAGGACCCAGAACACGGATAGCGAGCGAGCTGGCTCAAGATATGGAAGGAAGGGTGGCGGCGACGACGCTTCTCGTGGCGGGGGCGGCGGCGGCGCTCCTGCTGCTCCCGCTGCTGTTGCCCCCACTTCCGCCGCCGCCGTCGCTGCTTCTGCTCGTCCCCGTGGCGCTCATGCTCGCGCTGCTCGCCCTCGCCTTCCTCGTCCCCAACCGCGACGTCGCCGCCGCCCGCGGAGCGCCGTGGTCTGACCACTTCCCGCGCTGAATTTATGGTGGCGCGCTGTGGTCGTCGTTCGCGGATGCAGCCAGGGAAGGGCACAGTGGACGCGCAGTGCGTGTGCGCCCTTGACCGTGTAAGCTGCAGTAAGTAAGCTTGTGCATCAGATCCTCGATCGCGTTGATTATCGGGGTTGGTTCTTCCAGAAACATTTGAGGGGTCCATGTGCATCTGCATAGAAGGAGAATTGACCATGTACTTATTTTGAGCGAGATGAAAATACATTTACTGGAGGGCATGAAGATATTGTTCTTCTTGTATGCATGTATAACTTCTTCGATAAGTATTGCTATTTGCATATTATGCTGTAAGTATACGATCAATGATAGTTGGAACTTGAAAACTCCATGAACCATGTCAGAGTGCCCCTTCCTTTCATTTTATTTTCCTCTTGAGAGGAACCTTGTGTCTTCTTCTTGCTTGTGAAGGCAAGTGACTAGTGACTTCGCAAACTATACAATGCAATTTACTGCCCATTTTCGCTCATTATAATCAAGTTACTATTCAGGTTCATCGTACAACTAGCACTTGCTGGACTTGATGGTTTGCTTTATACATACAAAACTGGGCGAAATCATATTTTTTTAAACAATAATCATATTTGACAGCCCGTTTGATCGACCATTTCAATGGGAACAGTTTCACTAACTCACTATGCATTGCAAGAGACCATAGAGAGCTCCGTGCGGCTGCAAGCATACACTTGTGTCTAATCCATCATTGCTTTTTTAGGGCTAATACATCATTGTTAATAGGTACAGTGGCCAAGTGCAGGCTCATCAAACCGCGGACCCCAGGCCAAAACGGGGATACCGTCCTAGGTTAGTTGAGACTTTTTTGAATCCTCGAACCCAATTCTGGACCGTTGCTTTGTTGTTTCTTGCCTAGTGGCTAGTACGTACTCTGAATCAAAGGTACCAAACCCAAGGCCACCTGGGCGGGCCTTAATCTATCCATCATGTTGGCACTAAATTAGCTTGTGCGCCATATACAGATGCATGCATCGAGCCTGGCAACGACAAGATTGGCGCAGCTAGCACAGCAACGCTTCCCATTCACACAAAGACCTCAGATTTTTTTTTTAAAAAAAAGAGGTTAAAACCTCTGGCATCTGCATCAATCGATGCATACAACCATCTATATTTGTTATTCAACATAGATCTAACATGAACATATATCAAGCCACCCGAAGCCATCACTCACACATACAAAACTCGATAATATGGAGTGCTCTCACTTCCCATATCTAAAACCAGTGTCGTTGCCGATCCATCCACATAACTATCGGAACCCACACCTGGTGCAACAGACCTAAAGCATGCATCACATGCACACGTTTTAGATGCTGTCATCATCATCGGACCGCTGACCCATCTTTAAGAGAGAGATCTGCATCATCCTTGCAAGTTCGTCCATCCGTCGACGCCACAATGGTGCCCAACGGCGCCACCGCCCCCCGTTCGTTCGTCTGGACGCGAAGATTCTGGAAGATCTATCGTGCGTAACACCTGCCGACCGGGATTGACACATCGTAGCACCTGTCGGCCAGGCATGACTTGACATCTCCACCGAAAGCTCCGTGCAAGACGAAGCCGCTCCACCTCCTGCCTCTGTCTTCTAGCTCTGCTCCACAAACGATGCTCCCAAGAGAGAAACGACACCGATGTACCATCATCGTCCGATCTGGAAGACCAGATCCTAGGGTTTCCCTCGGAACAGTATGAGTGGATCGACAGCAGTTACACGATGATCCCTTCTTGAAGGTAACGACGCAGAACGCCGCCATCGCCTGCCATCGGTTCATTTATCATCGGCAACTATGTCGTCCCGACTCGTAGCCGAAACTAAATGGCGGATCTCGAGATCTGAGCATCCAGCCTCAGGCTGACCACCTTCAACGGAGGAGCTGGCCACCACCGCCAGCGGCACCGGCCAGATCAGATCTGACCAGAGGCGTCGCCGACCAGTCAACCATGGCCACATCCCCTCCCGATCCACCCTCCCCACGAAGCTGCCAGAGCAGCACCAAACCGCCGGGAAAGACGAAGACCAAAGGGCGATCTCGCGCCGTCGGTCCCTCCAGACCGTGGGGCTGCAGCCTAGATCCCCGCCGTCCCCATCACCAGCGGCGCTCGGGCTTTGCCGGCGCACATCTCTGGGGACGACGAGGTGGAGGAGAGGGGGGGCTGGCCCCCTGATCGCCCTGGAGGGAGTGATACGAGGGAGCCTATGTGTTTGTCGGGCGTCTCTTGTTTCTCCTCACATGAGACCTCAAAAAATATAGCCAGAGTCTTTTCTTTATGCCAAAATTGTTTGCAAAATGAAGTTATGTGATCACTTTACAACATTTTGAGAGATGTATGACTGAACTATTCATACCTGGCGAGTTATGTGACTGATGGCATGTTTATCTCTTTGTGTGCAAAAACGTGGTGAATCCAATATGAGCCATTGTGTGGCGGTTTGCCAATCAAATACACACGGTTTAGTAGGTCGACCCAGTTCGACGTGTGACGCTGAACGCTCATCCGGGTTTTCGTGTATTTTTTACCTTCTTCGGCCTGCTCCAATTTGCATTCAGCTTTATGTTTTCCAATAAAACGACTGACCTTTTTAGGCGTAAAATACATTTTATTACATGATTCATTTGACACCATTTCAAAATGTGACCATTAACAAACATGCATAAAAGTTTTCTTAAAATGTATGAGTGTCTGGAAAGTGCTGACATTTTGAAAAATCATGAGTTAATATCTTTAAACTGAAAAAAAAATCTTAATGTTCTCCATATATTAAAAAATATTACTGTGTATTAACTATATATTACTCACGTATTCCAAAATTTTCATCATGGGTTCTTGGAAATATGTAAATGGTGTATTTGTATTAAAAGGAAATTATAAATAAACAATACCAAAAAAGGAAAAAGAAAGAAAAGAAAAAACAAGCTCCAAAATAAAACTAAAAAATGGGGAAAATAAAACCAAAATGAAGCCAAAAACAAAAAACGGAAGAAGACCTGCTGCAATAAATTGTGGTGTGTGGTTGAAACATTAATACGGTAGCTCATGAGGGCGTTTATGTTTACCTAAGGACATCATTGGCTGGAACACTACAGTACCGGCCCAAGTAGCTCTTTGTGTGCCGTGTGATATGCCCGAGAATCGTTAAGATATAAAGCTCTGCTTTACATCAAAAAAAAAATTGGCCTAGCTATGGTGCATCTTATAGTGTTCAGCAAAAAGCTAGGCAAGCTGTAAAATAGCGCAAACGCTATATATCGCCCGTACTGGGTTAAATAGGGCTCGTCACTAGATGCATATTTTTTGTCCGATTCTGGTAGTTTTTGTTTCTTTCATGGTATTATCACTGCTGGCAACATTCACTTCGCCTGATTTCTGTTTTTATTTTCAAATCCTTCATTTCTACTGTTTTATTTGTTTCTTTCATGGTATTATCCATTTTCTTCGTCTTTTCCTTTCCCTTTCCTTTTTTTCTGTATTAACTTTGTTTTTTTCTTCTTTGTACACATCATTTGCATTTTTCATACACACTAGTAAGCTTGCACGTGCAATGCACCTCCAAAATTGTAGTACACAAATCATAAACATGTGCACCGATTTGGGGGTACATTCCATGCACTATGCAAACTTACCTAAAAGCATATCAAGATTCAATGAATCACAACACATCTTTGATGAACACATGTAAGATTTTTTTCGCTTACTGAGCCACTAAATATTAATTTGGGACATCTATATGGGGTAATATCAAATCAACATCAAATGCATCTTACTACTTGTCTCATGCATATATATGAGCTTTCAAAATTTTGGGTTTTAATATCTTCAAAATAGATGACAATAACTGTTTCCACACTTAAAGTTTAACTTACAAAGGTTGAAATTCTAGACCCCCTAGATGAGTTGAAGAGTGAAAAGTGACCCAGAGGAGCACACCGGTTCCTAAGAGCATCCAAGAGTGAAGAGTCCCCAGAAGAGTGTGCCTGTGGTTAGGAATATCAAAGCGTGTATTTCCTGGATAAAAAATACCAAGAAATTTGATTACAAACAATATTAGGTTCAATATCATATGTATCTTTGGCAAGCTTTCACGCAGATAAGCCGTGCCAACTGGGCAGGCGCAAAACCTACTCCCAGCACCCAAGTCCTAGTATGACTCGCAGAGGGCGGGAAATAGCGCCCCGGTAGAATATAGCAAATCCTAGTTAACGCCTCCAGTAGTTAACCAGGGAAGGCAACATAAGCATGCTGGCAGTGGGTTAAGACCAACTCGAACACACGACTCTAAACGGATGTCCGTTTATCCGGATTTCGTCCGTTTGGAGGTGGAAATGGGACCGTGTCCACCTGGATTTGTGTTTTCGTCGGCCGTACGTCCAATGCGCGGTCGCATCTCGTTCGCGCAGATTTTTTTGCCTCATTTTTTATTATTTTCACCAATGAAATTTTTGATACATTCGAATACACTAGCAAAAAGGGCACATGCGTTGCAACGAGAGAAAAAAAATCATAATATCCAATGGTCATGATCACATTTCGCTGCATCACCGAGATACAATATCTCTCTTAATTTCGCAGAATCATGAATATTTTTTGAAATTATGAGCAGTTTGTTAAACTCATGCACATATTTGAAATCGCAAACAACATACTATTACAAATTTCTGAACATTTTCTACAATCAAGAACATTTTTTAAATTTATAAACATTTCTTGCTATTTACAAACATTTTTTTAAAATTGTGAACATTTTTAAGCATTTTTCCTGAACTGGCATACATTTCTAGAATCGACGAACATTTTTTAGAAATTGGGTGGAATGGTTATTGAATTTGACGAACTTTTTTTGATTTAACGAACATTTTTGAAATCAGTTGTGCGTTGCAACATGAAAAAAACTATCAAGTTATACAGGTGTGGAGATATAAAAAAGTATGAATCAAATTCACAAAGTATATACAAATGATGTCATGATGAGATAAGACACTTTTAAAATGTAATTACAAAAACTAACAATATGATGCTCATCAGGACTTGATTTTTTAAGGCGTCACAACAAAATATTTTGTGGTTGAACAAACTGCATTGACGGACCTGCCTGAGCTATACTGATGAATGAAGTGTCTCGCCTTGACTTAACGTAGCGGCGTTTACCATAACCAGTATTGTGGTACCAGAATAACCATAAATGTGTATGGAAGAAAAATAGACATTTAGTCATTTTATGATTTTTCGAATATTTTTTGAATTCACAAACAGTTTATCATTTTCCTGCTTTTTTCAAAACTCGCAACTGTTTGTTATTTTGGAAATCTGAATTTAATTGTGAGAAAAAAACAAAACAGAAATAAAATAGTAAAAAAATTACAAAACAGGGGCGCCACGAATCCGAAATTAATTTTGAGAGAAAAAAAACAGAAATAAAAAGGTAAAAAAAGAAATACGTAACAGGGGACGCCACGACATGCGCATGGGCTGGCCCATTACCACGCTTAAGATATGTAAAAAGGAAGAGCAAGAACCACGGATCGAACCCTGGTCTCCCGTGTGGAGCTTCGCAGCCCCCGCCATTGCTCTACTGGTCCGTTGTCGTTTTCATGCCGTATCAATATTTAATAACAGAACCCGGTGGCGATTTTTGAAATTAAAAACGAATTGTATTCTTGACTTATGGGTGGCATTGCTGGATAATTTTCATCAACTTTGACGGCAATTTGGATGACGTATGACCCGAAGCATTAGCTGCTTTGTTATTAGGTAAAGATTCATGAAATCTTGGCTAGAATAGCAAGATCAAAGAAAACAAAAACTATAAAAAGACATTTTGAAAGATATGCAACTTCCATAATTGCTCCTGTAAGTTGGATTAATGCCTTCTCGATGCATTCATTGTTGATCTGCGGAGTCTTGATCTTGAATGCTTCTTTCTTCTTTGAACCTAAAGAATTAGACGTTGCTTCGGCACATTAGTCATATCTCTTGCATCTACTCTAGCAAAAATTGCACGAACATCTATTAAATTTAGTGCTATCAATAGGTCGATGTATTCTTCTTCCCAAAATGAAAAATTGCATCCAACGTACACAATGAAAATTTGATTATAAGAAAAACGAGCCGAAATCTAAAGCACAACCGAAGCAACTAGCACATATCCCATCATTTTGGCACTTGACAAACACCCATCCGGGATATTCCGACGTGTTAAACACGCGGCACAAGACCTTCAGTGGACAGTCGTCGCACTTTATGAGCGGCATCGATGCGCCAACGAGCATTTGGGCCAGCATCGAGCCCGAACGATGGTCCTTGGTGTATTTGCTGCCAAACCGGCGACGAGGTAGATCCGAGAGGCTAGAGGCGGAATCAGTACCTGCATGCGGCCTGGGGGCGTTGCCGGGGCTTTGCGGCTCGGTACTCGGCCAGTCTATTGCACGACGCGGTCTCTAGTGGCCTGCCACGCTCAAATCCGACGAGATCGGCTCCAAATCTGGCCACCGGTTGCGCTCCGGGCGAGGGATTGGACAGCTCGTGGCTTGGAGAAAATATGGCCGAGCACGCGATCATGCTCGACAACTACACAACCAAGGTAAATGGCGGCGGAGGCAGGAAGAGATGAGAGGGGAGTGGGGCGGGGTGTGTGGTCGGAGTTGGGGGAGAGGGGGAATAGAAAAAGGGACGGGTACGTCCCCGACGGGTGGGCCAGGGGAGGACAAGGGTACGCGTCGCGCCCGTCCGCGCGTGTCCGTTTGGCCGCAAACATGGTCTAAACTTAGGTCGGAAATGGGTCGAAACCAGACCCAAAACGGACATTCGCCCGTTTGCTCCCGCGCGCTCGGTCGCGGTTTGAATCTGTTTACCCCCCCCCCCCAGGGCGGACGATTTGGGGTCGTGCGTAGGAGTTGTTCTAACCCCGTTCATCTTGCAGTTTCGTCACAAGCTGCATATGTTTTGTTTGTTTATTGTTTTTTTCCTTTATCAGGTTTTCTTTCCGGTTCTCTTTTGTTTTTGAATGTTTTATTGACTTTCATTTTATTTTTCCTTACTACATGGAAAAAATTGTTTTTAGTTCAAGTTGGAAATATTGAATATACGATGAATTGTTTTCAATACACACTAAGATTTTTGTAAAATATTATCTAATTTAATACACATTGAACATTTCCCTATTTTATAGTAAAATTATTTCATACATGGTCATCTTTGTTAAACTCATACTGGACAATTTTTTGAAATATATTTTATTTTTTGAATCAAATCCGTAAAAAAATTAGTTGATGCCTGCGGGAGTCTAAGGAGGTCTCCAAGAATAGGGCACAAATTTATGTTGCTTATATCGACACGTAGCGTTTCGTCGCCTCAGGAGGTCTCCAAGAATAGGGCACAAAAAGATAAACCGTTATAAGCAGAGGCAAACAACCAGAGTAAAGGAAAATTAAAACACAGAAGAAAACTGGAAAAACCCTACAAAAGAAACATAAAAAACAACATGGAATATTCTAAAACCAGTCTGTAAAACCTTCCAAAAGCTGTTTAGTGAGCCAGCCCATATACGGACGAGAGAGGATAACATGGCGAGACACATTCCGTCTCGCTGTATACAAGATATAGCCCATCGCAGTAGAATAGGGAAGAACCAATGGGGAATCCTATCCCATGCGTAGGTGGCCACTCAGCATGTATCAGAGAAGAATATACATCGCTACTCTTAGTCTTAACTTAGCATGTCTTAACACATACATCATTATCAAACAACATCAAATGCATGTACTCAGCATGGCTACACTCAGCTTGTATCAGAGAACAACAACCATGCTAGGTTGGGAATGCTACTAAACACACCCTTAGCAACCTAGCATGTACCCCATTAGCTCGTCGGGTACCCTGTTAAGCAGGTAGTACATTCCAGGTTCTGCCCCGTAGCAGTTTGAGGAAGGTTCTAGAAGCTTCCCTGAATTGACGTTTTTACTCTCTTTTCTCTTTTCCAATTTTTCTCCTTTTCTTTTTCTTTATTTTGTCCTATTTTTTCTTTTTAGTTTTTTAACTTCTTTCAAACAAATTAAGATTCTTCTTAATCATGAATATGTTTTTCAATTTTTGTAAATATTCAAAATCCCTATCCTTGTACAAATTCGTGAAAGTTTCATGATTTTCTTAAAACATGAACATTTCACGATTTCGTGGATATTTTTAAAGCAATCTTCAAATATTTTCTGAAATTATGAATATTTTTTTAATTCGCTAGTAATTTCTGATTTTTGTGTAAATTTGTTTTCAAAACTCATGAACATTATTTGAATTCTGAATTTTTTTTAAAGTTATGAACATTTTTTAATTCGATAATATTTTGAAAATCATGATAATTTCTTGAATATGTGAATGTTTTTACAAAATCTTGAACATTTCTTTAAGCTATGAACATTTTATGGTTTCTCAAATACTGTTACTTCTATGATTTCTTCGAGTATTTTTCAAAGTCATGATTTTTTTTTCAAATTTTACTCTCACTTCTATGACTTCGTAAACGATGTTTTGAATTCGGAAACAATATTTGCAATTCGTGAACATATTTGCCATTTTTTGGTCGGCACATAGGAGCTCCGAGCACCAATTCGATGCTTAGTGCGTCAAAAGTCCCCCGATTTTTGCAAAGAACCCCCAACTGTGCTGGCCCATTGCTAGCAATGTTGCGGTTCAGGTAGGATACTTTGGAGGGCAAAACACAGTACCATTTATGTTTGCCAGGTTCTTTAAGAAACGAAGATATTTTCCCTAGAAAAAAGAAGAATTTTTTCATGGTTGGTTATTACATTATTTTTTCAAATAACACGATAAAATGAACATTATTTTTTTTTAAACGAGCAAATTCTTTAAAACGTAAGTATGAAATTGTTTGGAAAGCAATAATATTTTTGAAACATTTTAATATTTTCCAGAAAAGGCAAACTTTTTTTGGAAACACGGACATGTTCCAAATTTGTGAACATTATTGAAATTACCAATGTTTTTCAGGAATTTAACATTTATAAAAATTCCTTTTTGGTAAAATACATGAACATTTTTATAACACACAAACATCTTTAAATTGTGAATTTAAACTTGGGGAAAATTCTATTGAAACACATCAATATTTTTCGAATTGCATTACTTTTTAAGATTTAAACGTATTTTGAAAACTTTAAAACTATTTAAAATTGGAGCACATTTATGAAATTGTAAACATTTTATAAAATTTAGGGAACATGTTTTTAAAAATGGGAGAAATTTTTGAAAATGTAAGAAAGTTATTAAAAAAGTTGTATATTTATTGAAACCATAAAATAATTTTAGAAATTTAAAACGGCTAAAACTTCGTGGTTGAACCTTCTGGAAGGTCCACAAAATCAAAATCCCTATATACTTTGTACGCTACCTAATGGGCCGTCCACCAATTTGCTTCGTTCTTGTGCGAAAGGACACCTAACACGTCAAATAGAATTTGCGCTACTCTTTGTGTTTTCTTGCTGCTTTTTCTTCATCTCTAGCCTATGTATTGTAGACTTTTGTAAATTTCTTATGACTTTGAATAAAGTTCACATAACATTAAACTTTCATTACAATCTATATGCACTGTGTTATGAAATGGACTGGGTGATAAGCAACATCACATGTTGAAAAATAGCTTGCTAGGCTACATACAAGCGATTGGCGTAGTATGTACTGACTGGTTTTGTTTTATACCTTTTCTTTCATTTTTCTAGTGTGTGTTCTTTGTGTTGATTTTGTACACCGCGTATATGCTTTACACAGGGCAGGATAACAGAACTCTCCATCTGCATCGATGCATGTATAATAGATAGGTGCGGCCAGATGCACCCGCCTCATCACCCGGTCCTGCTGGTTCCTGGCGGGAGAAACAATGGCGAATGACTTGTGGCGATTGACTGGTTGTAGGGGGCGGCTGCTGCTTCCTCTCCTCCACCCCCACTCTTACTAATACTACTCTCCTGGTTGAATGCCGACAATGTGTCGTCGTTTACTCACGACAGATGCCATTGGTAGGCTTATCGTAGGTGGTTGGAGCCGGAGGACGCCGACGGGCTCCGGGAGCGGGATTAGGTACAAGCGATGGTGACACACGATGTAGCAGGTTCAGGGCCCTCCGTGGGAGGTAACACCCCTAGTCCTGCTTGGTCTAGTTTGATGGATGGGTATATTACAAGGTTGCTCCTGGAGCTGTGTATAGAAGAGGAAGAGGGAGATGTCGGCTCGCCTTCCTCCGCTATGAAGTGTGAGAGAGTGTGGGAAGTATCCCGTAGGTGTGTGCATGAGAATTGTCATCCCCGTTGCATGGGGGGCTCGGGGCGTTTTATAGGACAACCCCCCGGCTTACAATATTCCTGAGGTACATAAGTGGGGGGACTCGGCTGGCAGCCTCTCCGGCTGACCAGGGGGTCCCGCCCCTCTAGCTGTCTCGTCGCCTGTAGGGTCCACTGGCTGCGCGGTCCCGTCACCCGCTGGGGCCCACCAGCCGGCTCCGTGATTGGCCTCCGCCCACCTGCCGCGGCACGGGCCGCCCGGGTGGCGTCGTCTAGTGCCAGCCGGCCGAAGTCTTCGGTACGGCCGGCTGCACTGTAGCAACGCCGGGGCAGGTAATCGAGTGGGTGGGGGCGTGCCGACACTGTTTCCCCGCCTGGTCGCGGTCGCAAAGGTCAGCGGCCTGGACAGCCGGACTATAGCCATGCGCACCCGTGCGTTAGCGACCACTGTGGCTACAATGGCGCCCGTCGTGGCGGTCACGTCGTGTCGCCGTACCCGCGCGTAGAGGGACGGGACGTTGCTTGTCCTCCCCGGGGTCAACGGAGGAGGCGGCCCGAGGGCAACCGGTCAAGCGCAGCCGGTCGGGGGCCGAGCCGGCACCTTGACGAGCCGTCCCCGAGCCAGCCGGCAATCGCACCTGCCGGCTGCGCTCCAGCCGACCGGGGCCAGCCGGTCGCGTAGTTTTTCTTCGAAGCGGGGAGGAGAACCCCGTTGCTTTGGCCTACCCAGGGGTAATAACCCCGTCAGTAGTCCCCAAAGCCGACGGGGGCCCGCGTCCAATAGACAGAGGGGAGTCGGCGGCTTCTCCCTGGGGACGCCCGCCTCTGGTGTGAAGCTGAAACGCCAGCCGATCGGTAGTCCAACTCGACGCCTCGGGCCTCGAGCCGGCCCGCCGCGCGCCACGCGGCGGGTAATGATGTCGCGGGCCCTGCGCACGTGGGCAGACGTGACGTCGCCCTAGGCCTAGTCCGCTAGGCCTTGGGGGTAGCCCAGTAGGCCTCGGGGTGCAGGCAAGGATCTTCTACGCCCCGAAACGACGGTTACGGCCCGGGCCGCCCACGTGTGCGCGGGAATTCCGGGGGAGTGGGCGCAGTTAATCCCCACATCCCCCGGTCGTGGCCTCCCCATTTAAAAGGGGAGGAAGGGCAGGGGCGGAGACACCCGCACCCTACTTGCCCCCTTGCTGCCTCTTCTCTTCATCTCCTTTGCTCCCTCGCGCACCGCTGCTCCTCTCGCTCGCAACCGCGCTCGCACACCGTCCCACCGTCGTAATGGCCAAAGGGCGCGGAGGAAGCTGGGCGGGATCCGTGGTCACCGAGGGCGCCATCGCAGATCTCCGCCACGCGCGCATGTTGCCGCCGGCAGAACGGGTGATTGCCCGCGCACTGGGCGACGAGGTGGCGCCCGCGCCGCAGCCCGGCGAGTTCATCGTCTTCGCTTGGCACTTCTCTCGCGGCTTCGGGCTCTCGGTGAGTCACTTTTTCCGGCTGATGATGGACATGTTCGACCTCCAGCCGCACCATCTCGACCCCAACGTCATTCTCTACCTCGCCGGCTTCGTGATGTTGTGCGAGGGGTACTTGGGGAGTCTTCCCTTCCTCGACCTCTTCAACTCCTTCTTCTACCTCAAGGCGTTGAAGAGCAACGCCTGCGGGGGCACGGGGGTGTGCTGCTGCGGCACGCGCTTCCCGCATTTCTCCCTCGTCGACTCCGTCAAGGGGTGGCACCGAACGTTCTTCTACGTGAAGAACACCAACCCGCGGCAGGACTACATCTGGCTGCCTCCCTTCATCGACGCGCAGTCCACCGGAGTCAACTGGTCGGGAGCCGCTCCACGTCGAGTGGCTCTGGCGGAGCTCGGCCGGCTAGTGCAACTGAGGACCGCTGGGGGGCTGGTCGCCTCCGATCTGGTGGCGGCCTTCATCTCGCGCCGGGTGTTGCCTCTCTAGATGAGGCCGCACCGGATATGCGATATGTCCGGCCGCTGGGACCCCTATCGGCTAACGACCGCGACCTGACGCCGGCTCAAGTGGTGACGCGGGTGAACGCCATCACGACGTTCAAGCTGGCGCCGGCGTCGTGGACCATCGGCATGGAGCCGTACGATCACATCAACCGTCCTCCCCTGGTATGTTTTGTCGAGGTGGCTCTTTTCATTTGATTCTTCCCAGCCGGCAGCCGGCATCGGACCTTACTTCTCCATGCTGACCGCAGTTGTTCGTGCGACAGAACACGCCGGACGGCCCGCACCCCCAAATCTTCGAGGAGAAGCGCGACCACTCTGACTCCAAAGACTATGAGCGCGGAGGCCCGCCTGAAGAGGGGGTTGACTCCTCGGAAGGGGTCGAGGAGCCGGCTGTCCCGCGAGCCGGCGGGCCTAGCTAAGCCGGAGGGTCCGGCGCAGCCGGTGAGTTCCCTATTGGTCCCACGATCAGGGACTGGACCGATGACGATGATGACGATGATGATGATGTGATGATCCTGAACGCGCCTCCCCTCTCAGTTCAGTAGGGTCGGCGTGGGCAGAGCAAGGAGCGGCCGGCTCAAGCCCCGGCGGCCGGAGCTGCCAGCCGGGCGAAGAGACCGACACAGGAGGAGCCAGCGGCCCCGCTGCCTGCCCATAAGCAGGCGAAAGTGGCTGCACGAAATCCGCCGACGCGTGCCAAGCGGGCCCTACCCGTCGTCACCAGGTAAGTGTCTTCCTTTTCCTTGTGTGTGTTTCTTTCCGAGTCGCGGGACGGTGGGTGTTTGACCCTTATGCATCACAGGGACCCCATCGAGCTCCACAAAGTGAAGTCAGCGGTGGACCTGACGGGCGCCGCCAGCTGGCTAGCCCGCGAGCATGCGGCCACGCAGTGGGAGGATAAGAGGAGGCTCACGGAGCTGCGAGCCTCAAAGTTCGGAACGCGAGGCGGGGCCTCACATTCCGGGACTTCGAGTGGCGGGAGGCGGAAGAGCTCCGCGGACCCCACGCGGGCGTTTGACTAAGCGGCGGAATCGAACCGTCTATCGAGGCCACCGTCGAGCGAGCCGCGAGCGGCGGCTATGGAGCCGGCTGCGCCCCTATCTGCGGAGAAGACGACCTGATCGGGGGCGGCAGCTACGGAGCCGGCTCCCGAGGCGACCCGGCCGGAGGTGCCAGACGTGATGCCACCTGCGGGCGAGCCGGCCCGGGTCGACGTGCCGGAGGCCCCGGCAGCCCCGAAGGTGGCGCTTGCGACGGCCACCATGGAGACGGAGACACCGTCCGCCGTGGTTGTCGTGTCGGGCCGGCAGGGGGAGGAGGCGGCACGAGCGGCGGGCGAGGGTCCACTGGGGACCGATTCCCATGCCCTTGTCGTCATCAACCCTCCCCCAATATTCGGCACCGTGGCGAGTGTCGGGACGGGTGGCGATGGCAGCCGGGCCCGGAGGTCCATGCAGGACGTGATCCGGGACTGGGAGGCGTTGGCGCGCGTCCCAACCCTTCCGGCTCCCCCGGCAGGCGGCCCGGTCCCCGCGCTCGAGGAGTTGGGGAGCGTCCTAGATCGGTGCCACCAGGAGCTGGCCGGTTCGCGAAGGTGGTCGACACCACCCTACGGCACGTGGAGGTAAGCGTTGTTGTCTTTGAAGAATTTTTCAGTGGGGGCGCGCAAGCGCACCCACTGGGTGTAGCCCCCAAGATGCGGGCCGGCTGACCGGCTGACGCGCAGCCGGGCCGGATCTCTTTCTGCATGTTTTGACTTTGGCTTTACATGGCAGAAGGGGAACTCCCAGCGGCAGAACCTTTTTGAGGATCCGGTCTCCATCCACGACCACGGCAAGCATGGCTTCTACCGGCTGGAGGAGGAGCAGGCGCGAGTGCAAGGTACGTTCGGTCTTGCGGGAGGGGGACGTAGCCCTCGGGAGCCGACACCTAGCTGCTTGGCAGCCGGGAAGTGGTCTTGAACGCCTGGCTGACGCCGGCTGTTACTTCGCAGGGGAGCTGGCCACCCTCCTGTCGAAGAAGGCCGCGGTGATCTCTGAGCGGGACCGGCTGGTGCAGAGCGTCTAGGCGGTCACTCGGGAGAGGGACCGGCTCAGCACCCGGCTGGCGGACGGGCAGGCGGCCCAAGACCGCCTGACGACCGACGTGGAATGGGAGGTTGCGGCTAAGGAGAAAGCCATCAAGGCGGCGGCCGAAGCCACCCAACACACCGCCGCCCTCCAGAACGAGGTGACCCGCCTCGAGAGGACGCTCGAGGAGGGCAGGGAGGCTCTTGCCGAGGCGGAGGCAGCGCTGGCGTTGGAGCGGAACTCCTCGCTCCATTTTGCCATCAAGATGGACGACTCCATCGAGCGTGAGTGTCCAGTTTTATTTTTTCAGCCGGTTGCCCTTTTTCTTGCCAATTCTTGTTTTTGATTTGCCTTCCTCTCCTTCTTCCCTTTCTTCTTTAGGGCGCTTCCCGAAAACCCAGCACCGCGCTGAGCGTGTCGTCGAGGAGCACTGGGAGTATCTTGGGGCGCGCGGGCGCTCCATCGAGGAGGATGTTGCGTGGAGTATGGCTGAGCTTGGGCTCGCCGTAGAAAACCGGCTGATCCACCTCGAGCGGAGTGTGGAGCGGCTGAAGACGACCGGCAAGGAGATCATCACCGCCTTGTGGCCGGGCCATGGAGGGGCTCCGGAGAACCGCGTGGCCTTGTGGCTGGATCACGCCGTGGCCCGGCTCGAAGTCTGGAAGGCGTCAGCGGCTCGAGCCGGCGCGCAGATGGCGCTCCGATTCGTCACTTCGTGGTACCGCGGCATGGACTTGGACCGGCTAGCTACGATGCGGGACGAGCTGGCCGAGGAGCGAGCGGCCCGTGAGCCAGTCCTTGTCTGCCGGGCCAACGAGCTCACGTCGTACGTCGATCGGACGAGCTCCTGCTGGCCCTTGGTGAGGACGGAGAACCGGCGGCTGAGGACTCCTTCGGCATGCCCCAAGGTCCGGAGGACGAGGAGGTTGCCGACGAGAGTACCGACTCTAGCGGCGAGATGGCTGGGACCGCGGAGGCCGCCTCAAAGGCCAAGGAAGCCGACCCGAAGGCCGCAACCACCTCTGGGACGGGAGTCGAGCCGCCCAGCAATGCGCCGGCTGGAGACGCGCCGGTGACCTGAGCCCCCGGGCGTCTTATCTTTTCTCCTTTGTTAACTTTCCTGCATGTTAGACTTGTGTCCACCCACTGGGGGTGTAATGTAATGAACCGTGATGGCCGTGGGCCTCTTTTATCTTAAAATTCGTATTCTGAATGTTTGATGTGTTTGCCTATCATGCGTACCTGCTCGTCCTTACCCCTTTTTTACCCCTTTGGTTCCGTCTGTACGGTCCCTTTTCCCCTTTGGTTTCGGCCCCGCCAGCCCGACAACCGGAAGCCAGTCTGTAGCTAGGTCGGGGCGTCCGCCTCAAGGGAGACGGTTCTGAACTTAGGAACCGCAAGAGCCATTTTTTGGGTAAGTTGAGTGGCAGAGGCGAGGTGGTGGTCCGGCTGGACCTAACTGGCGACCCCTTTGCGGTCGACCTTTCGTGTGTGCTAAGTTTTGCTGCCCCGAGGCCCCATCACCCGGACAGCCAGGAGCCGATCTATAGCTGGGAGGGGTGGGAGGGCTTGCTCAGCTCACACTACTTGGTCGATTTTGGGAGAGGCGACCTAGGACCAGTCGGAGAGCCCCCGGGCCCAGGAGCCGGGTCGGGGAGCCGGTGAGTGAGGAGACCTTTCAGGGAAACAAAAAGGGCGTTCCCCAAGAGCCGGCCTGGGGCACCCATTGCATTCATAAGCCAAAAAGGGGAGGGATACATACATACACTGGTCTTTTCAGTAGTAAAACGAACGGAGGAGCGCCGCGTTCCATGGGCGCTCGGTCTCCTCGCCGGAGGCGTCTCTTTTGCGTTTCTGCGGCTTCTAGGTGTCTATTAGGTAGTACGCGTTGTTGTGCAGCGTCTTGATGACGATGAGCGGGCTCTCCCATGGGGAGGACAACTTAAGTCGTCCGTCTGTCCGCTGGATCCGCCTGAGCACCAGGTCCCCTTCGCGGAAGGAGAGCGGCCGGATCCGCTTGCTGTGGTAGTGTTGGAGCTTCTGCTAATAGATTGTTGTCTGGCTCAACGCCAGCTCGCGGGCTTCTTCGAGTAGGTCAACGCCATATTCTCTTGCCTCCTTTGAGTCCTTCTCCGTGTACAGGGAGACCCGAGACGAGTAGAACTCGATATCGGTGGGGATGATCGCCTCGGACCCGTACACAAGGAAGAAGGGCGTGTAGCCAGTTGATCGGTTGGGGGTGGTCCTGAGGCTCCAAAGGACAGCTGGCAGCTCGTCGACCCAGCAGTCGGCTGACCTCACCAGCGACGTTACAAACCGGGGCTTGATGCCGGACAGGATTAGGCCGTTTGCCCTCTCGACCTGGCCGTTTGACTATGGATGAGCGACGGAGGCCAGGTTGAGCCGGATGCCCTGCTTGGAGCAGAAACGCGCGAGCGCACCCTTGGCGAAGTTTGTGTCGTTGTCGGTGATGATGTTGTGGGGGACGTCGTAGTGAACCGTGATCTCATCGATGAACCGGACGGCCGTGAGGCCGTCCAGCTTCTTGATTGGCCGGGCCTCGATCCACTTGGTGAATTTGTCGACGGCCACCAGTAGATGTGTCATGCCGCCTCGTGCGGTCTTGAAGGGGCCCACCATGTCCAACCCCCAGACGGCGAAGGGCCACGAGAGGGGGATGGTCTGGAGGGCCGACGCCTGCAGGTGACTCTGCATGTTGAAGCGCTGGCAGCCCTCACATTCGCCGACCAATTTCTTGGCCGCCTCCAAGGCGGTGGGCCAGTAGAAACCATGGCGGTAAGCCTTGGCCACCAAGGTCCTGGAGGCAGCGTGATGCCCGCACTCTCCCTGGTGGGTGTCGAGGAGGATCTCCACACCCTTTTTCGGCTCAATGCACCGCTCGAAGACGCTGGTGGTGCTACGATGGACGAGCTCGTTGTTGATGATGTTGTAGGCCGAGGCCCGGCACTGAATTTGCCTTGCCACAGCCTCGCCCGGGGGAGCTTGCCGCGCAGAAGGAATGCCACTATGCCAGGATGGGATGGGCCCATGAGGGAGCCTAGACGGGGGTCGGCTCGGGAGTCCCCAGGCCTGGATGATCAGTCCCCGGGACCGGTTTACCAGCCCCCGGGACCGGCTCGCCAGCCCTCGGGGCCGGCTCGTCAGCCCCTGGGTCGGGGACGGCCATGGTGGTGTCGATTGCCATCATGACAGCCACGGTGTCGGAGCCGGCTGCTCCGGAGGCAGCCGGCTCAACTGGTGTCGGCAAGACAGCCGAGGTCGATGGAGCCGGTGGCGAAGATGCCGAGGGGGTAGCCGGAGCCGCCGATGGGCCGACAGCGTCTGCCTGCACGAAGATGGATTCCGATTCTGGGGAAGGCTTGATCGATGGCTTGAGCAGCCGCTCGAGGGAGACGCCGGCTGGGATGGCCTGCCGGGTGGAGCCGATCTTTGCCAGCGCGTCGGCCGCCTCGTCGTCCGCCCGTGGGATGTGGTGTTGGAAATATGCCCTAGAGGCAAAAATAAATTAGTTATTATCATATTTCCTTGTTCATGATAATTGTTTATTATCCATGCTATAAATTGTATTGATCGGAGACTTAGATGCATGTGTGGATACATAGACAAAACCATGTCCCTAGTATGCCTCTAATGGACTAGCTCATTGATCAAAGATGGTTAAGGTTTCCTAGCCATGGACATGAGATGTTATTTGATAACGGGATCACATCATTAGGAGAATGATGTGATGGACAAAGACCCAAACTACAAACGTAGCATATGATCGTGTCAGTTTATTGCTACTGTTTTCTGCATGTCAAGTATATGTTCCTATGACCATGAGATCATGCAACTCACGGATATCGGAGGAGTGCCTTGTGTGTATCAAACGTCGCAACGTAACTGGGTGACTATCAAGGTGCTCTACAGGTATCTTCGATGGTGTCTGTTGAGTTGGCATGGATCGAGACTGGGATTTGTTACTCCGTGTGACGGAGAGGTATCTCGGGGCCCACTCAGTAATACAACATCACAATAAGCCTTGCAAGCAATGTGACTAATTGTTAGTTGCGGGATCTTGTATTACGGAACGAGTAAAGAGACCTGTCGGTAACGAGGTTAAACTAGGTATGGAGATACCGACGATCAAATCTCGGGCAAGTAACATACCGAAGAACAAAGGGAACATCATACGGGATTAACTGAATCCTTGACATAGAGGTTCGACCGATAAAGATCTTCGTAGAATATGTAGGAACCAATGTGGACATCCAGGTCCCGCCATTGGTTATTGACCGTAGAGGTGTCTCGGTCATGTCTACATAGTTCTCGAACCCGCAGGGTCTGCACACTTAAGGTTTGGTGACGTTTCGGTAGTATAGAGTTATGTAAAGTTTGTTCGGAGTCCCGGATGAGATCCCGGACATCACGAGTTCCATAATGGTCCGGAAACAAAGATTGATATATAGGAAGGTGGTATTTGGACTCCGGAAAGATTTCGGGCACTTTCGGTAGTGTACCAGGAGTGACGAATGGGTCCCGGGGGTCCACCAGTGGGGCCAACCCACCCCATGGGCCAAAGTGGCGACCCACCAGCCCCTAGTGGGCTGGTGGGGTCAGCCAAGGTGGCCTAGGCGCAGGGGAGAGAGGCTCAAACCGAATTAGGGTGGAGTCCTCCCCAAGTTCCACCTCTCGTGTGAGAGGTGGACTCCCAGTTGGAGGAGGACTCTCCCCACCAGGTTCAGCCGAACCAAAGGAGTTACCTTCTTTTGGGCGCAGCCTCCTCTCCCCTCCTCCTATATATATGAGTGGTTTTAGGGTTTTTTGGACAAGGATTTTAAGCCACGTCTAAACCCTACCTCTAGATCAAGTTCCTCTAAACTAGACTAGTTCGACAGTGCTTAGGCGAAGCCTTGCCGGAATAGTTCCACCACCATCGCCGAAGCGTCGTCACACTGCCGGAGTACTCTTCTACCTCTCCGCTCTCTCTTGCTGGATCAAGACGGTGGAGATAGTCATCAAGCTGTACGTGTGCTGAACGCGGAGGTGCCGTCCGTTCGGCGCTAGATCGGAAGGACCGTGATCGAGATCGCGAAAAGGTTCGTGATGTGATCGCAGAGCGGATTGTGATGAGTTCGCGAGACAGATTGTGATCAAGATCGTGAGACGGATCGTGATGAGATCGCGGGACGGATCGTGATGAGTTCACGGGACGGATCGTGATTGGATCGCGGGACGGATTGTGATGAGATCGCGGGACGCTCGGCGATTTGGATCGCGAAGATGTTCGACTACACCAACCGCGTTTCTTAACGCTTCCCGCTTAGCGATCTACAAGGGTATGTTGATCCACTCTCCCTCTCGTAGATGCTCATCACCATGGATAGATCTGTAGGAGATATGCCCTAGAGGCAGTAATAACAGTTATTTTGTATCTCCAAAGTTTGTAATGAATGTTTATGTTCCATGCTATAACTGCAATGATTCTCGAGTCTACAAATTAAACGAGGCTTGGAGGGAAACTCATGTGCACGTGTGGTATAATAAACGGTGAATTGTATTCCTAGTCTTGCCTCTAAGACTGGCTCAAGTGTTGCATGATGGTCCTGTTTTGCTGATCATGGGCATGGCTATGCCGGCAATTTTCAGGACGCGATGTTGGTAGAACACTCGTGTTGAATCGATCCGAATTGATATTATGCTATGAGATACATTCGTCACAAGTTAATGGTTAATAACACAGAGATGGTTAGCGTTTGCATAGTTCCTTAGACCATGAGAGTATCGAGTTTCTTCATGCTTGCTTCATGAACTTTGGGGTTTGTTAAACGTCATCCGTAAATGGGTGGCTATTACGGCGGCTTACAGGTTCATGGAAAAGTATGTCAAGTAACTTGATAGCTCAAGATTGGGATTTTCTCCTCCGATGATGGAGAGATATCTCTGGGCCCTCTCGGTGTTACGGTATCCATCATCGTCTGGCCAGACACTTTGTGATTTGATCACGGGGATGCCGGGACACGGGAACGAGAAAAGAGAACAATACCGGCAACGAGGTAACTGGCATAGTGGACAAGTTGTTGATCCACGAGGATGCCTACATGTCTCACCTCGGGTCATTGTAAACATATCACGAAGCAATAGGAATAGCTCACGGCAACTAGAGGTTCACTCGAATATTCATTCGTGTGGGTATAGGGGTCAATATGGGTGTCCACGGCTCCGATGTTGATCATTGATCGGAAGGGGCTCCGGGTCATGTCTATGCTTCACCGAACCTATAGGGTCACACGCTTAAGGATCATCTATCTGTTGAATACTAGACAGGGAGTCTGAGAGAAAATCACCGAAAAGTTTCGGACACCGGAAAAGTTTCGGACAGCGGAAAAGTTCCGCACACAGGTCACGGAACAGTTTCGGTGAAACTGAAAAGTTGTTTCAGGGGATACCAAAAAGTCAAATTGGTTTTGGCACATGCCTGATAATTCTTGAAGGGTGCCAGAATTGTTCTGGAAACTTTCTGGAATTTTCCGGGATGAAAACCGGAAATGTTTCGGAGCTGCCGGAACCACTTCAGATGCTTTTCGCAGATGAAAATCACTATTCCGGAATTGTTCCTGATCGCATTAAAAATTATTTTAGTTGGATACTAGAATTGTTCTAAGCCCACATAAATATTTTCAGTTCGAGCGGACGCTGAAAAATGTCGCCGTGAATAGTGAAAGTGCTTTTTGGACTACTTTATGGAAAGCCACCTTTTGGGGCTTTGCTCCAAAAGATCTTGGGGATGACATGGGTGGATTGGAGCCATTTTTGGGGCCCCACATGAGGGTGTGGCCGGCCACATGGTGGACTCCTTCATGGAGTCCCTCTTGTTCCTTGGTTTCACTTTTATGCCCTTGTGGAAGGACTTCATTCATGTGCATTTTGGGTTTTATTGTAAAACCACCCTACCCCTTGGTTTTCCTATAAATAGGAGGTGAGTGGGCTGCCATTTATTCATCCTTGTGCTCTCATACACATGCTTTGCTTTGCAAGCTCTCTCTCTCCCTCCCACGAAAAGAGTCTTTCGTAGAGCCGAAAGGCTGTCTGGGTTCCGGCAGGAACTAGTTCTGGACGGCGAAGCCTTGTCGGATAGATGACATCGTATGTGTGCAACCCCGTAGAGAGGTCGTAGTTTCGATCTTTTGCCCGAGGGGCTGTTCGTGTGTCCTCCCGTAGGGCTGTCTGAGTCTTCGTTCGAGTTTCGAGGGTCCTCCCGAAGGGCTGTCCGTGACATCGTCCGGGGGACTATCCGACCGCCTCCCGAAGGGCTGTCCGACGAGGGAGTACATCCTCGCGGTTGGGAGGTTGTAAAATCCTAGCTGCGGGGATCTGCACCAATGATCTCCACCGACTCTTCTTCCGCTACGCTTCGAGTCGGTACGGATCAGATCAAACCTTGTATGCAGTCTCCATAGTGGTCCTGGGCGTGCTCGCTATACCGTAAATTTTTGTTTTCTGTCGCGTTCCCCAACAGTGGTATCAAGAGCCAGGCTATGAGTAGATGCATGTTATGATCTAGAATACATGAGATGTATGGGTATTACATAGTATAATTTTGTAGTAGATGAGATCTATTGCTGAAAATTATTTGTGCGGGTAGTAGATGAAATCTGTTACCCGATGTTCCTGTTGCTTCCCGTGAATTTGCATAGTCCATATCTTGACGGAATGGTGGAATCTTACAAAGTTCTAGCAATCCGCGATCCTTTCATGGTGCTCCTAAGTATGCTGATTGACAGATCAACGAAGTGCTAACAGTTCTTTGGGTTCCACCATAGTCAAAAGAAAGATGGATGTTTCGCAGACAAAAGGGCAATGCAGATATGATCTGCACGGGGGTCACGCGTATGACGAAGTTTAGTATGGGGCTCGAGATTTTATCATCTCGTGTTTCATACACCCTGGAAAGTTAATCTAGCAACTTGAATTATCATACTTGATGATAAACGTTGGTAGCTGCGGTTTGAGTCAAAACCTTAGAAGCCATGTAAAATAAAATTTTGTATAAACTGATTAGAGGCGTCTAACTTGGTTTTGCAGGATGGTTTGCATGTGATGTGGTATAGCAATGCTCATACTCAATTTGATTATGTATGAGATGGCTATATGATGTAATTAACATGACCTGCGTGTCATGATTCGGCATGATGGCTGGAGCCATATGATTGCACTTTAATGACCTGCGTGTCAACCTTAGGTAATGCACTTATTTTATTAGCTATAAAGATAGCAATATTATCTGGTGCATCGACAAGGTGGTGGCAATCTTCGCAGAGGTGAACACCGACGCGAATGCCGAAGACGAAGAAATACTTGACTTCTCCGTCAGAAGGGGCTATACCATATCATGCTATTATGAATTGCCTGAGATGTTTATCCCTCTTGATGCACCCTTCTTAATTGCGCGGTAGTCACTTTTTATTAGGGTGATCTCTCACTTAGAATATCAAGTAGTTAGTGTTCTCCCAAGTGTAGCACCGTCACGGCACCTATCTCTTCGGGGTATCACATGGTTACATGGGTACGAACGATTAGAGAAGTGTGAGGCGGGTGAGTTGAGACCTCGCAGCGAGATCACTTGGTTGTCTTGACGTTCAGGCATGAAAGTCATGAGCTCGGAACACACGCATCGAAAGATGAACAAGAGTCACATAGAGATGTGAATGGCAAGTTGGCCTACCAATTGAAATTCTCGTCACTTGAGATGGTTACATCCTTGACGCTGAATTGAAAGTTGGGTCTTGCATCACTCACAATCAATTATGAGAGATATTGATTTGAGTGGGAGTGCACCTTGGAATAAAATTATTTATTCACTAGTGCCAAAAATCATTATGAACAAAGTCTAAATGAACTTGTGTTTTCCGTTGTAGATCAAATGGCTCGCAACACCGCATTCAACTTAGGCCCTATGTTAGAGAAAGAGAAGTTAGCTGCGAATGGAAACAACTATGCGGACTGGGTCCGTACCCTGAGGATTGTCCTCCGGGGTGCTAAGAAAGTGTATGTGCTTGACGGACCTCTTCCCCCTAAACCGGCGGCAATAGCCGCGGCAGACATACAAAATGTCTAGGCCACTAAGGATGATGATTACAACTTAGTGCAGTGCCTCATGCTATCTTGCATGAGTTCAGAGCTTCAAAAACATTTTGAATTCCATAACTCCTTTGATATGATCAAGGATCTGGATGCTCTTTACAAGTTTAATGCACGGTCTGAACGTTTTGACATCATGAAAATGATGGCGGAGACCAAGATGGCTGAGGGCAGTTCAGTTGGCGAGCACGTAGTCAATATGATTGGCTACGCTGAAAGGCTTAAAATCCTGGAATTCCCACTTCCAGAAGAGCATGTTATGGACTTGTTGCTAGGTTCACTCCCCCCGTCTTATGGCGGTTTTATCATGAACTACAACATGAATGGGATGGACAAAACAGCAAATGAGGTGCTTGCCATGCTGAAAACTGCTGGAAGGAGGACTGCAGAAAAATCGCAAGCAAGTGTTGCTTGTGAATAAAACTACCAGTTTCAAAAAGAAAGGCAAGCCAAAGAAGGGCAAGGGCGCCGGTAAGACTGGCTTCCAACGCAAATCTAAGGGCGGAGCCAAGAATGAAACTGAGTGCTTCTACTGCAAGGGCACAGGACACTGGAAGAGAAACTACAAGAAGTATCTGGAAGATAAGAAGTCCGGGAAAACCGGAAAAGGTATAATTGTTATACAAGTTAATGTCATTGATGTTTTGCTTGCTAGCGAAAATTCTAAGTCTTGGGTATTTGATACCGTATCGGTTGCTCACATTTGCAACTCGATACAGGGGCTTCAGAAGGTGCGCAAGCTGGCAAAGAATGAAGTCGTGATGCGTGTCGGGAACGGCGTTGGGATCGCCGCTCAAGCCGTCGGTATTATGCCTCTACGTCTCCCTTCAGGATTTATTTTGGAACTTAGTAACTGTTATTTTGTTCCATTATTGTGTAGAAACATTATCTCTAGATCATGTTTAGTACACGATGGGTACTCCTACAAATCTGAGAACAATGGTTGTTCACTTTATTGTAAGGATATGTTTTATGGATTTGCACCCATTGTTGGGGGCCTTTTCATACTAAATCTTGATTGTGGAAATGATGTCTTTAATGTGAATGCTAAATGCCTTAAGAAGGCTGATACCACCACCACTTACTTGTGGCACTGTCGGCTTGGCCACATCGGAAAGAAAAGCATGCAAAGACTCCATAAAGATGGAGTTTTACCGTCCCTTGATTTTGAATCATTTGACATATGTGAAGCTTGCTTGATGGGGAAAATGACCAAGACGTTGTTCACGGGTCATCCTGAATGGGCGGGTGAATTATTGGAAATAATACATAGTGATGTATGTGGTCCAATGAACACGGCCGCACGGGGTGGGTATTTTTACTTCGTGACTTTTACTGATGATTTAAGTCGGTATGGCTATATCTACTTGATGAAGCATAAGTCGGAAACCTTTGAAAAGTTCAAAGATTTTCAGAATGAGGTAGAAAATCATCGTGACAAAAAGATTAAGTTTCTGCGGTCTGATCGCGGAGGCAAATATCTTAGTCATGAGTTTGGCCAACATCTGAGTGACCGTGGAATCGTTTCACAGCTTACGCCTCCCAGAACTCCACAGCGAAATGGAGTGTCGAAACGACGTAACTGAACCCTGTTAGACATGATAAGGTCGATGATGTCTCTGACAGATCTACCGATATCTTTTTGGGGTCACGCACTACTCACTGCCGCTTATACATTAAACAGAGCGCCGTCTAAGTCTATTGAGACGACACCACATGAGATGTGGTGTGGGAAGATACCTAGTGTGTCGCATCTCAAGGTTTGGGGTTGTGAGGCATACGTAAAACGTTTAGAGCCAACCAAACTAGAACCTAGATCAGACAAATGTTACTTTGTAGGTTATCCAAATAACACCATTGGATATTCCTTCTACCACCAGTCCGAAGGCAAAATGTTTGTCGCAAAGGTTGCACACTTTCTCGAGAAAGAATTTCTCGCTAAAGAATTGAGTGGGAGGACAGTACAACTTAATGAGATTAGTGAATCTTTGGCAACCGTTGATATGGCTAAGGAACCGTAAGTAATTCCGCAAACTATCCCTACAACCGAGCCGGAAGTTGTCGCATGTGATGCGGAAATTTCAGACAATGTTGTTACTGAACCACGCAGATCAGGTAGGGCTATCCAGCCACCTGAGTGGTTTCATAACGAAATCTTCATTCTTGAAGACGATGAACCTGCGCACTACAAGGAAGCGATGTCGGGGCCTAGCTCAAGGGAATGGCACAAGGCCATGAGATCCGAAATGGAATCCATGTACGAAAACCAAGTTTGGAACTTGGAAGAACTTCCAGATGGCGTAAAACCCATTGGTTGTAAATGGATTTTCAAAAGAAAGACGGACGCGGATGGTAACATTACTATCCACAAAGCTAGACTTGTCGCGAAAGGGTTCACGCAAGTTCCAGGAGTGGACTACGACGAGACTTTCTCGCCCGTAGCTATGCTTAGGTCTGTTCGGATATTACTAGCAATTGTTGCTTATTTCGATTATGAAATTTGGCAGATGGATGTCAAAACGGCTTTCCTAAATGGAAACCTTGAACAGGATGTATACATGATACAACCAGAAGGTTTTGTCGATCCTAAGAATGCTAGAAAGGTATGTAAGCTCAGAAAGCCATTTATGGTCTGAAGCAAGCATCAAGGAGCTGGAACATTCGTTTTGATGAAGTGGTCAAAGAGTTTGGCTTCATCAGGAACGATGAAGAATCTTGTGTTTACAAGAAGTTTAGTGGGAGCGCAAAAGCATTTCTAATCTTGTATGTGGATGACATATTGTTGATTGGAAATGATGTGAATTTTCTTAGCGAAATAAAAGACTCATTGAAAAGGAGTTTTTCAATGAAAGACTTAGGTGAAGCGGCATATGTATTGGGCATCAGGATCTATAGAGATAGATCAAGACGCCTAATAGCGCTTAGCCAAAGCACGTACATTGACAAGGTGTTGAAAAGGTTCAACATGGAGAACTCCAAGAAAGGCCTACTCCCCATGTCACCTGGCACAGTGATTTGCAAGAATCAGAGTCCTCGGACCCTCGATGAGCGAGTACAAATGAATGATATTCCATATGCTTCGGCAGTTGGTTCTATTATGTATGCCATGTTATGTACAAGACCGGATGTTTCCTATGCGCTAAGTGTTAGCAGTCGGTACCAAGGTGATCCAGGATTGGAACACTGGGCCGCAGTCAAGGGTATTCTTAAGTACCTCAGAAGGACCAAGGATTTACTCCTTGTGTACAGAGGTGATGAAGAGCTCATTGTAAGTTGTTACACTGATGCAGGCTTCATGACTGACCCAGATGACTTCAAATCTCAATCTGGCTATGTTTTCATATTGAACGGCGGCGCAGTTGATTGGAAAAGTTCCAAACAAAAGACTGTGGCGGATTCTATGACGGAGGCGGAATATGTTGCTGCTTCTGAAGCCTCCAAGCAAGCTATCGGTATCAAGCAATTTCTTGAAGACCTTGGTGTGGTTCCAAGTGCTCTGGACCCGGTGGAGATCTATTGTGATAATAGTGGCGCCGTGGCTCAGGCAAGGGAGCCATGTTCGCACCATAAGACCATGCATATTCAACGCAAATATAAACTCATTCGACATCATGTCGAAGAAGGTTTAGTGAAAGTACGCAAAGTTCACACGGATCTGAATGTGTCAGACCCGATGACAAAGCCTCTACCACGAGCAAAGCATGACCAACACCGGATAGCCATTGGTGTTAGGGAAGCCATGTAACTGGATTATGACTCTAGTGCAAGTGGGAGTCTGTAGGAGATATGCCCTAGAGGCAGTAATAACAGTTATTTTGTATCTCCAAAGTTTGTAATGAATGTTCATGTTCCATGCTATAACTGCAATGATTCTCGAGTCTACAAATTAAACGAGGCTTTGAGGGAAACTCATGTGCACATGTGGTATAATAAACGGTGAATTGTATTCCTAGTCTTGCCTCTAAGACTGGCTCAAGTGTTGCATGATGGTCCTGTTTTCCTGATCATGGGCATGGCTATGCCGGCAATTTTGAGGACGCGATGTTGGTAGAACACTCGTGTTGAATCGATCCGAATTGATGTTATGCTATGAGATACATTCGTCACAAGTTAATGGTTAATAACACAGAGATGGTTAACGTTTGCATAATTCCTTAGACCATGAGAGTATCGAGTTTCTTCATGCTTGCTTCATGAACTTTGGGGTTTGTTAAACGTCATCCGTAAATGGGTGGCTATTACGGCGGCTTACAGGTTCATGGAAAAGTATGTCAAGTAACTTGATAGCTCAAGATTGGGATTTGCTCCTCCGACGATGGAGAGATATCTCTGGGCCCTCTCGGTGTTACGGTATCCATCATCGTCTGGCCAGACACTTTGTGATTTGATCACGGGGATGCCGGAACACGGGAACGAGAAAAGAGAACAATACCGGCAACGAGGTAACTGGCATAGTGGACAAGTTGTTGATCCACGAGGATGCCTACATGTCTCACCTCGGGTAATTGTAAACATATTGCGAAGCAACAGGAATAGCTCACGGCAACTAGAAGTTCACTCGAATATTCATTCGTGTGGGTATAGGGGTCAGTATGGGTGTCCACGGCT
The DNA here is from genome assembly GCA_022496015.1 of Hordeum marinum. Lineage (NCBI taxonomy): Eukaryota > Viridiplantae > Streptophyta > Magnoliopsida > Poales > Poaceae > Hordeum > Hordeum marinum. The sequence goes on along the minus strand of CM039674.1, from coordinate 525,283,277 downwards.
CCGATGTTGATCATTGTTCGGAAGGGGTTCCGGGTCATGTCTATGCTTCACCGAACCTATAGGGTCACACGCTTAAGGGTCATCTAGCTGTTGAATACTAGACAGGGAATCTAAGAGAAAATCACCGAAAAGTTTCGGACACCGGAAAAGTTTCGGACAGCGGAAAAGTTCCGCAGACAGGTCACCGGAACAGTTTCGGTGAAACTGAAAAGTTGTTTCAAGGGATACCAAAAAGTCAAATTGGTTTCGACACATGCCTGATAATTCTTGAAGGGTGCCAGAATTGTTCTGGAAACTTTCTGGAATTTTCCGGGATGAAAACCGGAAATGTTTCGGAGCTGCCGGAACCACTTCAGATGCTTTTCGCAGATGAAAATCACTATTCCGGAATTGTTCCTGATCGCATTAAAAATTATTTTAGTTGGATACTAGAATTGTTCTAAGCCCACATAAATATTTTCAGTTCGAGCGGACGCTGAAAAATGTCGCCGTGAATAGTGAAAGTGCTTTTTGGACTACTTTATGGAAAGCCGCCTTTTGGGGCTTTGCTCCAAAAGATCTTGGGGATGACATGGATGGATTGGAGCCATTTTTGAGGGGCCACGTGAGGGTGTGGCCAGCCACATGGTGGACTCCTTCATGGAGTCCCTCTTGTTCCTTGGTTTCACTTTTATGCCCTTGTGGAAGGACTTCATTCATGTGCATTTTGGGTTTTATTGTAAAACCACCCTACCCCTTGGTTTTCCTATAAATAGGAGGTGAGTGGGCTGCCATTTCTTCATCCTTGTGCTCTCATACACATGCTTTGCTTTGCAAGCTCTCTCTCTCTCCCTCCCACGAAAAGAGTCTTTCGTAGAGCCGAAAGGCTGTCTGGGTTCCGGCAGGAACTAGTTCTGGACGGCGAAGCCCTGCCGGATAGATGACATCGTATGTGTGCAACCCCGTAGAGAGGTCGTAGTTTCGATCTTTTGCCTGAGGGGTTGTTCGTGTGTCCTCTCATAGGGCTGTCCGAGTCTTCGTTCGAGTTTCGAGGGTCCTCCCGAAGGGCTATCCGCGACATCGTCCGGGGGACTATCCGACCGCCTCCCGAAGGGCTGTCCGACGAGGGAGTACATCCTCGCGGTTAGGAGGTTGTAAAATCCTAGCTGCGGGGATCTGCACCAACGATCTCCACCGACTCTTCTTCCGCTACGCTTCGAGTCAGTACGGATCAGATCAAACCTTGTATGCAGTCTCCATAGTGGTCCTGGGCGTGCTCGCTATACCGGAAATTTTTGTTTTCTGTCGCGTTCCCCAACAAGACCTGCGTGTGCGTAGGGAAATTTTTGTTTCCCATGCGACGTTCCCCAACAGTGGTATCAGAGCTAGGTCTATGTGTAGATGAGATCTCGAGTAGAACGCAAAAGGTTTGTGGGCGTTGATGCTTAGATTGCTTCCTCCCTTGGTCGGATTTTGGTTCAGCGGTATTGTGAGATGAAGCGGCCCGGACCAACATTACTCGTATGCTTACGAGAGACCGGTTCCCTCGACGCAACTTGTTGCCTAGATGGCTTGTGGGTGGTAGTTTCTCTCACTTTAGTTGGATCGGATTCGACAAAGGCGGTCCTTGAGAAGGTTGAAAAGCAACTAGTGTATCACCGTTGTGGCTTTTGCGTAGATGAGAATTGTTCTTGCTAGATACCCGTAGCAGCCACGTAAAACATGCAACAACAATTAGAGGACGTCTAACTTGTTTTTGCAGGGTATGTTGTGATGTGATATGGCCAATTACATGATGTGATATATGTGATGTATGAGATGATCATGTGATGTATAGAATTTCACGACTTGCATGTCGATGAGTATGGCAACCGGCAGGAGCCATAGGGTTGTCTTTAATTATTGTATGACCTCCGTGTCAATCATTAAGCGCTATGTAATGCTTTACTTTATCGCTAAACGGTAGCAATAGTAGTAGAAGCATGCAGGGCGTGACAACCCCGATGGCGACACGTTGATGGAGATCATGGTGTCGTGCCGGTGACAATGGAGATCATGCTGGTGCTTTCAAGATGGAGATCTAAAGCACAAGTTCATGGCCATATCATGTCACTTATGAATTGCATGTGATGTTAATCCTTTTATGCACCTTGTTTTGCTTAGTACGACGGTAGCATTATAAGGTGATCCCTCACTTAAATTTCAAGATAAATTGTGTTCTCCCCGAGTGTGCACCGTTGCGAAAGTTCGTCGTGTTGAGACACCACGTGATGATCGGGTGTGATAGACTCTACGTTCACATACAACGGGTGCAAGCCAGTGTTGCACGCGTGGAACACTCGGGTTAAACTTGACGAGCCTAGCATGTACAGACATGGCCTCGGAACACAAGAGACCGAAAGGTCGAACATGAGTCATATAGTAGATATGATCAACATGATGATGTTCACCATTGTAACCACCTCAACTCACGTGATGATCGGACTTGAGTTGGTGAATTTGGATCATGTATCACTCGGATGACCGGAGGGATGTCAATTTGAGTGGGAGTTCTTAAGTAATATGATTAATTGAACTCATTATCATGAACATAGTAAGTAGTGTCTTTGCAAATTATGTTGTAGATTACTTGCTCGCGCTGTAGCTCCCTTGAATTTCTATATGTTCCTAGAGAAATAGAGTTGAAAGATGATGATAGCAATATTATGGATTGGATCCGTGATCTGAGGATTGTCCTCGTTGCTACACAGAAGGCTTATGTCCTTAATGCACCGCTCGGTGCACCAACCCCTCTAGCGTCGTCTGTAGATGTTGTGAACATCTGACAGGTACGTGCTGATGACTACTTGATAGTTTAGTGCGTCATGCATTACGGCTTAGAATTGAGGCTTCGAAACGTTTTGAACGTCACGGAACATATGAGATGTTCTAAGAGCTGAAATTAGGATCTCAGGCTCATGCCCGTGTTGCAAGATATGAGATCTCCAACAAGATTCTTTGCCTGCAAGATGAAAGAGAATAGCTCAATCGTTGAGCATGTGCTCAGATTGTCTGGGTGCTACAATCGCTTGAATCAAGTGGGAGTTGATCGTCCAGATAAGATAGTGATTGATGTAGTTCTCCAAGTCACTGTCACTAAAGCTACTAGAACTTAGTGATGAACTATAAAACGCCAGGGATAGAAATATTGATCCCTGAGCTGTTCGCAATGTTTGACACCGCGAAGGTAGAAATCAAGAAGGAGCATCAAGTGTTGATGGTTAATCAAACCACTAGTTTCGAGAAGGGCAAGAGCAAGGAGGGAAACTTCATGGATAGCAAGTCAGTTGCTGCTCCAGTGAAGCAGCCCAAAGTTGAACTCAAACCCGAGACTAAGTGCTTCTATTATGAGGTGAGCGATCGCTGAAGCGGAACAACCCTAGAAACTTGGTAGATAAGAAGGCTGGCAACATCGACAGAAGTATATTTGATATAACGAGTTATTGATGTGTACCTTGCTAGTACTCCTAGTAGCACCTGGGTATTGGATACCGGTTCGGTTGCTAAATGGTAGTAACTCGAAATAAAAGCTACGGAATAAACGGAGAACTAGCTAAGGGTGAGGTGACGATATGTGTTGTAAATGTTTTCACGGTTGATGAGATCAACATCGCACGCTCTCTCTACCTTCAAGATTAGTGACGAACCTAAATAAATGTTATTTGGTGTTTTGCGTTGAGCATGAACATGATTAGATCATGTTTATTGCAATACTATTATTCATTTAAGTTAGAGAATAGTGGTTATTCTGTTTACCTGAATAATACCTTCAATGGTCATGCACCCAGTGAGAATGGTTTGTTGAAATCTTGATCGTAGTAATACACATGTTCATAACATTGATGTCAAAAGATACAAAGTTAATAATGATAGTACCACATACTTGTGGCACTGCCGCTAAATGTCATATTGGAATAAAGCGCATGAAGAAACTCCATGCTGATGGATCTTTGGACTCATTCGATTTCGAATCGGTTGAGACATGCGAACCATGCCTCTTGGTCAAGATAACCAAGGACCCCGTTTTCTGTTTTGATGAAGCGGGCAAGTGATTTATTGGAAATGATACATGTTGATGTATGCAATCCAATGAGTCTTGTAGCGTGCGGTGAATATCGTTATTTTCTTACCTTCACTAATGATTTGAGTAGATATAGTGTATATTTACTTAATGAAACACAAGTCTGAATCGTTTGAAAGGTTCAAGCAAATTTAGAGTGAAGTTTAAGATCATCGTGACAAGAAGATAAAAATGACTGCGATATGATCGTGGAGGTGAATATCTGAGTTACGAGTTTGGCATACAACTTAAGACAATGTGAAATTTGTTTCACAACTAACGCCACCTAGAACACCATAGTGTGATGGTGTGTCCGAACATCATAAGTCATACTCTATTGGATATGGTGCGTGCTATGATGTCTCTTATCGTTTTACTACTATAATTTTGGGGTTATGCATTAGAGACAGCTATATTCACTTTAAATAGGGCACCATCTAAATCCATTGAGATGACACCGTGTGAATTATGGTTTGATAGAAACCTAAGCTGTCATTTCTTAATATTTGAGGGGCTGCGACACTTGTGTGGAAAATGTTTTCACCTAATGAGCTCGAACCCAAAGCGGACAAATGCATCTTCATAGAATACCCTAAGAACAGTTGGGTGAACCTTCTATCTCAGATCCAAGCATAAAATGTTTATTGCTAAAACTGGGTCCTTTCTCGAGAAAAGGTTTCTCTTGAAAGAATTGAGTGGGAGGAGGATAGAACTTGATGAGGTTATTGAACCTCTGCTTCAATCAGAAAGTGGTGCAGCGCAGAAAGATGTTTTTGTGAAGCATACGTCAATTGAAGAGGAAGTTAATGATGATGATCATGAAGCTTTGGATCAAGTTACTATCGAACTTCGTAGGTCGACAAGGATGTGTACTGCTACTGAGCGGTACGACAACCCTGTCTTGGAGGTCATGTTGTTGGACAACGATGAGCCTACGAACTATGGAGAAGCGATGATGGGCCCGGAAACCAACAAATGGTTAGAGGCCATGAAATCCGAGAAAGGATCCATGTATGAAACCCAAGTATAGACTTTGGTGGACTTGCTCGTTGGACGGCAGGTCGTTAAGTACAAATGGATCTTTAAAATGAAGACAGACGTTGATGGTAAATTTTACCATTTGTAAAGCTCGACTTGTTGCAAAGTAGTTTACGACAAGTTCAAAGAGTTGACTGCGATGAGACTTTCTCACTCGTAGCGATGCTAAAGTCTGTTGGAATTATGTTAGCAGTTGCTGCATTTTTCAATTATGAAATCTGGCAGATGGATGCCAAAACATCGTTTCCTTCCTTAAGGAAAGGTTCTATGAGATACAACCAGAAGGTTTTGTCAGTCCTAAGGATGCTAAAAGGTATGCGAGCTTCAGTGATTCTTCTATGAAATGAAACAAGCATCTCGGAGTTGGAATATACACTTTGATGAGGTGATCAAAGTTTTTGAGTCTATACAAAGTTTATGAGAAACTTGTATTTACAATAAAGTGAGTGGGAGCACTATAGAGTTTCTGGTAAGCATATGTGGTTGACATATTGTTGATCGGAAATGATGTAGAATTTCTGGAAAGCATAAAAGGTTGTTTGAGAAGAGTTTTTCAAAGGAAAACCTGGATAAAGCTACCTAATTGTTGAGCATAAAAATCTATAAAGATAGATCAAGATGTTTGATAAGACTTTCAATGAGTACATACCTTGACAAGATTTTGAAAGAGTTCAAAATGGATCAGTCAGAGAAAGAGTTCTCGCCTAATTTGTAAGGTATAAAGTTGAGTAAGACTCAATGCCCAGTGACTGCAGAAGATAGAGAAAAGATGAGTGTCATCCCCTATGCTTCAGCCATAGTCTCTATCATGTATGCAATGTTGTGCACAAGACCAGATGTCAGCCTTGCCATAAGTATGGCCAAAAGGTTTCAAAGTGATCCTGGAATGGAGCACTGGACAACAGGTGAAGATTATCCTTAGTAACTAAAAGACTAAGGAGATGTTTCTCGATTATGGAGGTGATAAAGAGTTCGTCGTAAAGAGTTACGTCGATGCAAGCTTTAACACCAATCTGGATGACTCGTTGTAGCAATCCGGATACGTATAGTGGAGCAGCCATTTGGAATAGTACCAAGTGGAGTGTGGTAGCAGTGTTTACAGTTTGACATAGAAATTTGCAAAGTACACACGGATCTGAATGTCGCAGACCCGTTGACTATAAGACCTCTCTCACATGCAAAGCATGATCGAGCCCCAGAACTCATTGGGTGTTAGATTCATAACAATGTGAATCACATGGTGATGTGAACTAGATTATTGACTCTAGTGCAAGTGGGAGACTGTTGGAAATATGCCCTAGAGGCAATAATAAATTAGTTATTATCATATTTCCTTGTTCATGATAATCGTTTATTATCCATGCTATAAATTGTATTGATCGGAGACTTAGATGCATGTGTGGATACATAGACAAAACCATGTCCCTAGTATGCCTCTAATGGACTAGATCGTTGATCAAAGATGGTTAAGGTTTCCTAGCCATGGACATGAGATGTCATTTGATAACGGGATCACATCATTAGGAGAATGATGTGATGGACAAAGACCCAAACTACAAACGTAGCATATGATCGTGTCAGTTTATTGCTACTGTTTTCTACATGTCAAGTATTGTTCCTATGACCATGAGATCATGCAACTCACGGATATCTGAGGAGTGCCTTGTGTGTATCAAACGTCGCAACGTAACTGGGTGACTATCAAGGTGCTCTACAGGTATCTTTGATGGTGTCTGTTAAGTTGGCATGGATCGAGACTGGGATTTGTTACTCCGTGTGACGGAGAGGTATCTTGGGGCCCACTCGGTAATACAACATCACAATAAGCCTTGCAAGCAATGTGACTAATTGTTAGTTGCGGGATCTTGTATTACGGAATGAGTAAAGAGACTTGCCGGTAACGAGGTTGAACTAGGTATGGAGATACCGATGATCGAATCTCGGGCAAGTAACATATCGAAGAACAAAGGGAACATCATACGGGATTAACTGAATCCTTGACATAGAGGTTCGACCGATAAAGATCTTCCTAGAATATGTAGGAACCAATGTGGACATCCAGGTCCCGCCATTGGTTATTGACCGTAGAGGTGTCTCAGTCATGTCTACATAGTTCTCGAACCCGCAGGGTCTGCACACTTAAGGTTTGGTGACGTTTCGGTAGTATAGAGTTATGTATGGTGGTGACCGAAGTTTGTTTGGAGTCCCGGATGAGATCCCGGACGTCACGAGGAGTTCCGGAATGGTCCGGAAACGAAGATTGATATATAGGAAGGTGGTATTTGGACTCCGGAAAGATTTCGGGCACTTTCGGTAGTGTAACGGGAGTGACGAATGGGTCCCGGGGGTCCACGAGTGGGGCCAACCCACCCCATGGGCCAAAGTGGCGACCCACCAGCCCCTATTGGGCTGGTGGGGTCGGCCAAGGTGGCCTAGGCGCAGGGGAGAGAGGCCCAAACCGAATTAGGGTGGAGTCCTCCCCAAGTTCCACCTCTCGTGTGAGAGGTGGACTCCCAGTTGGAGGAGGACTCTCCCCACCAGGTTCGGCCGAACCAAAGGAGTTCCCTCCTTTTGGGCGCACCCTCCTCTCCCCTCCTCCTATATATATATGAGTGGTTTTAGGGTTTTTTGGACAAGGATTTTCAGCCACGTCTAAACCCTACCTCTAGATCAAGTTTCTCTAAACTAGACTAGTTCGGCAGTGCTTAGGCGAAGCCCTGCCGGAATAGTTCCACCACCATCGCCGGAGCGCCGTCACGCTGCCGGAGTACTCTTCTACCTCTCCGCTCTCTCTTGCTGGATCAAGACGGCGGAGATCGTCATCAAGCTGTACGTGTGCTGAACGCGGAGGTGCCGTCCGTTCGGCGCTAGATCGGAAGGACCGTGATCGAGATCGCGAGACGGTTCGTGATGTGATCGCGGAGCGGATCGTGATGAGTTCGCGGGACAGATCGTGATCAAGATCGTGAGACGGATCGTGATGAGATCGCGGGACGGATCGTGATGAGTTCACGGGACGGATCGTGATTGGATCGCGGGACGGATCGTGATGAGATCGCGGGACGCTCGGCGATTTGGATCGCGAAGATGTTCGACTACACCAACCGCGTTTCTTAACGCTTCCCGCTTAGCGATCTACAAGGGTATGTAGATCCAGTCTCCCTCTCGTAGATGCTCATCACCATGGATAGATCTGCGTGTGCGTAGGAAAAATTTTGTTTCCCATGCGACGTTCCCCAACATGTGGTGGAACTCATAGCCCTCAAAGGAGCCGGTGAGTTGTTGTACGAGGGAGCGGTAGTTGGCCATGTTGGTGTCCCTGGCGTCCCATTCGCCAGAGACCTGCTGTACCACGAGGTCGGAGTCGCCGAAGCATAGGATGCGTCTGATGCCAATCTCCTTGGCGAGCCGGAGGCCGTGGACGATGGCCTCGTACTCGGCCACGTTGTTGGAGGCGGCGAAGTGGATCTAGAGGGCGTACTTGAGCTGGTCAACTTTCGGGGAGGAGAGGACTATGCCGGCACCCAGGCTGGTCCTATTTTTTGAGCCGTCGAAATGCATGCGCCAATGCGTGAAGTCTGGGGGAGGCGGCACGAACTCGGTCTCCGCCCAGTCGACGAGGAAGTCGTCCAACGCCTGCAACTTGATGGCAGTACGAGGTTCGTATCGGATCTCGTGGTCGGCAAGGGAGATGACCCATTCGGCGATCTGGCCGATGGAGTCCCGGTCGCTCATGATCTCGCCGAGCGGGGCCGTGCTTACCACGGTGATGGTGTGCTCCTGGAAGTACTGCTTGATCTTCTTGGCAACGAAGTATATGTCGTAGCACATCTTCTAGTAGTGCGGGTAGTTCTGCTTGGACACTGAGAGGACCTCGCTGAGGTAGTAGACGGGACGATGGACTGGCAAGGATTTGCCCTCCTCCGGCCACTCGACCACCAAGACGACGCTGATGACGGAAGTGGTCGCCGCGATGTAGACGAGCAAGGGTTCCTTCTCAACCGACACGGCCAAGATGGGCACGTGGGTGAGAGCCCTCTTGAGGCCACGGAATAGGGGTGGGCGTTCGGTATAAACCAAATTTTTGGTTTCTACCGTTCGGTATTTGTTCAATTTCAGTTTGTAAAACTAGAAACCGAAAATGCAAACATAAAATAGAAAACCGAATTTTTGATTAACCGAGTGATTCGGTGCGGTATTCAGTTAATACCGAAGGAACCTTGCCTTCAAGGATTTTGGTCAGAGCAGTCTCTTATGTAGACGCAAGTCTCCACCGTTTTCTAATCAGCCAAGCGATGTGGGACTAAAGCCTCGCTGGTCAGACGCTCGCATGCCCAGTGCATTTTTAGCGAAGAGTGACATGGGATGGGAGATGTCATTCACAAGATTGGGCCTTCATAGTAGCACGTACAGCCCAAGCTCGCACGACCCCACGTGCTTGCGGCCACTGAATCGCGCGTGGCTAAGCATCGTACCTGGCTACGTCTTTTGCTACGTGGGCACTAAGAAGCTACTATTCTTAATTCGGGGTTTTTTCGGTGAATCGGTATTAAACCGAACCTACCGAATCTAATTCGGTTAATGCAGTTGAAAATCGAAATTTTCTTTAGCAGCAAGGAAAAACAAAAATTCGGTTATTTTGGTATCGGCTTCGGTTCGGTCTTCAGTTCGTCGGTTTTTATGCCCACCCTGACCGCGGAAGGCCTCGTCCGCCTCGTCGGGCCAATCGAACATGCCCGGCTTCTTGGTGTGACCCGGCTCGACCAGAGCCGTCTTGCGAAGGAGCCCGTAGAGGGGCAAGGCTTTCTTCCCCAGCTGGCTGATGAACTGGGTGAGCGAGGCGAGGCAGCCGGTGAACTTCTAGACGTCACGGAGCCAGGTCGGCTTGGGCATGTGCTCGATTGCGCTGATCTTCTCTGGGTTAGCTTCGATGCCGCGGGCGGACACAAAGAAACCCAGGAGCTGGCCGGCAGGGATGCCGAAGACGCATTTCTCCGGGTTGAGCTTGATCTTGTACTCGCGCAAGGTCGCCAAAATCTCCCGGAGATCGTCGAGGAGGCTGAAATGCTTCTTGGTTTTGACGACAATGTTTTCGATGTAGACGTGGACGTTCCTGCCTATCTGAGGCAGGAGGAACTTCTACATGCAGCGCTGGAAGGCGGCGCCCGCATTCTTCAGGCCGAAGGACATGGTGATATAGCAGTAGGCCCCGAAGGGCGTGATGAATGAGGTCTTGAGTCGGTCCTCCGGATCCAGCTTGATCTGGTGGTAGCCGGAGTAGGCATCCATGAAGGACAGCAAGTCACAGTCGGTCGTGGAGTCGATGACTTGATCGATCCGCGGCAGGGCGAACAGGTCCTTGGGGCATGCCTTGTTTAGGCTAGTGTAGTCGATGCACATGCGCCAGGTCTTGTTCTTCTTCAGCACCAGGACTGGGTTGGCCAGCCAGTCCGGGTGGAAAACTTCCATGATGAAGTCGGCTGCGAGCAGCCGGTCGATCTCTTCTCCTATGGTACGCCGCTTCTCCTCAGAGAAACGGCATAGGGGTTGCTTGACCGGCTTGACGTCCGGCCGGACGTGTAGTTTGTGCTCGACGAACTTCCTCAGAACACCCGGCATGTCCTTGGGGGACCATGCAAAGATGTCCCGATTCTCACGGAGGAAGTCGGCGAGCTCACCTTCCTATTTGCTGTCGAGGCGGGAGCCGATGGTGACGCAGTGAGCGGGGGTTGGCCGGGTTGAGCGGGATTTGCTTGGTGTCCTTGGACGGCTGGAGGGAGGCCTTGCCGACGGACTGCAAGGGAGGAGCCGGCACGGTCGGCTGGCTGGCAGCAAGGGATGCGAGCCGGTCGAGCTGCCGCCTCTCCTCGGCTATTTCCACGGCCTCGGCCAGCCGGCTGCCATCTCGAGCGCACTCGAGCGACATCTTGTAGTCACCCGTGATGGTGATGATTTCCTTGGGGCCCGACATCTTGAGCTTAAGGTAGGCATAATGGGGGACCGCCATGAACTTGAAGAGGGCCGGTCGGCCCAGCAACGCGTAGTAGGGACTTGCGAGGTCCACTACCTCGAACAGCACCGGCTCACGGCGGAAGTGGCTGGGCCGCCGAAGAGGACGTCAAGCGTGATCTTGTCGACAGGGGAGCATGACTTTCCAGGTACGATGCCATGGAAAACCGTCTGGCTCGCCTGCAGGCCTTCTATCTTCAGCCCCAACTTGCGCATCGTGTCGAGGTAAAGGATGTTGATGTTGCTGCCACCATATATCAGCACCCGTGAGAAGCGGCAGGTGCGCTTCTCGGTGGCGATGGTGGGGTCGAGGACCAGGGCGTAGCTGCCGGGACTGGGCATCACGGCGGGGTGATCTGCGCAGCTCCAGGTGACCGGCTTCTCTGACTAGTGCATGAACTAGGGAGTTGTCGGCATGGTGGCGTTCACCTCACGATGGAGCCAGCGTTGAGCATGTTTGCTCGTCTCTTCACTGGTGAAGACAAGATAGCAACCGTCCTGGTTGGGGAATTGGTCATGTAGACGACTATCGTTTTGGGCCGGAGCCTGAGCCGACGCCGAGGCAGCAGCCGGGTCTGCGGCCGGCGCACGGGCAGGCGGCGCGGGAGGAGCCGGAAGGCCGTACCCCCGGGCCAACCGCTATGAGAAGCTGCACTACCAGAGCGTGTGCGTAAAGGGCTTGGCCCCAGAGTGGTTCTTGCAGGGGAGGTCGAGCATCTGCTCGAAGGTGAGCTTCGGCTGCCAGGCTGCCTTGCCAGTGCGTTGGCGCTGGCTGGAAGGCTGGGCAGCCGGCTCCTACACCTCGATGGTGGTGACCTGCCGGCTCCCGTAGCGGGGGTCCGGCTGATCGTTCTTGCATTTGTTGTTTTGCGGCTGCCGGTTGTCGGCAGCCGGTCGGGACATCGCCAGTGTCGACGTTGCCTTAACGGGCGGGGTCGTCTTGACCCGAATGGTGGAATCATCCATGGCGTACTTGTACGCCTTGGTCATGAGCTCATGCCCCCCCTCGTCTTGACCCGAATGGTGGAATCAGCCGGCTCGAAGCACAGAAGCTTGTTCTTGATGGGGTTGCCATCACGACAGCCTTTGATGAAGTACTGTATGTCCTGCACCTCATGCACCCCCTCGCAGGAGTTGCGGAGCTCGGTCCACCGGGTGAGGTAGTCGCGGAGGGACTCGTCCGGCCCCTGAACGCACATGGCCAGTTCATGGGGGCGGCCAGGCCGCTTGTAGGTGTCGGTGAAGTTGCGGACGAAGGCTTCCTCGAAGTTCATCCAAGTGTTGATGCTGCCGGCCGCCAGGCTGTTGAGCCAGGTGCGGGCCGAGCCGATCAACATGAGGGGAGCATAGCGAACGGCTACGCTTTTGTTACCCATGGCGATGCCGACCGCGGTGGTGTAGTCGATCATCCAGTCTTCGGGCTTGGCGGTCCCGTTGTACTTAGGGGTGTCTTGGGGGAGCGTGAAGCCGGTTGGGAACGGCTCGTTGCGGATCCGAGGGCCAAAACACGCTGGGCCAATCGAGCCCTCCTCCTCGAGGAGGGCCAACTATGCGAGCCGATCGATGTGGAGGCGAGCATCATTCTCGCTGTGAGGGACACGCGGCCCGAGCCGGGCCAAGAGCTCGGGGCAGATGACACGCGGAACCGACCGTTCCAGCTCATGCCGCGGGGGTGGAGTATGCCCACGGCTGCGTCGGCTGCCGACTGTCGGCGCTTCGTGGTGGAGGCCGCTGCGAGGCGGGTCATTGGTGCGCCGACTATTCATAGCCGACTGCTCGTTCCCCGGCAGCTGAGAGGGCCGGGAGTTGCTTGCCCCGACCCGGCGGCCGGAAACGCGAGGGGAGCAGGAGTGCTGAGCCGGCTGACGTCCAGCAGTCCCCGTGCCCTCGCACTCGGGCCGAGGGCCTTCGGAGGCGGCACCGCCACCGCGAGCAGATGTTGCTACACGCCAGCGACGTCGATGAGGTGCTTGATGTGACGCTCGCGGGCGACACGTTCTTCACGCTCCAAGGTAGCCAAATCCTCATAGGCTACCTTGGCGGCCCGCAGGTTGGCTGTGGGGGTGTCGTAGACGGGCATGTTGCCGCCCAAGATTTCGGCTACCACGCTGGCTGGCCTCAGTGCCAACCGGGGTGAGACCGTAGGCGGAGGCGTATTCCCGCTGAGCGGCCTCCATGCCGCGCCGCGTGGCCACGAGGGCACTGGCGTCCTCGAACAGGAGGCGGCAAGCCTCGAGCTCAGCCGTGGCGACGTCGGGGTTTGCCGTCGGGGCAATAGGGGTGCTCAAGCCCCGGAGGGCCGCACCGAGCGGGTAGGAGGTGCCGGCGCGGGTTGTGGCGGCGGCAGCCTCGGCCCGCGCACATCCGGAGGAGGTGAAGGAGATGATGGCCATTGCTCCCACGCGATCGTGGGAGCCGCTGGACTAGGTCGCGGCAAGTGCGCCCATAGCCGTGGGCGGACCGGCGCAGACGAGCCCTAGCTAGGGTACTCGTCGGCGGTCGGAGCTTCGGCAAGGCTAAGCCTGCCAAAGCGCTCGGTGGGCGCGTCGATGTCGAGCGTGAGGTCGACGGAGCTTCCCGTAGGGCGTGCCGGAGCAAGCCTCACGAGCCCGCGGTTTCGCCTGGACGTGCGGCGACGGCGGGGAATGGCGAGGGGTCCCTCCCGGAGCATGAATCCAGCCGGCACCGCGTGCGTCCCCATGGTGCGCGCCAACTATCATCGTTTTCTCACGACAGATGCCATGGGTAGCCTTATCGTAGGTGGTTGGGGCCGGAGGACGCCGACGGGCTCCGGGAGCGGGATTAGGTACAAGCGGTGGTGACACATGATGTAGCCAGGCTCAGGGCCCTCCGTGCGAGGTAACACCCCTAGTCCTGCTTGGTCTAGTTTGATGGATGGGTATGTTACAAGGTTGCTCCTGGAGCTGTGTCTAGAGGAGGAAGAGGGAGCAGCCGTCTTGCCTTCCTCCGCTATGAAGTGTGAGAGAGTGTGGGAAGTATCCCGTAGGTGTGTGCGTGAGACTTGTCGTCCCCGTTTCATGGGAGGCTCGGGGGGGTTTATAGGCCAACCCCCGGGCTTACAATATTCCTGAGGTACATAAGTGGGGGGACCCGGCTGGTAGCCTCTCCGGCTGACCAGGGGGTCCCACCCCTCGAGCCGTCTCATTGCCTGTAGGGTCCACCGGCTGCACGGTCCCATCGCCCGCAGGGGACTGCCAGCCGGCTCCGTGATTGGCCCTCGCCCACCTGCCGCGGCACGGGCCGCCCGGGTGGCGTCGTCTAGTGCCAGCCGGCCGAAGTCTTCGGTACGGCGGGCTGCACTGTAGCCACGCCGGGGCAGGTAATCGAGTGGGCGGGGGCGTGCCGGCACTATTTCCCCGCCCGGTCGATGTCGCCAAGGTCAGCGGCCTAGACGGTCGGACTGTAGCCATGCGCATCCATGCGTCAGCGGCCACTGTGGCTACAATGGCGCCCGTCGTGGCGGTCACGTCATGTCGCGTACCCGCGCGCAGAGGGATGGGACGTTGCTTGTCCGCCCCGGGGTCAACGAAGGAGGCGGCCCGAGGGCAGCCGGTCGCGCACAGCCGGCCGGGGGCCGAGCCGACACCTTGACCAGCCGTCCCCGAGCCAGCCGGCAATCGCACCTGCAGGCTACGCTCCAGTCGGCCGGGGCCAGCCGGTCGCGTACTTTTTCTTCGAAGCGGAGAGGAGAATCCCGTTGCTTTGGCCTATCCTGGGGTAATAACCCCCGTCACAATGAGCGACGAACATCTGGAGCATGTGTTATTGGGTTTGAAAACATTGTTGGAATATCATGAGCATTTTTGTAATTCATGATATATGTTTTTGAATTCATGAACTTTTTCACAATTCGTGACCATTATTTGACTATGGAAACCATTTTTAAATTCTCGAACAGATGTTGGATTCACGAATATTTGTTTGAATCCGCAAACATATTTGTATTTGTACTTTTTTTAATTTCTCTAAATAAATTTGAATTTACGAGCAGTTTTTGGAATCCACGGGCATTTATTGAATTGGTGAACATTTTTTGAAGTCACATTTTAAAAATTCCTAAATATTTTCCTAATTCAGGAATATTTTTGAATTTATTAACGTTTGCAAACCCGGAAACATTTTTTTTAACGCATGAACATATTTTAAGGCAGCAGGATGTTATTAACGTTTGTAAGGCAGCAGGATGAACCATGGATGATTTAGACAGCTTCGTTGCCAAGCAGCTGCCAAGTGGCTTGATGGCGAGGGAGGGCATGTAACCAAACCAGTGCAAACAAAACACGCCAAACCATCCATTCGAATTCTTTCTTTCTCGCAGCCACGCAACCTTGCTCGCTATCAAGCGGGAATCCTAGCTACTTTAGCCCTTTCTTTTCAGAAAGATAAATGAGAGAAGAAAAATGCACACCATCACATCACATAAGTGCTTGACTCGACACCTCCGCACAAACTGTCTCAATATTGGAGCTTCTCAGCAGCTTCCTGTGTAATCTATCAGATCATCTTTCTTCTTATCCTCATTGAAATGGAATGCACGAGGATGGGTTATATCCACAGGTCGATGTGGTTCTTTGTTGTATTATTTTTAACTAGTCGTCTATCCGTGCATTCCAACAGGCTAGTATGAAATGGAGAAAAAAGAGTCCTCATGTGCCGGGGTTTTCTTTCCTTTGCTATGATGGACTTGATTTCCTTACCCGTCTATGCAATAAAGCTACTTTCAATGCATTAGTGTTAAGATGAGATGTTAACCATATTTAAAAGTTTAGCAACCAAAGCCCCCAATGCATAGATGCTTGATTTGTTGTAGCTAAGCATATTTTATTTAATGATTTAGCTACTAAAAAATTTCATGCATTAGTGGGATTTCTTTCATTTAAGTATTTTGTCTAGGTTTCCGTACTTGCGTCGTTTTTTCCTAAGGTCATCATACCCCCTCTCTTCTCTTAAATACCATGTCATATCAGATTTTTTGCTAGGTTTTTGCGCTGGCACCGTTTCTTCCTGAGAACATCATACCCCC
This sequence comes from Hordeum marinum, assembly GCA_022496015.1. NCBI lineage: Eukaryota > Viridiplantae > Streptophyta > Magnoliopsida > Poales > Poaceae > Hordeum > Hordeum marinum. The sequence continues at coordinate 525,267,108 of CM039674.1, read as the reverse complement.
TCTCTCCTCTTAAACATCATGTCACATCAGATTTTTTGACTAGGTTTCTACGCTTGGCACTTTTTGCTTAGGTTTCCATGCTTGACACCGTTTCTTTCTAAGGTCATCATGCCTTAACTCCTGTACAAGATAAATCATTAAAAGAAGCCTAAACTCACATGACATGTTACCACATTTAGTTTTTTGAAGTTCATTTTAGTCATGTCTCAGGTGTGCAAAACCAAACTGAAAACCAAAAACAAAACAAAACTGAAATTTCAGGTTTTTTCAGGTTTCAGTTTCAGTTTCCAATTTTAGAAACCATTTAGAAACCATTTAACCTTCGGTAACCGTTCGGTTAAACCGAAACAACCGAAGTACATTTTAATGTGCGACAATATGGTGGGCTGAGCTGTTCGCCATCCCTTATTTTATAGCCATCCGTCCCACTGCGCTGCAGCTCGGTCGGCGAGGTGGGACTAAATAGCTAGCTGCAGCTCGAACCAACGAGCAGGACACCCTTTTTTAGACAAAGGAGCAGGGCACCTGGCACATGCTGTGCCTATTTAGGCTTAAAGTATTCGGCCCATACAGCACTACTGCGATTTCTTTTGGAACAGCGATCTTATTTTTGGAGCTTAAATGTTTTCGGTAATAACCAGGTGCTGCAGCTGATCGCTTATTTTTGAACAGCGATCGCTTTTGTCGTGGCCGCGTTGCTGTTGGAGATACTCTTTCCTTTTCCTGCTTCCTCCCTCTAATCAATCTACATAACGTGCCCAGCTTCTCGTACCTACTGCCATCTAATGCTTATGAAAAAATCATGTCAATCATCTAATGACCCAATCTACGTACATAGTTTTCACAAAAAATCTATCATATATACATGAACCAAATCATATGACCTAAAAATTATTTATTGTATACAAATTCGCGTCAACTTTGGTTATTTTGGTTATTACCGAAACCGAACTGAAATTAAATGGTTATTACCAAAACCGAACCGTATCTATGTATAAAACCGTATAAACCGAAGTATAAAAACCGTATAAACCCAAAACCATATAAACCGAACCGAATCAAACAAGAAAAACAAATGCACAGTCTGAGTCATGTCTGGCCTGCCACCAGAGGAAGCGCACTTGGTCCCGCGAGAAAAAGGGATCGCTTCCGCGACACGTCCCGCGAGCGCGTCACGGGAGGTTACCCGGCCGCCGCGGGAGCAGCGGCCCTCATCCATCCTCTACCCTCACCGCCGCCGGTCAGTGTCGTCGGGCAAAGCCTGGCTGGTGCTGGCGGCGGCGAGGACCTTGTTGGGGAACGTTGCATGGGAAACAAAAAATTTCCTACGCACACACAAGATCTATCCATGGTGATGAGCATCTACGAGAGGGAGAGTGGATCTACATATCCTTGTAGATCGCTAAGCGGGAAGCGTTAAGAAACGCGGTTGATGTAGTCGAACGTCATCGCGATCCAAATCGCCGAGCGTCCCGCGATCCTATCACGATCCGTCCCACGATCCTATCACGATCCGTCCCACGATCCAATCATGATCCGTCTCGCGATCCAATCATGATCCGTCTCGCGATCCCATCACGATCCGTCTCGCGATCAAATCACGATTCGTCCCGTGATCCAGTCACGGTCCTTCCGATCTAGCGCCGAACGGACGACACCTCCGCGTTGAGCACACGTACAGCTCGATGACGATCTCCGCCTTCTTGATATAGCAAGAGGGAGCAGAGAGGTGGATGAGTTCTCCGGAAGGGCGACGGCAGGGCGGTGATGGTGGTGGAACTATTCCGACAGGGCTTTGCCTAAGCACCGCCGAACTAGACTAGAGGAGAAAACCGATCTAGATGAATTAGAGGGAGCACGTGGCAATTAGGGTTAGCTTTCCTCTCTAAATCCTCTAGTATATATAGGAGGGAGGGAGGGGAGGAGGCAGCCTCAAACCCTCAAGAGTTGGCCGAAATTGGGGATGGAGGTGTCCTACTCCAATCCTATTAGGAGTAGGATTCCTCCTTTCGACTTGGAAACTCTTTCCACCTCTCCACCTTTGGGTTTTTCCCACCCCTAGTCGCATGGGCCTTAGTGGGGGCTCGGCCAGCCCACTATGGGTTGGCTTGACGCCTCTCACAGCCCATGAGACCCTTTGGGTCGAGACACCCCTCCCGATGTTCCCCGATACCCCTCCCGGCACTCCCGGTACACTACCGATGAGACCGAAACTTTTCCGGTGACCAAAACAGGACTTCCTATATGTAAATCTTTACCTCCGGACCATTCCGGAGCTCCTCGTGACATCCAAGATCTCATCTGGGACTCCGAACAACCTTCGGTCACCACCATACATAACTTTATATTACCGAAACGTCATCGAACCTTAAGTGTGCAGACCCTGCGGGTTCGAGAACTATGTAGACATGAACGAGAAACCTCTACGTTCAATAACCAATAGCGGGACCTGGATGCCAATATTAGTCCCAACATATTCTACGAAGATCTTTATCGGTTGAACCTCTATGTCAAGGATTCAGTTAATCCCGTATGCGGTTCCCTTTGTTCTTTGGTATGTTACTTGCCCGAGATTCGATCATCGGTATCTCTATACCTAGTTCAATATCGTTACCGGCAAGTCTCTTTACTCGTTCCGTAATACAAGATCTTGTGGCTAACACTTAGTCACATTGCTTGCAAGGCTTGTTGTGATGTTGTATTACCGAGTGGACCCTGAGATACCTCTTCGTCACACGGAGTAACAAATCCCAGTCTTGATCCATGCCAACTCAACAGACACCCTCGGAGATACCTGTAGAGCACCTTTATAGTCACCCAGTTACGTTGCGATGTTTGATACACACAAGGTACTCCTCCGATGTCAGTGAGTTGCATGATCTCATGGTCAGAGGAACAGATACTTGACATGCAGAAAACTATAGCAATAAAATGACACGATCATATTCTATGTTTATAGTTTGGGTCTTGTCCATCACATCATTCTTCTAATGATGTGATCCCGTTTATCAAATAACATCTCATGTCCATGGCTAGGAAACCTTAACCATGTTTGATCAACGAGCTAGTCTATTAGAGGCATACTAGGGACATGGTGTTGTCTATGTATCCACATATGTATCTGAATTTCCGATAAATACAATTCTAGCATGGAGAATAAACGATTATCAGAACAAGGAAATATGATAATAACTAATTTATTATTGCCTCTAGGGCATATTTCCAACAGTCTCCCACTTGCACTAGAGTCAGTTATGGGGCTCGATCATGCTTTGCATGTGAGAGAGGTCTTTCGGTCAACGAGTCTGCGATATTTAGATTCATGTGTACTTTGCAAATCTCTATGTCATACTGTAAATATTGCTACCACACTGCACTTGGAACTATTCCAAATGGCTGCTCCAATATACGTATCCGGATTGCTACTAAGAGTCAGCCGGAGTGGTGTTAAAGCTTGCATCGACGTAACTCTTTACGACAAACTCTTTATCACCTTCATAATCGAGAAACATCTCCTTAGTCCTTTAGTTACTAAGGATAATTTTGACCGCTGTCCAGTAATCCACTCCTGGATTACTCGTGTATCCCTTGACAGATTTATGGCAAGGCACGCACAAGTGCGATACACAGCATGACATACAATATAGAGCCTATGGCTAAGTCATAGGGGACGACATTCGTCCTTTCTCTTTCTTCTGCCATGGTCGAGCTTTGAGTCTCACTCAACTTCACACCTTACAAATCAGGCAAGAACTCTTTCTTTGACCGATCCATTTTGAACTCTTTCAAAATCTTGTCAAGGTATGTACTCATTAAAAATCCTATCAAACGTCTTGATCTATCTCTATAGATCTCGATGCCCAACAATTAAGTAGCTTTATCCAGGTCTTCCTTTGAAAAACTCCTTTGAAACAACCCTTTATGCTTTCTAGAAATTCTACATCATTTCCGATCAACAATATGTCATCCACATATGCTTATCAGAAACTCTATAGTGCTTCCACTCACTTTATTGTAAATACAAGTTTCTCATAAACTTTGCATAGACTCAAAAACTTTGGTCACCTCATCAAAACGTATATTCCAACTCCGAGATGCTTGCTTTAGTCCATAGAAGGATCACTGAATCTTGCACACCTTTTAGCATCCTTAGGACTGACAAAACATTCTGATTGTATCTCATACAACCTTTTCTCAAGGAAGGAAACGATGTTTTGACATCCATCTGCCAGATTTTGTAATTGAAAAACGCAGCAACTGCTAACATAATTCTAATAGACTTTAGCATCGCTACGAGTGAGGAAATCTCATCGTAGTCAACTGCTTGAACTTGGCAGAAACTTCTTTGCGACAAGTCGAGCTTTATAAATGGTGACATTCACCATCAGCGTCTGTCATCATCTTAAAGGTCCATTTGTACTCAACGACCTGCCGTACAACGAGCAAGTCTACCAAAATCTATACTTAATTTCTATACATGGATCCTTTCTCAGATTTCATGGCCTCTAACCATTTGTCGGAATCCGGGCCCACCATCGCTTCTCCATAATTCGTAGGTTCATCGTTGTCCAACAACATGACCCTAAGACAGGGTTGCCATACCACTCAGGAGTAGTACGCGTCCTTGTCGACCTACGAGGTTTGATAGTAACTTGATACGAAGCTTCATGATCATCATCATTAACTTCCTTTTCAACCGATGTAGGCTCCACAAAAACATCTTTTTGTGTTGCGTTACTCTCTAGGTGAAGCAAAGGTTCAACAACCTTACCAAGTTCTATCTTCCTCCCACTCAATTCTTTTGAGAGAAACTCTTTCTCAAGAAATGACTCGTTTTAGCAACAAACATTTTGTGCTTGCATCTAAGATAGAAGGTTCACCCAACTGTTATGTTAGGGTATTCTATGCAGATGCATTTGTCCATTTTGGGTTCGAGCTCATTAGGTGAAAACCCTTTTTTACATAAGCGTCGCAGACCCAAACATTAAGAAATGACAGCTTAGGTTTCTGCCAAACCAAAATTCATACGGTGTCATCTCAACGGACTTAGATGGTGCCCATTTTAAAGTGAATGTAATTGTCTCTAATGCGTAACCCCAAAATGATAGTGGAAAATCAATAAGAGAAATCATAGTTCGCACCATATTCAATAGAGCACGATTACGACGTTCGAACACACCATCACACTATGGTGTTCCAGGTGGCGTGTGTTGTGAAACAACTTCCACTTTGTCTTAAGTTGTACACCAAACTCGTAACTCATATATTCACCTCCACGATCATATCGTAGACATTTTATCTTCTCGTCACGATGATCTCAAACTTCACTCTGATTTTGTTTGAACTTTTCAAACGAATTAGACTTTTGTTTCATTAAGTAAATATACACTATATCTACTCAAACCATCAGAGAAGGTAAGAAAATAACGATATCCGCCGCACGCTACAACACTCATTGGACCATATACATCAACATGTATCATTTCCAATAAATCACTTGTCAGTTCCATCAAGCCGTAAAACGGGGTTTTAGTCATCTTGCCCTAGAGGCATGGCCCGCATGTCTCAACCGATTCAAAATCGAAAGAATACAAAGATCCATCAATATGGAGTTTCTTCATGCGCTTTACACCAATATGACTTTTAGCGGAAGTGCCACAAGTATGTGGTACTATCATTATTAACTTTGCATCTTTTGGCATCAACGATATGAACATGTGTATTAGTACGATCAAGATTCAACAAACCATTCTCATTGGGTGCATGACCATTGAAGGTATTGTTTATGTAAACAGAATAACCATTATTCTCTCACTTAAATGACTAACCGTATTGCAATAAACATGATCTAATAATGTTCATGCTTAACTCAAACACCAAATAACATTTATTCAGATTTGTCACTAATCCCGAAGGCAAAGAGAGCATGTGATGTTGATCACATCAACCTTGGAAACATTTCCAACACACGTCATCACCTCACACTTAGCTAGTCTCCATTTATTCCATAGCTTTTATTTCGAGTTACTAACATTTAGTAATCGAACTGGTATCTTATACCCAGGTGCTACTAGGAGTACTAGCAAGGTACACATCAATAACACGTATATCAAAATATACTTCTGTCGACGTTGCCAGCCTCCTTATCTACCAAGTATCTAGGGTTGTTCCGCTTCAGTGACCGCTCTCCTCATAATAGAAGCACTTAGTCTCGGGTTTGGGTTCAACTTTGGGTTGCTTCACCGGAGCAACAACTGACTTGCCATCCATGAAGTTTCCCTCCTTGCCCTTGCCCTTCTCGAAACTAGTGGTTTTACTAACCATCAACACTTGTTGCTCCTTCTTGATTTCTACCTTCACAGTGTCAAACATCGTGAACAGCTCAGGGTTCATTATTTCCATCCCTGACATTTTATAGTTCATCACGAAGCTCTAGTAGCTTAGTGACAGTGACTTGGAAAACTATATCAATCAGTTTCTTATCTGGAAGATCAACTCCCACTTGATTCAAGCGATTGTAGCACCCAGACAGTCTGAAAACATGCTCAACGATTGAGCTATTCTCCTTCATCTTGCATGCAAAGAATCTTGTTGGAGATCTCATATCTCACAACACGGGCATGAGCCTGAGATCCCAATTTCAGCTCTCTTAGAACATCTCATATGTTCCGTGATGTTCAAAACGTTTTTGGAGCCTCAATTCTAAGCCGTAAAGCTTGACGCACTAAACTATCAAGTAGTCATCGGAACATGCCTGTCAGATGTTCACAACATCTACAGACGATGCTAGAGGGGGTCACGCACCGAGCAGTGCATTAAGGACATAAGACTTATGTGCAATAATGAGGACAATCCTTAGATCACGGACCTAGTCCGCAATATTGCTACCATCATCTTTCAACTCTATTTCTCTAGGAACATAAAAAAATTCAAGGGAGCTACAGCGTGAGCTAGTAATCTACGACATAATTTGCAACGACACGACTGCCTATGTTCATGATAATGAGTTCAATTAATCATATTACTTAAGAACTCCCACTCAAATTGACATCCCTCCGGTCATTCGAGTGATACATGATCCAAATTCACTAACTCAAGTCCGATCATCACGTGAGTTGAGGTGGTTTCAATGGTGAACATCATCATGTTGATCATATCTACTATATGACTCATGTTCGACCTTTCGGTCTCTTGTGTTCCGAGGCCACGTCTGTACATGCTAGGCTCGTCAAGTTTAACCCGAGTGTTCTGCACGTGCAACACTGACTTGCTCCCGTTGTATGTGAACGTAGAGTCTATCACACCCGATCATCACGTGGTGTCTTGACACGACAAACTTTCGCTACGGTGCACACTCGGGGAGAACACAATTCATCTTGAAATTTAAGTGGGGGATCACCTTATAATGCTACTGTCGTCCTAAGCAAAACAAGGTGCATAAAAGGATTAACATCACATGCAAATCATATGTGACATGGTATGGCCATGAACTTGTGCTTTTGATCTCCATCTTGAAAGCACCGACATGATCTCCATCGTCACCGGCATAACACCATGATCTCCATCATTGTGTCGCCATCGGGGTTGTCGCTCCCACCATGCTCATACTACTATTGCTACCTCTTAGCGATAAAGTAAAGCATTACATAACGCTTAATGATTGACACGCAAGTCATACAATAATTAAAGGCAACCCTATGGCTCCTGTCGGTTGTCGTACTCATTGACATGCAAGTCGTGATATTCTATACAATACATGGTCATCTCATACATCACATATATATCATCATGTAATTGACCATATCACATCACAACACACCCTGCAAAAACAAGTTAGACGTCCTCTAATTGTTGTTGCAAGTTTTATGTGGCTGCTACGGGTATCTAGCAAGAAAAGTTCTCACCTACGCATAAACCACAACGATGATACACAAATTGCTATTCAACCTTCTCAAGGACCGCGAATCCGATCCAACTAGAGTAGGAGAGACAGACACCCGCCAGCCATCTTTGTGCAACAAAGTTACACGTCAGTCGATGGAACCGGTCTCTCGTAAGCGTACGAGTAAGATTGGTCCGGCCCGCTTCATCCCACAATACCACTGAATCAAAACACGACCAAGGGAGGAAGCAATCTAAGCATCAACGCCCACAAGCTCCTTTTGTGTTTAGTCGTGATCTCATCTACACATAGACCTAGCTCATGATGCCACTGTTGGGGAACATTGCATGGAAAACAAAAAATTTCCTACGCACACGCAAGACTATCCATGGTGATGAGAATCTACGAGAGGGAGAGTGGATCTACATACCCTTGTAGATCCCTAAGAGGGAAGCGTTAAGAAACGCGGTTGATGTAGTCGAACATCTTCGCGATCCAAATCGCCGAGTGTCCCGCGATCCCATCACAATCCATCCTGCGATCCAATCACGGTCCGTCCTGCGATCCCATTACGATCCATCCCGCGATCCAATCACGATCCATCCCGCGATCCAGTCATGGTCCTTCCGATCTAGCGCCGAACGGACGACACCTCCGCGTTCAGCACACATACAACTCGATGATGATCTCTGCCTTCTTGATCCAGCATGAGAGAGCAGAGAGGTAGATGAGTTCTCCGGCAGCGCGGTGGCATGGCGGCGATGGTGGTGGAACTATTCCAGCAGGGCTTCGCCTAAGCACCGCCAAACTAGACTAGAGGAGAAATCCGAGCTAGATGAATTAGAGGGAGCACGTGACAGTTAGGGTTAGCTTTCCCCTCTAAATCCTCTAGTATATATAGGAGGGAGGAAGGGGAGGAGGCAGCCTCAAACCCTCAAGAGTTGGCCGAAATTGGAGGTGGAGGAGTCCTACTCCAATCCTATTAGGAGTAGGATTCCTCCTTTCCACTTGGAAACTCTTTCCACCTCTTCACCTTTGGGTTTTTCCCACCCCTAGTCGCATGGGCCTTAGTGGGGGGCTCGGTCAGCCCACTAAGGGCTGTCTTGACTCCTCCCACAGCCCATGAGGCCCCTTGGGTCGAGACACCCCTCCCGATTGTCCTCGGTACCCCTCCCGGCACTCCCGGTACACTACCGATGAGCCAGAAACTTTTCCTGTGATCAAAACAGGACTTCCTATATATCAATCTTTACCTCCGGACCATTCCGGAGCTCCTTGTGACATCCGGGATCTCATCTGGGACTACAAACAACCTTCGGTCCCCACCATACATAACTCTATACTACCAAAACGTCACCGAACCTTAAGTGTGCAGACCCTGCGGGTTCGAGAACTATGTAGACATGAACGAGACACCTCTACGGTCAATAACCAATAGTGGGACCTAGATGCCCAGATTGGTTCCTACATATTCTACGAAGATCTTTATCAGTTGAACCTCTATGTCAAGGATCCAGTTAATCCCGTATGCAGTTCCCTTTGTTCTTCGGTACGTTACTTGCCCGAGATTCGATCATCGGTATCTCTATACCTAGTTCAATCTCGTTACCGTCAAGTCTCTTTACTCGTGTCGTAATACAAGATCCCGTGGCTAACACTTAGTGACATTGCTTGCAAGGCTTGTTGTGATGTTGTATTACCGAGTGGGCCCTGAGATACCTCTCCATCACAGAGAGTAACAAATTCCAGACCTGATCCATGCCAACTCAATAGACACCCTCGGAGATACCTGTAGAGCACCTTTATAGTCACCTAGTTATGTTGCGACGTTTGATACACACAAGGTACTCCTCCGATGTCAGTGAGTTGCATGATCTCATGGTCATAGGAACATATACTTGACATGCAGAAAACTATAGCAATAAACTGACACGATCATATGCTATGTTTATAGTTTGGGTCTTGTCCATCACATCATTCTTCTAATGATGTGATCCCGTTTATCAAATGACATCTCATGTCCATGTCTAGAAAACCTTAACCATCTTTAATCAACGAGCTAGTCTATTAGAGGCATACTAGGGAAATGGTGTTGTCTATGTATCCACACATGTATCTGAGTTTCCGATCAATACAATTCTAGCATGGATAATAAACAATTATCATGAACACGGAAATATGATAATAACTAATTTATTATTGCCTCTAGGACATATTTCCAACAGACCTCTCTCCTCTCCGCATGTGGGGGCTTGGCGAGGGCCGATGATCCTGAGTGAAGGCGCGGTGCTGGGCTAGGGTGTGCGCGACGACGTTGGACAGAACTCGGAGGTGGCCAGTCTTCAGTTCTTCGTCCCGGTCGTGGATGCTGGTCGCGGTGGCGGCTCTCGCCTGGGTTGGCGGCGGTCGAAGGCGGCATTGCCCAGATCTGATCCGTCGAGACCCAGAGGAGGTCTGCGGTGGTTGGCCCTGCTCTTCTTCGCGCTCTAGAATTTCGACTTGTTTCATACCGGCCTCCTTGATCTGGACACCGACGGGTTCCGATATTCCTTTGGAGATATCAGCTTACGGTGCATGGCGTCACTGGATATCTAGATCAGGATTGATCCGGTCGAGCGTGCCCTCGTCTTCGGCTAGAGAGGGTTCATGAGGGCATGATGCGAAGCTTCGCTGCCTTGCCAGTGTCATGGGACATGTCTAAGTATAGATTTCCATGGCGTTGACAGTGGTGAAGAAAGTCATGGTGGCTGCGATTAGAGGCTTGTAATGACGAGGAGGAGTTTTGGTTGTGTTGAAGAATGGTGGCATAGATTTTTACTGTGTGTCGGGTGTGGAAGAAGCACCATTCTCATTGGCCTCTCCTCTTGACGAACACCACGTGCGCTCCTATATGTTGACTTCAACTCGTTTATGGATACAATGATTCAATGAAAGTGATCCATGGAGTTAGTTGCATTGAGAGATGAACAGTGGCGGCTTAAAGGTGGTAGAGGAGTTGATGTTGGGCATTTCTGCCTGCAATCCATCGAACTACACCATTAAGGAGGGAATACTATGGATATAGCCTCGGGCACCACACCACCGTGTGTTGGGAAATCTAGTAAAAACAATCGTCCTACGAACACGATTCAAGGAACACTAGAAAGCCTCATACGGGATTTTCATCGGAACATTACAAATTTCGAGTTTCAGCGAAAAAAAAGTTGATGTGCATCATTGATGAAGTACCTTGAACCATTCACAAAAATCCCTCGAACCGAAGACCGAAAGCACGACCTCTCTGCGGATTACAGGCGTACATGCTTCACGATCCGGTAGCGCTTCGTCGTCTAGAGCTAATTAGAGAGATTTAGGTCTAGTTCTAATTAGATCAACTCCAAATTAGAACTAGAACTAGAAAACTAGATAGAGGCCCCCCCAAAAACTTGTGTATTCCAAGGGGCAAAAACACCTAGTATATATAGGTTGTGGGGGGGGGGAGGAGGGCCCTTCCCCTTACCACGGTCCTAGGGGTGGAGGAGTCCCCCTTCACCTCGAATTCCGCCCCCTCTTGCTTGTCATACAAGTTAAGTGTGTCCCATGTTGTTATTGGGCCCTAGATCCCAAGAACTCTTCACCACTTGGCCTTTTTATATTTTCTTTGGGCTGTTGATATTAAATTAATTTTAAAAGCCTCATTATCAATATTAGAACACTTTATTATTAATTTAACATCTCCGGAAACATCAATTTATGGTATTGCCCGGTAAACCCGCAAACTCTTTCGATAACTCCGAAACGCTTACGGTTCCTCTCAAATCTATTTTTAATATTAGCAAAATCATTTCTTGAATATTTAATCATAACCCTCACTCCACTAACACTCAATAGATGAAGATTTCCTTAAGCGTGTGACCCTATAGGTTTGGTAAAACATTGAAATGAACGTAACTCTCTTTCGTTCAATGACGAATAACAGAACCGTGCACATTCACTGCAACCTTTCACTGCTATTACCACAACATCGTGGAAATAAGGACCCGTCACCATTGGACTCTACAAAATCTGCTCGCGTGCTGAAAATGAACAATGGCAGGTACTGGAAAGTACCCACCACCGGTGAGTACTGTATTAGTGGCGGACAATATTTATGCCCGCCATAGGTAAGTTGTGCTGATCCACGCAAAAAGCAAGTCATATATATCCAGAAGTTAATAGTGGTGGACAATATTTATGCCAGCCACAGATAAAATGTGATGACCCACATTTTTTTTCTATATATATCCAGAAGTTTGTAGTGGCGGGCTCTGGGCAGTTCCCGCCACATGTAAGTTAACCAACTCAAAAAGCTACAAATTTTGAGCACACGTCTTCCAATAACGTCTATTGCTAATGAATAAAGTTTCAAGTTTAAAAGATTAAAAAATGATTTTTGTGTGTATGAAGCAGTTGTTTTCATTTGAAACCATTACACTTGATGGAAGATTGTTTAGTTTGTACACAATGTGCATTAAAATTTTGTTGTAACGATAGCAAATTTTTAACGCACCGTACGGCTGACCAATGAAGATGACTTGCAAAGTTTTTTCTCATTCAAGGTTGTTTGCATGCTAAACCTTTGTTCAATATCCACCTTGCAATTTTTTTATCTCATTCCAATGATTCGTGTTGTGTGCCAGCCACTATTTGTAGGTACCTATGGATGCATCCTAAAACAAGAAACCAGGGGAAAACCGGGCCTCCTCAGCGATTTGAGCTTCTCGACCGTTGGATCGGTTTGCTTGATGCGATGTGGACCGTTCGATCGAGATTTGGAGCAGCCTGGGCCGCCAGATCGAATCCTGAACTTTAGCTATGAACAGAGCCGTTTTCACCCCGTCGTTGTTTAGTCCGTTTGTTCGACCGATGCTCGCTTACGCGTGGGGCCCGTCGCATGTAGGCCGTGTTTGACAGCGACCGTGGCTGCGGGAGCGGTCTGTGCGTCCCGTCGCGCGCACCGGAGGGGAGAATATCCCGCGCCACCGCAGGTAATATCGTGCCCCCGCCGAGGGTATTTCGGTCTTTTCGCGTCCAGCCTCGTGCGTGGTGGACGGTGGTTGGCCCGTGCGGCTATGGGGTGGGGGAGGGCAGTGGCTTGCCCTTTCGTGCTCCCATGCGCCCCCCTCGTCCCCTTCTTTCTGGATCTCCTCTTCTCTCGCCGCCGCGGCCATCGCCCTCGTGCAGCCGCCGCCGCGCTTCCGCCTCTCCTCCCCTTTCTCTCCCACGGCCTCCTCCCCTAGCTGCGCCGCACCTACTCGTCGGGCTCTCCCTTGACTCCACCATCGTCGACCTCGCGTCACCGGCTGCCTCCGGATCCGCGACGAAGGGGATGGACGCTGCCGCGGTGCTCGGCACGCTAGTGCCCTCCTGGAGCACGGCGGTGGTGCTGGTCTCCTACCTCGCCGCCGCAGGCGCTGTCCTCCCCGGCAAGCTCGTCGCCGGCCTCCCCGACTCCTCCCGCCTCGCTCATCCGCGTCCGCGCCTCCGGCGGCTCCTACGTCCGACGAGCTCGTCTCCACAACGGTGAGCGCCCCCACGCCGCCCACCTGTGCCTTCCCTCCCTCTCTCCCACGCCGTCACCGTCCAGCACGAGCTTGCCTCGTCATCCTCCTCCTCCCCATTAAAGCGTCCCGCGCGAGTCGAGCCGACCAGATCTAGCCGTGGCGGCCAAGATCCAGCTCGCTGACGAGCCTGCCGACGATTTGTGTGGTCATTCATCCCCGCACGATGGTGGGCGAAGGAGGTGCGGGTCTCCGGCGAGTTTGTCGTGCCTCCCTCCGATTCCGTGCTCGACGTTGGCGAGGTGGCCACCGGTGAGCTTGCTTCCTTGGTTTCCTTTCTGTTTCCATGGTTTAGTTTATAATGTTCTACTGCTCATCTTGGTTGACAGTGGAGCCGAGATCTAAATTTGGAGCGTGCCCTTCCGTTCGTGATGCTGTGCTCTCCTCCACGTCCATCGTCCTCAGGAGCCCAAGTATCTTGCTGAGTATCGATAGCATTGGTGAACCTAGGTCCGTCTCTCTCTGTCTCAAAAAAGAGCAATGAGCTATCTACATTTTGTCTGTACGTAGTTCTATTCTTTTTCCCTTGCCAATTTCCAAGTCATGATGGCCATATATAAGATTGTACGCAATTGTTTTGGGCGATGCACCTATAGTAATCAAGGACCAATACTAATTGAAGATGAATACAAATCATTGGTCAGAGAACAAAATAAGAAAGGGGTGGCCATTGAGTTATCCCGATAAATCAAAATCATGATTTGTTATTTAGTTGTTTCTCCAATACCATTGCATGTAAAAGAATCTTAATATACTCCAGATTTTCTTTTCCGCCTTTTCAATATGTTAAAATATTTAAGTTCTGTTTTGACAAGTTTGTACTAAAGTGGCACATACTTTCAGTTAGTGCAGAGCAGTCGAACGAGTACCTCAAACTGAATTAGTGATACACTTGCATAGTACAGTCGAATTAGTGATACACTTGCATAGTACAGTCTCTGCCTTTTATTTATACTGTTAAATGTTGTATATAAATCCAGTTTGTACTGATAAACCTGCAGAGTCTTTGCCTTCTGTTTATACTATTAAATTTTGTTCTATAAATTCTGTTTTAACTGATAAACTTGCACAGTACAGTCTTTTCCTTTTGTTATACTGATAAATGTTGTTTACTTTTTGTTTTGCAAATAGCTTATGTTTATCTCTTTTTTCTGCAGTAGCAGGCTACTAGCACAATGTCTTCAGAAGGATCTCACTAGGATCAGGGGCTTCCTCCGCTGCCGCAACCGAAGAACAAGAAAAGATGCAGCCTGAGAGCATACTTTAGCAATTGCGGATGAGTTCAAGACCAAGAGCAGAGTTGGATGCAAATGTTGCTTGAATTTTTTCAATGGTGGCATTACTATATTAAATTTGGCATGCCCTTATTTTTGTTTTTGAATTCTGTGATGGATTGATGGTAATCAGACGATGGTCTTATGGATAATGGACTACAACTGTATAAATTTGTGATATTGCTACCTCCTGGTTGCTGAAAGGAGAATGCTAATATGGTTAAATGCTGTCTAGATGAACCAGACTTATATAGGATTTTAATCGGTTAATGTTTCTTCATTTCATGTAGACCCCCTCTCTACCCCTCTATTCCTTACCCAAAAATGATTTTTACCTTGTAATACCTGTGATTTGGACTGATTTGTGTTTTGGGGGGGGGGGGGCATCAATTTGGTGCTTCCCCTGTCCATGTGCAGAGAAAAGGAGGAGGGGATGGATGAGCAAGGAGTAGAAGAACCAGAAGAAGGGCAAGGGAGGTGCCTGAGCGATCCAATCTGGTGCCTTCTCTTGCAGTTTCCAGGCTGTGCTTGAGCTGGGCACCGGAGAGGGCCTTGGACCTGTGGCCTCCTGCTCTGCTGAAGCATCCCGATCGCGTCGTGCTCGGCCCGGCTGCCGGCCAGGGCCGCCCCGACCGCCTCCAGTGCCAAGGTTTCTCCTCCTCTTAGTTTTGGGTTCTCGCATTGTGACTTGTGATATGTGATTGTTACGCTGCTGGGTTAGGAGTTGGCAAGTAGATTTGTCCCATTGGCCGGCGAAGCCACATTCAAGCTGTGGACAGCACGATATTTTTGCAAAGCCATCATGTGTTCTATGAAATATACTAATGTCAACCGCTGTAAACAATAAATATAAATAATAGAGTATTTGACATCACTTTCTTACAGTCCTGGAACCACCAGTGTTTGAAATGCAGTGATCACTATTGACTTCTAATTCGAAAAGTGGTTGTGTGGAAGTAGATGGCCCTGTTCTTTCTGACATACTTGCTTGATTGTTGCGTAGTATGAATGCAATTTCTTAGCATCTACGTATAATTTAATTCTCATAAGTAAGATCTAACTGTATTTACCTTATTTGAAGCAATTTCAAGGAGATTAGGAAACAAGAATATTGTTATCACCGCTTAAATATTGGGCACACAGTGCTGACCTTAAAATTAACCACATTCTAGGATGTTTTGTGAAGTGCATTTAATATTGCCAGTTAGGCTTCAGGATACCACATATGTTATCCATACATCTATAGCGTAAGCGGAATCAGCACCTATTGTATAGCTACTGACTAAAATTTACCATTTTCTTCAAGACTGAAAGCTGTGAATAGGACAAGTTTATCAAAAGAACCTGGAGAACATGTTTCTTTTGTTATAATTTCCACAACCTACAGTTCTAACCCAGATGGAATTAATGCGACATTTTCATGGAATTAATGTGCTTCACTGTTTCGTAATTCAGGAATGGTTTTCTTGGAAGTTGGTCTTGTATCATTTCTACTTCAAGGAAATGAAGGCAGTAGTTACATCGTATCAGATTTGGACCCATGTGCTACTCTCCGTGCGCTCGCCTCTCGAATCGACCTGCTCCCTCTCCGGCTCTCCTCGCTCGCATCGGCCCTTATTTTCCTCTCTCCCAACCCATTGGCGGCGCTGCTGGATCTCCACACGCAAATCTGTGAGCCGCTGTGCAAGGAGGAGACCAAGCTGGCAATTGTTGCCCCCACGGGCACGGTGATGGTGCCCTCAATTGCCATGTCATCGACGGCGTGCTTCACATCCCCATTAAGTCAGCCTCTGCCGGGTCCACTGAGTCGGCTCCCACGACTACACCTTCCTCGGCCTGCTATAAGCCATGTGAAACTATCAAAGCGAATGAGTTGTTGTGTTAGTTCCTTTTTTCAGTTTTGTTCTTAATTGACTGACTCCTGAACCCCCATCGATTTGCAGGACGCCAAACAGAAGCTTGCTGAGGTTTTCTCAAACTGTGGTCAGGTATGCTCTTAGACTCCTTGATATTTAATATTAGTTGTGATAACATAATAACATATGTAGTTTGTTTGTTAATATATGCTTTTATATATTTTGAAAGTGTCACCTTTTTTAATGACTAAATATTGCAACACTAAGATATTTTAAGTGAAATTCATCATTTTGACAAGTATCTAGGATATTTCATGTATTAAGAGTTAAAACTCATTGCTTTCCTTGCTGCTGTAGTAGAATGGATTGGGCAGGGTGCCCTTTTGCTCTAAAGATTGGAGTTATTTGTGCATCATCATTGAAGTTATTTGTGCAAGTTACACCATTAGCAATAATATAAAGAGATACCTACATCAGCTATCATCTCAAGTAGCAAATTTCCATGCTCTAAGTCAACTATTGTTTAAATTGTAAAAAATCAAAGGCTTTTAGTTCTTTGTTCTATCCTGAGCACATGTGTTGTGTCCACTTAGCAAAATGTTAGACTACAATAACTATACATGCTCTCATCCATTGTGCCTATACTCAGTATAGAAATCATGCATAATTCCTAAAATGATCTCTATGTTCCCTTGTACAAATTTGTTGTCATGTTGAATGTAATGTATGTTATGTACTACTGGCTGGACCTCATAATTTACTTTTGGTGTAATTTCCTGAACCTCTGCACTATTGTCTTCCATCCTGAGAAGCTATGGAATATATAGCGTGTCTTACTAGGTGAATACTGGGTGAATTGAGGCATTGTAGTTGTCTAAATTTTCTTGGGTCAATTGATATATTTGGGTATTCATAAGCTATCTGTAACTACCGCTAAGGTTATTCAACATGGAACACAACTCTAAATAATTTGGAGTTGACCTTGGTTGTAGTGAATTCTACATCTATAGTTTTTTCTTTATTTGTGGGTTGCCGTATTCGTCACCTTTCAACTCTGATTTTTGTAAATTATCTGAATGCATCTAAAGTTTTTTTCCCAGACTTTGTAAAGATGGATCGATAGAGTACAATGGTTCGATCGTTTATTTTCTTGGGTTGCACCAATCTCTGTGATATCGAGGATGATTGCTAGCCTGATATTTGTGGATGTTTGTATATTTGCTACAACAAGTATCATTTGGTATATTTTGTTACATTTCATACGAAATTTGTCATTGGTGTGATGAACCTTGATGTTTTGTACTGAACCATTAGTAAGTGTTTCTTTTTGAGATGCTTCCTTTGTAACGAAGTTGTTTTTGGTATAACTTTAACCTATAATGGGTAGCTGTCTTGCTCATATATGGTGGGCTGCAAACTTTGTTTTAGATTAGTACTTTTTCTCTAATGTTCGCACTCTTAGTATTTAACTTAATATCAAATGGTTTCTTCTCATGGTCTCGCGAATGCATTGAACTCAATGCTGCCTTATAAATTATAATTTGATGACGACGTTGAACTTGATGATTTACTTCTATTACAAGCGAATGTTGTTTTCTTTTATTTTGTCGCTAAACCAGGATTTCTATTAACTTGAGCATTATTTGTTTGATCACATCGTTGGGACCGGCACCCTCGCGCCAAGACGCGTTGTCGATCTAGTGCACACTATTGCTGTCGCTCTGTCGTATCAACTGCACATTCTATATATCAGGGTCTTGTCTAGTACTTCTTTTGTCTCATAATGTAAGACGTTTTTTGATAGTAGTGTAGTGTCAAAAAACGTCTTACATTATGGGATGGAGGGAGTAGTTTTTGGCGTGTGTGCAACATAGCAGGATAGGGGAGAGAGAGGCACACAAACAGAGCGTCAGCCTCATTTGCTCGCTCACACAGCAATATCAGAGTAGTTGTTCTTCACACTTCATATGATACTGCATTTGCCCAATTGCAAATTTGTAATATCACACAGACTGTTGACTTTTTCCTTACTCTTTCCGTTTCTAAATATAAGTCTTTTTCAGGGATTTCACTATGAATTACATATGAATGTATATAAATTTCCTCATTTTGCTTTGTATGTAGTTCGTAGTGGAATCTCTAAAAAGACTTATATTTAGGAACGAAGGGAGTAGATTGCAAGGATCATATTGGTGGGTCTGCACCATTATAATTCGGTCTCAACAGAAGAACTGTCCGTAGTTACCAATTAACTTGAGAATTTTTACAGTGTCAAATTAAGATAGGTATAGATAGATGTGTGTTAACTGGACGTTTAAAAGGTATCTAAACTCTAAGAGTGCAACTCCATGCTACTTGCTTGCTTCTCAATGAAGGAAGCATTAAAGTTCTAAAAAAATGCAACGCCATGCTACTTGCTTGCTTTTCAATCAAGGAAGCATTAAAGTTCTAAAAAAATGAAGAAAGGATTACATATATACAAGCACTTCGTCATTGTTTGTGGTAACACAAAACAGAGTAGACTGTTTGGACTCTGTTTGGATGACTGCGAGAACTAAGCCAATAGCAGCTGCCATGACCCAAACGGCGAGCCAGGGGTTACTCAAGGGCGCGTTTGGCAGAAATATCCGAAAGTTCCTGCATTGCATACTTTGTCCTAATTGGGCTTGGTTGGGCAAATATAGGCTAAAAAGCAACACCTACATGTAGTTTGGTTGCCTGCATTAGGCTTCCTGCATGAAGGAATCAACTAGTTAGCACACTGTTTGGTTGCCTGCATTAGGCTTCCTGCATGAAGGAATCAACTAGTTAGCACACTGTTTGGTTGCCTGTGTCGTTGTTGTTAAACAAACAACATGTTGTTTGGATACAAACGGCTAAAGATGTGATCATCACTTCTCACTAGTGGTGATCTTACCACACACCGAACATTGTTTTTTCCTACTTAAGAAACAAATGGCAGTTGTCCTAGCTACTAGCAAATGACAGTACAGGTTATTAAGAGACAACATGGCTGAATAAGGATAATTCAATGATGCTAACTAGGTGCTTCCTCTTCCTCTGCTGCTTATGTGTTGCTTTCTCTTCCTCACTTCTGCTGCTTCCTTTTTTTTCTTCTTCCTCTTGTTCTTCTACTTTAGGTCCTTGTCCGACCTCTGTTATCCCACATTGCCTGAGCCCACTCCAAACTTTTGTTCTTCCACGCTTCGTTGTCGAATGCCTTCACACCATGGCCGGAGCTGACCACCTCATCAGGAGTCACATCTTCCTCCTCCGGCACAAATTCATCAACTCCCCATTGCAGGATCCAGTTGTGAATTATGCAACATGCAAGAACAAGCTTCACCTGGGTAGGGTAAGGGTGGAATGGCTTCTGATCCAATATCTTAAACCTGTTCTTCAAATCTCCAAAGGCCCTCTCAACAGTCACTCTAAGGCTGGAGTGTCTGAGATTGAACAGTTCCTGAGGAGCCCTAGGATAGTTCCTACCAGCAAACTCGTTCAGATGGTACCTGTTTTTTCTGAAGGGTGGAAGAACACCTTGCCGACATGCATAGCCAGCATCTCCAAGGTAGAACTTGCCATCGGGGGTGTTGATGCCATCATGACGACTCATGCTATCAGTGAGAATGTTAGCATTATGTATTGATCCTTCCCAACCGGCCAACACATATGTGAACTTCAGATCAAAGTCAACAGGAGCTAGCACATTCTGGCTTGTGTAGTGCTTCCTCCCTCTATATATTGCAGCCTGTGACCTCTGCACTCTGGCAGTGACATGAGTACCATCTATTTCTCCAATGCAATCCTGGAATGGCAGTACAATATGTAGTTAGTCTACTACGGAACAATAACAACATATCAAGGCATGAACTACAACAACATATCAAGTGCTCACCTTGAAGTATGGATACCATCTTGGGCTAGTGTGAATCTTGGTAGGAGTCCGACCAGTTGGTGACCTGATCATCTCTCCGTTGAGCTCCCCAATAACATACAACACTTGTTTGAAGTACCTGGAGATGGTCTCCATTGATCTCTTGAAGGTGTTGTGTACAACCCTGAACCTCTGGTTATGACCAACAACATGGAGGAACATGGTGACTTGCTCTTTCAGAGTGGTGTGGTTGCTATCTTCTAGCAGCCCCCTCCTCCTAAACGTTTGCACAAGCCTAGCGAAAGGTGGTCTTTTAATTCGAAGCATCCACATAGACTCTGTGTCGTTGCAATTGTAGATGTAGTTCAGATTCGCTATCCTCTCTTTATCCTCGATTAACATCGGGCCATAACGGATGCGAGGTCTCTCCGATGAATAGCTCTCTTATGGACCAACATGATCCAGGCCTGAACCACAACTATTAGCGATGCTGCCTGAACTAGAAGCTTCGTCCGTTCATCCACAACCTAAGCGACATCCATGATTCGGTCAGCGACGCTCCTATCGACCCTAAACACTCGTATCGAATGACCTAACACATAACATAGGAAATGAAGGGGGAGGGGTAGCTTACTAGCTTCGAGTTCGGGGAAGACATGGCGGAGACTAGGACGACTGGACGGAGACGAAGAAGAAAGGGAAAAGCAGCTGTCGTCGCCAGGGAGTGCGCCTGCCGCCTCTTGCCGCTGCAAGGGAGTGTGCCCCAGATCTAAGTCGCTGCTGCCGTCCCAGCCACAGATCTGAGTCGCCACTGCCGTCGGTGCCAACAATACAGGAGGGTTTGTCCTACAGCTATAGAGGTGAGCGAGAAAATGGGCCAGTGAGGGTATATTTGGCGCACCCTGCCTCGGCCGATTTTACCCTCCAGCCATCTCCGCCCACATCCCCCCTGCACTGCGCCCTACGCCGCGTCTTCATTTTCTGCCCCACTCAGCCTGGCTAGCTGGAAACGGTCGATTCGAACGTTCCCAGCAAGCCTGGCTAAGGGGTTGCTTTAAGGTCCGTGCAGATGTGAGCCAGGCCGGCCAGCAGTCAACCAAACAGCCCAATTTCATCCTGCTAGGGCCTGGTTGGGTTGTATGCAGCCTACCAAATGCATCCCAAGTACATTTGCGTTACCACGCAGTCCACCTCCGTGGGTTGATCTGGAACCGCTTCTCGAGCATCTTGCATGTCTCCAAAAGGTAGTTGGACTCGGGGTCATCGGGGTTGAACTGGATCCCCTTGCAAAGGTCGGCTAAGCATTTGGCCACCTCTTCGTTGTTGCCATGGCCGTGGACGATGAAGCCTCTCTTCACTAGGAGCTCCATGTCCTTCGTCGTGCCGACCATCTGGAACATGAACACACATTATGCCGTGACATAGCACACCCACCATCTCCCAGTTCCGCTGCTCAAGCTCCATCGGATTGTGCAATAGTTGCCACCACCGCCGTCCATGACAGGGACCTCCACTGTGCCGCCACCGCCGTCCAACTTCACGTCGAGGATGCAGTGGATGAGACCCTTCATGCTCATGGCCCAAGCCTTGAACTTCACTCCTGCGAAGTTGTACTCAGTCGCCAAGCACAACCGGCGCACAGGCACGGGATCGACGGCGCTAACCTGCATGACAGTCGAGACGAATAGTGAAATAGACTTCAAGTGCATATGAAGAAGATGGAGAAGATTTCCCGGCAACATCGGATATGGTGGTGCCATGGCCGGCGTGGCCATTGCGTACTATTGGCTCCTCATAAGATCAAGGGCATAATCCAAGATCTCTGTAAGCAGACGATCCTTACCGTCGAAAGCCGTCAGCTCACCGATCTTCTTAAGGACGAAGAATGGTATCTGGTTCTCCGCGAGATAGAACACGTCGTAGACCACCGCTAGCGCCTCAGCCTTGTTTGCCGACGAGATGCCGGCCTCTCTAACCCCCCACGTCATCTAGATGATGTGCTCGAAGGTTAACTAGGCGGGAGAGTATGTAACAGACATCGAGGAGGAGCATGCGCACGAATCGCTCGCCTGTCATGCCATCAAATGTGTTGGCATAGCATGTTTAGCATATCGATTATTAGGAAAAGTAGGATATCATAGGATATTATCTATCTTGTCTTGCACTCTAAGTAGATCATTGTACTTCTATATATATGTTCACGAGGATCAAGCAATACAACAACAACTATTCCATCAATCCTCTCTATCCTTCTACTCCCTCTGTAAAGAAATATAAGACGTTTAGATCCCTACTTTAGTGTTCTAAACGCTCTTATATTTCTTTGCGTAGGGAGTAGATGGTATCTGTCACAAGTTTCTAGACCTATCCGTCACCCACCGCTTTCGCCCCACGCGTCGATCTCGGGCAGTCGGCTTCCATGACCACCGTCAAGGGCCGCGCTGCTCGTACCTAGGGTTCGTTTGCCGTTCATGTTGACTGGCTGCCCTAAAGAGTCTTTTTCCCGATCTCTTGATCTGATTTTTTTTCTCTCTTTCGCCTGTCGTCTTGATTGGCGTTTTATTTTTGTTTTTTTGATCTAAAATCGCTTTGTGTCGCCCGCCGCCGTCGTCGACAGGCCCCGCGTCGCCCCTTCGGGCCATTGCACCGCGGCACGCGGTCCCCGCCAACGCCTAGGGGCCATCCCCATGGCTGCCATGACCTCCCACCGCCGCTGCATCGCCCCGACCTGCCTGCTGCCGCTACGTCGCACCTTCGGGCCATAGCGTCGCGGCCCGTGGTTTACTCTGTCGTCCCCGCACGTTGACTTCTACGTGGCATGCACCGCGCCGACCCCCTTGGCGCAGGAACGTCACTGTCCGCACTGGTCTTCGTAACGTTGTCGGGTTCTTGCTTGCCTACTTCGAGCATCGCCACCGCACTCCTAACGAGCCACCGTTGTCGCCGTTAGGCCTCGGCCGCCGCTCTTCTTCGGTGCCTCTGCATCTCGCTCACCCGACGTGTGCCGCCCATCCACCCCCTTGATCTCTGTCCAGCACCAGCAGCTCACCATCGTCACCGTCGTCTACCTCGACCACTTCATCTACTCCCACCATCGCGTGCGACATTGCCCCCCATCGTTTTTCCGCAACCGTTGATGAGTCCTTCTCTGCTAGCCTCCTCAACATGGCGTACCAGCTTCTGTAGGTCCCCGTCTACGCATGCCCAGTGCTGGCAACACCGATGTGTGCCTTCGTCTCCGGTGTGTTCCCACCCCTGGCAAACCTGGACTGACGCATCATCAACATCGCCTTCGCCAGTCTATGCATGCCGGTGCTGGCAACACCGATGCGTGCCTTTGTCCATGATGTGTCACCAGGCTTGGTGAACCCAGCGCGACGCGTCGTCAACCATGTCTTCTTCCTCGCGCACCACTACTTCTACACCATTGCGCCGATGACTAACTTGGTGCCTCCTTGCTCCCGCGGCTCCACGACGACTACCTCGAGACCGCCACCCGACTCGACATCGACCATGGCGTTCTTCACACGACTACCTCGACCACGGCTACACCATCCTACGCTCTAGGCTACCTCGACATCAGCACAAAGGGCTACCGCCTTGCTTGAGCAATCTCATCGGTTTCCACTCTAGCCAAAACTTCCACGATACATCGACCATAACGACTGTGGGGGAATGTCCATCGGCTTACTTTCGGATTCTCCTCCAGTCGCACCGTCTGCGTCGCTACCGTTCTGACTGCAAGGAGATGTTGAGTATATTGATTATTTAAAAAGATAGGATAACGTATGATATTATCTACATTGTCTTGTGCTCCAAGCAGATCATTATACTCTTATATATATATAACCACGAGGTTCAAGCAATACAACAACTGTTCCATCAATCCTCTCTATTCCCTTCTACATGGCGGTTCTTGGCGTGGCACTCGAGGCACCCCAGCTCCTGGACGTACACCTCTCCACCGTCATGTCGGGTCTCGCCGCCTTTGCCGCGGAGAGCACGGTCGAGGCTGGCCAGCTTGTCGTGCTCCATGGCGAGGTGCAGGTTCATTTTAGAGGATAGTATGCAGAAGAAAGGGTCACTTGAATTTATCAGAGGCTTTTTCGATTTTAGAGATGACTTAGCTCGACTTTCTTTTTTGCGAAGTTCATGCGACACAACAATCTCATTGAATATATTCCGTCCTTGCACGAATTTTGTTTGAGCGGCGCATACCACATGGTCAGCCAACCTTTCAATCGCTAGATGCTGTTGCCTTTTCCGGTCTAGGTTTTCTCTAAAGATGGTGAACAATCCTCGTGCTTTGCTACCGTTTGTAAGCAGGAATTAGATGTTGTTGCCCTTTTCAACTGGGTCATGACCCTCATTTTTTCCCCACGTTTTAATGATTATATATTCCAACATATATCCCCCTGTCAGCTAGACCACTAGGTTCCTTTTTTTCCTTGAGATAAATGCAGCAGGTTTCTAATATCTGGGACCGAGCAGTTATCTACTCTTTTCTTGTTTAGATCGAGCAGGTATCAACTGGGCTGGGGCACAACCATCCCAGGTTTATTTACTTCCTAGATATAGCCCAGCCTAGTTTATTTCTATCAAACTAGTTTTTTAGAGGACAAAGAGTAAATTACTCTATGGCGTGGTTAAATTTAGTGACCATGAATTGGTGCACGCTACTAGGGGCCTTCGCTATCATGAGAAAACCTTATGTCCTTCTTGCCAGCACTGCTAGTTCATGTGCTAGACTTTGCTTCCTTCCTGTTCAACATTTATTTTTCAACAAGCAAAATTTCAAATATTTTGAATTTCTCAAAAAGAAAAAAATCTCCAACTATTTCCAAAGGAGGGATGTATTTGGGCGTTGAAGGATTCTTTTTTTCTTCAGAACAACGCATATCGAGCTGGATATTCATTTCGTTCGTGAACAGGTCGCCCTTGAGAAGATCGAGTTCTTAACATTCTAACGACGCAACAATTCGCGTACATAATGACTAAAGGCTCGCCGACGTCTTTACCTTTGAGGAGTTTTGGTCCAATCTTTGCTTCGCCAAATGCAATGCTTCGAGTGTGACGGGGAGGGGGGGGGTGTTGAGTGATAATTGTACAAGTACGGGTATTAGTTTTGGGTCTGTCCAGGACATATCTGGATGTGCCTTAACTATTGCACATATAAGTGATTTAATCAAACTAGAAAGATAAAAAAACAACAGAAAATGCTTGCATGAATCTTAAGCACAAAATCTATGACATAAGATGTAGATATGCGACGAACTATCCTTGCACTTGTAGCAGATGCCTGTGAATATATATAGGGGCTGTTTGGTTTGGCAAAGGTTGCCACACCTAAACTTAGGCAAGTTTGATCAACTTAGGTGGATCTTTTTTTCTCGAATAACTTAGATGGGTGTTTGGTTCAAGCCACACTTTTGACAAGCCACACTAAGGTCTCATGTTACATACACACAAAAGATGTGGCAAGATTTTCTTAGGCTTGCCGACTTGTGACTCTCATTTTATAAAACTAATCTTAGACAAGCTTGACAAAAATATGTGGCAAAGTGTGGTAATGCTAGGCCTAGAACCAAACAGCCCTATGATTGTCTTGCATCAATTATTCTTCTACAGTAGGCAAACATGTACAAGCAAAACACGCCAAACCATTCACATGAATTCTTCCTTTCCTGCAGTCACGCGACGTTTCGCGCTATCAAGCGGGAATCCTAGCTAGCTTTCTTTATTCATAAAGATGCATGAGGGGATTACACTGCACACCTTCACATCAGTGCTTGACTCGAGTCGTCTGCATAAAGTGTGTCAACATAGTAGCTTCTGAGCAGCTTCAATATACTTTTTTTATTGAAGAAGTATTTCATCCCGCTTTATACTGATTTTTAGCAGCGCCGGTAAAACAACGATCAACATATCAATCAACATCAATACACATTGATGATCAGGCCAACAAAGAGGAATCTCATACATCAAATAGATTGGCTCCGCCAAGAAAACTTATCATCATTTTGTCGTTTAAAAGCCACGTTACATTGTTAAAGACCCCTTAAGGCTGTCCAGTGAGCATGCGATACCTTACAACACAGAATACAGGACTAAAAACTACATTACATAAGTGTGATGGCCCTTGGACATTGCAAAGTCACGTACGTACGACATGATCTAAATTTTATCATCGTGCCGTCCGATTCTTAGCAACCAACAAGATGTTTAGATTTCTAACTACATCATTGTTTGTAATAACACAAAACAGAGTAGACTGTTTGGATGAGTGCGAGAACTAAGCCAATAGCAGCTGCCATGAGCCCAACGGCTAGCCAGGGGTTCCTCAAGTACTTCTGCCTTAGCCAGGCAGTCCACCTCCGCGGGTTGCTCTGGAACCGCTTCTCCAGCTTCTTGCATGTCTCCCGTAGGTAGTTGCAGTCGGGGTCATCAGGGTCGAACTGAATCCCCTTGCAAAGGTCAGCGAAGCATTTGGCTACCTCTTCGTTGTTGCCATGGCCGTGCACAATGACGCCTCTCTTCACCAGGAGCTCCACGTCGTTCGTGGTGCAGGCCACCTGGGACATGAACACGCAGTATGCCGTGACGTGGCTCCCCACCGTCTCCCGGTTTCTCTGCTCCAGCTCAATCAGGTTACGTAATAACCGCCACGTCTCACCGTCGATGTCCAGGACGGGGACCTCCAGCGTGCCGCCACCGCCATCCAACTTCACGTCGAGGATGCAGCGGATGAGACCCTTCTCGCTCATGGCCCGAGCCTTGAACTTCACTCCCGTGAAGTTGTACTCAGTCGCCGAGCGCCACCGGCGCACGGGCATGGGATTGACGACGCTAACCGGCATGGCAGGCGAGACAGACAGTGCAATAGGCTTCAGGTGCATATGAAGAAGATGGAGAAGATTTCCCGGCACCGTCGGATCTGGTGGTACCATGGCGGGCGCGGCCATCGCATACTTTTGCATCCTCATGAGATCAAGGGCATAATCCGAGATCTCTGTAAACACACGATCCTTACCGTCCAAAGCCATCAGCTCACCGATCTTCTCAAGGACGAAGAACGGTATCTGGTTCTCCGCGAGGTAGAACACGTCGCGGGCCACCGCTAGCGCCTCCGCCCTGTTCGCCGAGGAGACGCCGGCCTCTGCAATCCCCACATTATCTGGATGATGTGCTCGGAGGTTAACGAGGCGGGAGAGTATGTAACAGCCGTCGAGGAGGAGCATGCGCACGAATTGCTCGCTAGTCATATCAGGAAACGTGTTGTCGTAGCAGTTCCTCACAGATTCCTCGAGGCATGCAAGCTCGTTGACGTAGACCTCCACCGTGATGGCGGGTCTCGCCGCCTTAGCCGCCGAGAGCACCAGGTCGAGGCTGGCCAGCTTGTCGTGCTCCATGGCGAGGTGCGGGTTCCTGCTCTGGGGCCGAGGGTAGTTGTACGGGCCGATGGCGACGTGGTCGGGATCGTACTCGCAGCTGTCGACGTTGCGGGTGAGGTCGCGGACCTTGCCGATGATGATGGAACTGGAACAAGGACGGCGACCGTCGACGACCTGCGCCTTGGATGATAAGTTCAGGGTGGCCAGCTGATCTTCCAGCTCATGAACCAGCTGATGCATCTCCAGGACGCAGGAATCCGAGTCCGTAGATTCGTCTGCATACAGTTCATCAATCAGCCAGCACACAGAGCTTGATTAGTCGACAATATTGTGAAATCAACTACTAGTAGTGCTAGTACATGAAAAAAATAGAACAGACGGGAGGGAAAAGGGTAAAGTTCTCTTGGTACCTTTTTGACCCATTTGCTTGCACACTAATGGCGTTACGCTGTCGCCTACCTAGTAGAGTAGCTTGCATTGCACTCGTGGAGTTTGAGCTAGCCTCTCAAGTCTCAACCCTGTGTTCCAGTGTTTGTGGCCCAGCATGCATGATAACGCAGCAAGGCCAGCAAGCGCGACTTGCAGCGCTAGGCTACGGCGAGAATGGGGAGGTAGGAGACGGTGATGGAGGGAGAGAGCGCGTGAGGGAGATTGAGAGGGAGAGGGGGACGCTGATTTGTGGGGTGCAAGCGAGGCATCGGATCCACACGAAGGGATAAGGCCGATGAATCGGCGGGTAGTGCTCCCTCCGGTTCATAAAACAGCGTATCTATATTTTTTGAGATTTAAATTTAATCATAAATTTAACCAACATAGTAGACTACGACGAGAGTAAAAATTATTTCATTAAAATCTTGTTCAGTGGTAGTATAAGTTTTACTCTCGTCATAATCATCCACATTGATTAATTTTATGGTCAAGCATCAATCTTAGAAAACACGCGTGCACTACGTTCTAAAACGAAGGAAATTACATTTTACCTAAAGAGAAGGGAAAGCTGGCTAAAATTCCCCACCGATTGATAGCGCTTGCAACAGGTTGCGTGGCCGCAAGAAAAAAAGAAGAACAAAACCCGATGGAATGCTTTTGGCCTTTGTGCTTGTTGGTTTCTTCTTACAGCGCTGCATCGCAATCATGTCTGGCCAGGACGAAAGGAACGACTTTGCATCGCCATCAGGTCTGGCCTAGGCCCCGCTATAAGGCTAAAGCTCATTTTAACGCGAAAGTAGAAATTATGTTAATAGCCCTTTACATTCCATTTTAGCAAGTTAAAATCTTTATGTGGTGTCTTTGGAGGAGAGTTTTTTTTTTGCGAGGTTGGAGGAGAGTTTTGTTAATCAAAGATAACCTCGTCCGTCGTAATTGATAAGGAAGTAAGAAGTGTTATTTTTGTATTTACGATGAGACAATCAAACACCTTTATTTGCAATGCAAGATTACGCTTTTACATGATCACTCATCCATATAGCGTACACTTATTTCCGCCCACAAGCGTTGCCAATATTTTTTATCATTGGTTGAACGATATTTTAAATAGCACTAGTAGAAAACAGTGCATTGGTTCGGGCCGGGCCAACACATTAGTCCCGGTTCAGTCACGAACCGGGACCAATGGGGGCAACTGTTGGGCAACGTTGAATGAGAAACAAAAATTTTCCTACGCACACGCAGATCTATCCATGGTGATGAGCATCTACGAGAGGGAGAGTGGATCTACGTACCCTTGTAGATTGCTAAGCGGGAAGCGTTAAGAAACGCGGTTGGTGTAGTCGAACATCTTCGCGATCCAAATCACCGAGCGTCCCGCGATCCAATCACGATCCGTCCCGCGAACTTGATCACAATCCGTCCCATGAATTTGATCACGATCCGTCCCACGAACTTGATCACGATCCGTCCCACGAACTTGATCACGATCCTTCCGATCTAGCGCCGAACGGACGGCACCTCCGCGTTCAGCACACGTACGGCTTGATGACGATCTCCGCCGTCTTGATCCAGCAAGAGGGAGCGGAGAGGAGGAAGATTTCTTCGGCAGCGTGACGGCGCTCCGGCGATGGTGGTGGAGCTATTCCGGCAGGGCTTCGCCTAAGCGCTGCAGAAAACCGATCTAGAGGAGAAACTATGCACCGGAGGAACGGATAGCACGTGGCTGAAAAAACTAGTGCAAAACCCTAAAACCCACGACTATATATAGGAGGAGAGGAGGAGAGGAGGCAGCCTTGGCTTCCAAGCCAAAGGCTTTGGCCGAACCTACTAGGAGAGGAGGACTCCTCCTCCAATCCTAGTAGGACTAGGATTGCTGCTTTTTTTTTTCCTTTTTCCACCTTTTTCTTATTGGGTTTTCTTCTCCACCCACATGGGCCTTGTGTGGGAGTTTCCACCAGCCCACTAAGGGCTGATATTCACTCTCCCACATCCCATGAAGCCTCTTGGGTCAAAATACCCCTCCCGGAGGCCTCCCGGTACACTACCGGCACTCCCGGTACACTACCGATGAGCCCGAAACTTTTCCGGCGACCAAAACAGGACTTCCTATATATGAATCTTTACCTCCGGACCATTCTGGAGCTCCTCGTGACGTCCGAGATCTCATCCGGGACTCCGAACAACCTTCGGTCACCACCATACATAACTCTATACTATTGAAATGTCACCAAACCTTAAGTGAGCAGACCCTGCGGGTTCGAGAACTATGTAGACATGACCAAGACATCTCTACGGTCAATAACTAATAGCGGGACCTGGATGTCCATATTGGCTCCTACATATTCTACGAAGATCTTTATCGACCGAACCTCTATGTCAAGGATTCAGTTAATCCCGTATGATGTTCCCTTTGTTCTTCGGTATGTTACTTGCCCGAGATTCGATCGTCGGTATCTCCATACCTAGTTCAACCTCGTTACCGGCAAGTCTCTTTACTCGTTCCGTAATACAAGATCCCGTGACTAACACTTAGTCACATTGCTTGCAAGGCTTATTGTGATGTTGTATTACCGAGTGGGACCTGAGATACCTCTCCGTCACACGGAGTAACAAATCCCAGTCTTGATCCATGCCAACTCAACAGACACCCTCGGAGATACCTGTAGAGCACCTTTATAGTCACCCAGTTACGTTGCGACGTTTGATACACACAAGGCACTCCTCCGATGTCCGTGAGTTGCATGATTTCATGGTCATAGGAACATACACTTGACATGCAGAAAACAATAGCAATAAACTGACACGATCATATGCTACGTTTATAATTTGGGTCTTGTCCATCACATCATTCTCCTAATGATGTGATCCCGTTATCAAATGACATCATATGTCAATGGCTAGGAAACCTTGACCATCTTTGACTAACGAGCTAGTTCACTAGAGGCATACTAGGGACAATGTGTTGTCTATTTACCCACACATGTAATGTGTTTCCAATCAATACCATTATAGCATGGATAATAAACGATTATCATTAACAAGGAAATATAATAATAAACACTTTATTTATTGCCTCTAGGGCATATTTCCAACAGTCTCCCACTTGTAGTAGAGTCAATAATCTAGTTCACATCACTATGTGATTTACATTGTAATGAATCGAACACCCATGCAGTTCTGGTATTGATCATGTTTAGCCCTTGGAAGAGGTTTAGTCAACGGGTCTGCAACATTCAGATCCGTGTGCACTTTGCAAATATTTATGTCCTTCTCCTCGATGTAATCGCGGATGGAGTTGAAGCGTCGCTTTATGTGTCTGGTCCTCTTGTGAAACCTTGGTTCCTTGGCCAGAGCAATGGCGCCAGTGTTATCACAGAACATGTTCATTGGATTCAGTGCACTAGGCACTACTCCAAGACCTGTCATTAACTGCTTCATCCAGACACCTTCCTTCGCC
Source organism: Hordeum marinum (assembly GCA_022496015.1). NCBI lineage: Eukaryota > Viridiplantae > Streptophyta > Magnoliopsida > Poales > Poaceae > Hordeum > Hordeum marinum. The sequence continues at coordinate 525,235,363 of CM039674.1, read as the reverse complement.
GCCTCCGAGGCTGCGATGTACTCCGCTTCGCATGTAGAATCGGCTACCACGCTTTGCTTGGAACTGCACCAGCTTACTGCTCCCCCGTTGAGAATAAATACGTATCCAGTCTGTGACTTCGAGTCATCCGGATCAGTGTCAAAGTTTGCATCGACGTAACCCTTTACGACGAGCTCTTCATCACCTCCATAAACGAGAAACATTTCCTTAGTCCTGTTCAGGTGCTTAAGGATAATCTTGACCGCTGCCCAGTGCTCCATTCCAGGATCACTTTGAAACCTTCCGGCCATACTTATGGCAAGGCTGACATCTGGTCTTGTGCACAACATTGCATACATGATAGAGCCTATGGCTGAAGCATAGGGGCTGGCACTCATCTTTTCTCTATCTTTTGCAGTCACTGGGCATTGAGTCTTACTCAACTTCACACCTTGTAACACAGCCAAGAACCCCTTCTTGGCCTGATCCATTTTGAACTTCTTCAAAACTTTATCAAGGTATGTGCTCTGTGAAAGTGCTATCAAGCGTCTCGATCTATCTCTATAGATCTTAATGCCTAATATGAAAGCAACTTCTCCTAGGTCCTTCATTGAAAAACTCTTGTTCAAATATTCCTTCACGCTTTCCAGCATTTCTATATTGTTTCCAATTAGCAATATGTCATCCACATATAACACTAGAAACGCTATAGAGCTCCCACTCACTTTCTTGTAAATACAAGCTTCTCCATAAACTTGTATAAACTCAAACTCTTTGATCACGTCATCAAAACGCTTATTCCAACTCCGAGATGCTTGCACCAGCCCATAAATGGATCGCTGGAGTTTGCAAACTTTGTCAGCATTCTCTGGATCGACAAAACCTTCTTGTTGCATCATATACAACTCTTCCTCAAGGAAACCGTTGAGGAACGCTGTTTTGACATCCATCTGCCAAATTTCATAGTCGAAATAAGCAGCTATTGCCAACATGATTCTGACAGACTTAAGCATCGCTACGGGTGAGAAGGTCTCATTGTAGTCAACTCCTTGAACTTGTGAAAAACCCTTTGCCACAAGTCGAGCTTTATAGACGGTGACATTACCGTCCGCGTTTGTCTTCTTCTTAAAGATCCATTTGTTCTGAATGGCCTTTCGCCCTTCAGGTAATACTTCCAAAGTCCATACTTTGTTTTCATACATGGATCCCATCTCGGATTTCATGGCCTCTAACCATTTCTCGAAATCCGGGCCCATCACTGCTCCTCCATAGCTCGTAGGTTCATTGTTATCCAACAACATGACCTCCAAGACAGGGTTGCCGTACCACTCAGGAGTAGTACGTGCCCTTGTCGACCTACGAGATTCAATAGTAGCTTGATCCAAAGCTTCATGATCATCATCATTAGCTTCCTCTTCTACCGTCGTAGGTTCCACAGAAACGTCTTTCTGCGCTGCGCTACTTTCTGGTTGAAGTAAAGGTTCAATAACCTCATCAAGCTCTATTTTCCTCTCACTCAATTCTTTCGAGAGAAACTCTTTCTCAATAAATGTTCCGTTCTTAGCAACAAACACTTTGCCTTCGGATCTGAGATAGAAGGTATACCCGACTGTCTCTTTCGGGTATCCTATGAAGACACATTTCTCCGCTTTGGGTTCCAGCTTTTCAGGCTGAAGCTTTTTGACATAAGCATCACATCCCCAAACTTTAAGAAACGACAACTTTGGCCTCTTGCCAAACCACAGTTCATATGGCGTCGTCTCAACGGATTTCGATGGTGCCCTATTTAAAGTGAATGCAACCGTCTCTAATGCATAACCCCAAAACGATAGTGGCAAATCAGCAAGAGACATCATAGATCGCACCATATCTAATAAGGTCCGATTAGGACGTTCGGACACACCATTACGCTGTGGTGTTCCGGGCGGTGTCAACTGTGAAACAATTCCACATTGTCTTAAGGGACTGCCAAACTCATAACTCAGATATTCACCTCCTCGATCAGATCGCAGGAATTTAATCTTCTTGTTATGATGGTTCTCAACTTCACTCTGAAATTGCTTGAACTTTTCAAACGTCTCAGACTTGTGTTTCATTAAGTAAATATACCCATATCTACTTAAGTCATCAGTGAAGGTGAGAAAATAACGATATCCACCACGCGCCGTAACATTCATCGGACTGCACACATCACTATGTATGATTTCCAATAAGTCACTTGCCCGTTCCATTGTTCCAGAGAACAGCATTTTAGTCATCTTGCCCATGAGGCATGGTTCACATGTGTCAAGTGATTCAAAATCAAGTGACTCTAGAAGTCCATCAGCATGGAGCTTCCTCACGCGTTTTACACCAATATGACCTAAACGGCAGTGCCACAAGAGAGTGGTACTATCATTATCAACTCTACATCTTTTGGCATCAATGTTATGAACATGTGTGTCATCACTATCAAGATTCAATATGAATAAACCCCTCACATTGGGTGCATGAACATAAAAGATATTACTCATATAAATAGAGCAACCTTTATTCTCAGATTTAAATGAGTAACCGTCTCGCAATAAACAAGATCCAGATATAATGTTCATGCTTAACGCAGGCACTAAATAACAATTATTCAGGGTCATCACTAATCCCGATGGTAATTGAAGAGAGAGCGTGCCGACGGCGATCACATCAACCTTGGAACCATTTCCCACGCGCATCGTCACTTCATCCTTTGCCATCCTTCGTCTATTCCGTAGGTCCTGTTTTGAGTTGCAAATGTGAGCAACCGAACCGATATCAAATACTCAGGCACTACAACGAGAGCTAGTAAGGTACACATCAATAACATGTATATCATATATACCTTGTTTGTCATTGGCCGCCTTCTTGTCAGCCAGGTACTTGGGACAGTTCCACTTCCAGTGACCAGTTCCCTTGCAATGAAAGCACTCAGTTTCTGGCTTAGGTCCATGCTTGGGCTTCTTTACAGGAGCAACAACTGCTTTGCCATCCTTCTTGGTTTTACCCTTCTTGCCCTTGCCCTTGCCATTTTTCTTGAAACTAGTGGTTTTATTGACCATCAACACTTGATGTTCTTTCTAGATTTCAGACTCAACGACTTTCAGCATCGCAAACAGCTCGGCGACTGACTTGTTCATCCCGTGCATATTATAGTTCATCACAAAGCTCTTGTAACTAGGTGGCAGGGATTGAAGAACTCTGTCAGTGATCGCCTCTGGCGGAAGGGCAATTCCTAACTCCGCTAGACGAGTCACATACCCAGACATTTTGAGTATATGTTCACTGACAGACCCGTTCTCCTCCATCTTGCAAGTATAGAACTTGTCGGAGGTCTCATACCTCTCGATCCGGGCATTCTTTTGAAAGATAAATTTCAACTCCTGGAACATCTCATATGCTCCATGAAGTTCAAAACGTTTTTGAAGTTCCGGTTCTAAGCCATACAGTATTGCACACTGAACTACTGAGTAACCTCCAGAACGTGCCTCCCAAGCGTTCTTAACGTCTTCGGAGGTCATGTCTTCTGGTTGATCACCAAGCGGTGCATCAAGGACATATGATTTCTGGGAAGCCGTGAGGATAATCCTCAGATTACGGGCCCAGTCAACAAAGTTACTTCCATCATCTTTTAACTTAGCTTTCTCTAGGAGCGCATTAAAATTCAGGGGTGCTACAGCGCGAGCCATTGATCTACAACATAAATATGCAAAGGTTACTTAGACTATTGTTCAAGATAATGAGTTTAGTTAATCAAATTACTAAAGCTCCCACTCAAATTGATATCCCTCAGGTCATCTGAGTGTCACATGATCCAAATTCACCAACTCAAGTCCGATCATCACGCGAGTTGAGGTGGCTTCATGGTGAACATCTCATGTTGATCATATCTGCTATATGACTACCATCCCTCATGCCTACCATCCCCAAGAGCTTGAACCCAATAGATGGTGAATTGAAGTTTTGACTGACCAATGACCCAGCTGGAGATAGAAGTATGGAATCAAAATATGGATGAAAATGAGTTGTCGATGCATAACCTTGGATTTTGCTAAAGTACCAGGAGATAACTGGAGTATGGTAAACGGAAAACCCATTTTGTTTTAAGGATGACAATACTCCGTAAGATGTTGGGAAGTGAATTTGAAGCTTGGTTCTGGATAACATGGATGCTTACCCAAGAAGAAAACATATGTTAATTTTGAGTACCTTTTCTGACACCTGCAGATGACCACCCTTTATGAGTCTTTCCTCAAAGGCCCGAAGACGATCATGACTCTGACTAGTGACCATGATTACCCAAGGATCCTGAAGGATATGATGAAGCACATCCATCTGGAAGGAGATGCAGTCTACAAAGGCTACCCATTCATGGATAATGGAGTGGAACTCTGGTATGTGGAGGTACACCTCCACCGTGTGAAAGGAGTTTGCCCAAAGACTATGGGACAATACTTTTACATATCTCGTGTACCACGAGCAATTTTCTTTGACGCCGTTCGTGAAGCTGCCATGGAAGCCATACGCCAGATTGGAGAAATACTTGAAGCAAGACTCCGTCATACTCAGGAATACCTGCAAGAGGTGCATACAGAGATGATGGAGATGAAGCTCATGTCCACCCTGATCAAGGAAAAGATGGATGATTTCAAGGAGCACATCGCGAAGTTCGAGTGGTACTAAAATATCTCCATGGAGGGATAAATGAATAAAGTTGGGAGTTGATGCTAGACCATACCAAACTATGTGGATGACAACATTTGTAATAAAGTACTTTCTAGGAGTTTTACGAAGTGATTGAGGATGTAACCAAGGATTTAATATGAGAAGAAAGCTAGAATGGGATAGTTAAGTTTTGAAGATGGAAATACCTGTATCATGAAGCACTTTTGTTTTTCATGAGTTTATCTTGTAACGGAAGCCTCAGAGTTGTAATAAGTTCATGAGATCAATGGAATTTATGGTGTCATAATTCTCCTATGTTGAATTACATGAGTTGTTACCCCATGAACAAAGATTTCGGACCAATTTCGAGGATACGAGAAAAAAATATGGTCTATGCAGACATGAGTGCATTTCATTTTAAGTGTGGTAGTAACCACAAGTACCTTTCCGGTTAAGGAGTTTGGATAACTAAATACAGTTGAAGAGGTTGAGGAACCTCCTCAAACTATGTGGATGATAACCTTTGTGACAACGTGCTTTTGAAGATGGAATGTTGAGAAAAGGAATGATTGTGATGAAACCATACCCAAAGTTAAACAGACCAATGGAAAGGAAAATGGATTCCGCAGAGTGGAATCTAAACAAGAATAAGTCTGTGAAGGGTATGACGTAGTGAACTGAAGGTAATGCTAGAATGTGGAACGATAGTAACCCCAAGAGTGAGTTAAAGCTATTCAAGTATTCAAGTGAACCCACAATGTCACTGACCTCAGGATTGATAGGGATCAAGCCCCACCTTGGTGAAGGAAGAAACTTGGAAGAAGCTACGACTGACCAGCAAACGTTTTCTTAGGAGATACGATAACCTGAGAGTTGTGAAGAAACGATAGATGTTTTTGCTCAGCTTGCAGAAATCAATGGATTTATCCGAACTTCGTTCGTTGACAAGAGAAATTTTCTGCAACGCTTGTGAGGAAGCCCAAGTGTTAGAATACGAGATTCACTAAACCTTATACAAGGTAATGATTTCAGTGCGACATGGCTTGGCCACCATGACGACTTACTCTTATCATTCTCTTGCTATTCGGATTGGTAAATCTGAGTGACTTACCCATAGTAAAGAGACTACGTTCTTTGAAGCTTTTGTTTAAGCCCTAGAATGGTATGATGAAACCCCTTGTACATGACAGTTGCTGTCACACGTAGGAATATTACGGTGAGGAATGAAGCCAAGACCCATTTCATTGCAGGGTAACCACTAATGGTAGACCACCATGAGATCATTGATAAGTTATTTAGAATGATCACGAGACCTGTCAGTTAAGAAGACCCAGTGTCGGAAGAAATGCATTTTTGTTGTAAGAACACATGATTTGGATATAACGGAAGAGCATCACCGAAGGAGCTATCGTGAAGAATGTGAACAGACAGATGCACCCAGAGGACTGCCAAGATTTTGAGGGACCAGTAACTCTCATTTTAAGTGTGGTAGACCCACACTTCCAGGTCAATGGAGACTTGTTGGAAGACCCCACACCTTCTTGGTCTGTGGATTTGCTAGAAGACCCCAAACCCTAACCTTTTCTTTTTAGCCTCTTCGAATCTCGAGGACGAGATTCATTTTAAGTGTGGTAGTTTTGTAACATCCCAAATTTTGGAATGTTATAATTAAAACTAGAATGATTGTTTGTTTGCTTGAGTGATTGAAAGTGAGTGAAATTTGATTTTTTTTTGAAACTTTTGAAAGTTTAATGAGAGGGAATGAAAGGACTTTCCCAAAACTTTCACTCTGCATTTTGATCACCAGGAATTCAAATTCATTTCATCACAAAATCCCAGAGTGAAGATGATATGACTTCTTCCATTTAAAGAAATGAAAAGGGATTTGAATATGATTTGAATTTATTTCCAATTCAGAAACTTTATGCAACTCAATGATTTTCATGAGAGAGGATAATATGACTTCTTCAAATTATATGAAATATGATTTGGAAGTTTAAAACAAAGATTTGAAAAAGTGAAGTTGAAAACTATTTGATAAAATTCTCATATGGAATTTCACTTTCATTGAATTCCCTATTTGAATTTTTGCAAGCATCCAAACCCCTTGCAAAGATTTTGAGAGGAGTAATGTGACACTCCAAACCAGGGGGTAATTTGTGAAGTTTTTGAATCATCAAACCCAAAAAATTATTTGAAAAATGTTTGCAAAATGATTTAAAATCAAATAGGCATTTTTTGAAAAATAATAATTTTTTGAAGTATTTAATCTGGCCGGGGAAAAATGTCCCTTAAATGGCATTTAATTCCTTGATCATTTTTATATATACGTTTTATTTTTATGGACAAGTTTTGAATGACTTAATGCTATTTTTATTGCCATGTAAATTAATATAGGAAAATTAACGCGAGTTATTAAAGCCCACCGGCCTAGCCCCCTAATCCCTCTCCCGAAACCCCTCCCGATCGGCCGCCCGCTGACCATGCCCGCTCTCTTTCTCTCGCTGACATGTGGGACCCGCCGCCCGACCGCAAACGTCGCCGGTCACCTTCTTCCTCCCGCGCGCGCTCACCTCGCCGGAGATTCCTCCTCCGCGGAACTCTCTCCCTCCTTCCTTTCCCGTCCCCGCACCCAGCCTATAAGAACCCCCTACCTCTCCCGCACCCGTTCCCCCGCTTTGCCCCCTCTTCCGCGCCCTCTCTTCGCCGGATTCCCTCGCCAGAATTCGAAGTCGCCGCCGCGCCATTTTCATCGTGTTGCACCACCCTGTCTCCCCCGCCGTCACCCGAGCCCACCAACCTCTCTCTCTCACTCGCCCGCACCACCCAGTCCACTCGCCCGTGCTCCACACCCACGGGAGTGCTCTCCCCGTCGACCACCGAAGATCCCCTCCGCCTCCGAGCTCGCCGTCGTCGCCACCTTCGTCCCCGAATGCCTCTGACGCCACCAACGCCTTCACCTCCCTCGTCTGCGTCGCCTGGAGTCATCGCCGTCACCGGAGACCCCCTAGAGCCGTCGCCCGCATCCAGCCATCGCCGTCGCCGTTGCCGAAGACACCGCCGCCGGCAACCCTCCTCGGTGTGCCTCTCCCTCCTTCCCCGTCCGTCCGATCCAGATGAGCGGCCCAGATTAGAACCCCGAACCGTTTTCTGTTAAGCTCCGGTCGTCCGCCCGAAACCCTTTATCACGCGCACCTTAGGACCAATCAGGAAGCGACATGTCACCCCCCTGTCCGTTAGTTATAGATTTTTATTTTCTGTTTTGTTTTAAAAACATATTTAGTCCTGTTTTTGTTTTTAGCATATCTTTTATGTTTTTAGTTGTTTTTAATTGATTCTTTTTGCATTGTGTCACAATTTTCATCTAGTTTCTGTAGATACCAAGTTTGGCTATGTTTCAATATTTAAATTTGAATTTAAACAGATTTGATTTAAATTTTGTTCTCTGAATATCTTGAGTTCTAAAATGTATTTTTAGTTGATTCTTTTTGCTACTGGTCACTAGTGACCTTCGTTATCTTTAGATAGAGTTTGGGAATTTTTAGAATATTTTAAAATAGTATTTTCAACCAAAACAGAATCTGTTTAGTTCTTTTAGGTTTATTTCTAATTCCTTTTGTTTTAAATTGTTTTAAAATTATTTTTCTTTATATTAGTTGATAAATTTTATAAAGTTTTTCCGTTAGAGAACAGTAGCCCTTCAAAACAAATATTTAATTTATTTGCATGGAATCAATTCTAGTTCAATTATAACTTGCAATTGAATTTCCATTTTGCTATTTTGATTGGCTATTTGAAAATACTTTTAATAAAATTTTGTTTTATAAAATATACTTTCTGTTAACTTAGTTATTAAATATTTTTTTTTCTGTTAAGTTATCAATAGTACTTCAACTAAACTTATTTTATGTTATCTATTATTTTGATAGCATGAAATCAATTCTAGTTTCATAATAACTTGCAAATTGATTTCATTGCTAGTTGGAACTCTCATTTGAAAATATTTTATAACTTGTTTTATATGTTTTATTTTCTGTTAACTTAATTGTTTTGTACTTTGTTTTTCCCTTATTTTAATATTGCATTGTTTTACTTGTTGTTAAGCTTAGTGGGCAAACACTTATGTTGTTTAGGATGTTGTTTTCATAGTTTTACTTGTTCTTCAAAAGTAATTCTTTTTGCTAGTAAAATATTTACTAAAATCCTTTTGTTATATTTTACTTAGTTTTTGTTTGAAAATTTTTGTTTGTAGGGGAAAACTACCTTAGTTGCTTTTATGAAAACTTTGTTGATTTTTGAGATTTGTCTTAAGTATTTCCTTCATCAACCTTGTTACTTTTGGTTCTTGTGTTACCTTGTGATTGTTAGTATTGATTGCTAGAAGTGTTTGCTTATGAATGCAATGTTTGATTATATAGGTTTTCACCGGAGAGTGACGAATAGTCTATCAAGTTATTTCTGAGAGCGATCCTTATCTTCATCAACAATACAGGCAAGTTCACTTTGACCATCTATTTCATACCTATGTTTTTATTGCATGTAGTGACATCATTCAACAAATCCCTCCCGTAGTGTTATTGAAATTCTTGTAGTTGAGTAGAATGCATGAGGTAGGAACCCACCACTTGTTACTAAAGCCCCGGGAACGCTATTTAGTGCAATGCTATGCTAAAGTAGACGGGGTCTGGTATGAGTGTTCGTGAGTGGTGTGAACAAGGACTCCACGTCAAAAAGACGACTTCATGAAGGCTTCTTCAAGACCTGCATATTCAAGACCTCAAGACTTCGAGACTCGAGAAACAAGTTTTTCAATACACACTACTGGGTGAGGGATGGTTGGAACGGTACCCTCGAGAAGCCAGTGGATTTGCCTAGGTGTTGCTGGAGATGGCCAGTATTCACGCGGAAAGCCTCACCCAGACTCAAAGGGAAGGATGAATACTTCATGCCCGGAAGCTTACCTGCACAACCAGAAGTCATTATGGGCTCTGGCTTGGTTGGATATCGTGGTGACCCTGGACAGGCGGTGCTACGAGATGTAGTCGACATTAGGAAAGGATGGGCACCGACAGAGTCGCAGGGAAACCCTTTGGAAGACCATGTTTTGGTCATCCATTTCTCAAACACCCTGAAGTGCGAGAAATCAAACGGAGGCGACCAAATCTTGTGGGGAACGTGTGCAACACTCTACAGAGTTAAACCTAATCGATTAGCCGTGTCCCCGGTTACGGACAATTTGAGCCTCTGAACTTGGATCTATCTCTGAACTCCCAACACTGGACTGATAACTAATTGTGGGCAACCTATGATACTTATGGGCATTGAGACACTGGTTGGCGGAACCATGTCATGATAGGTAACTCCATAGTGAAATTCCTGATATTCCTTTGTTGTAGGAAAAATAAAATCAGCTTTTACGCAAAAAAACTTAGACACAGAGCCACAAAGCCTTTGCATATAGAATAGTCTTTATTCTTCTGTTCTACTATGGTGATCTTGCCGGTACATTCAATGTACTGACCTACACGGCTGCAACGTCTTATGTTGCAGATACTCTTCTACGACGGGTAAGAGTACGATTCAGGGTTACGGTCCGCACTCAACTTGCCGTTGGTGTTATTGGGACTCCACTCCCGTTGACTGTATCCGCTGCTATTTTAAGGTATATATCAGTTTTACGTTAATTACATGTGATTGCACTTTGATATATACATTGATGTACTATGTGTGCCAGTATACTGATCCAGGGATGGCACAGAAAACACAGAGGCTTGACTCGTTTTGAGTCGGGTCGCTACAACACATTTATAGTCACCCAGTTACGTTGCGACGTTTGATACACACAAGGCACTCCTCCTATGTCTGTGAGTTTCATGATCTCATGGTCATAGGATCATCTACTTGACATGCAGAAAACAGTAGCAATAAACTGACATGATCATATGCTACGTTTGTAATCTGGGTCTTGTCCATCACATCATTCTCCTAATGATGTGATCCTGTTATCAAATGACTTCACATGTCAATGGCTAGGAAACCTTGACCATCTTTGATTAACGAGCTAGTTCACTAGAGGCATACTAGGGACAATGTGTTGTTTATTAACCCACACATGTAATGTGCTTCCAATCAATACAATTATAGCATGGATAATAAACGATTATCATGAACAAGGAAATATAATAATAAACACTTTATTTATTGCCTCTAGGGCATATTTCCAACAGCAACGGTCCCGGTTCGTGAGGCCAGGGGGCCGGGCAGGCCACGTGAGGCATTGGTCGCGGTTCGTCTGGAACCTTTGGTCCCGGTTCCAGACACGAACTGGGACCAACGTGCCTCGCTCCTAGCCCACAACCATTGGTCTCGGTTCATGGCTGGATCCAAGACCAAAGGGGTTCCTTTAGTCCCGGTTCCAGCCACGAACCGAGACCAATGAAATGCCTATATATACCCCCTCGCCAGCGAGCAGAGCACTCCACACTGCTCTGTTTTTTTGGCCGGCAAGGGGAGAGCTTTGTGGTGCTCTAGCTCATCTCCTATGCACATGAGATGTTTGATGAAATGCCTAAGCCAAACTTAAGCTTTCTCCTCTCGAAGCTCCTTGTCCAAACTCCATTTTCGTCAAGATTTGTCTAGGTTTGGCGGTCCGTCCTGTCCCGTGCCCGTCCTGAAACCGCCATCGATTGCCCGAGCGTGGTGATCCTCTTGATCTTATCTTCTTGCTAAAAGAAAATATACTTACTCGTATGATTTTCTTACTTTTATTATTGTTCACTTCTCTATTCATGATATGTTGTAATGGTTTTTAATACACTTTATTATATAACGCACGCAGATGAACCGGCGATGGATGTACGGTGACCGACGCACCTCCGAGTATATTAAGGGCCTGCATAATTTTCTCGAAGCGGCTGAGGCAAACAAGCAGAATGGTTTTATGCCTTGTCCATGTACTGTCCGTGAGAATATGAAGTCTTTCTCCAACTCTAAAACCCTTCACTTCCACCTGCTTCAAAAGGGTTTTATGCCACACTATAATGTTTGGACCAAGCACGGAAAAAGAGGGGTTATGATGGAACACAACGAAGAAGAAGAGGATGACGACAACTACCCTCCCCTGAATACGGTGATGATGCAATGGGGGAAGCTGAAGATCAAGAGGAACTAGACGATGTGCCCGATGATGATCTTCGCCGGGTCATTGTTGATGCACAGAGAGAATGCGAAAGTGAAAGGGAGAAGTTGAAGTTCGATCGCATGTTAGAGGATCACAAAAAAGGTTATACCCAAATTGCGAAGATGACAACAAAAAGCTCGGTACCACACTGGAATTGCTGCAATAGAAGGCAGACAATGGTGTATCTGACAAGGGATTTAGTTCTCTACTGAAAATAATGAAGAAGAAGCTTCCAAAGGATATCGAATTGCCCGACAGTATGTATGCAGCAAAGAAGGTTGTATGCCCTCTAGGATTGGAGGTGCAGAAGATACATGCATGCCCTAATGATTGCATCCTCTACCGCAGTGAGTATGAGGAACGAAACACATGCCCGGTATGCGGTGCATTGCGGTATAAGATTAGAAGAGATGACCCTGGTGATGTTGAGGGCCAGCGCACCGGGAAGAGGGTTCCTGCCAAGGTGATGTGATATGCTCCTATAATACCACGGTTGAAACGTCTATTCAGAAACAAAAAGCATGACGAGTTGATGCAATGGCACAAAAAAGACCGTAAGAAAGACGGGAAGTTGAGAGCAACCGCTGATGGGTCGCGGTGGAGAAAGATCGAGAGAAAGTGGAGCGACTTTACAGGTGACCCGAGGAACGTATGGTTTGGTTTAAGTGCAGATGGCGTTAATCCTTTTGGGGAACAGAGCAGCCAGCATAGCACATGGCATGTGACTCTATGTATGTATAACCTTCCTCCTTGGTTGTGCATGAAGCGAAAGTTCATTATGATGCTAGTGCTCATCTAAGGCCCTAAGCAACCTGGCAATGACATTGATGTGTACCTAAGGCCATTAGTTGATGAACTTTTACATCTATGGAATGGAAGAGGTGTACATGTGTGGGATGAGAACGAATAGGAGGAATTTGACCTACATGCGTTGCTGTTTGTAACCATCAACGATTGGCCTGCTCTCAGTAACCTTTTAGGACAGACAAACAAGGGATACCACGCATGCACACACTATTTAGATGACACCGACAATATATATTTGGACAAATGCAAGAAGAATGTGTACCTAGGGCATCGTCGATTTCTTCCGACCAACCATCAATGTCGAAAGAAAGGAAAGCATTTCAAAGGTGAGACAGATCACCGGAAGAATCCCGCCCTCCGTACTGGTGATCACATACTTGATATGGTCAATGATTTACAAGTAATATTTAGAAAGGGTCCTAGCGGACTATCTGTTCCGAATGACGCTGACAAACGCGCACCCATGTGGAAGAAGAAATCTATATTTTGGGACCTATCCTATTGGAAAGACCTAAAGGTCCGCTCTGCAATCGACGTGATGCACGTGACGAAGAATCTTTGCGTGAACCTGCTAGGCTTCTTGGAAGTGTATGGGAAGACAAAAGATACACTGGAGGCATGGGAGGAACAACAACGTGTGCATGAAAAAGACGGCATGCATCCAAAGCAGTATGAAGGTCCTGCCAGCTACGCTCTTACCAAAGAAGAGAAGGAAATCTTCTTTGAATGCCTGCTCAGTATGAAGGTCCCGTTTGGCTTCTCGTCGAATATAAAGGGAATAATAAATATGACAGAGAAAAAGTTCCAGAACCTAAAGTCTCATGAGTGCCACGTGATTATGACGCAACTGCTGCAGGGTTACATTGAGAGGGCTTCTACCAGAAAACGTTCGATTAGCCATTGTGAAGCTATGTGCATTCCTCAATGCAATCTCTCAGAAGGTGATCGATCCAGTAATCCTGCCAAGGTTAAGGAGTGATTTGGTGCAATGTCTTGTTAGTTTCGAGCTGGTGTTCCCACTGTCCTTCTTCAATATCATGACGCACGTCCTAGTTCATCTAGTCGACGAGATTGTCGTTCTGGGCCCTGTATTTCTACACATGTTCCCCTTTGAGAGGTTCATGGGAGTCTTAAAGAAATATGTTCGTAACCGCGCTAGGCTAGAAGCAATTATGTCCATGGGCCATCAAACAGAGGATGTCATTGGGTTTTGTGTTGACTTCATTCCTGACCTTAAGAAGATTTGTCTCCCTCAATCGCGCTATGAGGGGAGACTGACTGGAAAAGGCGCGCTAGGAGCGGACTCAATAATATGTAGGGACGAACATTCTTGGTCTCAAGCACACTACACAGTTCTACAGAATTCCACCTTGGTGACCCCGAATGTCGATGAACACAAGAATATTCTGCACTCCAAACACCCGGAGCAGTGTGACGACTGGATTACATATGAACACATCAGGACTTTCGGCAGTTGGTTGCAAACACGTCTCATGGGTGACAACACTATTTCTGATGAGCTGTACTCGTTGGCCAGGGGACCATCTTTGACTGTATTGACTTACAAAGGGTACGATAAATGGGAATACATTTTACACGATCGCCCAAGATAAAAAGAGCACCAACCAAAACAGCGGTGTCCACTTTGATGCAGCAACCAAGAGGGGAAAGGACACATATTATGGTTACATAGTGGACATATGGGAACTTGACTATGGACATGATTTCAAGGTCCCTTTGTTTCAGTGCAAATGGGTCAATCTGTCAAGAGGCGGGGTACAGGAAGACCCACAGTATGGAATGACAACAGTGGATCTGAACAATCTTGGGTACAGAGACGAACCATTCGTCCTAGCCAATGATGTGGCGCAAAATTTCTATGTGAAGGACATGTCTATACCATACCGAGAAAAAGAAAAGATAAGGAAGCGAATACATCATACGATGAGCCAAAGCGCCACATAGTTCTTTCAGGAAAAAGAGACATCATGGGATTGGAGGGCAAGACAGACATGTCTGAAGATTATGAAAAGTTTCATGAAATTCCTCCCTTCAAAGTCAAGGCTGACCCAAGCACCCTGCTAAACGATGAAGATTATCCATGGTTACGGTGCAATAAGCAAAGGACACAAGCGAAGAAAAAGTGATGACTTTCTCTCCACAACTATATCATTGCAGTGACATGTGAAGAATGAAATGCCTTTTGTAACACATGAGTTTTCGTCCGAAACCCTAATACTTCGAAAGGGATTTTCCGTTTTGTACATGAAGTGCATCCGATTTTTGCCGTAACCCTCTCAACTTTTTATGACATGATATGTGGGTGAAATGATCATACCATGCCAACTTTCAACCTTTTCAGAGTTCATTTGAAGTGCTTTTCAATTTTAGGGTCATTTAGCTCATTAAAACCAGTAAGTGCATGAAAAATACCAAATGAAGTTAGAAAGGGTTGAAAATTGATGACGTGGCATTGAATGGTGCATTTTGAACACACAAAAAGTATGGAGTTCAAATAAGTTCAAAAAAAAGAAATCCCTTTGTAACAGATGAGTTTTCGTACGAAACCATGATACTTCGAAAGAGATTGTCCATTTTGTACACGAAGTGCATCCAGTTTTTGCCGTAACCATCTCAACTATTTAGCACATCCTATGTCGGTGAAATGATGATACCATGACAACTTTCAACCTTTTTAGAGTTCATTTGAAGTGCTTTTCAATTTCAGGGTAATTTAGCTACAAAAATCACTATGTGCATGAAAAATACCAAATGAAGTCAGAAAGGGTTGAAAATTGATGATGTGGCTTTGAATGGTGCATTTTGAACACACAAAAAGTATGGAGTTCAAATAAGTTCAAAAAAATGAAATCCCTTTGTAACAAATGAGTTTTTGTCCGAAACCGTGATACTTCGAAAGAGATTGTCCATTTTGTACACGAAGTGCATATAGTTTTTGCCGTAACCCTCTCAACTTTTTAGCACATGCTATGTGGTTGAAATGATGATACCATGCGAACTTTTAACCTTTTCAGAGTTCATTTGAAGTGCTTTTCAATTTCAGGGTTATTTAGCTCAAATAAACCAGTATGCGCATAAAAATATCAAATGAAGTCAGAAAGGGTTGAAAATTGATGATGTGGCTTTGAATGGTGCATTTTGAACACACAAAAAGTATGGAGTTCAAATAAGTTCAAAAAATGAAATCCCTTTGTAACAGATGAGTTTTCGTCCGAAACCGTGATACTTCGAAAGAGATTGTTCATTTTGTACACGAAGTGCATACAGTTTTTGCCGTAACCCTCTCAACTTTTTAGCACATGCTGTGTGGGTGAAATGATGATACCATGCGAACTTTCAAGCTTTTCAGAGTTCATTTGAAGTGCTTTTCAATTTCAGGGTTATTTAGCTCAAAAAACAGTAAGTGCACGAAAAATATCAAATGAAGTCAGAAAAGGTTGAAAATTGATGATGTGGCTGTGAATGGTGCATTTTGAACACACGAAAAGTATGGAGTTGAAATATGTTAAAAAAATGAAATCCATTTGTAACAGATGAGTTTTCGTCCGAAACCATGATACTTCGAAAGAGATTGTCCATTTTGTACACAAAGTGCATCCAGTTTTTGTCGTAATCCTCTCAACATTTTAGCACATGCTATGTGGGTGAAATGATGATACCATGCCGACTTTCAATCTTTTTAGAGTTCATTTGAAGTGCTTTTCAATTTCAGGGTTATTTAGCTCAAAAAAAATCAGTAAGTGCATGAAAAATACCAAATGAAGTTAGAAAGGGTTCAAAATTTATGATGTGGCATTGAATGGTGCATTTTGAACACACAAAAAGTATGGAGTTCAAATAAGTTTCAAAATAATGAAATCCCTTTGTAACAGATGAGTTTTCGTCCGAAACGGTGATACTTTGAAAGAGATTGTCCATTTTGTACACGAAGTGCATCCAGTTTTTGCCGTAACCATATCAACTTTTTAGCACATGCTATGTGGGTGAAATGATGATACCATGCCAACTTTCAACCATTTCAGAGTTCATTTGAAGTGCTTTTCAATTTCAGGGTTATTTAGCTAATAAAATCAGTATGTGCATGAAAAATAGCAAATGAAGTCAGAAAGGGTTGAAAATTGATGATGTGGCTTTGAATGGTGCATTTTGAACACACAAAAAGTATGGAGTTCAATAAGTTCAAAAAAATGAAATCCCTTTGTAACAGATGAGTTTTTGTCCGAAACCGTGATACTTCGAAAGAGATTGTCCATTTTGTACACGAAGTGCGTACGGTTTTTGCCGTAACCCTCTCAACTTTTTAGCACATGCTATGTGGGTGAAATGATGATACCATGCGAACTTTCAACCTTTTCAGAGTTCATTTGAAGTGCTTTTCAATTTCAGGGTTATTTAGCTCAAAAACCAGTAAGTGCATGAAAAATACCAAATGAAGTCAAAAAGGGTTGAAAATTGATGATGTGGCTTTGAATGGTGCATTTTGAACACACGAAAAGTATGGAGTTCAAATAAGTTAAAAAAATTAAATCCATTTGTAACAGATGAGTTTTCGTCCGAAACCGTGATATTTCGAAAGAGATTGTCCATTTTGTACACAAAGTGCATCCAGTTTTTTCCGTAACCCTCTCAACTTTTTAGCACATGCTATGTGGGTGAAATGATGATACCATGCCAACTTTCAATCTTTTAGGAGTTCATTTGAAGTGCTTTTCAATTTCAGGGTTATTTAGCTCAAAAAAATCAGTAAGTGCATGAAAAATACCAAATGAAGTCAGAAAGGGTTGAAAATTGATGAT
The DNA here is from genome assembly GCA_022496015.1 of Hordeum marinum. Taxonomy (NCBI): domain Eukaryota; kingdom Viridiplantae; phylum Streptophyta; class Magnoliopsida; order Poales; family Poaceae; genus Hordeum; species Hordeum marinum. The sequence continues at coordinate 525,217,906 of CM039674.1, read as the reverse complement.
GTGGCTTTGAATGGTGCATTTTGAACACACAAAAAGTATGGAGTTCAAATAAGTTCAAACAAATGAAATCCCTTTAGATAACATAAAAAAAACAAAAAAAAGAACATAGATGCGCTTATGTAAGTAAAATTCGACTGAAAATCAGACTGAAATTTAGTTTGATTTCAGGTCAAATTTTCCCACATAAGGGCATCTATTTTCAATTTGAGAGGAACTCAACAAGGCAGGGAGGGGTGGGCTTATAAACCGGTGCGAGTGCCCCTCGCTTAGCGAGGTGGGACTAAACTCCCACCACAGCCAGGACCAACCATTTAGTCCCGGTCGGTGGCTACAACCGGGACCAATGCAGCAATTTTGTCCCGGTTGGTGGCACCAACCGGGACCAATGCCCATCTTTAGTCCCGGTTGGTGCCACCAACCACATTTTCATAAAGTTTTTCCACCGAGTCCACGTCGCACCGAGCACCCGCGGCGAAGCAAGTCCGTTTTTGAAGGTAGTTTTTTTGTTAAATGAAAATGTTGGCATCGGCTCTATCATCACGTTGGCATCGGCTCTATCTATCAACAAGGCCACGGGAGCACCCCGCCCCCCTAGCATCACGTTGGCCTCGGCTCCCCAAGAGCTTTCCAACAGATCCGGAATGTATGTCGTTGTTGATATACCCCCTCCCCGATAACTTCGACATGAGAGGGGACGTCGGACATGCATGAGAGAGAGGCGGTCCGCTCACCCGACCAACTATCGTGGCCACCAAACCCTAGAAGAAAGAGCGTCGTTGTCGATCTACCCCCTCCCCGATAACTTCGACATGAGGGGGGACGTCGGACATGCATGAGTGAGAGAGGCGGTCCGCTCGCCCAACCAACTATCGAGGCCATCCAAACCCTAGAATAAAGAGCGTCGTTGTCGATCTACCCCCTCCCTAATAACTTCGACATGAGAGGGGACGTCAGACATGCATGAGAGAGAGGCGGTCCGCTCACCCGACCAACTATCAAGGCCACTCAAACCCTAGAAGAAAGAGCGTCGTTGTCGATCTACCCCGTCCCTACTCGATAAACTCTCGAGGCCACCCAAACCAGGACTGAAAAAGCATTGTCGAGGCCACCCAAAACCTAGAAGCGTGTTCGAGTCCACCCAAATTTACCAAGTTAAATGAAGAAAACTCCGGTAACATAGATTTATCGAGAATGCCCTCATTATGGATGTGCACAAGTTGATACAATTTTTTTCTGATCTCATCTATATATATATTCTTCTATATGTCACGTTGTCTGTCAAAGTAATGAAGAAATCCGTGGCTTCATCATTAGCCGGAATTAACATGTGTATGATGCTACGAAGCTCTTCAAAGATGAGATCAGGAAAAAATATGGACCATTTTCTACACATTCAGAATGGCACCATTTTCTTAATAAAATCCCTTAAAGGTTAACAGAATCCCTTGTTTGACATTCATGAGAGAGGCGGTCCGGACGTCGGACATTCATGTTTGTATATTAATTGCCATGTTGTAATATTTCTAGAAACTTTGGATCCAAGAGACGATGAACAAGAACAGTTGCTGGGGGACATAATCCACAGCGGACGTGATATCTTGTCGTTTCTCAACGACACCGATGGTCTGGAAGGAGAGAATTATGACGGCTCCGGTGATCAAACAATGGAGGAGGAAGGACATGATCATGATGGCTCCGGTGACCGAACGCCGGAGGAAGAAGGAGACCATGATGACGGCTCCGGTGACCGATCGGAGGAGGGCGCTGTTGCAAAGTCCGGCGAGGTATATATATTAATTAAGCCTGTGCTGACTAGCTAATTGATGCATTAATTATTTTGGTATGTACATATATTAATTAACTCTTCTTTCTTCTTTTATAGCCCTCTGGATCGAGCCAAACTTCGGTAACGAGACAAGGCCCGAAGAAGAGGTTGCGCAAGGATGAAAAGTTCACGATCACGACACTCGCGAATGATGGCCATCCGATTGAACCCAAGTGGACCAAGAACGCATTTTCTGCTCAGTGCAGAGCTATTGTTAGGGACAACATCTCGATCAACATCAAGCAATGTAATAATCCTAAGGACGGCGCCCCTTAAGGTGATTATGTCACCGATAGACAGAAAGATGATCTTTGGACCGCGCTGAAGGCAAATTTCACCCTATCGCCAGAGGAGGATCCGAATAAGCCAGTTATAGAGCCACTGGTCAAGGCGTGTGCTCTTAAGAATATGACAGATCTATTCAGGAGGTGGAATAATGAGTTGAAATCAAAGTTTGTCGACAAAGGGAAGACTTCAGAATTCACCGGCCGATTTGAGAAGATAAGAGATTACTGGCCCGCATTTGTGGACTACAACCCATCGGACAAGAGTAAGAAAATGTCAGAGACAAACAAGGTCAATGCTGCAAAGAAGCAATATCACCATCACACGGGGTCAGGTGGTTACCTCAAAGCCCCACCGTTGTGGGACAACGCTGAGAATGACCTGATTGCTAAAAACATCGTACCACAAACATCGAATTGGACAAACCGTTCAAGGACTTGGTTCTTCGGGGTTAGGGGAACTTTGGACCCTGAAACAGGGAAATGCCGTTGGACGGACGAGCAACTTGCAATACCCATGAACAAGCTTCAGAATTATATCACTACAACGCAACAAGGGACGTTCATTCCCGATAGAGAGAAGGACGAGCTGACTAAGGCCCTAGGGAATGCTGAGCACCCTAGATGAACACGAGGCACACCAGGCTCCATTCCGTGGAAGGTTGGGTTTCCGACGCAGGCAGTTACAGAAGCCGAGAGAGAAAGAGGAAAGCAGAGCTGAGAGAAATTTAGAAGCTCAATGCAAGACTACAAAAGGTAGAGGAAGCTAAGAGCCAGCGAGCTGCTGGCCAACCATCTCAGCGGCACGAAGCTACCCCGCCATCTCAGCGGAGAAGCAGCGTCGCTTCCACGGAGCCCGTTCAGCCTGACTTCACGTCTCCTAGCTACCCCGTCGATACTATCACGGAGGCTCAACATTGTGAGCTTATGACGAAATACCGGAACCTCACTTTCAAGGCGGCTGTCAGCTCTGTTGCACCTCCTCAACCCAACGGAACTTTTCACTGCCATCCGATTCCACATGGCTATGCTGTTGTGATGGTGGATGAAGTAATGAAGGAATTTGAGGAGCTCGAGCTTGACCACTGTACAGGTGAAGGAGAGAATAAGCTGGTTCATGCCCTGAGGAGTACATGTCAATGGCAGAAGGAGTACATCAAGCTTCAAAACAAGACGCCTCCACCTCCTCCTTCTCCTCAGGCGAATCAGGGCACTCTGGCTCCTCCTCCTCCTCCGACGACGACGAGTGATCAGGGCACACCGCCTCCTTCTCCAGCTCCTTCGACACATGGGGGCACTCTGCCTCCTCCTTCGCCTACTCCAGCACGTCGAAGCAGTACGCCTCCTCCTCAGCCTCGTCGGCAATGGCAGAAGACAGCCGCCGCCGCTCCGGCTCCTCCGGCACCTAGTAAGCAACGACTTAAGGGAGCCGCCGCCGCTCCGGCGGCTAGCAGTACAAGCATAGGCAGTAGGGAATACAAATACGATCCATCTCTCAAGCCTTTGGAAAAGTTATCATATGAGAGGACCGAGTCTGAAAATGAGGAGATATGTCACGCTGAATTGAGGGCCCATTTTGCAAAGAAAACTCCACCTCCGGAGGAGAAGATAGATCCGGTGAAAGCGATGCGCACTGTCGATGCCCTGAAGCGACCACCACCGCCTCCGCCGGATTCCAACTTTGACCGCTTTATTAAAAAGACATATCAAGATGTGCGGCGGTTGGGAAGTACTTCCAGTGATGCAAGGTTAGCAAAACGAAGAAGTGGGAAAAAATTCCCCAGCTTGGCGAACAAGCGAACCAATCGTGCCCCCCGCTCAAGGTGTCTAGCGATATCGCTGCTAATCATCCGGGGATGGTGCCCGGTACCAAACCTAGTGATTACCTGAGTGATGATGTACAGTTTAAGCCGTTGGAGGTGGACAAATTCCGTTACTGGCACGGGCGGCCTCTCGTCAAACATGATCATCCTCCTCTAACAACGATGATGCGAAAATTCCATGAATGGTACATGAAAACCTGCCGTGAGTCTGGGAATGATTCTTTGATACTATCAGTTAAAGAGGAGCACGACCTCGTTGGAATGGAACTGTTGAATATTGAATTTGAGGAAATATTCCAATTATACAATCAAAAGGCCCTCGACAAAACAATCGTGACTTGCTACTGTCTGTAAGTACTACTTCTGTAATTAAGTCGCTCTATGTATATAGCTCAGCTGTTTCATTGCATGTATATATAATTATCCTCACTACTATATTATGCAGATTGAAGATCTTTGAATGCATAAAAGCACAAATCTATGACATTTGGGTTCATCAACCCAAATATCATACATGAGTATAATTTTCAAAAGTATCCCACACAAACCAAGGAGAACTTGCTACAATCATTGCTTAAAAATCAAAACAAAGGCACAATACTCTTTCCTTACAACTTCAAGTGAGTGTTACTGTCTTGTGCATATTCGGTTTCCCTTATTACTCGAGGTTTATAGTAATGTAACTGATGAGTTATGCATGCGTGCGCAATTTCCACTTTATTCTGCTAGAGATTCAACTTGAGCGGGGAGTAGTAACCGTCTTAGACTCGAAATGAAAAGATCCCCAGGAATATGCGGACATGACTGAAATTCTCCAGACAAGATCCCCAGGAATATGCGGACATGATGCGATAATGATTGATTGAACTTACTTCTGGAGAATTTTAGTCCTGTCCGCATATTCCTGGGGATCTTCTTGTTTCGAGTCTAAGACGGCTAGTACTCCCCGCTCAAGCTGAATCTCTACCAGACTAAAGTGGAAACTGCGCACGCATGCATAAATCATCAATTACATTACTATAAACCTCGAGTAATAAGGGAAACCGAATATGCACAAGACAATAACACTCACTTGAAGTTGTAAGGAAAGAGCATTGTCCCTTTGTTTTGATTTTTAAGCAACGATTGTAGCAAGTTGTCCTCAGTTTGTGTGGGATACCTTTGGAAATTATACTCATGTATGACATTTGGGTCAATGAACCCAATGTCATAGATTTGTGCTTTTATGCATTCGACGATCTTCAATCTGCATAATATAGTAGTGAGGATACTTATATATACATGCAATGAAAGAGCTGAGCTATATACATAGAGAGACTTAATTACAGAAGTAGTACTTACAGACAGTAGCAAGTCAAGATTGTTTTGTCAAGGGCCTTTTGATTGTATAACTAGAATATCTCCTCAAATTCAATATTCAACAGTTCCATTCCAGTGAGGTCGTGCTCCTCTTTAGCTGACAGTATCAAAAAGCCCGTCCCAGACTCGCGCCTGGTTTTCATGTACCATTCATGGAATTTTCGCATCATCGTTGTTAGAGGAGGATGATCAGGTTTGACGAGAGGCCGCCTATCGTGGATTTGTCACGACAGATGTCCGGGTGAACGGACTTAGGTTCGGGGCAGAAGCGCAACTATGTGGCGGCTTGAAGGGGTTGGTCGGGATCGAGAGACACGGAGTTTACCCAGGTTCGGCCCCTCCGATGGAGGTAAAAGCCTATGTCCTGCTTGTCTGATATTGATGATGAAGGAGATCTCTCGGTTACAAGGGTGTTGTTTGCTACCTCTAATCACGAGAGCCTCTAATCTGTCTATCTCTAATCTCTTGTGTTGTCTAAACGTGTGGACTTGTGAATCTTGTCCTTCTAGGGGTGCTCTACCCATCCTTATATAAGTGGAGAGGGTAGGTTTACAAATAGAGTCCTACTAGGAGTAGTATTAGGACTTGTCTATCTAGAATCCTATTCCGGGTCTTGTTTCTCTTGTAAGGAAATCCTTTCTCCTTTAGGCCTTCTCTTGTGAGCCGCCTGGCACCGGCTCACACGCCGGGTCTTGGGCCTGGTCGTCCTGCGACCCGTCTGCTGGATCACCAATAAAACACCATGCCTTTACCAGGTCTCTTGTGAGTGGCCAGGCTGGGTCATACCGCGGGGTATATCCCCGACAACAACCTTGTCTTAGAGGTCATGTTGTTGGAGAATAATGAACCTACGAACCATGGAGAAGCGATGATGGGCCCGGATTCCAACAAATGGTTAGAGGCCATGAAATCCGAGAAATTATCCATGTATGAAAACCAAGTATGGACTTTGGTAGAGTTGCCCATTGAACGGCAGGTCGTTGAGTACAAATGGACCTTTAAGACGAAGACGGACTTTGATGGTGAATGTCACCATTTATAAAGCTCGACTTGTCACAAAGAAGTTTCCGCCAATTTCAAGGAGTTGACTACGATGAGACTTTCTCACCCGTAGCGATGCTAAAGTCTGTTCGAATTATGTTAGCAGTTGCTGCGTTCTTCAATTATGAAATCTGGCAGATGGATGTCAAAACATCGTTTCGTTCCTTGAGGAAAGGTTGTATGAGATACAACCAGAATGTTTTGTTAGTCCTAAAGATGCTAAAAGGTGTGCAAGCTCCAGTAATCCTTCTATGGGCTGGAGCAAGCATCCTGGAGTTCGAATATACGCTTTGATGAGGTGATCAAAGTTTTTGAGTCTATACAAAGTTTACGAGAAACTTGTATTTACAAGAAAGTGAGTGGGAGCACTATAGAATTTCTAATAAGTATATGTGGTTGACATATTATTGATCGAAAATGATGTAGAATTTCTGGAAAGCATAAATGGTTGTTTAAAAAGAATCTTTCAAAGGAAGATCTGGATAAAGCTACCTAATTGTTGGGCATCAAGATCTATAGAGATAGATCAAGATGCTTGATGAGACTTTCAATGAGTACATACCTAGAGAAGATTTTGAAAGAGTACAAAATGGATCAGTCAAAGAAAGAGTTGTTGCCTGATTTGTAAGGTGTGAAGTTGAGTAAGACTCAATGCTCGACAACGGCAGAAGAAAGATAAAGGATGAAGGTTGTCCCCTGTGCCTTAGCCACAGGCTGTATATTATGACATGTTGTGTACCGCATTTGTGTGTGCCTTTTCATGAGTCTGTCAAGGGGTACAAGAGTGATCCAGGAGTGGATCACTGGACAACGGTCAAGATTATCCTTAGTAAATAGAGTACTACGGAGATATTTCTCGATTATGGAGGTGATAAAGAGTTCGTCGTAAAGGGTTGCGTCAATGCAAGCTTTAACACCAATCCGGATGACTCTGAGTAGCAATCCGGATACGTATAGTGGATTAGCCATTTGGAATAGCTCCAAGTGGAATGCGGTAGCAGTGTCTATAGTATGACATAGAGATTTGCAAACTACACACGGATCTGAATGTCGCAAACGCGTTGACTAAAGACCTCTCTCACATGCAAAGCATGATCGAACCTCGGAACTCACTGGGTGTTAGATTTATAACAATGTACATCAGATGGTGATGTGAACTAGATTATTGACTCTAGTGCAAGTGGGAGACTGTTGGAAATAAGCCCTAGAGGCAACGATAAATTGGTTATTATTATATTTCCTTGTTCGCGATAATAGTTTATTATCCATGCTATAATTGTATATATTGGAAACTCAAATACATGTGTGGGTACATAGACAACACCGTTTCCCTAGTATGCCTCTAGTTAACTAATTCGTTAGTCAAGGTTTCCTGGCCATAGACATGAGATGTCATTTGATAATGGGATCACATCATTAGGAGAATGATGTGATGGACAAGACCCAAACTATAAACATAGCTTGATGGTGTCAGTTTATTGCTATAGTTTTCTGCATGTCAAGTATATGTTCCTATGACCATGAGATCATGCAACTCACTGACACCAGAGGAGTACCTTGTGTGTATCAGACGTCGCAATGTAGCTGGGTGGCTATAAAGGTGCTCTACAGGTATCTCGTAGGGTGTCTATTGAGTGGGCATGGATCAAGACTAGGATTTTTTTACTCCGTGTGACGAAGAGGTATCTCAAGGCCCAGTCGGTGATACAACATCACAACAAGCCCTGCAAGCAAAGTGACTAATGTGTTAGTCACATGATCTTGTATTACGGAACGAGTAAAGAGACTTGCCAGTAATGAGATTGAACTAGGTATAGTGATACCGACGATCGAATCTCGGGCAAATAACATACCGAAGAACAAAGGGAACAACATACGGGATTAACTGAATCCTTGATATAGAGGTTCAACCGATAAAGATCTTCGGAGAATATGTAGGAACCAATATGGGCATCTAGGTTCTGCTATTGGTTATTGACCGTAGAGGTGTCTCGGTCATGTCTGCATAGTTCTCGAACCCGTAAGGTTTGGTGATGATATAAGTATAGTTGAGTTGTTATGTTGGTGACCGAAAGTTGTTCGGAGTCCCGAATGAGATCCCGGACATGACGAGGATATCTGGAATAGTCCGAAGATAAATATTGATATATGGGATAATAGTGTTTGGTCTCCAGAAGAGTTTCGGAATTCACCGGAAAGAGTTTCAGATGTTTCCCGAAATGTTCGAGGTACAAGAACACTTTATTTGGGCAAAGGGATAAAGCCCATGAGGCTTTAGGAAGATGCAAAAGGTGTTTTGCGAAGGCCAGGGGCCAGACGCCAGGGACCCTGGCGTTGGGGCCAGCCGCCGAGGACCCTGGCATCTGGTCCTAGAGTCCGAGGAGGACTCTTGCCTTGCGGGCCAAACCGACTTTGAGGAAGCTCTTTCTCCAAGTTTCGACCCTAGGGTTCAACATACAAATAGAGGGGCAGGGCTATTGGAAATATGCCCTAAAGGCAATAAATAAAGTGTTTATTATTATATTTCCTTGTTCATGATAATAGTTTATTGTCCATGCTATAATTGTGTTGATTGGAAACTAAATACATGTGTGGGCATATAGACACACTGTGTCCCTACTATGCCTCTAGCAGGCTAGCTCGTTGATCAAAGATGGTTAAGGTTTCCTGGCCATGGACATGAGATGTCATTTGATATCGGGATCACATCATTAGGAGAATGATGTGATGGACAAGACCCAAACTATGAACGTAGCATATGATCGTGTAAGTTTATTGCTACTGTTTTCTGCATGTCAAGTATATGTTCCTATAACCATGAGATCATGCAACTCACTAACACCGGAGGAGTGCCTTGTGTGCATCAAACGTCACAACGTAACTGCGTGACTATAAAGGTGCTCTACAGGTATCTCCGAGGGTGTTTGTTGAGTTGGCATGGATCAATACTGGGATTTGTTACTCCGTGTGACGGAGAGGTATCTTGGGGCCCACTCGGTAATACAACATCACAACAAGCGTTGCAAGAAATGTAACTAAGTGTTAGTCACATGATCTTGTATTACGGAACAAGTAAAGAGACTTTCCGGTAATGAGGTTGAACTAGGTATAAAGATACCGATGATCGAATCTCCGGCAAGTAACATACGGAAGAACAAAGGGAACAACATACGGGATTGTTTGAATCCTTGACATAGAGGTTCGACCGATAAAGATCTTGGTAGAACATGTAGGAACCAATATGGGCATCCAGGTCCCACTATTGGTTATTGACCGTAGAGGTGTCTCGGTCATGTCTACATGGTTCTCGAACCCGCAGGGTCTGCACACTTAAGGTTCGGTGACGTTTTAGTATAGATGAGTTATGTGTGTTGGTGACCGAAGGTTGTTCGGAGTCCCGGATGAGATCCCGGACGTCACAAGGAGTTCCGGAATGGTCCGGAGGTAAAGATTCATATATGGGAAGTTGGTATTTGAGTTCCGGAAAAGTTCCGTGACCTGCAAGTGGTGTGACGGAGTGCCAGAAGTGTTCCTGGGGGTCCACCGGCTGGGCTCATCTACTCCAAAGGGCCACATGGGCTGTGAGAGGGTGCGAGCCAGCCCCTGGTGGGCTGGCCGCACCTCCCACCTCAAGGCCCATGCATCTATAGGCTTGGGCTGGGCCAAAAGGGTGGGCTAGCCACCAAACTTGGTGGCCAAGCCACCCTGGCCGCCGGACACCTCTCTTGGCCACCGCACGAACCCTAGGGGAAACCCTAGGGCGGACAGCCTCCTCCTCTTCGCCTATATATATGTGAGAGGGAGGAGAGCAGCCGCACCCTAAGTCATGGCGCAACCCTTCCTCCCTCCCCGATTGCCTCTCCTCTAGTAGATTTGTTCAGCGCCGCTTAGCGAAGCTCTGCCGGATCAGCTCCACCACCACCGCCGCCACGCCGTCGTGCTGCCAGCGAACCCATCTACCTCTCGGCTCCCTCTTGCTGAATCAAGAAGGCGGAGATCTTCATCGAGCTTCAACGTGTGCTGAACACGGAGGTGCCGTCTGTTCGGCACTTGATCGGGAGTTCGTGGGACGGCTTGCGATTTGGATCGCGGAGACGTACCACTACATCAACCACGTTCTTTAACGCTTTTGCTTAGCGATCTACAAGGGTACGTAGATCCAATCTCTCCTCTCATAGTTTCTCATCTCCTAGATTGATCTTGGTGAAGCGTAGGAATTTTCTTGTTTCCCATGCAACGTTACCCAACAGTGGCATCATGAGCTAGGTCTATGCGTAAATGAGATCTTGAGTAGAACACAAAGAGTTTGTGGGCGTTGATATTAAGATTTCTTCCTTCCTTAGTATTTTCTTGGTTCAGCGGTATTGTGGGATGAAGGTGCCCGTGCCGGTAACGGAATTCGTCCACCTCCAATGGCTTAAACTGTACATCATCGCTCAGGTAATCACAAGGTTTGGTATCGGGCACCATCCCCGGATGATTAGCGATGATATCGCTAGACACCTTGAGCGGGGGGCACGATTCGTTCGCCTGTTCGCCGAGCTGGGGAATTTTTTCCCACTTTTTTGTTTTGCTAACCTTGCATCACTGGAAGTACTTCCCGACCGGCACACAGCTTGATATGTCTTTTTAATACAACGGTCAAAGTTTGAATCCGGCGGAGGCGGTGGTAGTCGCTTCAGGGCATCGATAATGCGCATCGCTTTCACCGGATCTATATTCTCCTTCGCAGGTGGAGTTTTCTTTGCAAAATGGGCCCTCAATTCGGCCTGACATATCTCCTCGTTTTCAGACTCGGTCTTCTCATATGGTCACTTTTCTAGAGGCTTGAGAGTTGGACCGTATCTGTATCCCCTACTGCCTATGCTTGTACCGCTAGCCTTCGGAGCGGCGGCGTCTCCGTTCCGTCATTGCTTACTAGGCGCCGGAGGAGCCGGAGCGGCGGCGTCTGTCTTCCGCCGTTGCCGACGAGGCCGAGGAGGAGGCGTACTCCTCTGACGTGCCGGAGTAGGCGAAGGAGGAGGCGGAGTGCCCCCACGCGTCGGAGGAGCCAGAGAAGGAGGCGGTGTGCCCTGATCACTCGCTGGAGGAGGAGGAGGAGGAGCCGGGGTGCCCTGATTCGCCTGAGAGAAGGAGGAGGAGGAGGAGGCGGACATTCATGAGAGAGGCAGTACGGACGTCGGACATTCATGTTTGTATATTAATTGCCATGTTGTAATATTTGCAAAAACTATGGATCCAAGAGACGAAGAACAAGAACAGTTGCTGGGGGACATAATCCACGGCGGACGTGATATCTTGTCATTTCTCAATGACACCGATGGTCTGGAAGGAGAGGATTATGAAGGCTCCGATGATCGAACAATGAAGGAGGAAGGACATGATGATGATGGCTCCGGTGACCGAATGCCGGAGGAAGAAGGAGACCATGATGACGGTTCCGGTGACCGATCGGAGGAGGGACCTGTTGCAAAGTCCGGCGAGGTATATATATTAATTAAGTCTTGGCTCCGGTGACTAGCTAATTGATGCATTAATTATTTTGGTATGTACATATATTAACTAACTCTCCTTCTTCTTTTATAGCCCTCCGGATCGAGCCAAACTTCGGTAACGAGACGAGGCCCGAAGAAGAGGTTTCGCAAGGATGAAAAGTTCACGATCATAGCACTCGCGAACGATGGCCATCCGATTGAACCCAAGTAGACCAAGAACACATTTTCTGCTCAGTGTGGAGCTATTGTTAGGGACAACATCCCGATCAGCATCAAGCAATGGAATAAGCCTAAGGACGGCGCCCCTAAAGGTGATTATGTCACCGATAGACAGAAAGATGATCTTTGGACCGTGCAGAAGGAAAATTTCACCCTATCGCCAGAGGAGGATCCGAATAAGCCAGTTATAGAGCCACTGGTCAAGGCGTGTGCTCTTAAGAAGATGGCAGATTTATTCAGGAGGTGGAAGAATGAGTTGAAATCAAAGTTTGTCGACAAAGGGAAGACTCCAGAATTCACCGGCCGATTTGAGAAGATAAGAGATTACTGGCCCGCATTTGTGGACTACAACACATCGGACAAGAGTAAGAAAATGTCAAAGACAAACAAGGTCGATGCTGCAAAGAAGCAGTATCACCATCACACGGGGTCAGGTGGCTACCTCAAAGCCCGGCCGTTGTGGGACAAAGCTGAGAATGACCCGATTGCTAAAAACATCATACCACAGACATCGAACTGGCCAGACCGTTCAAGGACTTGGTTCTTCGGGGTTGGGGGAACTTTGGACCCTGAAACAGGGAAGTGCCGTTGGACGGACGAGCAACTTGCAATACCCACGAACAAGCTTCAGAAGTATATCATCGCAGCATAGCAAGGGACGTTCATTCCCGACAGAGAGAAGGACGAGCTGACTGAGGCCCTAGGGAATGCTGAGCACCCTGGATGAACACGAGGCACACCAGGCTCCGTTCCGTGGAAGGTTGGGTTTCCCGACACAGGCGGTTACAGAAGCCAGGAGAGAAAGAGGAAAGCGACGCTGAGCGAAATTCAGAAGCTCAATTCAAGACTACAAAAGCTAGAGGAAGCTGAGAGCGAGCGAGCTGCCGGCCAACCATCTCAGCGGCACGAAGCTACCCCAGAAGCTATCCCATCATCTCAGCGGAGAAGCAGCGTCGCTTCCACAGAGCCCGTTCAGCCTGACTTCACGTCTCCTAGCTACCCCGTGGATACTATCATGGAGGCTCAACATTGCGAGCTTATGACGAAATTCCGGAACCTCACTTTCAAGGCGGCTGTCGGCTTTGTTGCACCTCCTCAACGTAACGAAACTTTTCAGTGCCGTCCGATTCCACATGGCTATGCTGTTGTGATGGTGGATGAAGTAAAGAAGGAATTTGAGGAGCTTGAGCTTGACCACTGTATAGGTGAAGGAGAGAATAAGCTGGTTCGTGCCCTGAGGAGTACATGTCTATGGGAGAAGGAGTACATCAAGCTTCCAAACTGGACGCCTCCGCCTCCTCCTTCTCCTCAGGCGAATCATGGCACTCCGGATCCTCCTCCTCTTCCTCCTCCTCCTCCTCCAGCGAGTGATCAGGGCACACCGCTTCCTTCTCCGGCTCCTCCGACACGTGGGGGCACTCCTCCAGCCTCGTCGGCAACGGTGAAAGACAAACACCGCCGCTCCGGCTCCTCCGGCGCCTAGTAAGCAACGACGGAAGGGAGCCGCCGCCGCTCCGGAGGCTAGCAGTACAAGCATAGGTAGGAGGGGATACATATACGGTCCATCTCTCAAGCCTCTGGAAAAGTTACCATATGAGAGGACCAAGTCTGAAAACGAGGAGATATGTCAGGCCGAATTGAGGGCCCATTTTGCAAAGAAAACTCCACCTCCGAAGGAGAAGATAGAACCGGTGAAAGCGATGCACACGATCGATGCCCTAAAGAGACCACCACCGCCTCCGTCGGATTCCAACTTTGACCGCTGTATTAAAAAGACATATTAAGATGCACGGCGGTTGGGAAGTACTTGCTGTGATGCATGGTTAGCAAAACAAAGAAGTGGGAAAAAATTCCCTAGCTCGGCGAAGAGGCGAACCAATCGTGCCCCCCGCTCAAGGTCTCTAGAGATATCGTCGCTAATCATCCGGGGATGGTGCCCGGTACCAAACCTGGTGATTACTTAAGCGATGATGTACAGTTTAAGCTATTGGAGGTGGACAAATTCCGTTACCGACACGGGCGGCCTCTCGTCAAACCTGATCATTCTCCTCTAACAACGATGATGCGAAAATTCCATGAATGCTAGATTAAAACCTGCCGCGAGTCTGGGAAGGATTCTTTGATATTGTCAGTTAAAGAGGAGCATGACCTCATTGGAATGGAACTGTTGAATACTGAATTTGAGGAGATATTCCAGTTATACAATCAAAAGGCCCTCGACAAAACAATCGTGACTTGCTACTGTCTGTAAGTACTACTTCTGTAATTAAGTCTCTCTATGTATATAGCTCAGCTCTTTCATTGCATGTATATATAATTATCCTCACTAGTATATTATGCAGATTGAAGATCGTCGAATGTAGAAAAGCCCAAATCTATGACATTGGGTTCATTAACCCAAATGTCATACATGAGTATAATTTCCAAAAGTATCCCACACAAACCGAGGACAACTTGCTATAATCGTTGCTTAAAAATCAAAACAAAGGGACAATACTCTTTCCTTACAAGTTCAAGTGAGTGTTACTGTCTTGTGCATATTTGGTTTCCCTTATTACTCGAGGTTTATAGTAATGTAATTGATGAGTTATGCATGCATGCGCAGTTTCCACTTTATTCTGCTAGAGATTCAGCTTGAGCGGGGAGTAGTAACCATCTTAGACTGGAAACGAAAAGATCCCCAGGAATATGCAGACATGAGTGAAATTCTCCTGAAGTAAGTTCAATCGATCATTATCGCATCATATCGGCAACTTTGTTCATTTCCTGATATCACGTAATTATTTTCTTTGTCTGGCAGGGTTTGGAAAGAGTCCACAACAATTGTTCCGCCACTACCGGGGGAGCTGCGATTTACACACCCGAAAGTAAGTACTACTAGCTAGTTTCGCGCATCTCCCATTGATTATAGTTTCATCAATACCATTTATCATGCTTGATTATGTGTTTGATTGAACTCTATTTCTCGTAAAGTGCCTATGGCAGGAAATCGGAAATAATTTATGTGGATACTACATTTGCGAGTTCATCTACAATGCGATGACCCCTAAGCGGGGCTACTCTGAAAAACAATTTCAAGTGCGTAAGCAATAATATTCACAATTTTATTTTATTACCATATATATGTATTGACCCCCTTCTTCAAATTAGATGTGGCAGATGCGGGATGAACTCCTACCACATGATCGCATACGAGCAATTCAAGAAGAATTGACGGGATTTTTTTCTTGACCACGTCATAAATAAAGCCGGAGAATACCATCTGAAAATTGACATTAGATGTTAGGGATTGTAAGAGATCTTATATTGTATATATGTAGCTAGTAGCATCAGATATATATATATATATATATATGAAAACTTCTTATACGACCAATCTCTCAGAGAAAGAGAGGTTGATCACTTCTATCTCTATACGTTCATGACGATCTTCTGTACTTAATGGTTCCTTCATTTGCTTACTAGCTAGCGTGTCGAGTTCTCTCTATAGTAGCTAGGGTCGACCAAGCATGGAGAAAGAGAGGACACTTCTCTCTATCAATTAGCTAGCTAAAACAATATAAAACCCCTAAATTAACCGTCCAAAACCCCAGCAACTGCTAGATGCTGACGTGTGGATGCCTTTTGGTCCCGGTTGGTGTTACCAACCGGGACTAAAGGTCCTCCTGCCTAGGCTCCCAGCACCGGCCACGTGGAGCCCCTTATGTCCCGGTTGGTAAGCGAACCGAGACTAAAGGTTTTGGGCTTTAGTCCTAATCCTTTCGTCCCGGTTCCAGAGCCGGGACAAATGGGCCTTACGAACCGGGACAAATGGGCCTTTTTCTACTAGTGTAGGTTCAAAACGTTATTTAGGACGGGAGCATATGAGTAAGGGCATATTTCTCCCTAAGTGGTTTTGGTGATTGATGACAATGCTTATGCGGACTAATCATGTGCATTAAGCATTTCAGATATCTCATATCTAGACACAAGACATTCGGTGCCCCTCGGAGTTTATCGAAGACGGTTGTTCTCTACGTTTCTGTTCGGTGGATTTGATCGTAGGAAAGTCGTACTATTAAGAGGGGGTCCGCTTCGAAAAGGTTTGGGTGGAATCAACATGTACACATCTGTTCTATTGCACCACCTTTCCTTCGCTTCAATGGAGCTCTAGTTGTCCTTCTTGTCTGTGCAAAGTGATGGCTATAGTGCTAGTTTCAGTGGCTAGCGGTAGTCTGCTCAACGGAGTGGTAGTACCGCTCGGTGCAGCGGTAGTACCGCTGTCCCTGGCCCTGGTATGTGCACCTGCGGTAATAGGCACGGATGTTATTTTTTACATCCACCCTCGCATGGTAATACCGTGGCAAATTTCCGATACTACCGTGCCGGACTTTTTTGCAGATCCGATCTCAGTGGAGGTAGGCATGGAAGTATTTTTTTTACTTCTGTGCATCTCCTGTGCCAGTTGTTACCGCCCATGCGGTAGCACCGTATGGGCGCACAGTAGTACCGCTCTGGCGGTTCTACCGCTCGTTGCCTAGTGCAATCGGCCTACGTCTGGTCACTACCATGCTAGTGGTAGTACCGCAGACCCTTGCGGTAGTACGGTGGCATTGTGTGGTAGTATCGTAAAACGCGGGCTGAGAATGAGGATAAAGGTTGGATCCTTCTCCCCACTATATAAAGGGGTCTTCTTCTTCCCAAGAAGACCACCTCTTCCCTCCCCAAGATCCATTGATGCAACAATCATCCCCAAATCGATTCATATTTGGAAAGTCAAAGTACCGTTAAGAATCAAAGTCTTCATGTGGTTTGTGGACAAGAAGGTGATTCTCACTAAGGATAATATGGCTAAACGCAATTGGGAGGGAAATACATGATGTAGCTTCTGTGACAACGAGGAAAACATTAAACACCTCTTTCTCCAATGTCCACTTGCGAGAATTCTATGGCAGACGGTTCGTATAGCCTTTAATATTATGCCTCCAGATAGCATTGACACGTTGTTTGGAACGTGGTTAGATGGAGTTGACACGATTGATGCCAGCCACATTCATATAGGAGTATGTGCACTTCTTCGGACTATATAAAACTACCGGAATGACGTTGTTTTTAACAGACAAATGCATATAATTTTTTTGCGGGTATTGCACAGAGCAACGTCGTTGATCCGTACATGGTCATTACTCACTCCTGCGGAAACCAGGAAACCTTTGGTTACTGGATCTACCTAGTGGGAGATGGTACCACGGGATATCTACAACCGGTTTGGATGGTAGTCCAGTAATAGGATAGATGGTTAGGCACCTAAGCCTATTTTGCCGGTTGTGCCACTTTCTGTTTTACTTTTGTCATTTACTTTGTTCATTCAGAGACTATGTGGAACCGTGGATTATTTGTTTCATTTCATTAATAAAGGGGCTGTATGCATCGTGCTGATGCAGAGGCCAGAGGCATTCCTCCTTTTCAAAAAAAGACACCATCATTGGTGTGCCCTTCTAGATGCCCAACGTGATGTGCGCCTGTACAACAAACAACCAGAAAAACGGGATGAGAGACCCAAGATGGTAGCACGCAGAAGATGTCGGCATCCAACGGCATGTCTGCAGTGGCCTCCCGCTTGCGCTTATACGTGCTTGTCACGCTGGCATTGCCGATGATGGCTGAGCAGCACCGTCACCACGTTCTCCTGCGCAACCATTCGAGCCCGTCGATGTCGTGGATGTCGCGGCCCACCAGCATCTCCGCCATGGACCGCCAAAAGTCGGCCTAGGAGTTGTCCGAGCACTTCACCACCGCGAAGATCCCGAACACCACCGCCTCTGCCTTCGCCGCCGCGGCCGCTGCCACGGTGCCGGATCTCCCGCTCATGCCCGACGAGGTATCTGTCATTGTGGACGTCACCAGCGTCGTCCCCACCTCGATGTTGTGGTTGCTATACGTGCTCGGCTCCTTGCTGCTGCCGAATCATCCCTATCGCCGGGCGACATGCTCTCTATGGCCTCATCGTCTCCACGCACGCCAGCATGAATGGCTCCACGCGCTCCAGTGGTGTTGCGTCTGCCGACAGATCCATGGACTCGAGATCGTTCTGGTCCATGATGGGGAGGTCAACATGTACTAGCAGTACTAATACCACACAACAGCATCGGAGGCAGACTCGCAACCCGGGGTGACTGTGCTGCGGTGGAGGCCCCAAGGCCGGAGAGGGGCTCATGGAGGGAGCTGGGGCGGCGGCCCCATCTGCAACGTCAATCCATCGGCTACGTAGTGGCCTCACGGCATGATTAGACTACCCACGATGGGAAGTAACATAGAATAGTAACATGCACATGTTACTAGTCTAAGTTACCACCTTCACAATGGGTAGTAACATTGAGCCTTCCATTTATTAGTTTGTAGACTCATTTTGTCTTGATATTACTCATAATAGTAGTAACATAGTATGTTACTCAATTTCTCTCTCTTCTTATTAATTAGCTTTTACATCATATTTTTTTGCTTAGGTAACATCTATGTTATACCCACATTATTCTCATTATGGATAGTCTTAAGGAAAGTTCATTAGGTGCAACTATATTCCCAGCGAATCATCCATGTACGCTTCAGAGCAAAACTGTCAATTTAGCAATTTCCAAATAACCATGCTATGCATGTGTTACAGTATATACATGTAACTAATCAGTGCAGTGTCTAAAAAGATACTGAATACAACAGGGCTGATTGAGCTTTTGTGGAAAACACCCCACATGCAATGCACCCGCCTATGGGTTGTCCTTTTAATGATGGCCCGCCCTACCACGGTGACATCCGTGACATCTTGCATGGCTAGTATTCCCTTCTACAGCTTAAACTACTCACCATAGAAGTAACATATGTACTAACATAGATGCCACCTAAGCAAAAAGTATGATGTGGCATCTAATTAATGAGAAGAGAGAGAAATTGAGTAACTTAGCATGTTACTTCCCCTATGAGTAACATAACGCATATCAAGGCAAAATGAGTCTATAAGCTAATAAATGAAAGGCTTAATGTTACTACTCATATGTTTCTATCCATTCTAGAGGTAGTAATTTAGACTAGTAACATATGCATGTTACTACTCTATGTTACTCCTCATTGTGAGTAGTCTTAGCCGTGCCCGGGTTTTCTCACTAAATTACCTTAGCTTAATTGGCCTGACACCACATGTGGCCTGCTGCTTGTTATTAGGATACCGCACAACTCTTCAACTCGCTGAATGGCTTTTTATTATGAAACTTAAGCACATCAGTGCGGCCCATCCCTATCGTTATATATGCTGATGATAGGCTGTACAATCCTATTGTCAGCATGCTCGATAGTAGGTCTGAACACACACTGT
This sequence comes from Hordeum marinum, assembly GCA_022496015.1. Lineage (NCBI taxonomy): Eukaryota > Viridiplantae > Streptophyta > Magnoliopsida > Poales > Poaceae > Hordeum > Hordeum marinum. The sequence continues at coordinate 525,198,515 of CM039674.1, read as the reverse complement.
TTCTAATACTTAGATTTTTTTTGTAATAGGGCATGCTATACCTACTACCATGTATCCTGGCGGTAGAAAAAGGGTCAGATCCTGAAATTTTTATAAATCCGGATCAGATCTGGATCAACTTTAAAAAAAGGGTCAAAACACGAAATTTAGCCTCCCGAGCACCTTTTCGTTTTCATATATGTAACTGTTAGATTGTATACGTTTTGTTGTTGGCTCAAATAATCAGATTTTTTTTGGCTATACGCAAATAGCTGTAACTATATGGTTACATGTTTCCCAGTAATGTATGGGAAAAGAGCTCTAGAATGTTGATGTTTAAACACGAAAGAAGACATGCATATAATGTTGATTTCCTGCAATTCTACTATGGACCTAAGAGTGAGTTCTCCAATTTTTTCTCTCTTCTATCTGAAATTTCTTTCTGTGACACATATATAGCACCATGTTTTATTCACAATTAGCTTAAATTCAATTCATTCCAAACTAGCAGGTGTGTTAATGAAGTTCCAATCGACACTGACATACTTCCATTCATATATATAAGAGCCTAGATTATTGCGGTTCACAATCCTTTATTTTTGGATATAACTGGTTTTGAGTTATATAGGAGCGTAGTTAATTGGCAAGGCCATGTGGATGTGGGTCCATATATTGTGAGGAGCGGCAGGTGACAATGATTGAGAGAGCTGCATATGTGTTTCCATCAAGGATCAACTGTGCGCAAGCAACTATAATGAAACATGCATACACGATGTGAGTGTGAACTGACCGGAACCCCTTCAGGAAAGCAAGGTACCCCTTCATTCTAGGTAGCTGTTAGAAATAATCACCACGTGTAAATCATATAGGAGTAGAATTCCAAATCTTATTTGGATGGTGCCACAAGCATACACGGTTGTTCTTTACGTTTTCTTTCGGTGGATTTAAGTCGTAGGAAAGCCATACTATTAAGAGGGGGTCCTCTTCTGAAAGGTTTGGGTGGAATGAACACATACACATCTGTTCTATTGCACTATCTTTCCTTCGCTTCAATGGAGCTTCAGTCGTCCTTCTTGTTTGTGCAAAGTGATGGCTGCGGTGCTAGTTTCAGTGGCTAGCGGTGGTACTGCTCAACGAAGCGGTAGTACCGCAGGTGCCAGCAGTAGTACCGCTGTCCCTGGTCCTGGTACGTGCGCCTGCGATAGTAGGCGCAGATGTAATTTTTTACATCCGCCCTCGCGTGGTAGTACCGTGGCTGGTTTCCGGTACTACCGTGGCGGATTTTTTCGTAGCTTCGATCTTAGCGGAGGTAGGCACAGAAGTAATTTTTGTACTTCCGTGCATCTCATGTGCCGGTCGTTACCGACCATGCGGTAATACCGTATGGGCGCACGGTAGTACCGCTCCAGCGGTTCTACCGCTCGTTGCCTAGTGTAATAGGCCTACGCCTGGTCACTACCGTGTTAGCGATAGTACCGCACCCCGCTGTGGTAGTACCGCAGACCCTTGCGGTAGTACCGTGGCATTGTGCGGTAGTACCGCAAAACGCGGGCTGAGAATGAGGATAACGGTTGAATCCTTCTCCCCACTATATAAAGGGGGTCTTCTTCTTCCCAAGGAGACCACCTCTTCCCTCCCCAAGCTCCATTGATGCTCAAAGCTCTATTTTAGCCCGATCTCTCTCCCTACCCAATCAAACTTGTTGATTTTTTAGGGGTTGGTTGAGAAGACCCGATCTATACTTCCACCAAGAGACATTTGAATCCCCCCACTAATCCCTTGCGAATCTTATTACTCTTGGGTGTTTGAGCACCCTAGATGGTTGAGGTCACCTCGGAGCCACAGTCCATTGTGGTGAAACTTTGTGGTGTCGTTGGGAGCCTCCAATTAAGTTGTGGAGATAGCCCAACCTTGTTTGTAAAGGTTCGGTCGCCGCCTTCAAGGGCACCAATAGTGCAATCACGGCATCTCGCATTGTGTGAGGGCGTGAGGAGAATACGGTGGCCCTAGTGGCTTCTTGGGGAGCACTGTGCCTTCGCACCGCTCCAACGGAGACGTACTTCCTCTCAAGGAAAGGAACTCCGGTAACACATCCTCTTCTCCACCGGCTCCACTTTTGGTTATCTCTTACCTTTACTTCTTGGAAGCTATTATTGTGTTGTATCCTTTGCTTGCTTGCATGCTTGTTGTGATTAGCATCATATATGTTGCTCACCTAGTTGCACATCTAGCCAACCTATTTGTTGCTAAGCCTAAATTATTAAAAAAAAGTTAAAAATTGTTAGTTGCCTATTCCCCCTCCTCCCTAGTCAATCATATCGATCCTTTCAATATGTCATATTATGATCGATTTGGTTATGTAAATAATTTGATTCTCAATAACATAATTTGGTTATATATTATGTTTTGTTCTGGTTTATGATATATGTATGATTCATTGATGTGAAGCTCAGTTATTAAATTAGGACGTTTGATTGGTGCGGGCGAACATGTGTATATATGTCAAGTATATGCAATATATCTTATATGATGCTCGGTTACAGACTTTTTTTCATGATTTAAAATATATATTAAATTACGCTTACCTTAGTTATAGCTTTTCATAGCTTCTGGCCGAGCAATCCCTAAATGACATCGGCCGTTATTTAAAACATTGATAGTCTTTTAGAGTGGCATTTCAGGATCCTCGGTGTTTGGCACCCTGTTATCTCCACCGTCCGTTTCGACTTCTGATCCTAGAGTAATGTACCAAGCCCTGTAGCACACATTTGATTAGCATGTCTAGCTGTTTACTATGGGCCGGGAGAATCGTCAAAATTGAAACGAATCTTGCCTAGCCTCGCACTGTTCGTCATAGGCTGATTCGACCTAGCAAGAAACACAGAGCCGTTGAATTGACATGTCAACCTACTGTACAAAAAATAAATATACGTGTCGGCCCGTGTTTCTTGGTGTAGGGCAACGCCAGGTTGAAGGGTCTCATTCTCATATACGATGTTGTCAAGTAGTTTGGTCGTGAAGCAATTTTTATTCGACTTTTGGTTGCATATACCTATGCTGATTAATACTCCCTCCATTTCATAATGTAGTGCATATAGATTTTTCTGAAAGTCAAACTTTGTCAACTTTGACCAAGTTTGTAGAGAAAACTGTATACATCCACCCTACAAAACATGTACATTATGAAAATATAGCTCATCATGTATCCAACGATATGCATTTGGTGTTCTGGATGTACCTATTTTCCCCTATAAATATGGTCAAAGTTTGTAATGTTTCACTTTTAGATAAATCTATAGACACTATATTATGGAACGGAAGGAGTAGTTAATAACTAGACTTAAGAGGGAGATTGTAGCAGAGCGTGCTCGTGGCAGATGCGAGGTGGCTGAGCTGCTAGATGAGCGCTGCCTCGAACCGAGACTCGGGGACGAAGAAGGGGCAGGCCGAGGCAGGCAGCGACGGCGACGACGTCGACGACGTGTGTGGGTGGAAGACGGCGTTGGGGATGAGCGTGGACCAGCGCTTCCCAGCGTACCCGATGGATGACATGGCCTCGATGCCGATGTCGACGCCGAGCCGACGCCGCTGGCCTGGAGCATGACGCGGACAAAAGCGAGGGCGTGGGGTTGAATAGGCTGCAGTTGATGACGAGGATGCGGGCAACTACTGCAGCTTCGGCTCACATCGTCGTACCTCACCATGCCCAGCTCGCTTGTCGTCACCCACGACACCATCATTGTCATATGGAAGACGGCTAATTCTGTTTAACTTGGTTCTCACGAGTATGCCTATGTTCCTTCTATCCTTGTTTGAGGTACCGGTAGGGGTACGCAAAAGGTTGAATTTTTATCGATCCTGATTCTTTTGGCAGAGTGATGAGGATAGGAAGAAATACAGACTTGCTAGATGGGACATTATATGTAGGCCAAGGACCAAGGAGGTCTGGGGATTGAGAATTTAGAGGTAAAGAACAAATATATGCTGAGCAAGTGGTTGTTCAGACTATCTGTAGAGACAGAAGGTATGTGGGCACAAATTCTGCCTAATAAGTACCTACAGTCTAAAACCTTAGCCCATGTAAATGTCAGACCCAATGATTCACCATTCTGGAAAGGGTTGATGAGAGTAAGGGCAACCTTTTTCCATAGAACTAAATTTATCATTGAAAATGGTGGGGGAACGAGATTCTGGAAGGATACGTGGTTGGGGGAGACGTCTTTGGCCATTCAGTATCCAACTCTCTATAATATTGTGCAACGTAAATACGCGTACGTGGCCACAATTTTATAGCCAAATCCTCTAAATATCCAATTTCGACGAGCATTGATAGGCCATCGCTAGGAGGCTTGGATACACCTAGTGAGGATACTCATGGATGTCCAGTTGTCAGACGAATCTGATAGGCTTCAATGGAAGCTTATGACTAATGGTATTTTTACAGTAAAATCTATCTATCTGAATCTTATTGATACAACAATCATCCCCAAATTGATTCATATTTGGAAAGTCAAAGTACCGTTAACAATCAAAGTCTTCATGTGGTTCATGCACAAGAAGGTGATTCTCACTAAGGATAATCTGGCTAAACACAATTGGGAGGGAAATACACGATGTAGCTTCTGTGGCAACGAGAAAAACATTAAACACCTCTTTCTCCAATGCCCACTTGCGAGAATTCTAGGGCAGACGGTTCGTATATGCTTTAATATTATGCCTCCAGATTGTATTGACACGTTGTTTGGAACGTGGCTAGATGGAGTTGACACGATTAATGCCAGACACATTCGCATAGGAGTATGTACACTTCTTTGGGCATCTAAGCCTACTTTGCCGGTTGTGGCATTTTCTGTTTTACTTTTTTCATTTACTTTGTTCATTCGGAGACTACGTGGAACCGCGGATTATTTGTTTCATTTCAATAATAAAAGGACCGTATGCATCGTGCTGATGCAGAGGCCGGAGCTATTCCTCCTTTTCAAAAAAAAACCCGACACCATCATTGTTGTGCCCTTCTGGACGCCCAACATGATGTTCACCTGTATACCAAACCACCAGAAAAGTCTAACAGCCCTACACATGCATGTCTACAAGTATGGCAGCGGAAAGTAAAGATATTGCACATGTAAGTAAATAGATGTGATAGGAAGATCAAACGCAATGGGAGATGCAAGGATTTTTTCCGTGGTTCCGACAGGTGGTGCTATAGTACGTCCACGTTCATGGAGTCTTCAACCCACGGAGGGTAACGGTCGTGAGAGTCCACGAAGGGCTCTACCCATGGAGGGTTCCACGAAGAAGCAACCTTGACTATTCCATGCGGCTTCCGTCCACGAAGGACAAAAGCGAGGGCGTGGGGTTGAATAGGCTGCAGTTGATGACGAGGATACGGGCAACTACTGCATCTTTGGTTCACATCGTCGTACCTCACCATGCCCAGCTCGCTCGTCGTCACCCACGACACCATCATTGTCATATGGAAGACGGCTAATTCTGTTTAACCTGGTTCTCACGAGTATGCCTATGTTCCTTCTGTCCTTGTGTGAGGTACCGGTAGGGGTACGCAAATGGTTGAATTTTTATCGATCCTGATTCTTTTGGCAGAGCGATGAGGATAGGAAGAAATACAAACTTGCTAGATGGGACATTATATGTAGGCCGAAGGACCAAGGAGGTCTGGGGATTGAGAATTTAGAGATAAAGAACAGATGTCTGCTGAGCAAGTGGTTGTTCAGACTATCTGTAGAGACAGAAGGTATGTGGGTACAAATTCTGCCTAATAAGTACCTACAATCTAAAACCTTAGCCCATGTAAATGTGAGACCCAATGATTCACCATTGTGGAAAGGGTTGATGAGAGTAAGGGCAGCCTTTTTCCATAGAACTAAATTTATCATTGAAAATGGTGAGGGAACGAGATTCTGGGAGGATACGTGGTTGGGGGAGACGCCTTTGGCCATTCAATATCCAACTCTCTATAATATTATGTAACGTAAGTACGCGTACGTGTCGACAATTTTACAGTCAAATCCTCTAAATATCCAATTTCGACGAGCATTGATAGGCCATCGCTAGGAGGCTTGGATACACCTAGTGAGGAGACTCATGGATGTCGAGTTGTCAGACGAATCTGATAGGCTTCAATGGAAGCTTATGACTAATGGTATTTTTACAGTAAAATCTATGTATCTGAATCTTATTGATACAACAATCATCCCCAAATTGATTCATATTTCGAAAGTCAAAGTACCGTTAAGAATCAAAGTCTTCATGTGGTTCGTGCACAAGAAGGTGATTCTCACTAAGGATAATCTGGCTAAACATAATTGGGAGGGAAATACACGATGTAGCTTCTGTGGCAACGAGGAAAACATTAAACACCTCTTTCTCCAATGCCCACTTGCGAGAATTCTATGGCAGATGGTTCGTATAGGCTTTAATATTATGCCTCCAGATAGTATTGACACGTTGTTTGGAACGTGGCTAGATGGAGTTGACACGATTAATGCCAGACACATTCGTATAGGAGTGTGTACACTTCTTTGGGCATCTAAGCCTACTTTGCCGGTTGTGGCATTTTCTGTTTTACTTTTTTCATTTACTTTGTTCATTCAGAGACTACGTGGAACCGCGGATTATTTGTTTCATTTCAATAATAAAGGGGCCGTAAGCATCATGCTGATGCTGAGGCCGAAGCTATTCCTCCTTTAAAAAAAAAGACACCATCATTGCTGTGCCCTTCTGGACGCCCAACATGATGTTCGCCTATACAACAAACCACCAGAAAAACGGGATGAGAGACCCAAGATGGTGGCACGCAGAAGACGTCGGCGTCCAACGACATGTCTGCGATGGCCTCCAGCTTGTGCTTATACGCGCTTGTCATGCTGGCGTCGCCGATGATCGCTGAGCAGCACCGTCACCACGTTCTCTTATGCAGCCGTTCGAGCCCGTCGATGTTGTGGATGCCGTGGCCCACCAGCATCTCCGCCATGGACTGTTGTAGGATCGAGAGAGGGGTGTCTAGAGGGGGGGGGGTGTGAATAGACTACTAGTAGGAATTTAAAACCTAACCTTTTCCCAAGTTAATTGGTTGGCTGATTTTAACTATTTTAACAAGTCTAGCAAGTCTAACAGCCTACACATGCATTGTTGGGGAACGTCGCATGGGAAACAAAAATTTTCCTACGGTCACGCAAGAACTATCCATGGTGATGAGCATCTACGAGAGGGAGAGTGGATCTACATACCCTTGTAGATCGCTAAGCGGGAAGCATTAAGAAACACGGTTGGTGTAGTCGAACGTCTTCGCGATCCAAATCGCCGAGCGTCCCATGATCTCCTCACGGTCCGTCCCGCGAACTCATAACGATCCGTCCCGCGAACTCGTCACGATCTGTCTCGCGAACTCATCACGATCCGTCCCGCGAACTCATCACGATCCGTCTCGCGATCTTGATCACAGTCCTTCCGATCTAGCGCGGAACGGACGACACCTCCGCGTTCAGCACACGTATGGCTTGAGGACGATCTAAGCCGTCATGATCTAGCAAGAGGGAGTGGAGAGGTAGAAGAGTTCTCCGGCAGCGTGACGGTGCTCCGGCGATGGTGGTGGAGCTATTCTGTCAGGGCTTCGCCTAAGCACTGCAGAAATCTGATCTAGAGGAGAAACTATGCACTGGAGGAACGGGCATCACGTGGCTGAAAATTCTGTGAGAAAACCCTAAAATCCTCTAGTATATATAGGAGGAGAGGAGGAGGAGGCTTGGCTGCCAAAAAGCCAGCCCTTGGGTCGGCCGGAGTGGGGAGGAGAGGAGGATTCCTCCTTTTTTTGGCCTTTTCCACCTTTTTCCCTTTGGGCTTTTTCTCCCAGATGCATGGGCCTTGTGTGGGACTTACACCAGCCCAAAAAGGCTGGTATTTACTCTCCCACATCCCATGAAGCCTCTTGGGTCAAAATACCCCTCCCGGTGGTCTCCCGGTACACTACCGGCACCCCCGGTACATTACCGATTAGCCCGAAACTTTTCCAGCGACCAAAATGGGACTTCCTATATATCAATCTTTACCTCTGGACCATTCCGGAGCTCCTCGTGATGTCCGGGATCTCATCCAGGATTCCTAACAACCTTCGGTCACCACCATACATAACTCTATACTACCGAAACGTCACCGAACCTTAAGTGTGCAGACCCTGCGGGTTCGAGAACATGTAGACATGACCGAGACACCTCTACGGTCAATAACCAATAGCGGGACCTGGATGCCCATATTGGTTCCTACATATTCTACGAAGATCTTTATCGGTCGAACCTCTATGTCAAGGATTCAGTTAATCCCGTATGATGTTCCCTTTGTTCTTCGGTATGTTTACTTGCCCGAGATTCGATCGTCGGTATCTCCATACCTAGTTCAACCTCGTTACCGGCAAGTCTCTTTACTCGTTCTGTAATACAAGATCCCGTGACTAACACTTAGTCACATTGCTTGCAAGGTTTGTTGTGATGTTGTATTACCGAGTGGGCCCTGAGATACCTCTCCATCACACGGAGTAACAAATCCCAGTCTTGATCCATGCCAACCCAACAGACACCCTCAGAGATACCTGTAGAGTACCTTTATAGTCACCCAGTTACGTTGCGACGTTTGATACACACAAGGCACTCCTCCGGTGTCAGTGAGTTGCATGATCTCATGGTTATAGGAATATATACTTGACATGTAGAAAACAGTAGCATTAAACTGACACGATCATATGCTACGTTTGGAGTTTGGGTCTTCTCCATCCCATCATTCTCCTAATGATGTGATCCCGTTATCAAATGACATCTCATGTCAATGGCTAGGAAACCTTAACCATATTTGATCAACGAGCTAGTCTATTAAAGGCATACTAGGGACATGGTTTTGTCTATGTATCCACACATGCATCTAAGTCTCCGATCAATACAATTATAGCATGGATAATAAACGATTATCATGAACAAGGAAATATGATAATAACTAATTTATTGTTGCCTCTAGGGCATATTTCCAATAGTCTCCCACTTGCACTAGAGTCAATAATCTAGTTCACATCACCATGTGATTCGCATTGTTATGAATCTAACACCCAATAAGTTCTGGGGCTCGATCATGCTTTGCATGTGAGAGAGGTCTTATAGTCAACGGGCCTACTACATTCAGATCAGTGTTGTACTTTGCAAACTTCTATGTCAAATCGTAAACACTGCTACCACACTCCACTTGGTACGATTCCAAATGGCTGCTCCACTATACATATCTAGATTGCTACTACTAGTCATCCGGATTGGTGTTAAAGCTTGCATCGACGTGACTCTTTACGACGAACTCTTTATCACCTCTATAATCGAGAAACATCTCCTTAGTCTTTTTAGTTACTAAGGATAATCTTGACCGCTGTCCAGTGCTCCATTCCAGGATCACTTTGAAACCTTTCGGACATACTTATGGCAAGGCTGGCATCGGGTCTTGTGCACAACATTGCATACATGATAGAGCCTATGGATGAAGCATAGGGGATGACACTCATCTTTTCTCTATCTTCTGCAGTCACTGGGCATTGAATCTTACTCAACTTTATACCTTACAAATCAGGCGAGAACTCTTTCTCTGACTGATCCATTTTGAACTCTTTCAAAATCTTGTCAAGGTATGTACTCATTGAAAGTCTCATCAAGTATCTTTATCTATCTCTATAGATCTTGATGCTCAAAAATTAGGTAGCTTTATCCAGGTCTTCCTTTGAAAAACTCTTTTCAAACAACTCTTTATGCTTTCCAGAAATTCTATATCATTTCCAATCAACAATATGTCAACCACATATGCTTACCAGAAAGTCTACAGTGCTCCCACTCACTTTATTGTAAATACAAGTTTCTCGTAAACTTTGTATAGACTCAAAAACTTTAATCACCTCATCAAAGTGTATATTCCAACTCTGAGATGCTTGCTTCAGTTGATAGAAGGATCACTGAAGCTTGCACACCTTTTAGCATCCTTAGGACTGACAAAACCTTCTGGTTGTATCTCATACAACCTTTCCTTAAGGAAGGAAACGATGTTTTGACATCCATCTGCCAGATTTCATAATTGAAAAATGCAGCAACTGCTAACATAATTCCAATGGACTTTAGCATCGCTACGAGTGAGAAAGTCTCATCGCAGTCAACTCCTTGAACTTGCCGGAAACTTCTTTGCGACAAGTCGAGCTTTATAAATGGTGACATTCACCATCAGCGTCTGTCTTCATCTTAAAAGTCCATTTGTACTCAACGACCTGCCGTCCAACGAGCAAGTCTACCAAAGTCTATACTTGGTTTTCATACATGGATCCTTTCTCGGATTTCACGGCCTCTAACCATTTGTCGGAATCCAGGCCCATCATCGCTTCTTCACAGCTTGTAGGTTCATCGTTGTCCAACAACATGACCTCCTGTTAGTGCATCTAGTGCCCCTTAGTGATTTTGGTGTATTGAATACTTATATGTTAAGGTACTAATGTGTTTGTGAGTGTACACAGGCTCTATAAGTCCATCAGGAGTTTGATATATCCGGAGATTATCGACCCCTAAAAATGTATGTCTTCAAGTGAACACTTTGGTGAAGACTTTGTGAAGACTTTGAAAATGAAGAAGTTGGCGTGACCTTGAAGATATGAACGAGGAACATGAAGCGTGAAGACTTTTGTTTTCGTAGTTTCATTTCCTTTTCTTTGAGTCATAGGAAACACCATACTGTTAAAGGGGGCCGAGGTAATACTAAGGAAAATTTCAAACTGATGCTCAAGTCCAAAATCCTCAACCTATATAATCCTTCGAGTGAAGCCTTTGGAAATGTCTTACGGCTCAGACAAGTTCTTTAGTGATAGAGACGAAGTTCTTTTGGCTCTGAGGAAATTGATCTGACTGAGGAGTTAGGATTTTGCCAGTGCGAATTGTCTACAAGTGAGGAACATGATATGTCTGAGGACTTTCATAGTTCAAAATTCTGACCGTTGCTGTGCTTAGCGCCAGGTGTCCCCAATCAAGATATCCACATAACGGTCATATCATTGGGGGCATTTATGTCATATCATGTCAGGTTGCACCCTGGCTATAAATAGCCACCCCCACAACCACTAGTTGGTTGGCTACTCCAAGAGAGAGCCGACACTTGTCATTTCAGAGCAACCCATCCTCCGAGGAATTTTGTGAGAAAATCATCAGTGAGGAAAAACCCACAACCAAACCACCAAACCCAAAGTGATTGAGCATCACTGAAGAAATTCCTGTGTGGAACCGACGCTTGTTACCTTTGAGGACTGTGCATCCTCCAGACGGTTAGGCATCATGGTCTAGTGCTCCTGCAGTCAATTGGGGATCACGAAGTGACCTTGGTCTAGAGCATCCAGCAGTAAATTGTGGATCGCCGGGTGACCAGTTTGTGAGGGTTTTGGAAGTCTACCCTGAAGACTTACCATGAGTGTTGGGCGAGGACTGTGTGACCTTAGCTCAAGGAGAGTACGGTAAGGACTGTGTGTCCTGGGACTGTGTGTCCTCTGGTTTAAATACCAGGCCACTCCAAACCAGACGTACAACTGTCACAGCAGTTGGAACTGGGTCATCAAATCATTGTCTTCGTCAAGCTACCTGGTTCTATTTCCTCAACCCTTTCATTTCCTCATATAACTATTGATGAAATTGAACTTTGCTATTTGAAGAATTTGACCGATAAAGATCTTCATAGAATATGTAGGAACCAATATGGGCATCCAGGTCCCGCTATTGTTTATTGACCGTAGAGGTGTCTTGGTCATGTCTACATAGTTCTCGAACCCGCAGGGTCTGCACACTTAAGGTTTAGTGACGTTTCGGTAGTATAGAGTTATGTATGGTGGTGAATTAAGGTTATTTGGATTCCCGGATGAGATCCTGGACGTCACGAGGAGCTCCGGAATGATCCGGAGGTAAAGATTGATATATCATAAGTCCTATTTTGGTCGCGGAAAAAGTTTCGGCCTAATCGGTAGTGTACCGGGAGTGCCGGTAGTGTACCGGGAGACCATCGGGAGGGGTATCTCGACCCAAGAGGCTACATGGGCTATTGGAGAGTGAATACCAGCCGTTAGTGATCTAGTGGAAGTCCCACACAAGGCCCATGCGGTTGGGAGAGAAAACCCAAAGAGATAAGGTGGAAAAAGGCAAAAATAGGGAGGAATCCTAGTCCTACTAGGATTTGAGGAGGATTCCTCCTCTCCCACCTGGTTTGGCCGACCCAAGGGCTGGATCCTTGGGAGCCAAGCCTCCTCCTCTCTTCCTCCTATATATACTAGAGGTTTTAGGGTTTTTGGCACCAGATTTTTAGCCACGTGCTACCCATTCCTCCAGTGCATAGTTTTTCCTCTAGATCGGATTTCTGCAGTGCTTAGGCGAAGCCCTACCGGAATAGCTCCACCACCATCGTCGGAGCGCCATCACGCTGCCGGAGAACTCTTCTACCTCTCCGCTCCCTCTTGCTGGATCAAGAAGGCGGAGATCGTCATCAAGCTGTACGTGTGCTGAACGCGGAGGCGTCATCCGTTCGGCGCTAAATCGGAAGTGTTGGAAATATGCCCTAGAGGGAATAAATAAAGTGTTTATTATTATATTTCCTTGTTCATGATAATCGTTTATTATCCATGCTATAATTGTATCGATTGGAAACACATTACATGTGTGGGTAAATAAACAGTACATTGTCCCTAGTATGCCTCTAGTGAACTAGCTCGTTGATCAAAGATGGTCAATGTTTCCTATCCATTGACATGTGATGTCATTTGATAACGGGATCACATCATTAGGAGAATGATGTGATGGACAAGACCCAAACTACAAACGTAGCGTATGATCGTGTCAGTTTATTGCTACTGTGTTCTGCATGTCAAAGTATATGTTCCTATGACCATGCGATCATGCAACTCACGGACATCGGAGGAGTGCCTTGTGTGTATCAAACATCGCAATGTAACTGGCTGACTATAAAGGTGCATTACAGGTATCTCTGAGGGTGTCTGTTGAGTTGGCATGGATCACGTCTGGGATTTGTTACTTCGTGTGACACAGAGGTATCTCAGGCCCACTCGGTAACACAACATCACAATAAGCCTTGCAAGCAATGTGACTAGGTGTTAGTCACGGGATCTTGTATTACATAACAAGTAAAGAGACTTGCCGGTAATGAGGTTGAACTAGGTATGGAGATACCGACGATCGAATCTCGGGCAAGTAACATACCGAAGAACAAAGGGAACATCATACGGGATTAACTGAATGCTTGACATAGAGGTTCGACCGATAAAGATCTTCATAGAATATGTAGGAACCAATATGGGCATTCAGGTCCCGCTATTGGTTATTGACCGTAGAGGTGTCTCGGTCAGCACACTTAAGGTTCGGTGACGTTTTGGTAGAATAGAGTTATGTATGGTGGTGACCGAAGGTTGTTCGGAGTCCCGGATGAGATCCCGGACATCACGAGGAGCTCCGGAATGGTCCGGAGGTAAAGATTCATATATAGGAAGTCCTATTTTGGTCACCGGAAAAGTTTCGGGCTCATCGGTAGTGTACCGGGAGTGCCTGTAGTGTACCGGGAGACCTCCGGGAGGGGTATTTCGACCCAAGAGGCTTCATAGGCTATGGGAGAGTGAATATCAGCCCTTAGTGGGCTGGTGGAAACTCCCACACAAGGCCCATGTGGCTGGAGAAGAAAACCCAATAGGAAAAAGGTGGAAAAAAGGCAAAATAGGGTGAATCCTAGTCCTACTAGGATTGGAGGTGGACTCCACCTCCTCCACCTTGTTCGGCCGAAGGCCTTGGCTTGGGAAGCCAAGGATGCCTCCTCTCCTCCCCTCCTCCTATATATACTGGTGATTTTAGGGTTTTGGTACTAGTTTTTACAGCCATGTGCTACCCGTTCCATCGGTGCTCCTCTAGATCGGATTTCCGCAGTGCTTAGGCGAAGCCCTGCCGGAATTACTCCACCACCACCGCCAGAGCACTGTCACGCTGCCGGTGAACTCTTCCTCCTCTCCACTTCCTCTTGCTGGATCAAGACGGTGGAGATCATCATCAAGCTGCATGTGTGCTGAACGCGGAGGTGCCGTCCGTTCGGTGCTACATCGAAAGGATCGTGATCAAGTTCGTGAGACGGATCGTGATAAAGTTCATGGGACGGATCGTGATAAAGTTCGCGGGACAGATCGTGATTGGATCATGGGACAGATCGTGATTGGATCGTCGGACGCTTGGCGATTTGGATCACGAAGACGTTCGACTACACCAACCAAGTTTCTTAACGCTTCCCACTTAGCGATCTACAAGGGTATGTAGATCCACTCTCCCTCTCGTAGATGCTCATCACCATGGATAGATTTGCGTGTGCGTAGGAAATTTTTTGTTTCCCATGCGAGGTTCCCTAACTGGAAGGACCATGATGAAGATCGCGAGACGGATCGTGATGAGCTCGCGGGACGGATCGTGATGAGTTCGCGGGATGGATCGTGATTGGATCTAGAGTCGTGATGAGATCGCGGGATGCTCGGGGATTTGGATTGAAAAGACGTTCGACTACACCAACCACGTTTCTTAACACTTCCTACTTAGCAATCTACAAGGGTATGTAGATCCACTCCCCCTCTCGTAGATGCTCATCACCATGGATAGATCTTGGATGTGCGTAGGAATTTTTTTGTTTCCCATGCAACGTTCCCCAACAGTGTTATTAGAGCTAGGTCTATGTGTAGATGAGATCTCGAGTAGAACACAAAGAGTTTGTGGGCGTTGATGCTTAGATTTCTTCCTCCCTTGGTCGCGTTTTGGTTCAGCGGTATTGTGGGATGAAGCGGCCCGGATCAACCTTACTCGTACGCTTACGAGAGACCGGTTCCATCGACTGACTTGTAACCTCGTTGCACAAAGATGGCTGGCGGGTGTATGTTTCCCCTACTTTATTTGGATCGGATTTGACAAAGGCGGTCCTTGAGAAGGTTCAAAAGCAACTTACGTATCACCGTTGTGGTTTTGTGTAGGTGAGAATTGTTCTTGCTAGATACCCGTAGCAGCCACGTAAAATTTGTAACAACAACTAGAGGAAGTCTAACTTGTTTTTGTAGGGTATGTTGTGATGTGATATGGCCAATTACATGATGAGATATATGTGATGTATGATATGATCATCTGTTGTATAGAATATCACGACTTGCATGTCGGTGAGTACGGCAACCGGCAGGAGCCATAGGGTTGTCTTTAATTATTGTATGACCTGCGGGTCAATCATTAAGCGCTATGTAATGCGTTACTTTATCGTCAAACGGTAGCAATAGTAGTAGAAGCATGGTTGGCGCGGCAACCCCGATGGTGACACATTGATGGAGATCTAGATGATGGAGATCATGGTGTCGTGCTGGTGACGATGGAGATCATGCCGGTGCTTTCAAGATGGAGATCAAAAGCACAAGTTCATGGCCATATCATGTCACTTATGATTTGCATGTGATGTTAATCCTTTTACGCACCTTGTTTTGCTTAGGACGATGATAGCATTATAAGGTGATCCCTCACTTAAATTTCAAGATGAATTGTGTTCTCCCCGAGTGTGCACCGTTGCGAAAGTTTGTCATGTCAAGACACCACATGATGATTGGGTGTGATAGACTCTACGTTCACATACAATGGGTGCAAGCCAGTGTTGCACATGCAGAACACTCGGGTTAAACTTGATGAGCCTAGCATGTACAGACATGGCCTCGGAACATAAGAGACCGAAAGGTCGAACATGAGTCATATAGTAGATATGATCAACATGATGATGTTCACCATTGAAACCACCTCAACTCACATGATGATCGGACCTGAGTTGGTGAATTTGGATCATGTATCACTCAAATGACCGAAGGGATGTCAATTTGAGTGGGAGTTCTTCAGTAATATGATTAATTGAACTCATTATCATGAACATAGTCAGTTGTGTTTTTGCAAATTATGTTGTAAATTACTTGCTCGCGTTGTAGCTCCCTTGAATTTTTATATGTTCCTAGAGAAATAGTGTTGAAAGATGATGGTAGCAATATTGCGGACTCGGTCCGTGATCTAAGGATTGTCCTCATTGCTGCAAAGAAGGCTTATGTCCTCAATGCACCGCTCGGTGCGCCAACCCCTCTAGCGTCGTCTGTAGATGTTGTGAACATCTAACAGACACTTTCTGGTGACTACTTGATAGTTTAGTGCGTCATGCATTACGGCTTAGAATTGAGGCTCCGAAACGTTTTGAACATCACGAAACATATGAGATGTTCTAAGAGCTGAAATTAGGATCTCATGCTTGTGCCCGTGTTGTGAGATATGAGATCTCCAACAAGATTCTTTGCCTGCAAGATGAAAGAGAATAGCTCAATCGTTAAGCATTTGCTCAGATTGTCTGGGTGCTACAATCGCTTGAATCGAGTGGGAGTTGATCTTCTAGATAAGATAGTGATTGATATAGTTCTCCAAGTCACTGTCACTAAGCTACTATAACTTGGTGATGAACTATAAAATGCCATGGATAGAAATAATGATCCCTAAGCTGTTCACGATGTTGGACACCGTGAAGGTAGAAATCAAGAAGGAGCATCAAGTGTTGATGGTTAGTAAAAACCACTAGTTTCGAGAAGGGCAAGGGCAAGGAGGGAAACTTCATGGATGGCTAGTCAGTTGCTGCTCCAGTGAAGCAACCCAAAGTTGAACCCAAACCCGAGACTAAGTGCTTCGATTATGAGGAGAGCGGTCGCTAAAGAGGAACAACCCTAGATACTTGGTAGATAAGAAGGCTGGCAACGTCGACAGAAGTATATTTGATATACATGTTATTGATGTGTACCTTGCTAGTACTCCTAGTAGCACCTGTGTCGTGGTTTTATTACGGCAGATGTCCGGGTGTACGAGCTTGGGTTCGAGGCCATTGCTAACGTGATGGACTCAAAGGGGTTGGCTAGGACGAGGGACATGAGTTTACCCAGGTTCGGCCCCTCAAGTTGAGGTAATAGCCTACGTCCTGCTTGTGCTTGTATTGCTTGATGTATCGATTACAAGGGAGCTATTGCTTGACCTAGCTTTCGATCGCTTCATCCCTAAATCGCCCCGGGTCTTGCCTTTATATAAGAGGTCAAGACCACGGGTCATACAAGTTGTGGCCGACTCTCACTACATGTCCGAGTCTACCTCTATCTTCTCTTGCCTATCCTGACCAAGTTGTCCCCGGGCGGCTTACACGCTCGGGTCTTCTCATCCGGGCCACCCGCTAGCCCATCTTGTCGAGCCGCTAAGCTTCTTGGGCCCTCTAGTCTTCACGGCTCACTCTTGGGCTGGTATACGAGCCGCCAGGTATGACCTAGGGCCTTCTGTTGGAAATATGCCCTAGAGGCAATAAATAAAGTGTTTATTATTATATTTCCTTGTTCATGATAATCTTTTATTATCCATGCTATAATTGTATTGATTGGAAACACATTACATGTGTGAGTAAATAAACAGTACATTGTCCCTAGTATGCCTCTAGTGAACTAGCTCGTTGATCAAAGATGGTCAAGGTTTCATAGCCATTGACATGTGATGTCATTTGCTAACGAGTTCACATCATTAGGAGAATGATGTGATGGACAAAACCCAAATTACAAATGTAGCATATGATCGTGTCAGTTTATTGCTACTGTTTTCTGCATGTCAAAGTATATGTTCCTATGACCATGAGATCATGCAACTCACGAACATCGGAGGAGTGCCTTGTGTGTATCAAACGTCGCAATGTAACTGGGTGACTATAAAGGTGCATTACAGGTATCTCCGAGGGTGTCTATTGAGTTGGCATGGATCAAGACTGGGATTTGTTACTCCGTGTGACGGAGAGGTATCTTAGGGCCCACTCGGTAATACAACATCACTATAAGACTTGCAAGCAATGTGACTAAGTGTTAGTCACGGGATCTTGTATTACAGAACGAGTAAAGAGACTTGCCGGTAACGAGGTTGAACTAGGTATGGAGATACCGACGATGGAATCTCGGGCAAGTAACATACCGAAGAACAAAGGGAACATCATACGGGATTAACTGAATCCTTGACATAGAGGTTTGACAGATGAAGATCTTCATAGAATATGTGGGAACCAATATGGGCATCCAGGTCCCACTATTGGTTATTGACCATAGAGGTGTCTCGGTCATGTCTACATAGTTCTCGAACCCGCAGGGTCTGCACACTTAAGGTTCGGTGACGTTTCGGTAGTATAGAGTTATGTATGGTGGTGACCAAAGGTTGTTCGGAGTCCCGGATGAGATCCCGGACGTCACGAGGAGCTTCAGAATGGTTCGGAGGTAAAGATTCATATATAGGAAGTCCTATTTTGGTCACCGGAAAAGTTTCGGGCTCATCGGTAGTGTAGCGGGAGTGCCGGTAGTGTACCGGGAGGGGTATTTCGAGCCAAGAGGCTTCATAGGCTGTGGGAGAGTGAATATCAGCCCTTAGTGGGCGGGTGGAAACTCCCACACAAGGCCCATGTGGCTGGAGAAGAAAACCCAATAGGAAAAAGGTGGAAAAAGGCAAAATAGGGTGAATCCTAGTCCTACTAGGATTGGAGGTGGACTCCACTTCCTCCACCTTGTTCGGCTGAAGGCCTTGGCTTGGGAAGCCAAGGATTCCTCCTCTCCTCCCCTCCTCCTATATATACTGGTGGTTTTAGGGTTTTGGCACTAGTTTTTACAACCACGTGCTACCCGTTCCACCGGTGCTCCTCTAGATCGGATTTCCGCAGTGCTTAGGTGAAGCCCTGCCGGAATTACTCCACCACCATCGCTGAAGCGCCGTTACGCTGCTGGTGAACTCTTCCTCCTCTCCACTTCCTCTTGCTGGATCAAGACGGTGGAGATCGTCATCAAGCTGCACGTGTGCTGAACGCGGAGGTGCCGCCCGTTCGGTGCTAGATCGGAAGGATCGTGATCAAGTTCGTGAGACGGATCGTGATCAAGTTCGTGGGACGGATCGTGATCAAGTTTGTGGGACGGATCGTGATTGGATCGCGGGACGGATCGTGATTGGATCACGGGATGCTCGGCGATTTGGATCACGAAGACATTCGACTACACCAACCGCGTTTCTTAACGCTTCCCGCTTAGCGATCTACAAGGGTATGTAGATCCACTCTCCCTCTCGTAGATGCTCATCACCATGGATATATCTGCGTGTGCGTATGAATTTTTTTGTTTCCCATGCGACGTTCCCCAACACCTTCTGGGCGGGTCTCACCGTGGGGTTATATCCCCAACATTAGGCCCCAGGTTGATTTGAGCTTGCTCACTTCAGCCTTTCTCTTCACTCCATGGCGAGTCGCCCGGAAATGACCCGTCGTGACGTCATGTCAAATCTGCAAAAAAGATCCTCTGACGCACGCAATGAATCTTCTTATTAAATAACAGCCCAAAAATCGAGGCATTCGTTTCAGTCAAATGATATCTGACGCCTGGATTTTCGCGCCCGTTCCACCTTTTCCCTATTAAATAGGACCGCCCAGGTAGGCATTTGCCTTCTCTCGCTTGCTCCGTCATCTTCTTCCTCCCAACGCTGCCGTTTCCAACACCTCCCGCTCCGGCGCCGTCTCCTCCTTGCCGTTGACAGGGCCGCTACATCAACTTGACGCGACCAGAGTATCTTCCGCATTCATCGCGCCGTCGCGGGTGAGTCCTTCTCTCCATAGATCCGCAACCATTTCGGTAGGGTTTTCATGGAGCTCCACGGCCGCTGTTTTAAAACTCGAATTTCGTCAATGCTAGCTATGTTCAAGTCCATAAGTCCTCGACTCTATCCTGTCCCCATGGCGCCGCTAGGTAGGAGATCGATACTGATGTTTTTTGGATTCGCCACGGCTCTGCCCGTCGTTTCAGTTTTTCACCAGTTCATCTCTAGGTCTGGAAATATAGACATTTCTTTTGCTTTTGTAGATCCGCAATCTTAACAATATTTCGTGGAATCTGTTTTCAGTACTTAGTCAAATTTCACCCTGTCCTCTCATGACGTTGGCCTGTCATGCCGTTCCGGCTTTCATCAGCCGGATCTTGACGTCTCATCCTTAATGTCTTAAGTTTTTAAGCTGCCCACTTTTATTTGCCTTTTCCTTGACTCTTCGTATGTGGTTACCTTGTACAGCTAAAAACTGTCGCCATGTCTCGCGCATCTAACTCCTACAACTGGGTCGGCTCATGCATTACCAAAGAGTTTCTGACAGACTTTGTACTTGCGGGCACCCTCCCTGCCAAAGAGGTCATCCACTGGCGGGTTCCTGGTAACGAACTGAGGCCCAATCCTCAGGAGGGCAAAGTTAGTTGTTTTTTGGGATCATATTGAACGTTGATTCGTGCCCCCCGGCTCAAAAATTCTTCCGGGACATCCTTCATTTCTATAAGCTACATCCTCAAGATCTTGCCCCCAACTCCGTCTCAAACATCTGTAACTTTCAAGTGCTCAGCAAGGTCTATCTGCAGACTCAGCTATCTATAGGTCTATTCCGAGAGTTCTTTTATGCGAACCGGCAAACCGAAGTAAAAGCCGGAGCGAGCTTAGAACTTGGTGGAATTTCCATTCAGAGGCGCCGGGACATTACCTTTCCGGCTGTACCAATGCCGAGTCATCAAAAGGATTGGAATAAGACTTGGTTCTACTGCAAGGATACTTCCCCGGAGGGTGAGCATCCGCTGTCGGGTTATCGCCCCTCTCGGCTCAAGACAACTTCTGAGCTTCCTGGCTGGCTATCAACTTCTGAACGTGCAAGGCACGAGCCGGCTCACGCCAAGATTAGAGCCCTCATGGCCAATGGTTTGACGGGTTTGGACTTCATCCGCTTCTGGATATCCTGGAGAATTATGCCTTTGAGCTTGAGAAGCCGCCTCATGTGCGAATACCCTGGCAAGTATGATGGTTACCTATGCTTCAGCCGGACAACTTTAACCGAAGACGATATTATCACCGTCATCCGGAGTCTTGTTCATGAAACGTCAGGAGCTTGCAGCGATATTGGACTGGCACCTTTCAGCGCCGTTAATCCGGCCCCATACGTAAGGCGACTCTTCATTGTCTCTTCCTTTTATGTAAGGCGACTTGTCAATTCATTGCTATTATAGGACCTCCCTTTTCAGGCTGACTCTGACTTGTAGAAGAAGAAGTATATTCCTCCTCTGAAGAAAAGCAAGAAGAAGGCCCCAGTCAAGAGGACGAAGAAGAGCACCCCTCAGGAGGAATGGTTTGACCCGTCGGAATCATCCGTCTCAGAGGTATAGTTTTGACTATTTTCTGTAACCTTATCATTCACCTTACTGATAATGATTTATTCACAGGACGAGGTGAAGACGAGCCGCGCCAACGCTCCGGAGGTAACTTATATTTCATCCGACTCAGAATGTTTTGTACCCCAGAAGATACGGTGGGTTGTTCAGAAAGTTTCCCTTTCTCATCCTCTTGCTTATTTGGACCCTCAATTTCTTTTGAAAAAGCAACAGCAAGTCGACCGCCGTCAGACCCGAAGCACCGTCTCTACTCATCTTATGTCCGGGTTGCCTAACTCCCCAGCTTAGAAGAAATGCCCCGTAGAGGTATATATCTCTGTTTGATTTTATTAGCTTTCCTTTATAGTCTCAACATCTGCTTTTATATCCTTTGAACTATCTCACAGAGATCACCTTCCTCCGGCGACTCTACGGCTACTGCTCTTCCACCTCCGAAAATTAATTCGTTGTAAGTATCTTGTATCCTATACACCCAGCTCTTCGGCGGCTGTAACCCTTAAATTCCGGCTTTCATGTCTTTTCTAGGGCTCAAGCTAAGCGGAGGAAAACTAACAATCCGCTCCTGACCCTGCTGCTCAAGAGTCGGAGCTTGCTAAATCGGACCACCCAGCGACTTTGGCAGAGCCGGCAGCTGATGACATTATTCCTGAGAGCCCGCAAAGGGATCTTTCCAAGCTGTTGAGCCCTGCCAAAGTTGCTGATGATACCGTCGCTCCGGACGTCGAGATTACTGGCACCGGCTTGCATTCTCCTTCACCTCACGTCCTAACCAAGCATAGTGAAATGGTTGAAGCTTCCAGGAAGCTTGAGTTTGACCTCCCTGCTTTCGAGAAGATGACGGCTGATGAACTTCATGCCAGCTACAAGAACCGGCTGTCCACAAGCCGGGACCTGGAGCTGAAACTAGTTACCTTAATGAAGAAAAAACATGAGGTATTCCCTTTTCCTCCTTATACCCTTACCTAGCCCCCAAGGGTCGGGTTAATATTGACTGATAATAATCCGGCTCTTCCATTTAGCAAGAGGAGACATATGTAAGCCTCAATTTACTTAATCTTGACGTCAAATCGTTGTCCTAGCCCCCAAGGGCCGGCTCAATCTTTTCCAAGGTTGAGTCGGGACTTCCTAGAAGATAGCTTAATAGAGCCAATGTTAGCCCCCAAGGGTCGGCTCAATCTTTTCCAATGTTGAGTCGGGACTTCATAGAAGATAGCTTAATAGAGCCAATGTTAGCCCCCAAGGGTCGGCTCAATCTCCTCTAGGTTTGAGTCGGAACTTTCTTGAAAATAAACATTAGCCCCCAAGTGTCATGCATATTGCCTGCAATCTGTTTGAGACTTGCTGATACGTTTCATATTTTTAATATGTCGCAGGAAGCCTTAACCGAAGCTGGGTCAGAATTGGCCGGCTTAAGAGCAAACTTAGCTACTCAGCAAGCCGTCCGGAGCGAAGTTGATGAAACATGTCGGCGCCTTGCCGAAGAGCTAGAAAAGACCAAAGCTGACTTCACCGCCTTCAAGGAATCTGCTGAAGCGGAAAAAGCAATATTGACTAAACGGGCGGATGATGCTGATCAGCGGCTCATGATCGTATTCGACGAGCTGCAATCTTTGAAGCGCCACATCACAAAAATGGCGGATGCCCTCTTTGGTAATTTTCTAACAGCTTGGCTTGATCTGATTTTTAAACTTGTGCTGGCGACTCATGACGAGGCCTCTGTCTTACGCAGGCGTTTGCTCCAGAGCTTATGTCGGCTGAAATGATGGATGGGTTTCCCTCCAAAAAGGACGATGGCTTTGAGTTCACTGATGTTGACTATGCGCGGTGCATAAAAGAGTCCAAAGTCTTAGCCTCTATTTTAGTAGAAGAGGTTAACTTGGCGACTTACCAGGCGGCTTACAACGCTGACCAAAAGAGAATCCGTTGTCCACTCTTTGAATCTCGGGATCTGACACCCGCCCGCAGTAAGATTCTCTTTGCTTCTGACCTTGACCCACCCCCCTTCTTTGAAGAAGGAACTTTCGTAGGTTTAACCGACTGCAATTGGGACTTGGATAATCTCCAGATCAAGACAGCGGAAGAGCCGGAGCAGGATGATCCGCCAGCCAATTGATTGCTTTGTAGAAATTCGAAATAGCCGGCTTTCCATGACCCGCCGTGGGTGACATAAAAAACCTGATGATATTTTGGGCTCCACAGAGAGCAACTGTAATAACAACTTTTGTCGTTCTTGAATTAGTGCTTTCGCGCATCTATGAAAGTCCAGCTTGAAAAACAGATACGTTCCATTTTCCTTGTCCATCTTAGTGTATGCCCTACCGGCTCTTCATAGCTTAGCTTTCTGCATGTATAAATGTACCTTCAAACCGTTAGGAGTGCAGCTTAGAAGCGTAACCGGAAGATGATGTGTCTTCCCAACGTGTTTGATAGAAATCTTCGCTGGGCTTTAGAGCCGGCCGAGAAGGTCTGAGAAACTTCACCCATAGGGTAGGAAGCCCCCCGTATGGTTATGTTGACTTGTCAACATTTCTGGCGCGAACGCCGGTTGTTAGGGATAGATAAGCTACACCCGGAGGTGGGAAGCCCCCTTCGACAACCACGGTTAATCATGTTAACCGGAAATGGCATAAAGTCGGTTGTTAGGGTGAGATAAGCGATACCCGAAGGTAAGAAGCCCCCTTCGACAACCGCGGTTAATCTTGTTATCCGGAGATGGCATAAAGCTGGCTGTTAGGGTGAGATAAGCGATACCTGAAGGGAAGAAGCCCCCTTTAACAACCAATGTTCTCGCATTAACGAGGATGTGCAACGTGGCAGAGGTCCCGACTTGCAGGGATGCTATTTGATTTATAAATATGATATATACAATGATAATGTACAGTGATGACTCTCAACAACCCTAAGCGTAGTAAGGCTGTAGATGCGCTATGTTCCATGGTCGGCGGGTTTGCTGACCCGAAGTATCTGAGTCGTCCCGGATGTCAATGAGGTAATACGACCCATTGTTGAGGTTTTGGCTGACCAAAAAGGCCCTTCCCACGGAGGAGATAATTTATGCATATCTGTCTGGTCTTGAATCAGCCGTAAAACTAAGTCGCCCTCTTGAAACGTCCGGGTCTTAACCCTGCGGCTATCATAGCGGCGCGGGTCTTGTTGATAAATCACCGAATAGGCAGCCGCCAGCTCTCGTTCCTCTTCCAAAGCATCCAACGCGTCCTGACGTGCCATCTCATTATCCGTCTCAACGTAAGCCGCCACTCATGGCGAGTCATGCCGGATGTCGCTTGGCAATACGACCTCGTCACCGTAAACCATGAACAAAGGTGTATACCCTGTGGATCTGTTGGGGGTAGTTCTGATACTCCATAAGACGGAGGGCAGCTCTTCTACGAAACAACCGGGCGTTCGTTGTAAAGGAACCATGAGCCATGGCTTGATACCTCTCAAGATTTCTTGATTGGCACGCTCCACCTGACCATTAGACTGCGGATGAGCAACCGCTGAAACATCAAGCCGGATGTGCTCTTCATTGCAGAATATTTTCATAGCCCCCTTGGACAAATTTGTGCCATTGTCAGTGATGATGCTATGGGGGTAACCAAAACGGTAGATCAGTTTTTTAACAAACTGAACCGCCGTCGCCGCATCACACTTGATGATCGGCTCAGCCTCTACCCATTTGGTAAACTTATCAACCGACACCAAGAGGTGTGTTTTCTTATCCTTGGATCTCTTGAAAGTTCCTGCCATATCAAGCCCGAGACTGCAAACGGCCAAGTAATTGGGATCATGCGCAACTCTTGAGCCGGAACGTGAGCACGCCGGCCGAACTTTTGACATCCGTCACACTTGCGGACCAGATCCTCTGCGTCTTTGTGAGCCGTCAACCAGAAGAAACCGTGCTGGAATGCCTTGGCTACCAAAGATTTTGAACCGGCGTGATGCCCGCAATCTCCAGTGTGAATCTCATTCAAAATTTCCTGACCTTCCTCTGGTGAGACACAACGCTGAAAAACCCGGTCATGCTGCACTTGTGCAACTCACCATTAATTATTGTCATCGACTTAGACCTCTGGGTGATCTGCCTGGCTAAATTTTCATCATCAGGTAAGTCGCCCTGAGTCAATTATGCCAAGTAAGGCACAGTCCAATCTGGAATAGCATGCAGAGCCACCACAAACTGCCCCTCCGGGTCAGGGACAGCCAAATCTTCCTCTAAAGGCAACTTGATAGTCGGGTGATATAAAACATCCAAAAAGATATTGGGCGGCACCGGCTTTCGCTGAGAGCCTAAACGTGATAAGGCATCTGCTGCCTCATTCCTGCAACGGTCAACATGATCTACCTGATAACCTTTGAAGTGACCAGCAATGATATCCACTGCCTGTCGATATGCCGCCATGCGTGGGTCCTTGAGATCCCACGTGCCTGAAACTTGCTGAGCCACAAGATCTGAGTCGCCCAAACACCTTACCCAGCTTAAATTCATCTCCTTGGCTATTCTGAGACCATGAAGCAGGGCCTCATATTCAGCCGTATTGTTAGTGCAAGGGAACATCAGCCGGAGCACATAACAAAATCTATCCCCTTTGGGAGATGTTAAAATGACTCCTGCTCCTGATCCTTCCAACTGCTTGGATCCATAAAAATGTATAGTCTAGTATGTGTTATCTGGCTTTTCCTCAGGAGCTTGACCCTCTGTCCAGTCATTTATAAAATCCACAAGGGCCTGGGATTTGATGGTCGTACGAGGTCCTAGCTCAAATGCCCACTTAGCGATCCTATCGGTGGCTTCCCTGTTTTGAATTATGTCCCCCAACGGAGCTGAGCTAACCACTGTGATTGGGTGCCCTAAGAAATAGTGCTATAACTTGCGATTGGCCATGAACACCCCATATACCAGCTTCTGCCAATGTGGATATCTCTGTTTGAATTCGGTCAGGACCTCACTGATATAATAAACCGGCCTTTGTACCGGATACTCCTTCCTAGGCTCCTTGCGTTCGACCACAATTGCGGCACTGACTGCCCGCTTATTAGCCGCCACATATAAGAGCAAAGGTTCTTTCTCAGCCGGAGCAGCCAACACTGGCGGCTCAGTGAGTTGTTTCTTGAGCGTCTCCAACGCTTCACCTGCCGCTTTACTCCAGAAAAAATTGTCTGTCTTTTTCATCATCTGATACAGAGGAATTGCTTTCTCACCGAGGCGGCTTATGAACCGGCTTAACGCAGCAATACACCCTGCCAGACGTTGAACGTCATTAACACAGGCCGGCTCTGCTAGAGAGGTGATAGCCTTGATTTTATCCGGGTTAGCCTCAATGCCATGCTCAGAAACCAGAAATCCCAAGAGCTTGCCAGCCGGAACACCAAAGACGCATTTGGTCTTGTTAAGCATCATCTTATAGACCCGGAGATTTTCAAAAGTTTCCCTTAAGTCGTCCAAAAGGGTCTCCTTCTTCCTTGATTTGATCACAATATCATCCACGTAAGCATGGACGTTGCGCCCGATCTGACTGTGGAGACAATTCTGCACACAATGTTGATAAGTTGCTTGGTCACTCTTGAGCCCGAAAGGCATAGAGACATAACAGAAGGCTCCAAAAGGCGTAATAAAAGCTGTCTGCTCTTGGTCCTTAACTGCCATCTTGATCTGATGATATCCTGAATATGCATCCAGGAAGCACAGGCTTTCACAACCCGCTGTGGCATCACTGATTTGATCAATACGCGGGAGAGCAAAAGGGTCAGCCAGACAAGCCTTGTTAAGGTGCGTGTAATCCACACACATCTGCCACGTGCCGTTCTTTTTAAGCACCAGCACTGGGTTGGCAAGCCATTCCGGGTGAAAAAACTCAACGATGAAACCCGCTGCTAAGAGTGGGGCGACCTCTTCCCCGATGGCCTTCCGCCTCTCCTCATTGAACCACCATAGAAACTGCTTGATTGGTTTAAACTTGGGATCCACATTAAGATTGTGCTCAGCGAACTCTCTCGGAACACCCGGCATGTCAGAAGGTTTCCATGCAAAGATGTCCCCATTCTCAT
The DNA here is from genome assembly GCA_022496015.1 of Hordeum marinum. Classification (NCBI taxonomy): domain Eukaryota; kingdom Viridiplantae; phylum Streptophyta; class Magnoliopsida; order Poales; family Poaceae; genus Hordeum; species Hordeum marinum. The sequence continues at coordinate 525,171,142 of CM039674.1, read as the reverse complement.
GGATGAATTCGACGAGCGTGCTTTCCTATTTGGGATCCATATGAGCCCCAATGATGAACTGTTTGGATGAGTCGCCCGGAGTGAAGTCGATTGCCTTGGTGTCATCCGCCGAAAACTTAAGGGGCGGCTCAACCTCCGTTGTGGGCTTTTTTAGCGGCGTCATATCCTCCGAATCAACATTCTCCTTATAGAACTTAAGCTCCTCCTGAGCGCAACTAGCCTCTACATCAGCCGCGTCTCCTTCTTCACACTCAATGGCCGTATTCCGGTCACCATGAACGGTAATAGTGCCCTTCAACCCAGGCATCTTAAGCTGCAAGTATACGTAGTAGGGCCTAGCCATGAACTTAGCATAAGCTGGCCGTCCAAACAACGCATAATAAGGGCTCTTGATTTTGACTACTTCAAACCACAAGGACTCCACCCTGTAATTGTATTCATCCCCGAAGGCAACCTCCAAAGAAATTCTGCCAGCTGGATAGGCCGACTTGCCGGGCACCACACCATGAAAGACGGTGGATGAAGGCTTAAGATCCTTGTCAAGCAAGTTCATCCGTCGGAAGGTGTCATAATAAAAGATGTTGATACTACTGCCTCCGTCCATAAGCACCTTGTTCACCATATAACCCCCTACTTGGGGGGCAACCACCAAAGCCAACCGCCCCGGGTCATCAACACGAGGCGGGTGATCTTCCTGGCTCCAAGTTATATCATATTCAGACCACTTTAAGTACCGCGACAGAGCCGGCGCAACCGCATGAACCGCTCGCCTGCGTAATTTCTGATCTCGTTAGTTAAGACCGGTCGTGAAAACATGATATTGGCCTGAGCTGAGCTGCTTCGGATTATTTCGATACCCAGACTGGTTATGCTGCTGCTGGTTGTTATTATCAGAGTGCTGCGGATGCCCTCCTTGATCGCCTTGACCATTATGACCAAACCCTGAGCCGCCGGATCCAAACCCGGCTCCTGACCCGCCGTGTCCTGAGCCGCCAGGCGGACCACCGCCCCAGTCATTGGGTCGTGTATAATAATTCTTTAACTTCTGCATAAAGTGGCAATCTCCCCACATGTGCGACGAAGGTTTGCCGGGCTGGTTGTGGTTTGGACAGCGCTTCTTGAGCGCCTCCTCCAAATTGAAGGGAGTCCTGTTCTTATTAAAAGACGGCCTGAACTTCCCATTGCCCTTGGGAGGACTCTAGCCAGTACTTGCATTGGCTACCAGCTCCGACCTGCCATCGGGATTCTTCCGCTTGCTCTGATTATCATTGTTAACCGCACCTTTTCCTTGATTGTTTTTCTTTCCTTGCCCGGCTTTCTCCTCATCTGAGCCTGGATCCTTCGTATTATGAGAGTCGGCGTACTTCGTAAGATCCATCATGAGCTCTCCCATATCCTAACACGTACGCTTGAGCCGGCCAAGTTTCTGCTTCAGTGGAATGAAATGACATTTTTGCTCCAAGATGAGCACGGCTTGGGCTGCCGTGATCTGCTCAGATGAATGGATGATGGCTGACACTCGCCGAACCCAATGATGAGTTGACTCACCCTCCTGCTAGACACAGTGATCAAGATCCACGATGGTCATAGGCTGTTTGCAAGTTCCTTGGAAATTTTGATGAACCTTGCCCTTAAATCGTCCCACGAACTGATGGTATTGGGAGGCAACCCTTTCAACCACATGCGAGCCGGACCTTCAAGCATCATGATAAAGTATTTAGCGCACACCGCCTCACTTACATCTAACATCTCCATAGCCAGCTCGTAACTCTCGACCCAGGCCTCTGGAGGTAAATTGGCAGTGTAATTTGGAACTTTGCAAGGCCCCTTAAAATCCTTCGGCAACCGTTCACTTCGCAGAGCTGGCGATAAACATGGCACCCCCACGACCATGGCAGTTACTTCGGATCCTACTGACACAGAAGGCGCGGGCTCCTGGTGAGTCGCCGCGGCTACAACGGCCGCCCGCTGTTGGTTCCTTGCCCGATTCACGAGCGCTTGCGCATCCAGAGCCGCCTGATCATCCCCCGGAGGTGCTCTCCACCGGTCACTGCTGGAAACCGCTGGCGACTCATAGCGCCGGCTAAAGCTCCGGCTGGGGAGAGGTGTCGAATTAACGCGGCTCCGGCTCTGAGTGTACCTCTCCTGTTGAGCCATCACCGTCTGCAGATATCCAATGCATTCCGCACCTCTTCCACAAAAGGCGCTTCATCCGGAATAGGAAACATCTCAAGTCGGGTGGCTGTCGCCACCATGTTCTCGCCCGGGTTAGGATAAAGACCCGCCGGTGTTGGAAAAACCTCTGGTGAGGCCTAGTTTCGTCGGGCCGGGTGAAACATCGGTCGAGCCGCCGGGCGGCTTCCGGGCGCGTCCACGGCTCGTCCTATTCTTGATGTATTGAAGAGGTTCCTAGCCTCATACCGTTTAGGAAAAATGGATTGATGCCTCCTCCAATGTACTGCATCCGCTGATTGCTGTTCCAGCCCGAGGCGGAGAGCATCTATTTTAATACGTTCTGCCTCTTCCTCCATCTGGACTTTTAGCTCAGCTATCCTCTGCTGCTCCTCAGCCATCCGGTCCTTGAGCCTCATAATCTCTAAGTTCCGGGCAGCCAGATTATCTGGTGTAACTTTAGTGGCCATCAGGGTCGTAAGCTCGTTCATCAAATCCAGAAGAACTTGCGCCGCCGCCGGTGGGTCACCTCCTGAGGTCGCCCCTCTCGCGGCTGCACTGCTCGTGCCTGGAGCCAGCCCCACCATGAATATAGCTGCGTGAGCCGGTGGCCCAAAAGCGTCCGTTTCAGAATGGTCTGACTCAGGGGAAAGCTCATCATAGCCCCCTAGCCTGTCGTTGTGAAGCTGATAAATTGATTCCGTCTCTCCGCTTGAAGATTCGTCACCCGAACAGACAAGAGTTTCCTATGACTCGGAAGCTTCCAAATCCATGCCTTGAGTAAAGCCTATGAAGACGTGCCTCCGGCCCGGATCAACACGGGCGGGCTGCACGTCCGGGGCGGGTTGTGCACGCTGAGCCGGCTCGATAACGTTGGTGCAGACGCCCGGCCTGGGCGTAGATTCATCGGTTCTTAAGATAAAGACGTGAATCCCACCGAAAGGAACACGGAATCCATACTCCACAGAGTCGGCGTCGAGCCCCCAGCCGGCGTCGTCGATGTTGAGCCGGCCGCGGAGACTCTTGCTTATCCTCCCAACCACGTATCCCTCGAGCCCTGGGAGAGAGCCCTTTGAGAACTCAACACCACCGAGCACCGGCCCCACGGTGGGTGCCAGCTATCGTGGTTTTATCACGGCAGATGTCCGGGTGTACGGACTTGGGTTCGAGGCCATTGCTAACGTGATGGACTCAAAGGGGTTGGCTGGGACGAGGGACACGAGTTTACCCAGGTTCGGCCCCTCAAGTTGAGGTAATAGCCTACGTCTTGGTTGTGCTTGTATTGCTTGATATATCGATTACAAGGGAGCTATTGCTTGACCTAGATTTCGATCACTTCATCCCTAAATCACCCCGGGTCTTGCCATTATATAAGAGGTCAAGACCACGGGTCATACAAGTTGTGGGCGAATCTCATTACATGTCCGAGTCTACCTCTATCTTCTCTTGCCTATCCTGACCAAGTTGTTCCCGGGCGGCTTACACGCCCGGGTCTTCTCATCCGGGCCACCCACCGGCCCATCCTGTCTAGCCGCTGAGCGTCTTGGGCCCTCCAGTCTTCAAGGCTCACTCTTGGGCTGGTATACGAGCCGCCAGTTATGACCCGGAGTCTTCTGGGCGGGTCTCACCGTGGGGTTATATCCCCAACAACCTGGGTATTGGATACCGGTTCGATTGCTAAATGTTAGTAACTCGAAATAAAAGCTACGGAATAAACGAAGAACTAGCTAAGGGTGAGGTGACAATGTGTGTTGGAAATGTTTCCAAGGATGATGTGATCAACATCGCACGCTCTCTCTACCTTTGGTATTAGTGACGAACCTAAATAAATGTTATTTGGTGTTTTGAGTTGAGCATGAATGTGATTAGATCGTGTTTATTGCAACACGGTTATTCATTTAAGTTAGAGAATAATGGTTATTCTGTTTACATGAATAATACCTTCAATGGTCATGCACCCAGTGAGAATGGTTTGTTGAATCTTGATCGTAGTAATACACATGTTCATAACATTAATGCCAAAAAATACAAAGTTAATAATGCTAGTACGACATACTTGTGGCACTGCCGCTAAATGTCATATTGGTATAAAGCGCATGAAGAAACTCCATGCTGATGGATATTTGGACTCATTCAATTTCGAATCAGTTGAGACATGCGAACCATGCCTCTTGGGCAAGATGACTAAGGACCCCGTTTTCCGGATTGATGGAGCGGGCAAGTGATTTATTGGAAATGATACATGTTGATGTATGCAATCCAATGAGTCTTGTAGCGTGCGATGGATATCGTTATTTTCTTACCTTCACTGATGATTTGAGTATATATAGTGTATATTTATTTAACGAAACACAAGTCTGAATCGTTTGAAAGGTTCAAGCAAATTCAGAGTGAAGTTTAAGATCATCGTGACAAGAAATAAAAATTTCTGTGATATGATCGTGGAGGTGAATATCTGAGTTACGAGTTTGGCATACAACTTTAGACAATGTGAAAGTTGTTTCACAACTCTCGCCACCTGGAACACCATAGTGTGATGGTGTGTCCGAACGTCATAGTCGTGCTCTATTGGATATGGTGCGGGCTATGATGTCCCTTATCGTTTTGCTACTATAGTTTTGGGGTTATGCATTAGAGACAACTACATTCACTTTAAATAGGGCACCATCTAAATCCGTTGAGATGACACCGTGTGAATTATGGTTTGATAGAAACCTAAGCTGTCATTTCTTAATGTTTGGGGCTGCAACGCTTGTGTGGAAAAATGTTTTCACCTAATGAGCTTGAACCCCAAGCGGACAAATGCATCTTCATAGATTACCCTAAGAACAGTTGGGTGAACCTTCTATCTCAGATCCAAGCATAAAGTGTTTGTTGCTAAAACGGGTCCTTTCCTAAGAAAAAGTTTCTCTCGAAAGAATTGAGTGGGAGGATGATAGAACTTGATGAGGTTATTGAACCTTTGTTTCAATGAGAGAGTAGCGCAATGCAGGAAGATGGTTCTGTGAAGCTATGTGCTACCCGTGCTACCCATTCCTCTGGTGCATAGTTTCTCCTCTATGATCGTGTCAGTTTACTGCTACTGTTTTCTGCATGTCAAGTCTCTGTTCCTATGACCATGAGATCATGCAACTCACTGACAACGGAGGAGTGCCTTGTGTGTATCAAACATCGCAACGTAACTGGGTGACTATAAAGGTACTCTACAGGTATCTCCGAGGGTATCTGTTGGGTTGGCATGGATCAAGACTGGAATTTGTTACTCCGTGTGGCGGAAAGGTATTTCAGGGCCCACTCGGTAATACAACATCACAACAAGCCTTGCAAGAAATGTGACTAAGTGTTAGTCACGAGATCTTGTATTCCGGAACGAGAAAAGAGACTTGCCGGTAACGAGGTTGAACTAGGTATGGAGATACCGATGATCGAATCTCGGGCAAGTAACATACCGAAGAACAAAGGGAACATCATACGGGATTAACTGAATCCTTGACACAGAGGTTCGACCGATAAAGATCTTCGTAGAATATGTAGGAACCAATATGGGCATCCAGGTCTCGCTATTGGTTATTGACCGTAGAGGTGTCTCGATCATGTCTACATAGTTCTCGAACCCGCAGGGTCTGCACACTTAAGGTTTGGTGACGTTTCGGTAGTATAGAGTTATGTATGGTGGTGACTGAAGGTTTTTCGGAGTCCCAGATTATATCCCGAACGTCACGAGGAGCTCCGGAATGGTCCGGAGGTAAATATTGATATATAGGAAGTCCTATTTTGGTCGCCGTAAAAGTTTTGGGCTAATTGGTAATGTACTGGGAGTGCCGGTAGTGTACCGGGAGACCATCGGGAGGGGTATTTCGACCCTAGAGGCTACATGGGTTGTGGGAGAGTGAATACCAGCCCTTAGTGGGCTGGAATTAGTCCCAGACAAGGCCCATGCGGCTGGGAGAGAAAACCGAAAGAGATAAGGTGGAAAAAAGGCAAAAATAGGGAGGAATCCTAGTCCTACTAGGATTGGAGGAGGATTCCTCCTCTCCCACCTGGTTCGGCCGACCCAAGGGCTGGCTCCTTTGGAGCCAAGCCTCCTCCTCTCTTCCTCCTATATACATACTGGAGGTTTTAGGGTTTTTGGCACCAGATTTTCAGCCACGTGCTACCCGTTCCTCCGGTGCATAGTTTCTCCACGTTCCACCTCTCCGCTCCCTCTTGCTGGATCAAGAAGGCGAAGATCGTCATCGAGCTGTACGTGTGCTGAACGCGGAGGCGCCGTCCGTTCGGTGCTAGATCGGAAGGACCGTGATCAAGATCGCGAGACGGATCGTGATGAGTTCGCGGTACGGATCGTGATGAGTTCGCGGGACGGATCGTGATTGGATTGCGGGACGGATCGTGATGAGATCGCGGGATGCTCGGCGATTTGGATGGCGAAGACGTTCGACTACACCAACCGCATTTCTTAACGCTTCCCGCTTAGCGATCTACAAGGGTATGTAGATTCACTCCCCCTCTCATAGATGCTCATCACCATGGATAGATCTTGCGTGTGCGTAGGAATTTTTTTGTTTCCCTTGCAACGTTTCCCAACACTCGGGACCAGACACCACAGCTGAGCTTCCACTCGGAACATCTCTGTCGAGTCCTTCTCTGTAGGGTCTGCTCTTGTCGATCCGCTTCTGAACAAGATAAGCGCGGGCGTCAAAGTCCGTGTCCCGCTCATCACCGAAGGAGCGCCTGTCGTCCTGGCGCCGGGGCGAGTACGGACCACTCCGCGGAGGAGTGGGCACTCGACGGTGGTCTTCGCAGTGATGCTGATCTCTGTCTTGCCCTTCACGAAAACCGCCGACTTGAAGACGCAAGGGCGATCCAGGGCTGTGTGTCGACTGAACGGTCTCCGCCTTGGGTGAAGTGCTGTATATCCTGTTACGGGACTAAGAAACTGCTGAATTCTGACGTTGCGCTGCATCCAACAACGCTCTGATCTGCAACAGCCCTCTACCAGCCTCTAACCCGGATGGCTGAATGCAATCCGCTATCCTAGCAGCAGCAACAACATTTAGCATAGGGGTTCAGTATACCTCAACGTCGTCGTGAGATCCAGTCGGAAACAGTTGTCGATGACGTCGACTGGGGCGTGGCGGGCGCTGGCGAGCGCGCTCGTCAATCTCTGCCTGGAGCTCTTCCAGACGAACGCGTGCGGCCTCCAACGCTTGGGCCTCGGCGGTCGCGTTGATGTTGGGAGTATGAAGAACCTCTTCGTCGCGACGCGGCTGCTCTTTCGACGGACCTCCAGCCTCGCGCTTGCCACGATCGAAGCCAAGCGGTGAACTCTGATGAGAGCCCGCCATGAAGACCTCTGCTGCAGGATCGCAGCTTTCGCACTCGGAAGGCACGTCGGACGGATCGGAATCTGACTCTAACACGCCGTGAAGGGACTCGCCGGGCTCGAGCGCTGCAATCTGCGGAGAAGTTTGGCGCGCCGCTGCATGTTCAACCCAACGCTGAAGTCGTGGGCGGCCGGACCGCTTGCGACTGCGAACAGTGAGAGAGGCCGACGCGTAAGGAGTCGACGGCTGACGCAGCAACACGCCGCAGGGACTCGCGCGGAAGTGCGCGGCCCCGCAGACCGGGAGAGCCTCGACATCGAGAGGCGCCTCCTGGAGCCATGCCGAATCGTCAACGATGAAGGTGAGCGCTCCGAAATGGATCTCGTGGCCCAGAGCAAAAACACCGCCGGAAGACATGTCGAAGGATGAAAATCGCAACCTCGTCGGAAGTCGCTTAGACGCTTGCCCCACGGTGGGCGCCAACTGTCGTGGGAACGAGCCTGACAGTAGATGATAGGGGTACGAAGGGAGAGGACAGAGTCCTAGCTACGGCCAGGGTGTACACACGGATGTATGAGTTCAGGCCCCTCTCGTGGAGGTAACAACCCTACGTCTCAGTGCTCAGGAGTTTTATGTTGTGTGGAATGTTGAGATTATAATGGTTGCGAACCCTTGTGCAGGAGGGAAGGGGCGGCTTATATAGAGTTCGCTGCCCCTCATAATTATCCCGCATCAAAGGGCCTGGTCGTGGGGTTTAAAGTCTGCCGTTACAGGTAACGTACGTAATAAAAGCTACTAATGACCATTGAACAAGCGTCTGCCCGTTGGGCTCTTGATGATGGCTCCTGGTCTTCTGGCGTCGAGTGAAAGCGAGGTCTTCTGAGTGACACGTGAGTGCCGAGTGAGAGCGCGAGTCTCCGAGTGGATTACTGTCGAGTGACATTGAACGTCTTGAGGGTCCACTCGGAAGTTCATCCTTGATCTTCAAGTCCTCCTATGTGGTGTTCTTAGGTAGGGTATGTGGGCCTTGCCTAGAACCCTACCCTAGGTACATATCCTCGTCACGCCTAACAATTACATGTACACTGATTTGAATCTAAGATCTAAAATATGAAAAAAAATACAAAGTAACTCTTATGACTAAGAGTTACCATGAAACCTCTTGAAAACACCTTATTCACGCTATTATTCTCTGCTCAAAGATGTACTCCAAACATTTCGGTAAAGAGGCCAAAATTGGACCGAAGCAACCACGTGGTCACTCACCCACACGAACATTGTCTATTAAGAAGTAGTGAACACGTGGCTACTCAAGGCTACTCAAGTTTATTGTCTATTAAGAAGTATTGATCTTATTATTTGAATTGGTTTCCGTATATTTAAAAAGTTAAATCACATACTAAACTTGAACCATATAAAAATGTTTGTATTTTTATAAGAAAGATACAAAAAACCCCGAAAATTTCACTCTTTTCCTAAATATTTTGTAACACACAATGAACATGTTTAAAATATGCACTGAAATTTGTATAAATATATATGGTGAATATTTTGTTTTGGAATAAAAAATGAATTTGTTAAAAATATGCCATGAACTCATTTTCAAATTTTATTTTTCTAACATTTAAAATGACCAAGAAAGTTAAAACAAATGTTCACATGCCTTAAAAAATGTTGAGACGTTGCAATAAAGGAATATGACAGGTATGAAAAAAATTTGTTCACATCTTTGAAGAAAAATGCTCACGAATATTAAAATTCATTCATTGTAGAAAGCAATGTTCATGTTGAACGAATTTCAAATATACCCTGAGCAAATTTGCACTTTTATTTTGGTAAAAAAAAACACTTCACGGATGTCCTATATAATTAAGAGAGTGACCCCCACTGACTTATGTATCTCAACATGCGAGTATGCCATATTAACATACAACTATAGATGGGATAATCCCACACAAAAAAATTATGGATGGGATAAGGCCCACCTCAACATGCAATCAAACATGGGAAAACATCCACCACCACATGCAACCATGCATGGGAAATTATTTTTCATTATGTTATTCTACTTATATTCAATAAACAATTGTCTATATCCATTTCAAAGAGAATAAGTTGTAAGTACATACTTTAAATTTTGGTTCATGTGTCTAAATATTTATATTCTGCACAATCATATCACTGAAATACATTGAAACTAATTTTCACAGTAACATGTGGGGTATCATCTAGTTAAGGAAAATGGGTTTGCTTCGGTGCACCCCCTTAATTAAACATCCTTTTGGGTAAAAAGAGTATGGTAATCAATTAACGAGGACGATTGCTGAGGCAGGGACCTAAAGCTGATGCTCCCCGTTTGCGGGAGGATCTGTTGCGGCCACAAGAAGGGACATCAAGCAAGGAAAAGCTAACTACAACGCCAGCTGCAGCCGGTGACCATTGCAGCAGCACCAAATATCCGTTGCCAAGAAGGATTTTTTTTCCAAACTTACATTTTTTTATAGCAAATTCGAAAACTATCAGTGATAATACGTTTTTTTGCAAAACAAGCACCCGTCGGTCGTTCGTTGGACGAAAAAGGAGTCTTCGATCACCCATTAGCCGAAGAGGGACTTTTCGGTCAGGTGTTGGCTGAAGAGGGACTCTTTGGTCAGCAGATGGTCGAAGAGTCCTTTTCTGTCTTTCCTTGGTCGAGGAGTTCATACTCTTTACGCCACAGCCTGACCGAAGTTGCATGGGAGTACTCTTCGGCTTACACAAGACTGAAGTGTTATTTTTTGCACCTAAATACATTATAATTCTTGCACAACCATTCCCCACTTTTACATTCCAACTTTGTACTTTCCTGTAACCATTACCCGAGATTCTATCTTGTCATTTTCTGAAATTAAAACATAGTCCGACATATTACAAATTAAAATATAGTCCATCATATTATAAATTAAAACATCCACATGCATGGACCAGAATCTTGATTTCGAACACTGTTGCAACAATCTTGCACAGGTGAGATCCACATCCACAAGCATGGTTAATGAAGACCCTCCAAGATTTAACAGTACACTACACGCGGTATACTGTACCGATGCACGTACACGTTTCAAACAGCCGGCAGAGTTCCTGCAAATACGCACCACCCTAAATGGCCCAACATCTAGGCGTGGCGTACTTCGTTCACAAGGCAGGCAGCAGATTCTGGGAAAATGCCAGCGTTGCTACTCCCACTCGAAGTCGTGCCGTTCTATTAGACCACACTTCATTTAACAAGGTACCGAACAAATTAGAGATGCTATAGGGTGGGTAAATATTGAATGACAGATATATTGTAGGACACAATAACCTGACTAATGGACATATGAGAAAATGATGTTTTATCGTTTTCTTTTGATCACAAAGGTAACACTGTTTATTACCTGTCCATCTTGTTATGCAGGTTGTCCTCAGTCAAAACCACTCCCTTATGCACAAACTACATTTTTTTTTATTCTAATGGCACTTTAATTTATTTTTAATATGAAGCGACCTTGGGATTTATCCAACGTTAATAAAGTCGATATACATAGATTTGAGTGAGAACACGCTTGAAGCCAAAGCTTCCAATGGAGTGTATTGGCACATTGGACATGTGGACTCCATCAGCCTACATACTAAATGTAGCCATCCATCTGTTTTTTTTTGACAACAAAAGTAACTCCATCCTTAATCTCAATGTTCCCCCACTATACCGGCCTGAACTAAATGTCTAAGGGAACAAAATCTAGTATAGTACATATGAAGGCGCCCTTACACTATACAATATTATATAGCGTTGTATACTGCAACGCTAGAGGCTTCTCCGACAGCCAAGTATCTTCCGAGAATGTAATAGTACCGTCGACCTAACTTTGAGCATCTGTTTTGTTAATGGGGCTAAATATTGGTGGATGTTTCAAGATTTTATTAGACCTTTTCTTTAACAAAGGCAAAATATTTTAGTGGAACCTTAAAAATTCAGCCTTTTGTTGCATCAACTCATATTAATTGGTTAAACGCCCATAATATTCTCCCCTCATATTCAACTATACATCTGCCTCCACAAAGAAGGTGCGTCCACATCGGCGAGTGCTACAACAGGAGCAAGAGGCGGACTTGGTCGAGGCAGTCGAGGCCGAAGGGGACGACGAGGAAGAAATAACTCACAAGCTATATAATGAGTCGGACTATGTTTTAATTTGTAATATGTCGAACTATGTTTTAATTTGTAATATTTCGGACTATGTTTTAATTTCAGAAAATGACAGATAGAATGTCAGAAAATGGTTGCGGGAAAGTACAAAGTTGGAATGTAAAAGAGGGGGAATGGTTGTGAAGGAATTATAATGTATTTAAGTGCAAGAAATAACACTTCGGTCTTGTGTAAGCCGAAGAATACTCCCATGCAACTTCGGTCAGGCTCTCACGTAAAGAGTATGAACTCTTCGGCCAAGGAATAGATAGAAAAGGACTCTTCGGTCATCTGCTGATCAAAGAGTCCCTCGTCGGCCAACACCTAACTGAAGAGTCCCTCTTCGGCCAATGAATGACCGAACACTCGTCCCTCTTCGGCCAACACCTGACCGAAGAGTCCCTCTTCGGCCAATGCGTGACAGAAGATTTCCTTTTCGGCCAACGAACAACAGATGAGGTGTTAGTTTTGCAAAAGACGTGTTAGAACTGATAGTTTTTAAAATTGCTATAAAAAACGTGTCAGTTTTGAAAAAAAATCAGAAGGAAAAGCAGGCAAGTAGCTGGCCGGTGCTGCTGCCTCTAGGCCTGATCGTCGTGATGCAGGCAGGGAATCAGGTCACGCCAAACTATTCTTCGTTTGCGCCTCTAGTCACTCAACTTTGTGCGCTATCAAGCAGGAATCCTACTAGCGTTCTCTTTTCAGAATGATACATGACAGATTGACAGGAGGAAAACTACACATCTTCACCTCAGTGCTTGACTTGAGTACTCGAGTTGATATGTCGATTCCTTTTCCAAAGTGTGTCAATTATACATATCACAGCTTTTGAACAGCTTCGTGGGTAATCTAACCGGTCGTGCCTGCGCATGAATCTTGTGTTCTTATCCTCAACTGGGTGTAAAGTAGGAGACGAAGGGTTACATATATAGATGCCAAGCTACCAACTCTGAAACAAGGCGTGAACTGAGCGGCCGTTGAGAGGCCAACAGAACTCCAGGAGCGGGCGAAAGAACACCTGCTACTCTGCAAGCCGGCAGAGTAAGGCAGCCAATTGGCTTTGCTACTCGTGGTCGTGGGCAAGCAAATGGCTCAGCAAGGTGCCAAGAGAACTTATCGTCTCTTCTATATTTGTCTTGTGCTAATCAATTACATTCGAAATATAGTTGACTGATCCTGCTCTGCTGCTGACTGATCGACTTCGACTTCTGCAGGCCACGTTGTAGAGATGGTTGAGCTGGCCAGTGAGCTGAGAGGTGAATTAGACGCCCTGCACTCACCCCAGCCGCATGTCGCCGACGGGCTCCATCCTTGCCCCATCTTGGTCGGCAAGGTCCGCGCCCACACGCGTACCGTCGACAATGACGAGTACAACCCTGACCACGTCGCCATCGGCCCGTACAACTACCCGCGCCAGCACGGGCACCTCGCCATCGAGCACGACAAGCTGAAGAGGCTGGACATGGTGCTCACGGCAGCGAAGGCTCTGAGACCCGGCATGCCGGTGGAGGTAGATGTCTACGTCAATGAGCTCGCATCCCTCGAGGAATCTGTGAGGAACTGCTACGACAACAAGTTTCCTGACATTACGAAAGATCAATTCGTGCGCATGCTCCTCCTCGACGGCTGCTACATACTCTCTTGCTTCATCGACCTCCAACTCCGAGCACAACCCATGAACGGTGTTGCACCGGAGGGGACTGCAAATGCAGGCGCCCTGGCAGCGAACGGGGCCGGGGCGCTGGGGACTGCAAATGCAGGCGTCCTGACAGCGAACGGGGACGAGGCGCTGGTGACTGCAAATGCAGGCGTCGTGTCAGCGAAGAGGGACGAGGGGTTGACCATGCTCCGCGATGTGTTCTACCTTGCAGAGAACCAGATACCTTTTTTTGTCCTTGAGAAGATTGGGGCGCTGACGGGTTTGGAGGGTAACGATCGTGTGATTACAGAGGCTGCCAAGTATACTCTTGAAATCATGAGGGGACAAAAGTACGCCCAGGCAGCGCCGGCCATGGTGACGGAGCCAGGCAATCTTCTCCATCTTCTTCATATGCATTTGAAGCCTGGGGCACGGTCCGTATCTCCTGTGGCACCAGTCAGCGGCACCGTGCGCCGGTGGCGCTCAGCGACGGAGTACTACTTCTCCGGGGTGGTGTTCAAGCGTCGAGCCATGAGCGAGCAGGGGCCGACGCGGTGCATCCTGGACGTGAAGCTGAGCAGCGGCGGTGGCACGCTGAAGGTCCCGGTCCTGGACATCGACGGCGAGACCTGGCGGCTGATGCGCAACCTGATGGAGCTGGAGCAGCGGAACCCGGAGACGGCGGGGAGCCACGTCACGGCGTAATGCTTCTTCATATCCCAGATGGCCTGCACCTCAAAGGACGTGGAGCTGTTGACGAAGAGGGGCGTCATCGTGCATGGCCACGGCAACAACGAGGAGGTGGCCAAATGCTTCGCCGACCTCTGCAAGGGTATTATATTTAACCCTGACGACCCCCATTGCAACTACCTGCGGGAGACATGCCGGAAGCTGGAGAAGCGTTTCCAGAGCCACCCGCGAAAGTGGATGGCGTGGCTGAGACGGAACTACTTCAGCAACCCTTGGCTCGCCGTCGGCCTCCTGGCAGCTGCCATTGGACTAGTTTGCGCCATCGTTCAGGCAGTGTACTCTGTTTTGAGCTACAAACAAGGATGACATTAGCGGTCTAAACATCATGTGAGATATTGCATGTAGACTTGGATAAAACTAGTATTCTATGTTGTGAACTGTGACAGGTTCACTAGATGGCCGTTTGAAGGACGTAGTACTACCGGGTGTTTTTCTTGTTTCTATTTTTACTTATTTTCTAGCAACAGAAAATTATGGAAATAGAAATATGCTATGTTAAGGCGTGTTATATGACGTCGCCCATGTGGTCCCGTCGCCCATGTGTTATATGCTATGTTAAGGCGTGTTTTTTTGCCAAAGGCCGAAATAATTATTTTTGTGAGAGAATTATTGTACTAAGTAGAAATAATATAGGAAATGAATAGCTCAATCAAATAGATAGAGAAAATAAAATACATATAATAGAATTTGTTCACGAAGATTGATAATGTGTAGCTTTATAATCCATTACTTGTTGTTCAATTAATGTGCCACATACGTGGTACATGCATGTCGTAAATTAAAGGTAAATATAAGGTGGTCAAATAAAAAATAAAGAAGAATTGCAAATTAGTGTGCAATACCAAATATTAGCAGCCCAAATACCTCGGTTTAGGCCTCAATGATGTGAATTCTGGCCTTATTCTTGAAAGAAAAATTGATGTGCATGCCCCTTAACACTTTTCGTTCATAGGAAAATTGATGTGCATGACCTTATTCTTGAAAGAAAAATTGAAGTACACAACTTTAATCCTTTCATCCGGGAAACTTTTTTTACATGGAATTAAGTACAAAACATTGCTGCACTGCTAGGGAAAAGCCTATAGATGGAGGTTTAACAGTAGCGTGGATTGAAACAGCGCGCTACTGCTACTTAGCAATAGCACGTGTTAACAAAACTCATTACTACTACAAAGTTAGCAGTAGCGGGCTTTAAAAAACCATGCTGTTGGTACACCCGACAATTAGAGTAGCAGCGCGGGACAAACAAACGAGCTTCTACTAAACAGTTTAGTTGTAGCGCGTGTCCAGATGGCGCGCTACAAGTACCGGCGCTACCGTGTCACCTAATGGGCCCCATTTAGCACCAGCGCGTCTTTCTTAGTCGCGCTACTGCTACTTCTTTGAGTATTAGCGCGTTTTCTTAACCCGCGCTAGTGCCAGTCCCGTCTTATCCTCTTCCTGTGGCCGCCCTAACTCTTCCCCTCATCACTCTCCTTCTCCACTCCCACTCCCTCCTTCTCCTGTGCCGCCGCGCGTTGCCGTCCGCACAAGGCGGTGTCCCGAGCCCGTTGCCGTCCCACGCCTGCTGGCGTCGCCGCCCAACCGAGGTAGATCCTCCATCCTCCCTCCACTTCCCTCCCTCCCTCCCCTCTCTACTTACCTCCCTCTCTCCTCCCTCTGATCTTGTAGAATGTAGGTTTTTTGTTAGTAGAATGTGCAATGAATTGGTAGAACTTGCTTGTAGAATGTCTTTTTTTGTATGGAATAGACAATTTTAGGTATCAAATTTCCTAGGAATTCACTAGTATAATTTTTTGGTAAATAAATTAGGTCTATAATTTTTTAGTAAAACAATATGTGTAGAAATTTTTAGTATAAAAAATTAAGTCTATTTGGACATGCGTGTATGTTATTGCAGTGGACACCTCCGAGTGGCCAATGTTTTGCCGGAATGTTGATTCATTTCGTTCTAGCAAACTTTAGGCGCTCGACATGTCTTGTGCTAGAAAGTAGGAAATTTCCAGTGCTCGTGATTTGGTAGAACAGGAATTAGATGACATTCTGGCAAAACATAGGCCATTTTTATGTCATTACTCCATAAATGCAATGTTAATTGAGTTAGCTTATTAGGATACTTCCGTCTGTCGGAGCTCCTTGTGTGAGTTCCAGTATCTTCTCGATGGAGAAATCCCAATTGTTTTT
Source organism: Hordeum marinum (assembly GCA_022496015.1). Classification (NCBI taxonomy): domain Eukaryota; kingdom Viridiplantae; phylum Streptophyta; class Magnoliopsida; order Poales; family Poaceae; genus Hordeum; species Hordeum marinum. The sequence goes on along the minus strand of CM039674.1, from coordinate 525,154,869 downwards.
GTTGGATCGCTTCCTCTTCTTCATCTCGCGATATATACCTTGGTATAATGCGCAAGAGAGGGAGAGGAAGCTACCAGCACCGACGGTGGAAATATCTGAGGAAGAATCCCGACTATTGTTTCGGGGGTCGCCTCCTCCTTCTGCCTCGTGTGTTACACATTTTGGTAATGCACGCGGGGACGAAGGGAGGAGCGGTTAGCACAGACGTTCAAAATTTCTGTCTAGAGGAGTCTCCACCAAATACACCACCGTACAATGTGGGAGAGTGTGCACTACTTGCGCTATGAGATATTGGAGTTTTTTAAGGAAGCCTCGACAGACCAAAACGCAACCCATGATGAAGAGAGCCTGTTATAATTGCCGTCGAATTTTAATCTTTGAATCATTAACACATGAAGTGTTTGACGATGATAGGATCCCTGAGTGTGATTACCTTGGCAAGGATAGGTTTTTGTGCGACAGGCCTCACCGGCAAAACGGTAGGTTCTTCACCATCTAGGTGGACGAGACCTTCGATGTTTTTCCAGTTCGTAACGATGACAAGTATTTTCTCGTAATTAATCATGACTTGTGTTTCTTTGCTTCAATGTGTATTTTCCGTTTATTTTACAAAATTCGACTAGTGCATCCTCTGGCATGCAAGACGGTATATCTTGGAGAAGCCCGGTTTCCAAGATAGTGAGAATAGGGAGACGAGGATAGATCACCTGAAACATGGTTTCATATTTCGGGTGAAACTATATAATGCAGTTAATCAATCATATTTTGGTTACTCGAAATGAGAAGCTCTAGGCAAGGCATATGGATTTCAGGAGGATATGGAAATAACCTTCGATATTCGTCCTGAAGATGATATTGAAGGTAATATCAACATTTGGGTGGATGTAGATATGCTTCCTGTTTTACCTCCATGTGAGTTTGTCAACAATATTTGTTAAGTATTTTTTATTATTTATTTAAAAATAGTTAGTGTTCATCCATACTTAACTTGTTTATTTTTAATTGTCAGCTTATTCTCTTCTTTAAGAAAAACTCAAAAGATAGTAGACCAGTCCTATTACAGTCATGGCTTCGATCTAACTTGGTTAGACAAAAATCATCAAATCTCATTTTTTGATGATGGATCATTTTAAGATCAATTATGAAGATATTGGCAAAAGTTATTCTGAATACGCGCCACTAGTGCAAGAGTTGAACCATAGTAACTTCCATGTAGAAGCATGTTAAGATTACATTTTACTATTGTGTCATTCATTAATAAATTTTTTGAATACATATTTTTTTTAAAAACTAGATTACCAATTATGTTATTATTATGTTCTTCAACAGAAATTTTTGCCAGATGTTGTGACTGAACTGATGTTTCTAGAAGATCATCTGAATGTTATCAGCTTATGACCATGGTTTCCTACATGTTTTTGCAATGAATACTCGGTTTCTAGAAGGGATGAAAGCCTGAAATCAAAGGATTTAGCAAAATAATGAAAGACCAGACGACCATTTTGTGGAGACGCATAGGATTTGCACATGCCACATGTAGGTGGATCTCTATTCTTCATAATGGAGTGGGAGGAGCTTACTTGTTTTAAGCTAATTTACCTAGGAGAGAGTAGTCGGTTCAATCTATTAGAGAATACTTTGTGCTAGCTAAGAAAGAGGAGCTTTTCTAGTTTATGACATTGTGTAGTAATAGTTAACTTGTCATGAGTTGTTAAATGATCAAAGATGATTATAAGTTGTCATGTGACTAAGGATGATGAGTTATTAGATGACATAGATTAGATTAAAATAGATGGGTGCAAGTGAATAGGAAAATAGTAAAATATGTTGTTACGATGGCACACAACTATCGAATAAAGGGAATCCTCTCATTCGACACTTGTGTGCTTCCCTTTATTCGACATTTGTGTGCCGTCGTAACATCATATTTTACTTCTAATTCAACTTGATCGCTTGCACACATCCACTTTAATCTAAACTAGAATGGTTGCGTGCTTTGCTGCGCCGTTGAATTTGTTGGGATTATCAAATTTCCTTAATCACTCTATTTCAAAATATATGGTGTATTACTTTTTTGAAAAGTCAAACCTCTTTAAATCTGATCAAATTTGTAAAGGAATATATCAAAATTCATTATATCAAATCGGTGTTATTAGATTCATCAGGAAATGAATTTTCATTTTTTCTGTTTAATATTGTGGAATTCGATATTATTGGCTTTGAACTTGGTCAAAATTTAAGAAATTCGACTTTCCAAAAAACTAATAACCTTTATATTTTGAAACCGATGGAGTATTTATTTTGGCCGGTGGGGGAGGCTATGGAGCGTGTTTTTATGTTTATTTGCAATGCGGTTATTTGGTGGGCCTTTCGCTGTGTGATTATGTGTTATCCGCTAATCAACCCCTATTTATGTGGGGATATTTTTTCATCGTTGGTTGCGTATAATTTATTTGGCTATAATATCACATGGTGACGCTTTTTTGTGGAGAGTCTGTGAGGGGTTAATATATTTTTAAAGGCCGGTTGCTGCTGATTGATTTGAAAAATCGTTGGCCCCAATCAAAATTGTAAACCAAATCCAAAATTAGATCAATTGAATGAAAGAGCTCTAAAATCAGGAAACATAGAGACTTAAAGTAAATTAATGGGAGAACTCCTTGAGAAATTGTTGACCCGGTCAAGATTGGGTGACCGAATTCTAAATTGAAGCGTCAATTTATTGTGAAGATTAAAAAATAGGAAGAGTGTATTGTATAAAAAATAAATGAAAGATATTGTTGACCCGGTTAAAATTGGGTGACCAAATTCCAATTGGAGAGCTCAATTGATTGTGAGGCCTCCAATTGTAAGAGGTTTAGTGATATAGTATATGTTGTTTCTTGCACAATTATTATTGATGTTTTATATTAATTTGTATAATCATGTGTAAATACAATAGAAATAAAAAAAGTATGCGTGATTAGTAGTGATGAGGGGAACAGAACCTCGCTGCTAATAGTTAGCAGTAGCGTGGGATCGGAACCACGCTACTGATACGTTTAATACCAGTAGCGCGTGTCTGGCCCGCACTACTGCTAACTGTTTGTTATAGCGCGTTATAGCGCCCTAGCAGTAGCGTGGCTGACCGTGCTACTGATACGGAAAAAACCCGTACTACTAGTAGACTTTTTTCTAGTAGTGGTAGATACTATATTTTGGATACATAGTACTCAAGCCGGCTACCCACTCGTGGGATAACTGGTATATTATGCAGGAGTTTCGCAACCAGGCATCTCAGGATAATAAAGGAGGCAATGGCGGGGGACATCCAGGTCAATATGGTCAAGGCGACTCGCCAGGTCGATTTCCAGGATCATGTTTTCAACATCAAGGAAACAATAGCAATGGGTAGCCTTCTGGTCAGGGCGGTCAAAAGCATAATAGTCAAGCAGGATTTCAGAGTAATCCCAAGCACTTAAATGGTGGTCAACACCATGTTTTTACCACCAATAGCTGCAAATGAGACACAAAGTTCAAATAGAGAGCTGTCAATATGGTAGAACCGGCTGTTCCTAGGTACCTCAATTGGTTTGAGCAACCCATCATTTGGAGCAGAGAGGTCCATCCTACCAGGGTTGATAACCCGGGGGATCTGGCCCTAGTGGTGGCGCCCCATGTGGGTGGATATACCCTCACGAAGTATCTCATGGATGGAGGTAGCAGCATCAACATCTTATAATATGCCACCTTTCGACGAATGAGTCTCCCGGATAGCAGTTTTCTACCCTCAACCACAGTCTTTCATGGCATTGTTCCTGGGAAATCAGCATGCCTAGTTGGGCGGGTTAAGTGCTACCTCTTGAGCTTGCGTTGGTTTCCCTTGAAGAGGAAAGGGTGATGCAGAGAAGTAGATAAGTATTTCCCTCAGTTGTCCAGAACCAAGGTATCAATCCAGTAGGAGGACCAAACAAGTCACCAATGGATGCACCTACACAAACAATCAAACTCTTGCACCCAACGCTACAAAGGGATTGTCAATCTCTTCACGATTATTTGCAAGGATTAAATCCGAGAAAGATAGATGTAAATGAGAACAGAAAGTAAAAGGTAAATAAATTGCAGCAAAGTATTTTTGGTATTTTTGGTTTCAAGATCTGAAAATATATTATGAAAAGTAGACCCGGGGGCCATAGATTTCATTAGGGGCTTCTCTCTTGAAGGAAAATATCATGGTGGGTAAACAAATTACTGTCAAGCAATTGATAGAAATGCGAATAATCATGTATAGTCAATGTTCACGAAATCGGTAACTGGTAGCTGCTCGGTTGACTTGAGAGTAGCAATTAATCGGTGAATCGGCATATTAACTGGATTAATCGGTCGATCATTACTTGGTAGATTAAATAGGAACTTGCCAACTTATATCTAGATTTTTTATGTATTACACCATACTTCCATGCACCTAGGTACAAAATAGACCAAAATGTTCTATTATAGGCATTTAAAGATAGACAAGAGGTAAAATGAATAATCATTATGGATCCAAACATAAAGAATCTCAAAATTCAAATCATGAATTAAACATTTAAACTTGTCTATATACTTGCTGACATACATCACACAATATACTACAATTACAACCAATACCAACACTTGCAACCACTAATCTAGAAAATTGTAAAATATAATCTACTAATATATGAGTTGTGGATTCTCCACTAAGATAGGGGAAGAATATGGTAGTACCTTGCCTGCTCATGACACCATGGAGGAAGAGACCAGGGAGCATCCCATGGGTCAGGCAATGGGGAACCCATGAGAGAGTATGGGGAGTACCCAATGGGGGGGGGATGGGGTGTAGGGTAGGCGACCAGAGTGGCGAAACACCTCGATCTTGGAGGTGTAGTGTGGTGGCTGGTGCCAATGAGGACCTGGCTAGCCAGCAGCCAGGGTAGGAGGGGATGAAAGAAGCATGAGGGAGCGAGAGGAGGGCTAAACCCTATCTATTTAGTAGCAATAGGGGGTGGGAGGGGTTACTGTCCAAAATTTTGGGATTTATCTGCCTACCAGTTAACAAGACATTAGCGATTAATCGGTCTGGCAGCTGATTAATCGTATTGATAATTAATTAATCGGTCTAACGAGCCAATTAATCTGCCTGGCAAGTTAACGCGGTGAAGAGGTGTTATTCGATTCGTCCACCCTACGAGTAGTGATTAACTAGCAACTTAACTGATTAATCGGACGAATTCTTAAACAGTGCATGTAGTTATCCAAGGCAATGATCATGCATATAGGCATCACGTCCGTGTCAAGTAGACCAAAACGATTCTGCATCTATTACTATTACTCAACACATGGACCGACTGATGCCTGCATCTAGAGTATTAAGTTCATGAAGAACAGAGTAACACATTAAGAAAGATGACATGATGTAGAGGGATAAACTCAAGCAATATGATGAAAACCCCATGTTGTTACCCTTGATGGCAACAATACAACACGTGCCTCGCTATCCCTACTATGTCACTGGGTGAGAACACCGCAAGGTTGAACCCAAAACCAAGCACTTCTCCCATTGCAAGAATTACCAATCTAGTTGGCCAAACCAAACCAATAACTCGAAGAGACTTACAAGGATATGACATCATGCATATAAAAATTCAAAGAAGATTCAAATAAGATTCATGGATAATCTGAATATAAACTCACAATTCATCGGATCTTGACAAACACACCACAAAAGAGGATTACATCGGATAGATCCCCATGAAGATCATGAAGAACATGGTAATGAAGATCAAACAGTGAGAAGAAGCCATCTAGCTACTAGCTATGGACCCGTAGGTCTGTGGTGGACTACTCACGCATCATCGGAGGGGCAATGGAGTTGATGTAGATGCCCTCCGTGATCGAAACTCCCTCCGATAGATTACCGGAAAAGGCTCCAATATTAGATCTCTCGGGAACGGAGGCTTCTGGCGACGGAAAAGTATTTGCATGGCTCGATCTAGTGTTGAGGGAATATTTGGGTACTTATATGACGAAGAATAGAGTTAGGAGATCGTGCCTACCAGGCTTGTGACCTCCTGGCATGCACTCAAAGCATGTTGGATTTGTTTCCTTCTAGAAAAAATCATTCCGAAGATTTTATTCCGTTTGGACTCCGTTTAATATTCCATATCTACAAAACTCAAAAACAAGGAAAAGACAGAAACTGGCACTAGGCTCTAGATTAATAGGTTAGTACCATTTTTTTTATAGAATAGCATATTAATGCATATAAAACTTCCAAAATTATAATAGCATGACATCATAAAAAATTATAGATACGTTGGAGACGTATCAGCATCCCCAAGCTTAATTCATGCTCGTCCTCCAATAGATAAATGATAAAAACATAATTTTTGATGTGGAGTGCTACCTAACATATATATCCATGTAATATTCTCTATTGTGGCATGAATATTCAGATCCATAAGACTCAAAACAAAAGCTTAATATTGATATAAAAACAATAACGTTTCAAGCATACTAGTAAAGCAATTGTATCTCCTCAAAATATAATGTCAAAAGAAAGTTATCCCTACAATATCATATGGTCTGGCTATGCTCCACCTTCCCCACACAAAGTATTTATATCATGCACAACCCCGATGAAAAGTCAAGCAATTGTTTTCACACTTTTATTTTCTCAAACTTTTTAAACTCTCACGCAATACATGAGCATGAGCCATGGATATAGCAGTGTAGGTGGAATGGAATATGGTGGAGGTTGTCAAGGAAATGAAGAAGATAGTCTCACATCAACTAGGCGTATCAACGGGCTATGGAGATGCCCATTAATAGATATCAGTGTGCGTGAGTAGGGATTCCCATGCAACGGATGCACTAGAGCTATAAGTGTATGAAAGATCAAGAGGAAACTAAGTGGGGGTGCATCCAACTTGCTTGCTCATGAATACCTAGTGCAATTTAAAGAAGCCCATCATTGGAATATACAAGCCAAGTTATATAAATTAAACATCCCACTAGTATATGAAAGTGACAAAATAGGAGACTCTCTATCATGCAGATCATGGTGCTACTTTGAAGCACAAGTGTGGAAAAAGATAGTAGCAATGTCCCTTCTCTCTTTTCTCTCATTTTTTTATTTTCTCTTTCTTTTTTTTGGGCTTCGCTGGCCTCTTTTTTTTTCATGAAGTCCGGAATCTCATCCCCACTTGAGAGCGAATCATAGCTTCCATCATCCTTTCCTCACATGGAACATGCTCTAATAATGATAATCATCACACTTTTAATTACTTACAACTCAAAAGAAAATTACAACTTATACCTATGACAAAATATGTCTCTATATGCAATATGGAAGTGATGGTGCAAGTCATAAAAGAAAAGTGTGAAAGTTGCATGGCAATATATCTCAGAATGGCTATGGAAATGCCATAATAGGTAGGTATGGTGGCTGTTTTTTGAGGAAGGATATATAGTGGCTGTTTTGAGGAAGGATATATGGTGGTTGTTTTGAGGAAGGTGTTTGTTCTACCAGCGAAAGTTGCGTGGTACTAGAGAGGCTAGCAAAGGTGAAAGGGTGAGAGTGCGTATATTCCATGGACTCAATATTAGTCATAAAGAACTCACATACTTATTGCAAAAGTCTATTAGTCATTGAAGCAAAGTATTAAACGCATGCTCCTAGGGAAGAGGTTGGTAGGAGTTAAACATCGTGTGCTCCGGACCCTCACACAAAGGTTGACAATCTATAAACAAATCATGCTTCGGCTTCCTTATATAAAAATTCACCATACGTGCATGCTACGGGAATCACAAACCTTTACACAAGTATTTTTACCAAATCACAATTACTTCCTAACACGACTCTTAACATTACCATCTTTATATCTCAAAACTTTATGCAAGGAATCAAACTTCTTAAAAATACCCAGTGCACTTAATATGGAAGTTTTTATTATATCCCTCTTGGATGCCTATCATATTAGGACTAAATTCATAACCTAGACCAATTACCATCTCGTTTCGATACTCTCAAAATAATATAAGTGAGATACGAGAGTTCAATTATTTCTATAAAACACAAACACCACCGTGGTCTAAAAAACAAGTGAAGCACATATAGCAAAATTGCCCATCTCAAAAGATATAAGTGAAGGACACAGAGTATTCTAATAAGTCACGATTCAGCGTGTCTCTCTCAAAAGATGTGTGCAGCAAGGATGTGGCAAACTAAGAAGCAAAGACTCATATCATACAAGACGCTCCAAGCAAAACACATATCATGTGGTGAATAAAAATAGCCTCAAATAAATTTATCGATGGATTGAAGACGAAAGAGGGGATGCCTTCCGGGACATCCCCAAGCTTAGGCTCTTTGGCATCCTTGAATATGACTTGGGGTGCCTTGGGCATCCCCAAGCTTTGGATCTTGCCACTCCTTATTCCATAGTCCATGAAATCTTTACCCAAAACTTGAAAACTTCACAACACAAAACTTAACAGAAAACTCGTGAGATCCGTTACTATGAGAAAATAAATCACCACTTTAGGTACTGTTGTGAACTCATTCTTTATTTATATTGGTGTTATACCTACTGTATTCTAACTTTTCCATGGTTCATACCCCATGATACAACTCATAGATTCTTCAAAATAAGTCATGTCCTCCCAAAATATGATGATCACAAGACGTTGATGAAAAACATGAAACTCTTGAAGATGCTAGGTCCTCCCACCTCTCAGCGCCAAATTGGCGCTCCTGAGCCCGCCACTCTACGCTAGTGTATCTATATCACTTATAGAATCAGACTAAAATGGCAAGTCAGAACTAGAGCTCGCCTACACGTGTGAAGGGACTCGGCCAGCCATTTAACTTAGGTATTTTTTGATTTTTCTGATGAGGTTATTTGGGTGCTTTCAGTGCCGTTTCTTTTGTTTGATGGCTGCCTTTTGTTCAAGTTTATTTGTATGTGTATGACATTTTTCTCTTGTTTTTTAAATAGTTCATCATGCACTTAAAAATGTTCATGATGAATGTATTATATTTTTTTTATCATATAGAGCACTACATAAATATTAATGATATATTATCAAATGTTTATTCATGGTATTTGAAAATGTTCATCGCATATTTATTTATTTATAATTTTTCAAATGGTATTTGTGTATTTAAAAATCACAACATAATTAAGAAATATTCATCGTGCACTAAAGAATGTGAACATGAGTTTTCAGAATGTTCACGGTGTATTTCTAAGAGTTCATCATATACAAATTTTTTTACATCGTGTATGTTAAATAAGGATGACACATGTATTAAAACATTTTCATCAAATGTTATAAAATGTTTATCGTGTAATAAAAATTATCCATCTTATAATTTAAATGGATTACCGTATATTAAAAATGTTAAATCACGCATTAAACGTCAACCATATATTTGAAATGTTTTTATCTTTCTACGACAGATAAAAAAATCACTTTTTTCCTAAATATTTTTTGACATGCGTTGAACATGTTTGAAATATGCACAGAAATATGTAAATATATGACGAATATTTTGTTTTCAAATAAAAAATGAAAAAAATTAAAATATGCCATGAGCACTTTTTGCAATTCTATTTGTATAAAATTAAAAAATATCCAAGTGCATTAAATAAATGTTCAGTCGTGAAAATAAATGTTTACACGTTGCATTAAAAGAATTTGACAGATATGAAAAAAATTGTTCATATGTAGGAAGAAAAATAGTCACGAATATTAAAATAAATATTCACTCATTGCAGCAAAAAACTGTTCACATTGATGAAATTTCAAATATACCCCGAGCAAATTTGCACTTTTATTTGGGTAGAAAAAATACTTCATGGATATCCTATATAATTAAGAGAGTGACCCCCACCTCAACATGGAATCAAGCATGCCAAGAGATTCACCACCACATGCAACCATCCATGGAAAAATATTTTCATTCTGTTATTCTACTTATATTCAATAAATAGTTATCTATATACATATCAAATATAATAGGTCATGAGAACTTTAAATTTTGGTTCACGTGTAATTAATCTAAATATTTATATTCCGCATAATCATATCACTGAAATACATTGCAACTAATTTCCACGATAACATGCGGGGTATCATTACTTAAGAGAAAGTGGTGTGCTTCACTGCATCCCCTTACTTAAATCGGAGTACCTAGAACTCGTTTAGATGAGATATAATTTGGTCTCATTCACCTGATAAACAAAAATAGATACAAAATAGTACAATCCATGTCAGCACACTCGTATCTTAGAGTATCACATCCAATGGCTATAAAAGGTGAATGAGATATAACTAAAACTCGGCTAGATGAGTTCTAGCAAAACTATAATTAAATATCCTTTTGGTAAAAATAGTATGGTAATCAGTTCACTGTAGAACGATTGCTGAGGCAGGGACCTAAAGCTGATGCTCACCGTTTGCGAGAGGATCTGTTGCGCCCACAAGAAGGGACATCAAGCAAGGAGAAGCTAACTAAAAGGCCGGCAGCAACCGGTGATCAATGCAGCAGCACCAAATATCTGTTGCCAAGCAGGAAAAGCAGCCAAGTAGCTAGTAGCCCTGTTTCCGCTCGCCGGTGCTGTTAGCATTAATCTTGATGCGTGCGCCGGTTTTCGGACTCGCGGAGCTGGCTGTTCGTGGTTGAATGGTTCGGACGGAAGACTCGCAAGTGCTGGACGTGGCCGTGATTCTAGTTAGTGGTTAGCATATGCATGGAGTTAGTTGGATCGTGCGTGGCGGTATGTCCCGTGGAAAAATGTAACCGGTGTGTACCAACATTTGGTATCATGAGTTTGATGATCTTGGACGATGTTCGTCGTGCCGGAGGCGTGCCGGCGATGACGGCGTTCGTTGATGGCTGCGCGGAGTTCCGGCCGTGTGTCGACCTGTGAAGGTGCGCGGCGTGATGTGGCTGTCATGACGGACACGGAGGCGACGCACGGTGAGTCTGCGACGAACGCAACAAACATTAAGGGCAAGACGGCGCGGCTGCGGTGTGCGGTGAGCGCATGGAGGCAACGACCCTTGAGCCGCGACGAGTCTGCGGCGGAGGTGACCGGCATCAGCGCGTGAAGTCGTGTCCGTAGAGGTGACGACTGGCGTCAGCGTGCTGGGTCGAGTTCGTCGTGAGGACGGCGATGGGAGCTACAACAAATTCGACGACGGCAAGTTAAGAATAAAAAGAAAATTGTTAGCATTAATCTTGATGCGTGCGCCGATTTTCGGACCCGCGGAGCTGGCTGTTCGTGGTTGAATGGTTCGGACGGAAGACTCGCAAGTGCTGGACGTGATTCTAGTTAATGGTTAGCATATGCATGGAGTTAGTTGGATCGTGCGTGGTTGTAGTGGCCGGATGTGGTGGCCGGATCATGCGTGGTGGCCAAGACGTGGAAGCTAGCTAGGTGCATGCGTGTGTTCATCAGGAATAAATACCTTCCTGTGTATTGCTTGTAGGAGTGCCGTGTGTAGCCGTGCTTTGGTGTGTTGTCGAGCGATGGGCTGTGTCGAGCCAAGTGTGAGGGGTTTAGAAGATGCTTCGTCGGATCGTGGTGTGTGCCCGGTCGACGTGAAAGTTCTTCCGAATTGTGTCGCGTGTGTACGTGTGTATCTCATGTGTGTGTTCGAGTCGTTGTGAGAAATAAAGCCAAGATACAGGCGTTGATGTTCTGACGTTCGTCGTCGAAAAATCATGATGTCTCCTTCGTCTACCTTCGTCCGACGTTTTTGTCGTCGGAAGGATGCTTGGCCGTGGGTCCTCGGTGGTTTTGTCCCAACAGGTGCTGCTGCCTCCAGGCCTGATTGCGATGCCGGCGGGGAATCAGGTTCACGCCAAACCAGTTTTCCTTTATTGTAGTCACTCGACCTTGCGGGCTATCAAGCGGGAATCCTACTAGCGTTCTCTTTTCAGAATGATGCATGACAGATTGACAAGCGAAAAACTACACATCTTCACCTCAGTGCTTGACTTGACTCGAGCTGATATGTCGATTCCTTTTCCAAAGTGTGTCAATTATATATCACAACTTTTGAACAGCTTCCTGGGTAATCTAACCGGTCGTGCCTGCGCATGAATCTTCTATTTTTATCCTCAACGGGATGTAAAGTAGGAGACGAAGGGTTACATATACAGATGTCGAGCCACCAGCCCTGATACAAAGCGTGAACTGAGCGTCCGTTGAGAGGGCAACATAAATCCAGGAGCGCAAGAACACCTGCTACTCTGCCAAGGCAGCAGAGTAAGGCAGCCAATTGGCTTTACTACTCGGTGGGCATAGTTTGAAAAAGCAAAGATAGCGTCCGCAATAGCGCAATAGCGATCGCTATCACTCAAATTAAATATTTTTTTTTCATGTTCTAACGATATAAACAGGAATCTAGTGTATTTATAAATCCGCTACGTGGACATAGCGTCCGTAATATCGCCTGCTATCCGCATTTCTCTATGCGGAACCCAATCCACTACCAGCCCGCTATTCGCTATTTAAAACCATGCTCGTGAGCAAGCGGATGGATCAGCAAGGTGCGAACTTATCGTCTTTTCTACTATTTTGTAATGCGCTAATCAATTACGTACATTCAATAATATAGTTGACTAATCATGCTCTCTGTTGCTGACTGGTCGACTTCGACTGCTGCAGGCCACGTTGTAGAGATGGTTCAGATGGCCAATGATCTGAGAGGTGAATTAGACACCCTGCACTCACCCCGGGCGCACGTCGGCGACAGGCGCCCTCCTTGTCCGATCATCGTCGCCAAGGTCCGCGACCACACGCGTAACATCGACAATGACGAGTACAACCTTGACAAAGTCGCCATCGGCCCGTACAACTACCCGCGCCAGCACCTTGCCATGGAGCACGACAAGCTGATGAGCCTGGACATGGTGTTCATGGCAGCGAAGGCGAAAGAGGAGATGCCTTCCGGGGCATCCCTAAGCTTAGGCTCTTTGACATCTTTGAATATGATTTGGGGTGCCTTGGGCATCCCCAAGCATAGGCTCTTGCCACTCCTTATTTCATAGTCCATCAAATCTTTACTCAAAACTTGAAAACTTCACAACACAAAACTTAACAGAAAACTCGTGAGATCCGGCGGAAAGGTGAAATCGGGCTCACGTCGTGGAGGCATCTTGCTGTTTTCAGAGGGGTGAGAATTAGAATAGAACAAGAGCCTAAAAGAAAGTTTCACTACCCATATGCAATGCGACACACATATCACCAAAACACTCATTCATTTATTCAATCAAGTGCAAACATCGAGATACAAGTCTCCAATTCCACTAAGCATCGACCTACGCTTTAACGAAGAAATAAAAGATACATGGAGGACATGACTAAAGTTCTCCTCAAAAGTACATGGGTGTGGGTCCTCCGGTGATGCTTGGCAAAGCGATCCTTACGTCCCAAAACTCCGTGAACAAAACTGGGGTGAAGGTGGTCCATCTATAAGTTTTGAAATAAATCGGAGAGTAGTCAGAAATGAACAGATGAGAATATAAGGATTTGAAAGACAAAAGAAAAAAACTCCTAAGGCTTTTCCAATCCAAGAGGTTACGTCCTACGGTCAGCGTATGCTCTGATACGATTTCTGTAGCGACCCCACCTGAAAGGTCGAATCTCCGGTGTTTCCGTACCATCCCAAGATCATGCTGGTACACACACGGTACATCAATGTATATATCAAAGGGAAATCACACAGCTTTATTAATCGAAAATCTCATATCGAGTCCTTTATTACAATGAGAATTACAATAAAGTGGCTGAAGGCCAACTCATGAGAATAACTAGTCTTGCGGAAGCTTCAAAGGTAGATGAGTCCATCTGACTCCAAGGGCATCTCACCAAGCGTAGAGCGTATTCCTCACTCCTGGCCGGAAAAGTACTCTGCAACATGATACGTTGTAGCCATGTAGGTCAGCATATTGAATATGCTGGCAAAGTCACCAAAGAGAAAGGGAGAAAGTAATCATCTATTCTATATGCAAATATGGTGGGGTGATAAGTTTTGCGTAAAGCCAATTTTCCTACAACAAGAGAGGGCAGAAAATTATTACTACAATGTTGGTTGATTAATGAGATGGTTCCACCAACCAATTCTCATACCCAAGTTGTCATTAATACCCACATCATTATAATTATTTGTGTTGAGAATTCCAGATAGTTCAGTTCCTTTGGCTCAAGTTGTCCATGACCGTGGACACGGCTAATCGATTAGGTTTGAGTACTCTGCAGAGTTTTGCACACGTTCCCCACAAGATTTGATCGCCTCCGTTGGAGTTCTCGCACTTCAGGGTGTTTGAGAAATGGACGACCAAAACATGGTCTTCTAAAGGGTTTCCTTGAGACTCCGCCGGTGCCCATCCTTTCCTACCGTTCGTCTACATCTCGTACCATCGACAGTCCAGGGTTGCCACAGTGTCCAACCAAGCCAGAGCCCATAATGGCTTGTGGCTGTGCAGGTAAGCCTTGGGTCTTGAAGCATCCATCCATCTCTTTGTGCCTGGGTGGACCTTTCCGCGTGAATACTGGCACTTCCCCAGCAACACCTAGGCTAACCACTGGCTTCCCCAGGGCGCCGTTCAACCATCATCCACCCAGAGGTATGTTGAAAACTCGGAGTCTTGAAATCTTGATCATCTTGCAGGTCTTGAAAATTATTACCTCACTACACTCATGAATCACACAACCAACCCCGTCTACTAATAGCATAGCAAAATTTAAAACAACGTTTCTCGGGGCCAAGGTGTCAAAGGGTTGAGGGGACCTACCACATGATACTATATCAAGTAACCAAGTTTCCAATTACCTACTTTGCATGCAATTGGGGAGATGGTAGAACTAATGCAATAAAACATAGGTAAACATGATCAAAGTGACTTGCCTTGCTGATGATCCTCGTACTCAAGTGACTCTAGATAACAAGCTTCGCACTCCGAATGATCTAACGAATCAAACAAGAGCACACAATAAGCATACAACTAAAATACAACTCACACAATCAGTAAGATTAAACTAAAACAATACTAACACCATTCAATAGTAACAATCAAGAGAAAGAATTCAAAACCAAAATTTGACTCACAACTTTTTTTTTGTGACAAAACTACTTCTACAAACAACTATTTTTGTTAACCAAGCAATAGTAGGTAGGAAAAGGAATAGTAAAATAATAATTTTTTTTATTAAACAGAATCAAATTCACTAAAACTTTGTGAAAACAAATGCTACTAAAATATTTTAATTTGTAAAACACTACTAGATGAAAATAACTAGAATTTTCCTATAACTTTAGAATAGGAAACCAAAAGAACATTATTATTAACACAAATATTATTATCATCATATTACTTAACAGAATAGAATTACTAAAATTATTTATTAGAAACCCAATTTAATCATCTAAATAGTTTGTGAAAGTAAAACTAAATTGATTTATAAAACTATACCAAATGATAAAGATTCCTATAACCACATGGTATAAAACTAAACAATCATTTTTAAATATTAGCAAGTTATTACACCTAATGTTGAAACAACAGAACCTATTAAGAACTAAAAACAAAAGATAAACTAACTCGGATTCAAAATTAAATTAAAATCAAACTAATTAAACTATATTAAGAAGTAAACAGATTCTGTTTTTGTTAAAAACCGTAATCAAATTTATCCTAAAAATTCTGAAACTATGTAGGATGATAGTTCTAACTAATACAAATCAGTGGCAAAAAGATTCATACAAAAATATATTTTTAAACTCTAGTTATACAGATTTTAGTAATTTGAACAAATTTGATTAGATTCAAAATTTCAAGTTCAAATTTTAAATCTAAGCATACAGACATAAATTACATCAAATTTGTGAACTAATGCAAAAGTAATCAACTAAAAACACCAAATAGTTTAGAAGATATAACAAAAACAAAAACAGAAAACATTCTGTTTTCTAAAACAGAAAAGAAAAGAAAAAAACAGATCGAACGGACAGGGGCTACATGGCGGGTTGTGGTTGGCCGAGAGGGCGTGCGTGTGGGCGTTTGCGGGCGGGTGACCGAAGCTTAGCGCATACCGGTTCGGTTTTAAAACGATCTAATCCTAGGCGTTGATCTACGACCGAACGGTTAAGAGAGGGAGAGGGGGCTCACAGAGAAGGGGTCGCCGGCGAGGCCGAGGCAACGAGGTCGTCGGGGGCGGCGCTCCGGTGGTTGGGGACGGCGTCTGAGGGCTTCAAACGACGGCGGTGGGTCTCCGACGTACTTTGGTGGTGTCGGAGGAGAGTGGGGACGAGCGTGGCGACGGCCAGGTGCTCTGGAAGCGTCGTTGGGGATCCGAACTCCGGCGAGCTCGTGCAGGTGGTTCTGGCGAGGGCAGAGTGGGGGCTCGGGGGTGGAATGAGGAGCGGAGGGTCGGGGCTACTTATAGGGCCGCTGCGGTGGTCGGGGGAGGGAGAGAGGAGGGAGATCCGGGAGAGAGATCTCCGGCGACGGCGGCGCGCGCGCGAGGAAGAAGACGGACGCGAGGATGACGCCGTCGGTCGGTGGGTCCCGCTTGCCAGTGAGAGAAGAGGCGAGGTTAGCGCGTCGGTTGACCGGTTCGAATTGAATTCGCGAGTTAACGCCTGTGGGCCGGCCCGATTCGATTTAAAAACCTTCCTTTTCTATTTCCAGCGCAGTAAAAACTCTTTTAATGCATTCAAAACCATTCCAAACTTAGGAATTATATATATCAAAATGATCAGGAGAATTAATTCTATTTAATGAACATTTTTCCTCTGTCATATTGAATATCTTTTTAAAATTTATTTTCAAAAAATGCCTAATTGATTTTAAATCCTTTTGAGATAAATTTTCAAATAACCCCCTGGTTTAATTGCTCAAATATTTCACCAAGATGCCCCTGGTGTGGAGTGTCATGTTACTCCCCTCTTTTCTTTGAACTTTTCCAGAGGTTTTCAAATAGGTGAAACAAATATAGGGAAAAATTGAAATGGACTTTCAGAATTTCAAAAGAAACACTTCAACCATTCCATTCATTCAAACAATGTGATAATGATGCATAGCTATATTTCATAACATTCCAAAATGAAATTTTGGGATGTTACATAAAAATTTCAGACTCATTCGACGCTCAGAAGAATTTACAAAATTCCTGGACTGAGCGCAAAAGTTTTTGTTTTTCATGAAGATCAAATTAACAACTACCATAGATCACCCTAAAGGTTTTACTTGGCTCAAACACTAATTAAAACACCAAAACATAATTACTACAGAAGTAATAATGTGGAAAACACTCAAAAACAGAACAAAAAAGTAAAATTGGGTTGCCTCCCAACAAGGGCTATTGTTTAACGCGCCTAGCTAGGCAAAACACAATAGATATAGGTGTTGTCATCTTTGGTATGCAATCCAAAAGTAGCCCTCATAATAGATTCATCAGGCAATCTTATTTTCTTTCTAGGAAAGTGTTCAATGCTTTTCCTTAATGGAAATTGAAATCTAATGTTTTCTTCTCATGTCAATAATTGCACCAATCGTTCTAAGGAAAGGTCTACAAAAAATAATATGACATATAGGATTGCAATCTATATCAAGAACAATGAAATCTACGAGCATGTAATTCCTATTTGTAATAATAAGAACGCCATTAATCCTTCCCATAGGCTTCTTAATAGTGGAATCCGCAAGATGCAAATTCAAAGAACAATCATCAAGTTCATGGAAAGTATATTTAAGTCTAACCCCCTTCCTATGCATAGGGATTTTGTGAGCAAACAAATTATGCGAACAAAAATCAACTAGCATATGAAGGCAAAACAAGCATAACTTCAAAACTTTGAACACATAGAGAGGAAACTTGATATTATTGCAATACCTATAAGCATATGTTACTCCCTCATAATAAATTTCAGTAGCATCATGAAGGAATCTCACAATATAACCATCACAGAAAGTATTCTTTTCATGATCAATTACAGCACATGTGTCATCACGAAAAATTGGGGAACAAAAAATATCATCTTCATCAAGCATAGCATCCCTAAGCTTGTGGTTTTCATATCATTAGTGAAAGTACGTTATATCGGCTAGAGGGGGGGTGAATAGGCGACTTTTACAAATTCATCACTTGAGGAATTTCAACTTTGAGGAATTTGAAATGTGATGAATAACTAGCAGCGGAACAAGTACTTAAGTGCATGTGAAACACAGCGACAACATAGTCATCATGATGAAATGAAACATGCACAGATTACAAGTAGCGTGAGACAAGAAAAGTGGTGATGAACAAGGTAACTTGAAGAATTTGAGGTGAGGAATTTGTGAAAGTCTTCAGTCATATTCTTCAAACAGCAAAGTTCAATTTCATCAACAGTTATATGAGGAAATGAAAGGGTTGAGGAAATATAACCAGGTAGCTTGATGAAGACAATGATTTGATGACCCAGTTCCAATTGCTGTGACAGTTGTACGTCTGGTTCGGAGCGGCCTGGTATTTAAACCAGAGGACACATAGTCCCATGACACACAGTCCTTACCGTACTCTCCTTGAGCTAAGGTCACACAGTCCTCGCCCAACACTCGTGGTAAGTCTTCAGGGTAGACTTCTAAAACCCTCACAAACTGGTCACCCGGCGATCCACAATTTACTGCTGGATGCTCTAGACCAAGGTCACTTCGTGACCCCCAATTGACTGTAGGAGCACTAGACCATGACGCCTAACCGTCTGGAGGATGCACAGTCCTCAAAGGTAACAAGCGTCGGTTCCACACAGGAATTTCTTCAGTGATGCTAAATCACGTTGGGTTTGGTCGTTTGGTTGTGGGTTTTTCCTCACTGATGATTTTCTCTCAAAGTCCTCGGAGGATGGGTTGCTCTCAAATGACAAGTGTTAGTTCTCTCTCGGAGCAGCCAACCAACTAGTGGTTGTGGGGGTGGCTATTTATAGCTAGGGTGCAACCTGACATGATATGACATAAATGCCCCCAATGATATGACCGTTATGTGGATATCTGTGATTGGGGACAGCTGGCGCTAAGCACAACAACGGTCGGATTTTCGAATTATGAAAGTCCTTAGACATATCATGTTCCTCACTTGTAGGCAATTCGCACTAGCGAAATCCTAACTCCTCAGTCAGATCAATTTCCTCAGAGACCAGAAGAACTTCGTCTCTGTCACTGAAGAACTTGTCTGAACCGTAAGAGATTTCCAAAGGCTTCACTCGAAGGATTGTATAGGTTGAGGATTTTGAAGTTGAGCATCAGTTGGAAATTTTCCTTAGTATTACCTCGGCACCCTTTAATAGTATGGTGTTTCCTATGACTCAAAGAAAAGGAAATGAAACTACAAAAACAAAAGTCTTCACGCTTCATGTTCCTCGTTCATATCTTCAAGGTCACACCAACTTCTTCATTATCAAAGTCTTCACAAAGTCTTCACCAAAGTCTTCAGAAAGTCTTCAGCAAAGTCTTCCGCAAAGTCTTTAGTTGAAGACATTCATTTTTAGGGGTCGATAATCTCCGAATATATTAAACTCCTTGTCAACTTATAGAGCCTGTGTACACTCACAAACACATTAGTACCTTAACCTATAAGTCTTCAATACACCAAAATCACTAAGGGGCACTAGATGCACTAACAATTAGCATCATGGATATTCAGAGAATTCATACTAACAACATGGCAATCATGCTTTTAATTCAAGGAGATATCATGAATCACCTTATAATTTTCTTCTTTCAACACTTCATAAATTTTTTCATGATTTTCATGCAAAAATTCATAGAGATAATCAAGTGCACTCAACTCACTAGCAATTGGTTCATCATAATTTGGTCTTTTGAAAAGTTTAGCAAGTGGAGGAGGATCCATATCAATAGATTTTTAGCAAGCAAAGATGCAAGCAAATAGAAGGCACATGGCAACACAAGCAAACAAAAAGAGATCCAACGAGAAAAAGGCGAACGGAAGAAGGGCGGATAAAAAGGCGAATCTTTTTGGTATTTTTTGAAAATCATTTTAGAAGTGGGGGAGAGGAAAACGAGAGCCAAATGGCAAATAATGTAAATGTAAGAGATGAGTTTGTGATGGATACTTGGTAGGCTTGATGTAGATCTCCCCAGCAATGCTGCCAGAATTGGCAAGTTGACGAGAAAGTTCTTGTCTTGACTTGCTATGTATCCTCCCCAGCAACGGCGCCAGAAATCCTTCTTGCTACCTCTTGAGCTTGTGTTGGTTTTCCCTTGGAGAGGAAAGGGTTATGCAGCGAAGTAGATAAGTATTTTCCTCAGTTTTTTAGAACCAAGGTATCAATCCAGTATGAGGAACAAGCAAGTCACCAATGTATGGACCTACCCAAACAATTAAACTCTTGCACCCAACGCTATAAAGGGGTTCCAATCCCTTCACGATTATTTGCAAGGATTAGATCCGATAGAGATAGATGTAAACGAGAATGGAAAGTAAAAGGTAAATAAATTTCAGCAAAGTAGTTTATGTATTTTTGGTTTATAGATCTGAAAATATATTATGGAAAGTAGACCCAATGGCCATAAATTTCACTATAGGCTTCTCTCTTGAAGAAAAATATCATGGTGGGTAAACAAATTACTGTCAAGCAATTGATAGAAAAATAAATAATCATGTAGTTATCCAAGGCAATGATCATGCATATAGGCATCACGTCCATGTCAAGTAGACCGAAACGATTCTGCATCTACTACTATTACCGCACACATCGACCTACTCTTGCGTGCATGTAGAGTATTAAGTTCATGTAGAACAGAGTAACGCATTAAGAAAGATGACATGATGTAGAGGGATAAACTCAAGCAATATGATGAAAACCCCATCTTGTTACCCTTGATGGCAACAATACAATACGTGCCTCGCTACCCCTACTATGTCACTGGGTGAGAACACCGCAAGGTTGAACTCAAAACCAAGCACTTCTCCCATTGCAAGAATTACCAATCTAGTTGGCCAAACCAAACCAATAACTCGAAGAGACTTACAAGGATATGAAATCGTGCATATAAGAATTCAGAGAAGATTCAAATAATATTCATGTATAATCTGAACATAAACTCATAATTCATCGGATCTTGACAAACACACCATAAAAGAGGATTACCTCAGATAGATCCCCATGAAGATCATGAAGAACATGGTATTGAACATCAAAGATAGAGAAGAAGCCATCTAGCTACTAGATATGGACCCATAGGTCTGTGGTGGACTACTCACGCATCATCGGAGGGGCAATGGAGTTGATGTAGATGCCCTCCGTAATCGAAACCCCTCTGGCAGACTACCAGAAAAGGCTCCAAGATTGGATCTCTCGGGAACGGAGGCTTCTGGCGGCAGAAAAGTATTTGCGTGAGTCGTTCTGGTGTTTTGGAATATTTGGGTATTTATAGGATGAAGAATAGGATTAGGAGACCTGCTAGGAGACGGTAAGCCTGCCAGGCGCGGCCAGGGGGGTGGCCACGCCTACCAGGCTTGTGACCTCCTGGCAGGTGCCCTGGCGTGCACTCCAAGCCTATTGGATTTGTTTCTTCCAAACAATCATTTCAAAGATTTTATTCCATTTGGACTCCGTTTAATATGCCATATCCACAAAACTCAAAAACAAGAAAAAAACAGAAACTGACACTAGGCTCTAGATTAATAGGTTAGTCCCCAAAATAATAGAAAATAGCATATTAATGCATATAAAACATCCAAAGCAAATAATATAATAGCGTGACATCATCAAAAATTATAGATACGTTGGAGACGTATCGTTAAGCTTGACGTTGCTTTTGGTGAAGGGTATAACTATAGATGCGAGCCCTTAACTTTTTAGGTGGTGAAAAGAAAAATCTCGTACCACCTCTCTTCAGAAGGCCGGCTGACGCTCGTTTTATGGCTCGTCCTTGTTACTCTACCTCAAGCTCAAGATGCCGGGTCCCAAAGGAACAATAGTTGTGGGGGGCGACAGGAAGATTGCTCGGGAGTGTGAGGAAGGAAATGCTGCCTACGCTGAGTTGGCTCGTGCTATTTTAGAAATAAGGTCCACTAAGGTTGATGTTGACCCGGTTGATCAGAATCCCCTCAAGAAAATCATCACTTAAGTGAGTTAATTCGGCTTACCCTTAGTTTTATTATACTTAAGAGTCATTGGCTCGCTATTTTCTTTATCAACCCCCAAACTTCTGTATATACTTATGTAGTTTCAAATATAATAAAGCTTCTATATCAAGCATGGCTCTTTATTGTTTGAAATTCATTGCTTGGGCGCTTTTGTCTCAAACAAGTTATTATGTTTTCATCATCATTGGAGTAAAGCCGTCTTATTTGGATTCTTGATGTTTTGTAGAAGCATTATCTCCTGTAATCCTATTCCGAGCTTTTCCATGATCATAGGTCATTGGGGGTTTTGGACTCATCGTGTGTAGCTTTCTCACCCTCTTGATCCAGCAATAAATACGCCACAATAAATGGTTAAGCATGCCTGAATGCTTGATGCGACTCCGATCAGGTCACCCCATGTACTCTTGATAAGTTAATCCTTTGTAGACACTGAACTTCTCAAGGTTAAAGCATTGGCTTGAGTCACGTGAGAGCTGGCATACAGAAAGCTAGGATAAACCATGGGTTATCATACCCGCTTCATTGAAGCAAGACTCGAGCCTCGAAAGCCAGTCTCTTTGCCGAGTCTCACCGAGCCGACTTATCACAATTTTTTTATCATTATATGTTATTACCTCGAACCATTCAGGTGTGATTTTATTGCCGGCTCATAGATTAGTATCCGGGTTATTTGGCTATGATCATATCATGACCAGTCCAAATTGCATGTTTACTTCAACAAAAGTTAAAGAAGACCCCTTAACAGATTTAAGCTTCATAAGCAGGGACTTCATGGAATTTTTGACC
Source organism: Hordeum marinum (assembly GCA_022496015.1). NCBI lineage: Eukaryota > Viridiplantae > Streptophyta > Magnoliopsida > Poales > Poaceae > Hordeum > Hordeum marinum. Next base: position 525,131,911 of record CM039674.1, on the reverse strand, counting down.
TGTTTGAGCCAATCATACAAAAGTAAGTGGTATAATGATATTTTGGAAATATAATCGAAACATCAAAGTCATGGGAACAATAAAAAATGCAGTCAGGCATGAATGATGGCACGGCGGGAAATTCAGGAGTTTTAAAGCTACCCCTATTACAAACTCGTAAACATGAGCCACAAAAACATATATTGTTTTTGACAAAAGTCTATGGACCTAAACCGCCTAACAACTCGTTTGTCATCGAAGATCCATCTTCAAGCCTTGCCGGCATCAGCCGCCTCTACTTGAATCCTTGACACCTCACTTTCGTCTTCAACCTCCTGCTCTTTCTGTTGCCACTGAATGGACAATAAGGATTCAAAGTTGGAAGATCCTTCAATAAGACTTGAAGCATCGACATCAGGAGCGAAGAGTCTCTTACGCCGGGGTGTCACCAGCTCTACCGGCTCATCATTGGGGGTGTTGATACGTTCATTCTTGGCAAAGTATGCCCGGTTATACTAAGAAAGGTCAATCTCTTCAGCCATCAGAGTCACCAATGGCCGGGTTTCCCTGAAACATTTGACAAAATCGGCACGGGGAAATTCTGAGCCATCCAATTTGCACTCAGGGAAACCATTTTTTAGAAGCTCCGAGTCCAACTCAGGCAAGTAGGCCTTTGCACGAGCGAGGGCCATGTTTGCTCCACCACGAGCTGCCGACTTTCGGGATTCCATCACCCATTGTCGCACGATGGAAAGTTGCTTCAACATATCTTTGATACTTTTTGACAGGTGTTTCAAGTTCTTCACTACCATAGTAGAATAACTACTCTACATATGTGAAAATTGCCTTCAATTTCACAATAGGCAATTCAACAAGGGTCTGCTCTTTGCGTCTTGCATATAATGGCACTTGGGATGATGAGCCGCCATAAAATCCTAACTCGGTAATTCAAGAGAAAGAAGTTCCATGCACATACCAAAGATGGTTGTTAACATCTTACTAATCTGCTTCACCAAGGTGTTGTAATTTTCCTTCAAGGGCCCAAGTTCACCCTCGGCTTTCTCAGCACATTTTAGTAGTGCGGTTTTCTCCTCTTCAAACTTCTTCACAGCCTGCTCAAGGTGGTTTTGCGTCTCGCGTGTAGTCTCTTCAGCACGGGCTGCCGCAAGGCCGGCTTCAGTTTTTAGCTTCACATCTTCTTTCAGACGTTCTTGCAAAAATCACAGCTACAAATTCAGCATTTTCGAAAGTTTCATGAGGTTGTAGACAACCCACACGACATTTGGGGGCTAATGTAACAAATTTCATGCCAATACATTGTTACAAGATCCGGCTCATCTCAAAGAGGTAAGCCGGCCCTTTGGGGCTACGGGTCATAGTTTTTAAATGCTATTAAGAAGTGGTTCATCTCAAAGCGGTAAGGTGGACCTTGGGGACTATGATAACAGTTTAATGGAACTAGCTTGAAGAACGAGATTACCATTTCCATAATAAGATGGTCCTTGGGGCTAAGGAAGGGATATGATAATTAAGCCGTGAAACAAAAATATTACCTCATACTTCTCTTTAAGGCCATTGATTAAGTGAATTTCAAGCTCTTGATTTTCCAACAACCGGGTCAGATATTGCCGGTGAATATGTTCAACTTCAAGAATAGAAAAGGTGGGGACCTCTAGCTTAGCTTTCCCCTTTTCTAAGTCAACCGACTCATCCTTGGTCACGGTTTTTGCTAAGGAGGTAGAGGCGATACGAACTTGGAAAGCCTCTCTAAAAATAACAACATCAGCATCATTTTGATTTGTCGGATTGGAGTCATCAGCATGAGCCGCCGGGTTGAGTGGATGAGCAGCTAAGTCGGCTGAGGTATTCTCGACATTTACTGTCGTCTCCAAAAAGATCAGCTCACCGGACCCGGAAGCCTCAACGCCACTTTCCGGCTTAACAATGGTGTCAGGGTCGTTGCTTCCTGGAGGGTCAGCTTCAGCAGCCGTCTTCTTAGGAAGGGGGTTTAAAGTATCTTGGATTGAAACACTCGAGGTTGAACCGGTAGCACGCTTTGACACAAAGGCTTTCGCCCTACAGTTGACAGAAATTATATTTTATACTAAGGAAGATACAGCTCAGAGGTGAGGCACCTGAAAGATCGTACAAGAACTCAAACACTTACCCATGATTGATGTTGAAGGAGGGAAGCTGTGTTGCAGACGAATCCCCCGAAGATGAAGAATATTCCTGATCAAATAAATTTTAACTGGTTAAAGAAAAGTTGTTTAAAGAAAACAATTTTATAATGAAGATAGATTGGACTCATTGATACCTCAAGATGCGGTTTCTGAGTCGGCGGCGCATGAGACAAACCAGGGGCTAAGTCGCCCGAATCGTTCTGGGTCTTGCGTTTCGACTGACCAGCAAATTGAGTTTTCTTCGAATGAAAATCGTGATCTAAGTAAGTGTTCTGATGTGAAAATTTAAATTTCCGGACAGTTCGTCTTGGTTTTCTTGGGCTAAATGTGGCTAAGGAACTAGAAGGGATCGCCAGCCAGATTGGATTCCGAGTCGCCCCACTAAATGGAATATGTCGGCAAAGTTCAGTAAACGAATGGCAAAAGAAGTCAAGTTTTACCTCACATTGCTCCCTAAAGATTATTCAAGAGGCGGGTCATCCCTCTGGCCAGATGAAGGAACAGGGGCCTGGGGTGTGACGTTCCAGAAATTAGAATCCTCCTACAAGCAACATCAGGCATAAGATAGAGTTGGCGGGTCAATTGAAATTAACCAAGGAAGGAAATATATAAAATAAGAAAGGTCAAATAGCAGAGGGGCTTTGTCCTGTAGATAGAACGGACCCAAGCCGGTGACAATGCTTTGGTTCTTTGTTGAGTGCGTCGTTAGGCAAATCCTCATTTTAAAAACGCTGAGCATCGGACGGCTCGCCCAAATACTGGCACATCAAGCCGCCCCTTATGCTGACGGGTTGGATCCGCCATTTCAACCAGGAACGAATCAAGTCGATCCCTGTTAATCCATGAGCAATCAGAGCTCTCAATTTGGTACATAAGCCGCTAGTTTATGAGTTGATCATAAGCAGAAAGAAGCTACAGTTAATACAGGAAAGAATATCCAAGCTAGTAGTGGTTTAAGCCGCCAAAAAAGCATAAAGGCAAGTCATATCTATCACGGACTTAGCAAAGTTTTTATGTGCAAACAAGTTTCTACTGAAATGATAGCTGCGATGGATCTGGATAAATGTAAGAAAGGAAGGGTAAAATACGTTCTGGTAGGCGGAGGAGCTGAAATGGGGGCATTTGAGACTATCATTCACAGAATCATTCTTGGATCTGTTCCCCCGAAATGAATGTGGAGAATACCACCAATCCAAGAACATTAAAGGAATGAAAGGAGCTATAGATCTACGGGCAGCTGTTCTGACAAATAAGAAGATCACGACATGAACACTAGTGAACATCAAACCCTAAAAGGGAATGGAAACGTACCCGATCTTGTTTTTTCGAAAAGGGGCGCTTTATATTACTTAAAAGATTTAAGTATTACACCTGGCCTCTGCATAACTAAGATGCACACAGCCAAACAAGGTCCTCTCACACAAACAAAAAATAAAAAAGACGAAATACAAAGAGACATGTAGAATCCGTATAACGCCTAAAGCGTAGGGGGGCAATTCTAAGATCATACTGCCACCCATGTTGGGTAAAAGTATCCCTCGCCGTAGCCTCCAATCGTGTACACACCTCCATCTCGATTCTCCACGCGTTGTAGAGAGGATCATAAACGAAGAGTCCCTGTACATCTGTAGATAACCTGCATCAGAGAAGTACTTTTATCATTAAAAATCTTATCATTTCTACATAGCCAAAGCGACCAAATAACGGCAAGCGCTCTCACCCTTAGAAGAGTTCTAAACCTGTGATCAATCCCATGTAACCAGTTGCCAAATACATTAGCAACGCTACAAGGAGGATACAAGATAGAAGCTATTTGGATGACTGACCATATAGAACGAGCCAATTTGCATTGGAAGAATAAATGTTTTATTGTCTCATCATGGTGACAAAAGACACATTGCGTACTTCCATGCCAATTCCTCTTAATAAGGTTATCTTTAGTAAGAATGACTCCGCGACGAAGATACCATGCAAAGATTTTATTTTTAAGAGGTATCTTCATCTTCCATATCTTCTTGTTATTATCAACTGGCACATCAGACTGGAGTAACGCTCTATACATTGACTCCACTGAGAATTGTCCATTCCCATGGAGGTTCCATCGAAAAACATCAGACCCATGTGACAATTGCACCGTGGACAACCGCTGGAGCAGGATGTTCCACGATTGGAGTCTGGATCCAATTAAACTGAGAATTGTACCGGATCTTGTTGAAGACGAGAAGGAGATGATGGCGCTCTTTACGACGGTTGCGAAGAGAATTGGTGGCTTGAGCGACGCGTTTGGAAGACCTTGGCGATGTCCTCGAGCTCCGGCGACGTTCGGGTGAAAGGGGAAGCATGGGGAAGAAGGAGTGGAAATTGTGTAATGGACCGCACCGTGAATATTTATAGGGCGAAAACCTGAAGAGGCAACTGACAGGCGCGGGAAACAAGGAGTGGCAGTAAATATTGAAAATGTTGATGCCTCACTTTTCGGGATACACGGATACAGGCAAAAGATCCGTTGAGATGACATCATGGGTCTCCCAAATTTCCGGCGGGTGACGTCATAGGCCGATGGCACTGGAAAAATTACAAAGTCTGAGAGTGACATAAGTTGGTGTCCAGAGAAAGTGAGAAGACACAAATACAGGGCAAAAGCTAAGCCGCCTGATAGAAGTAAAGAAGATTGACATGAACAAGTTCAAATCAATCTAGGGCCTAATGTCGGGGATATGACCCCACGGTATAACCCGCCATTTGGGTCGGGTTAGACCCTAGGTGGCTTAAAAAGCATAAGATCGATGGGCTATACAGATGACAGAAAGGCAAGCAGGATTACTTACCAAGTAAGCCGCCTGACGGCCCAGTACAAAAGGACGGCAACTCAAGGGCCATGAAATAGAATACGCCAAAAGCTTTCATAACTTGGGAGACAAATTAAGGTCGAATCGTAATAGATCACGAGACACAATATGACTCGAACTCTGGCAAACCCAGGGGCCTCGACCTATATATAAAGGTGAGCCTCTGAGGCCAAAAGGCTAGGTTAGAAACTCTCGAAAGTTAGGTTCGCGATTCCGCATCCTTATAATTGAGATCACCATCAATATAGACAACAAAGCAGGACATATGCTTTTACCTTTATTGGAGAGGCCGAACCTCGGTAAATTCGTCTCTCGGTATCGATCAACCCCTTTGAGTCGCCACACAGCGATGACCTCACACCTAAGTTCTCCTAAGAGAACATCTGTCATGGCAAAACCACGACACACAGCTCGCTATGGCAAGTCATTAAGCACACCTGTTCAGCGTCCTCGAGTACATATATTCGGCTCTTCGTCTGCATCACATGAGAGACCAGGATCCTTTCTTGATCTCAGACATGCAACACACCATTTTCAGCAGCATATTGACAGCCATTCTCATCTAACTGCCCCAAGCTGATGATAGTGCTTTTCAAATGAGGTATAAAGTATACATCTGTCAGCAAGCAATGGCCACCTGAGAGACACTTCATTAATACACAGCCTCTCCCACAGATTTGAACGATTGAGCCATTACCAAACCTCACCTTGCCTGATACAGAGTGATCCAACTCAGTGAATTTTTCGGAGCAGCCTGTCATATGATTGCTAGCTCCAGTGCTAAGTATCAAGAAGTGTTCGAGTACCTGAAAACTTAGGCACTACTTTATCCTCATTCAGTAAAACAATGTCACCAGTGGCTTCGTCAGACTGTACTAGCTCAACTGTCTCCATCATCAGTAGACATGGTCCATTGTCATCATCTTGAGCAAGGTTAAGCCTATCTTTTTTTGGTTGTATACATTCAGACTGAAAGTGACCAAGTTCATCACAATTATAACACCGTACCCTGCTCTTATCAAATTTCCGGTGCTTCTTGGGCTTTTTTTCAGGGTACTCACCATGCCCCCCACGCACGCCGCGACCGGATTGCCCTCGCCCTCGACCACCACTGCCGCCAGCGCTGCTACTAGTAGAGCCCTCTCCATTCAGCTTTTGCTTGCCGAGCAGATTCTCCAACGCCTTGGTCGTGAGCATCAGCTTCTCATTCTTGTCGCCGCGAGCACCATGGCGCCCCGATCTCATTCTCCACGAACGCGTGCAGCCGGCCAACTGTCTCGGCAACGAACATGGTCTTCATTTCACCCCACTGCTTGATTGTCCCGATGGTCTATGAGAACTGATCGGGGATAGCAGTAAATAGCCTCTTGACCACGATCTTCTCCGGGAGCTCCTCTGCTAGTGCACAGATTTCGCCGACGAGCGCATTCAGTCGGCAAGAAAACGCAGAGGTCGTCTCGCTATCACCCATCAGCATGCGGTCAAACTTCCGCATCAGCTAATTTATGCGCGCCTCTGTCACGCGCGCCTGGCCGATCCCCATCGTGCGAATCACATCCCATGCCTCTCTTGCCGTCTTGTACTCGACAAGCGCCATCATCACATCATCAGGAACAGAATGGGAGATCGCCGCCATCGCGCCCATATCACGTTCCTCATCATACTTGACATCGGCCTCGACCGCATACCACATGCCCAATAGACGCATGATGATCTTCATCTTGGCCGCCCAGAGATGGTAATTTGATTCCGTAAGCTGCGGATATTTCATGGGGACGTTGGGATCCCCGTGGCGCTCCGGACGACCATGGCGCCTTCCTTTGAGTAGCCGTCGCCCGTGCGCTTCCCCGGCGGTCGGTACTTCCCTGCCGCCAGCGCATGCTCCTACGCGCCCTTGTCCCCCATTGCTTTAGATCGCCGCTGCCACTCCCCACCATGCTCGCTGCCGCCGCAAGATCGCCTCCGTCGAACAAAGCTCTGATGCCAATCGTTAAAGAAATCTCCCCTGGAGCACTCAAACAATCGCAATCTCGTGGACTCGAAGAACACAAACGCGCGCAAGCACACAGTGCACACAGGAGGCGAACATCAACAGTTTTTGCGACGTGCACCGTGCGTCTTTTCTGTTTTCCTTGCCTTATTCTTTCAGGCCTCACGCATAACAAAACGTGGCCCACTAGAACGCAGAAGCCTCCTCACGATCGTATTTTCCCGTGCCATCCCAGGGAGTATCGTTCGGGAGCTGACCCAGCTAGCTAAGACTTAATTCCTCCATCCCCCGCGACCCAGCCAACCATTCCTCCATCGAAGTTCCACCGGATAGTACGTCGGTCGGACTTGGAGTCACATAGGCCGGCCGTCCACTCAAGGTCCATCCTTCTGGCGTCGTCAACCTGAGCACAAAGCAGGGCACATCTCCATTTTAAGGCGTCGACACACGCCCAGGCATGCGTGCATGCACTTTTTTTTCTTTTTAATAAAGAACATTCCATTGAATTAATATATCGAAGTGATATCACCGTATTAAAAGAATGACCGGGCTCTGTATGGCGAGATGCACACAGCCGACCTGATCCGTGTCCGAGGTGCAAGTGCCACCTTGCATGCGCTCGATGCCGTAGTGCGTGCCATTGACGAGAAACAAATTTTGAAGAAGAAAAGATATCTATATCTATACTTTCTACTAATTAGGCACTCAAGAAATTCTCACGTTAATTAGAATTTATGGACCGTTAATCTGGTGGGACCGAGTTATAATGGTGTAGATTAACCTTCATAGAAAAAAGACCCACGAATCTTCCAGCCAATTTTGTTCCGCTGAAAAAATATTAATTATAAGGCCCATCGTTGCAGTCGAAACATAGGCCCATAGTCCATGGTTCTATCATCATGGTCCTAGAAAACAGCAAACTCACGCACTCATAGTCCATGTCTCAATCTCCCACGTCTCCCTGTCTCTCACGTCTCTCTCTTCCTCTCTCAAGTCTCAAATTGAGGCAGAGAACTTGGGGCATGGATCCCTTACCTCTCTCTCACACGTCTCTCTCTACCTCTCTCATGTCTCTCTTCCTCCCATATGACGAACGATTAGCATCTCTCTCAAATTGGAGGAAAGAATTTGGGGCATGGATCCCGTGCATCTCTCTCTCTCTCTCTCTCTCACGTGTCTCTCTTCCTATCTCATGTCTCTCTTCCACCCAACATCAAAACAGATTAGTATCTCCCTCGAATTGTAGCAAAGAACTTGGGACATGGATCCTGCGCCTCCCTCTCATTCTCACGTCTTTCTCTTTCTTTCTCAAGTCTGTTCCTCCCCACTAGAAAAACATATCTGTATGTCATGCAAATTGGAGCAGAGAACTTCAGCCATGGAATCCGTACGTTGACGGGCCAAGAAGTTGGGCATAAATCCTGCGCAAAGGTTATCACATTAAAAAATTATGTTCCTCATCAAGATAAGGTTTCTCTTTCACACTGCTAATATGTTATGTATTTGTTCTATTTTCTCGGTTTACATATGTATTCTGGACTACAAGTTCATGGATGATTGGGTTTGAGCCATATTTGGTGCGTTGGCAGGCTTACATCAAGGATGACCGAACAAGTAATTTTATCCCGAGTGTCTATTGGTCAGCTCGAGACAGCATGGTACCTATTTTTCCTCTGCCAGGTTGCCAAGTAGATTTGGATATAGCCCTGCCATATATGGCTGCAGCACTCTGAAGCCAGCAAGTTGGTCATCAATGGTGAGCACTACTTTTTGTAAGAAGATCATCGACAATCCGCCTAGTAAGTACATTAAAGAAAGTAAATTCGTCTATTCATTAGCACTGAGAAGATTTGGTCAGTGATATTATGGTGGCTATTAGAATCACCCTTGATCAAAGGCGTCCAGCTGATGCAATTTGTATAGAAAGATAGTGAACATTTTTTATTGACTGTTGTTTTTATACAATGCAAATACGGCCATGTAATAAGTACATGAAAGAAAAATTGCCATCTAGGAGTATCAACAATTTAGTAGTATACTATCTACAATATAAAAAGCAAGTCTAAAAATATACCTATTTTGATATGTATTACGAGTGAATCTAATGCAGCATGCTTTGTTACAGGTTTTTGCCTTGATGTTTGACACAAGCTCTCTATAAGTTGTGTTGTTCTCTTTATTGCACTTTGTTATGTTGGTGTTGTTCATTCAAATATATTTTTGGTATCATCAATTAGTTGACATCAATTCACTCACTTGAGAAATATACATTCTTTAGCTACTTCTTTTCCTCTGAGTTAAATGGAGGTATATCAAGTATAAAGCATGATAGTATATGGGTGTTCTTTTTTTTCTACCATGAGTAACTAAATTGAGTTGACCAATTTTTATCTAAGATTCAAGGGATACTTCTTGAGTGCATATGGTTTTACATTTCTAATTTAAATAATACAAAAGTTCATAGTCAAAGGTCTAGAAGGTCCATTGTCGGTAAACGCAAAACATCATTTTATTATGATACGAAGGGGGTATTTCATAACAAACTAACATCAACAACCATGTGGACATTCTTAGATAATTAGTGTGCATAAGTGTTAAAATCCACATATACATAAATAGACATAATAATGTATTCTTAGATAACAAACGAGGCTGTCCGTAATATGGATAATGCTGGAAAGAAGAATGTTACAAATTCTGATGACGAATACTACAGGACATTCTGCTTGCTCTGCCTTGCATATTACCTGGTTTCAGCGTACAACTGTATGCTCGATAGATCGTTCTTGAAGGCTCTTGAACATGTTATGGTGTGACATTTTCACAGATATTCTCATTGGTGGCATTTATGGATACAAGAAAAAGAGCAAAGCAGTCAAACGTCATAAGGCCGCTGGGGTTTTACAGGTTTAGGTTGTAAGTGATGTTCACTAGCATCATATTTAATCTTGTAAGTGACTCGTTTTGAATAAATTTACTAGGAAATAGGCTGTCTGGTGAATTGATCAGCTTCTCCTTAAGAAGAGAAACTCCAAGGTTGTCCGTTATCTATCTCTACTCGGAGGAAGAAGATGAGGACGCACTATATGCCCAAAGAATGATCAAGCTCGGTGAGGATGAAAATGAAGCTTATGATGAGACACTCTGGGAAAAACTTCGTCCACATGATGCCTATGTTGGGATTCCATTCGTGACCCGCCTGACAAGGACGATGGTTAAGTGCCTTGTCATGGTATGTTACTTATTGTGTATACCATTTGATTATATATATATGCTTAGTGTGTAGAATTTGATGATATGTTTTAGTGTCCTAATATTCTTATAGTATAGTAATGTGATATGCTTAGTATATATTAATGTGACGATATGTTTGTAGTATAGAACGCCATATGGTTTAGTAATGTGATATGTTGATTAAAGTGTAGTAATGTGATGATATGCTTACTGTACAATTTGATGATATATGCTTAATGTGTAGAATTTGATGATATGCTTCGTATAGTATTGTGATAATATGCTTAGTGTAGAATTTGACGACATGCTTAGTATATTAATGTGAAGACATGCTTGTAGTATAGTAACATCATATACTTTAGTAATGTGATATAGTGCTTATAGTGTAGTAATGTGACATGATCATCATTTTTGTTTTTTTTTTCAAAAATTACCTAAGAGGTTGTGTGAGAGTTGTGGCATCGAGCCGGATGAAGCAGGCATTGCTAGACTACGCCTTACCTCCATGGGCTTCATCACCACCTGTGCTTACGTAGTGGACACAGATGGTCCTACTATCTTCATTATGGTTGGGTGGAGCAACTTTCTTGCTGGCAAGAATCTTCGGGTTGGATAGGACATCTTAGTCACTATCAAGAACACCCTACTCTATAACTTGAGGATGATGATCATCACCGACCTCCTTTAAAAGTAGGATACCACTTGAAATAAACTTCATCCTTCAAAAGTATGTTAGTTTTCTCGTGCTTGTGAAGATATCGATTATCGTTTATTAAATAGTTACCTAGCTAGCTCTAATACTGTTTGTGAGATTGTCACTTATTATTATCTGAATCAATTGTTCTATTAGTCTAGTTCTACTACCCAAGTTAAATGCTTGTGAGTTTTTTTGGCTGCACAGAACTTTCCTGCCATGCAATGTAGCGTTGCACGTCGCTAGGTACACCAGTATAGTGGTGGCGTTGTCCATGTGGCACGCAATCATTACATAGAATACCGCAGATGTGGGACCCAACGACACCATTACTTTTTAATAATGGCGCCATATTGGTGGCGTCGGGCTACTACGCCAGCAAAGCTCTTTTTACCACGCCACAGCTAGGCTTTTCTGCACTAGTGCCCTTTTGCTTGGTGCCATATAATGGATCCATTGTTGTGGCCAACCAAGATTTGGCCAAAAAGATGTGCTCAAAAGATGAGAATGTCGGACCTCTTGGCTTGGCTGTCTTTGCCATCTTCCTCTTCTTCTTGCTTGGTTTGGGATCAGATGTTGTGCCAACCTCAAATGCGGTGCCCCCAAATTCATACTCCAGTCGTTCATACTCCAGTTGGGTCGTACCTTTATTGTCATTGATCATGTCCGACAGGAACGCCTCCTAAATGATCATGGTTTGCAAGCATTCATCATATACGAAATGAAGTAATGGTCTATGCAAAACATTAAACATGCCATATGCAAAGCTGATCGGACAGGACCAACAAAAACGTACCGTTTCTTCTTTTGCCATTCCATTAAAAATGTCTTGGGCAGGCTAGGCGATATGAGTGCCCGTGCTCATCCGCGACCAAATGAGTTGTGACGAGTTACATACGTCCACCGCCGGCATCTAGGTGGGCCAAAAGCTCTCCGAAATAGCCCAAGTGGTCGTCGGATCCTCCTCTGTCCCAACATGGTCTGGCGGTGCGATCCGCATCGGCGAACAGAGTGATGGGGTGCAGGGTTCCAGCCGCAGCAAGGGTGGGGGGTGGGGGCCAACTGCTCGTCCATGTCCGTACCTCCATGTGATGCCATCGCCGCTTCCCTATATCGATGTCGGTGTCGCCGCATCTTCCAGACGGTGTTCTCCAACTTACATGACAAAGCCGAGGACAAGACGTCGACGACGAGGCGGAAACTTTTTCTGTCACGGTGCTTGGGCACGGGCTGGACGACATCTACAGCGGCGGATCAGGACTGGTGGTGAGGATGGGGAGCAAGGGTGGCGGATGACAAGGGCTCGGGCATGCGAATGGTAGGAGGGAGGCGGGAGGAGGAGGAAGGTTTTTGTGAATTTTGTGCAAATTGTGGTGGATTTTTGTGGGGTCGGGTTGTTGGGTCCGACATGGCGGACGCGCCTGGGCGCGCCCGAACGCACCCTTATCTGTCCCATATTTGTGTTGGATATGATGGGTGTCGGTCAGACCAGGCATCTGAGGCCCGTTTAAGGAGTCCATGTGGGTCGATTTTTGTTGACCAGTCAGTGACTGGACCATCCGGCCTGGCTTTTGAGGCAGGTTTTGGGCACCCAATTGTAGGTGCTCTTAGAGTAGTTGTACTTCACACGTCGTATGTTAATGTTGCATTTTCCCAATTGCAAATTTGTAAGAGTATCTACAGCCGAGCGTCCTAAACCCGCCACAAATGCCCGGGTGAACGGGTGGTCGTTGACTGGTCACGAAAATGCAACTCACACCGGCACCTAAAATGGGACTCAAACGCCCACGCTGACCGACACCCCTCATATCCAGCCCAAATCTAGGGCGGATATGGGGCTGATATGTCTCCAATGTATAGATAATTTATGAAGTATCCATGCCATATTTACCCGTGTTTACAGTATTTTATATGGTTTTGACACACTTTATATGATTTAATTGGAACTAACCCAGAATGAAATGGTTTTCAACAGAATTGCCGTGGTTTTGTTTTGGTCCAGAAAATCAAAATTCTCAAAATTGCCCAAAACTTTTTGACGATTTTTCTAGAATGAAAGAGTCATGGGAATCTTTGAGGGAGTACCAGGGGACACACGAGCAGGTGACAAGGCAAGTGGGCGCGCCCACCCCCTAGGGCGCGTCCTGTTGCCTTGTGGCCCCCTTGTGGCTCTGTTTCGTGTGATTCCAACACTGAAAAATCCTATATATACCAAAACCTCCGAAGGTTAACCTAGAACTTCCGCTCTGCCTCCACAAGCCTCTGTTCCAAGGCGATCTCATTCGAAGCCCTATTCCTGCACCATGTCGGAGGGGGCAATCATCATCGGAGATTTTATTCATCATCCCGACAGTCTCTGATATGTACTACACAAATTTATTCAAGTGGAGAGTTTTGTAGGATAGTAGCACTTTTCCCTCAAGTGGATGACCTAAGGTTTATTAATCCGTGAGAGGTGTAGGATGAAGATGCTCTCTCTCAAACAAACTTGCAATCAAATACAAGAAATCTCTTGTGGCCCCAACACACCCAATACAATGACAAGTTGTATAGGTGCACTAGTTCGGCAAAGAGATGGTGATACAAGTATAGTATGGATAGTACAAATAGATTTTTGTAATATGAAAATATAAAAACAGCAAGATAACAAGTAGTAAAAGTGAGCATAAACGGTATTCCAATGCTTGGAAATAAGGCATAAGGTTCATACTTTCACTAGTGCAATCTCTCAACAGTGCTAACATAATAGAATCATATGATCATCCCTCAACGTGCAACGAAGAATCACTCCAAAGTTCATATCTACTGGAGAACATAAGATGAAATTGTTGTAGGTAGTAGAACCACCTCAAAGTTATCCTTTCCGGTCAATGTATTGAGATATTCCTATAAATGTCACAAACAACCCTATAGTTCGTACTAGAATAACACCTATGATACACGTCATCAACCCTAATGTCACCTAGATACTCGAATGTCACCTCAAGTATACGTGGGTTAATTATTCGACATGCATCAAACAATTTGAGATTCATCATGCATATTCAATGTAACACAAAGAACTTCAAAGAGTACCCCAAGATTTCTATAGGAGAAAGTAGGACAAGAATGTGTATCAACCCATATGCATTGATTACGCCATTCTCACGAAAGGAATCCACAAGTTGAGTACCAAAACGTATATCAAATGAATCAATAGAACACCCCATTGTCACCATGGGTATCCACATGCAAGACGTACATCAATTGATCTCAAATACCATATTCAATTCGACATAACAAAATCTCAAATGCATAGATTCCGTTCATCACATCAAGATAGCAAGGGACAAACACCATATGATCCAACTATATTAACAAAGCCCGTGATACATCACGATCATGACATCTCAAGACCATGATAGAGAGATCAAGCACATAGCTATTCACTACAGGAAACAAGAAATTTGCCGTCTGTGAGGTCTTTGCCGTCAGTTTTTAGTCGGGCCGTAGGCAAAAACTACACTTGTGCTATTGACAACAAAGAATAGTATAGAACCAAAGATGGCAAAGTTTTCCCATCGACAAAGACATGCTTTGCCATCTGTTTTTAATTGGATGATGGCCAAGCCATGCTTTGCCATCTGCTTTTCCTTGGATGACGGCAAAGACATGCTTTGCCGTATGTTTTTATCTACCAGACGACAATGACTATTTTTGAAACCATTGTAGTTATTCAATTTTAGAAAATGAAATTTTTTTCCAAAAAAACATGAAATTTGGCATGCGTTGGTCTATGAAATCAAAAGGGCATGCAAAAAGTTTAAAAATATTTTATGGTATTAAACATAGTAAATCCATCTAAAGAAAAAGGTAAAGAAACACAAACTAAATGGGGCTTTTCTATTGGCTAACCACCCATCACCTGGATCAGTGACGTGGATGGTTGGGCCAGCCACCCACTCCCCCACCACTATCTCTCCCCTTATCCTTCCCACCCCACGCTCTCTCTCTCCAACCGAATAGGGGCGGTGCTACTCGATCTCCCTCCTTTCTTTGTTCCTCGAGTAGGAGGCCTGTACTTCTCGCCCGACTGGCCGTCGGTGCCCCTCGGCCAGCTGGCCTCTTTCCCTCACCATGGTCTCTCTCACACCCTCGCGAGTACAGGAGGCCGGCGCCACTAGCCCCACTGGCCGCCGTCAGTGCCACCGCTCACCCTTCCGGCTACCGTCGTCGTTGCGCGCCTCGCCGGCCATCGATACACTACTAGGAAAAAGCTTATAGATAGACGCTTACTAGTAGCGCGGGTTTTTACCCATCGCTACTGGTAGTTACTAGTAGCGCGGGTTTATACCCATGGCTACTACTAAGTTGTTACTAGTAGCATGGTTTTATAAACCTGCGCTACTACTAGGTAGTCTTCACTGTGCCCCCTGGGACAAGCCATAGTAGTAGCGTGGGGTATAAAACCAGCACTACTGCTAAGTTGATAGGAGTAGCGCGGGTTATAAACCCACGCTACTAGTAAGAGGTCTTCATTGTGGCCCCCGGGACAAGCCATACTACTAGCATGGGTTATAAAACCCACGCTACTACTAAGTGGTCTTCATTGCGTGAGGGTATAAAATCCCCATCTCCTCCCCCAAATCCCTCCTCTCTCATGTCACTCTGTCCTCGCTCCATAGGCTCTCTCACGGGGCTCCTGCCCATTCGCGCCTCCTCCTCCATGGTGTCAAAAGAGGCCGCCGCCTCGCGTCGCCGGCGTCCAGGAGCTTGCCAGTCTTCCCCCACGTCTTCATGCCACCACGTCGCAGCACCTCACCACCGGCGACCAGCCTCGGTGCTCCCTCCATCTCCTTCTCATTTCTCCTTATCTATCTCTCCCCGGCTTGACTCACCCTCCCATGTCCATGCTCATGCAGGTCGTCGCCATGGATGACCAGGAGCTCTTTACCTTGGTCGCAAGGAGTAGCCCCATACCGCCGCCTTGCTCTGCCCTGGATCCGGTCCCTATCCAACAGCCGTTGTCAGATCTGGTCTATCGCTGCCAATCCACACCGCCAGCAACCCCCGCCATCGCTGGATCGGATCATTGCAGCCATTGATAACACATAGGGGATCGATAATTTCTTTTTGTTTTTGAATTTAATAGTAGTAGCGCGGGAATAGAGTAGGCGCTTCTGCTATTTAGCAGTAGCGCGTCTACAACCCACGCTACTGCTATCATAGCTAGTAGTAGCGGTGGGTAAAAACGCGCTACTGCTAAAAGTTAGCTATAGCGTCCTAGTAGTAGCGCGGGACCCCACGCTACTAGTAGGTTAAAACCCAGCACTACTAGTAGTGTTTTTCCTAGTAGTGATATCTCCTCATCACCCTAGTTTCTCCCTCTCCCTTGCATGTACAGGACCATCACTATGGACACCCGTATGGAGCCCTAAGTCGCCCCTGTCGTTTGACCTCGCTGCCGGCCGCCACAACTACGTGTTCCCGTCCAGATCCGGTGGTTCTCGCCATTCTCACCGTCATCAATTTCTCTCTAGTGAGTTTCTGGACTTATAGCTGGAAAGTCCCACTTTAGACAAACCGGAGAGAATCTTTGTAAGAGTTAGAGTATACATGTGCTTCAGGTGTTTCTAGGGGTTAGCCTAACACAAGCAAGCAAAAAGTTCCACTTTGCTACTCCCTTCTAACGTCGGAATATTTGTAACAGTTAGGGAATTTTGACATTTGAAACATGATTTTTGAATAATTATTTATTAAGTTAGGAATTTTCAAATTTAGGAATTATTCTTGTCCTTTTAGTATTTTAATTATACAGAGGAGTTAATCAATGTTATTATGTTAACACAAACAATTTGACATCTTATTTGCTCCATTTATCTTAAGAAAACTCAAGATATGTCTTTTTAAAGTTTAAAAATAATGTCTTCAATTACAGTATTTAATTTATAAGTGCAAAACTAATTATGCAACTTCCTGTCAAAATGATACGAGTTGATAGAAATCTTCAAGATGAAACCACAGAAATTTGAATCAAGTCATTTGGTTTTGTTTTCAAATTGTTATGCATTTTACAAGAATTAATTTCAATTGGTAAAATTGAACCTGTCAAATAACTACATCAAAATGAAAATTAGAAATCCTCATTTTGACTAATAGAAACATAATATAATTTGGGAGAATAGCAAGAAAACAGAAACTAAAATAATTAAAAAAAAGGAAAAAGGTATAAAACTAAAAGAGCTAAACATATGTTTAAGCACCTCTTTAGTATATCCTAGGAATTCCCAAATTGAACGTACTGATAAAACACACAAATATTAAACAACAGGAAAAAAGAATCACTCAAAAATCTATTTTTAAACTAAAGTTATGTACAAACTAGCGATTCACACAAGTTTCAAAGAATTCAAATTTAAACTATTCAAATTTGAAAACCAATAGCACTAACAGAAACTCTATAATTTTTGAGACCTAACGAAAAAAGATTCACTACAAAACTCCAAATATTCTAAGAGTTTTGCCTAAGGTCTTGTACACCAGCCAGGACTAAATGTTCCTTCTCCCGTCAGGAATTTGGGCCGCCAAAAAGGTTGACCTTTAGTCCCGGTTCGTGGGTGGAGGCTGGAATCTGGACTAAAGGTCTTGTGTGTGTGTGTGTGTCTGTGTGTAGACACACACACAGACACACACTGCTCAGGAGAAGGACAGAAGTACGTTGCAAGGCTGCCCAATTTCTCAGGTGATCCGTCGTCATTCAGTGCCCCATCTCCGATCGGCACCGCGCCGCCTCGAACCAACGACGCCGCGGACCCGTGACCTCCACACGCCACTTCGATCCCGTGCCCTCCTCCGTGCCGCCCTGACCCCGTGCCCTCCCCACGCCTCCCCAGACCTGGTGCCCTCCCCGCGCCGCCCCAGCCCCTCTGCCACATCCGTTGTGAGCATGTTTTTCTTCATTTTTTCAGTTTTTGGCTACTGTGTTTTAGGTGGATGGATGCATGAATGAGTATGCCCCAGATGGTATGGATGTTTGTAGATTCATAGATGAATGGATGGATGGGTTGTTGGTCAAATTTTGTAGAAATTTAATTTGTAAATTTAGATGAATGGATGTTGATGAAATTAGTGATAGATGAATGGATGGATGGATGATGATCTAAAATCTTCAGTAGATGTTATTAGAACTATGATTTTTCCCTAGGTTGAAGTTTCAATGCTTTATGTGATGTGATGAATAAAATTAATATTATAATGAGTGGTTACTTTATCATGATGGTCTTGCTAAACCATTGAAGTCTCAGTGTTGTATGTGATGTGATGACCTAAGTTTTTTT
The DNA here is from genome assembly GCA_022496015.1 of Hordeum marinum. Classification (NCBI taxonomy): domain Eukaryota; kingdom Viridiplantae; phylum Streptophyta; class Magnoliopsida; order Poales; family Poaceae; genus Hordeum; species Hordeum marinum. The sequence goes on along the minus strand of CM039674.1, from coordinate 525,113,666 downwards.
CACTCGGTAAATTTTACAAAACTTATTGTGTTTGCTTAGTAGAGAGAAATAATTTAATTTCAGACGAGTAAAGGAAAAAGAGATTAGAGGCCTACCTTGGGTGCTTTGATGTAGGCACTTGGCTAGGGGAGGAGGAATCAGACTGGATAATGAGAAATGTTGAATTAGTCCAAGGAAAGACATACACCGGTACTCTGGCTGTGTGTGTAATAGTTCTATCTTACACCGGTATACAGGCACTTGCCTAGATAGATGGATTTTAAAAGGATTTGTGCAGACATATGGATGTTAGATGAATTTATGTATTTTTGTATGTAGATGAATGTTAAATGGATGTAGATGGATATATGTTATATTGATGTATGTTGGAATCATGGATGAACAGAAATGTTAGATAGATGTATGTTAAATGGATGCTGGTTAGATGGATTGATGTTGCAAATTTGTAGTTAACACACTTCTTTGACTGCTATGATTATGTTATTGCTTATTGAATGCATTCTAATTTAAACACTAAATTGTTTTATCTTTCTTCTGAATTAGCTAAGCTATGGATGCTAGCGGTAGATACCATGAAGATGACATCTTTGACATCATACACTCCTCCCAAAACCAAGACAATGAACAAGATGACAGCTCACAATTTCTAAACGAATCCGGTGAGAGACTTGAGCAAGAACCAAGAGACGAAGGGAAAACAAACAATGATCGCGAAGAAAATGTTAGACAATTAAGAAAGTCGGGTGAGGTATATATGTATATATATTAAGCCTCTGGTGATCATTAGATGTATTAATTTATTTTTATATAGATATTGACGAATCTTTCTTCTTTTAGCCACCGAATCGAGCCAATCTCCTAGAAGGGTACGAGGCCGGGCCTAAAAGTTGGGCAATAACATAAACTTCAACATCGATGAAGTCATAGAAGATGGCGAACCGATTGCTCCTGAACAAGATGCCCGTAAATTTATAAATCAATGCGGAGTTATTGTTAGGGACCAAATCATGATCATCATTCGAGAATGGAATAATCCAAATGTAGATCAAGGAGTTAGATATGTCGATGAAAGATCGAAAATTTTGCTTTGGGATACACTCATGTCACATTTCAACCTACCAAAGGGTCTCACAAATAGCAAACACAAGCAATTTTCTCTTAATAAGATGGGCACAGAATTCGAGACCTGGTAGAAAATATTATATAACGACTATATCAAGGCAAAAAAGAAGACTCCAGAATTCACTGGAGAACTAGAGAAGATGAAAGATCACTGGGACGCATTAATGGAGTACAAGGAGTTGGTTGAAGCTCTCGAAAGGTCGACAAAAAATAAGATAAACGCGGAGAAAATGTTGTATCTCTATGTTCTGGGGACAGGTGGCTACAAGAGAGCCGTGCCTAAGTGGGAAGCAGCTGAGGCCAAGATGGTTGCAAAAGGGGTCATTCGAGCCACAATAGATTGTCCCAAGATTTCCAAGACTTGGTTTTATGCACATCAGGGAAAGTTGGACCCAGCCACATGGCAGATTATTTTAAAGGCAGATCTTAAAGTTGGACCAAGCAATAGAAGATGCTCAACAGGGGTTGTTCCTGCCCGAGAGGGAGAACGACGAGCTTACACGCACCCTCGAGAATCCTAGACATGGAGGATGAACTTGAGGCAAAGGCATTGTTCCATGGGTTCAGGGGTTTTTGGAGTGGAACGGTTCTTATGGAAATCGTCAGAGAAAAAAGAAGCAAGATGCATACTGGATTCAGAGGGTAGAAACAAAGAACAAGGAGTTGCACCATATGTTAAAGCAACAACAGGAGGAACTGGGCACAGTTAGCCAGCAAAGGGCATCTCCGCGGCAGGAGCAAGCAAATCCAGCATCGGATAGTACCGTCCCATCTATGCTGAAAAATGGCATGGGTTCCAGAGGGGCCCGGGTGAATGATGCACTGCTGGCTTGCTACCCCATGGATGATATGAAAGGGAGGATGGATTGTGAGCTACACTAGAAAATGAAGAACATATCGATGAAGGTGGCGGCAGGCTTTGCTTTACCGAATGCACCTGAAGCAACCATCCATGGCAATCTGATTCCAGCTTGCTATGCTAAAGTTGGGGTGGATGAAGTTCTGCCAGGATATGAGTCACTAGATCTTGACATTCCTGGAGGTGAAGGGGAGCATACATTAGGAGAAGTCGTACATGGTGTCATGTACGGAGAAAGGATACATCGTGTTTCCAAACTCGGTACCAAGGCCATCGACTTCTCCGAGTAGCAATACACCTCTAAGTCCACCCCACATCGAGAGGGAGCACAACGCGAGTCCATATCGATCTCCGCCGCGTCAGCCCACTCCACCCCACCTCAAGAGGGATATTAGCGCTAGTCCATATTGATCTCCGCCGCATCAGCCGACTCCACCCGCTATGTCCCAGCAGGGCCAAAAGTGGAAGACCATCGCTCCATCGACTAGTCATATTCACAAGAAATGCAAAAAAGGCAAAACGAGCCTCGTGCTGATACGTCCATTTTGCATCATGTTTTATTACTGTTATTTATAATGTTTTTATGCATGATATTGCTTTGGGAGTATTTCTAATGCCTTTTGTCTCATAATTTGCAAGGTTTACATCAAGATGGAGAATGCTGGCAACTGTAATTCAGCACCTCGAAAAAGCACGTCAGAGATACCTATTCTACACAACTATCAACGAAGCTAAAAATTCATGGGGAATATTTTCATATTAAATAAGAATTTCTGGGGCAAAGAACTACCGGAGGTGGCCCACCAGGTGGCCACCATCCACCAGGGCACCCCTAGCCATGCCTTGGTGGAGGGTGGGCACCCAGGCCCAACTCCGTAGCCCAAGTTCTGGTATATAGTCCCAACTAACCTAGAAAAAAAATCAGAGGAGGACTTTCAGGACGAAGTGCTGACGCCTCGAGGGAGAACTTGGGCAGGAGCACTTTTTCCCTTCGACGGAGCGATTCCGCCACGGGAATTTCCCTGCTGGTGGCGGAAATCGAAGCCATTGTCATCACCAACAACCCTCTCATCTTGGGGAGGCCATTCTTCATCAACATATTCAACAACACCATCTCCTCTCAAACCCTAGTTCATCTCTTCTGTTCGATCTTCATACCGAAACCTCAGATTGGTACCCGTGGGTGACTAGTAGTGTTGATTACCTTGTGTAGTTGATTACTATATGGTTTATTTGGTGGAAGATTATATGTTCAGATCCATTATGCTATTCAATACACCTCTGATCTTGAGCATGCATATTATTTGTGAGTAGTTACTTTTGTTCTTGTGGTCACGGGAGAAGTCATGTTGCAAGTACTCATGTGAATTTGATATGTGTTTGATATTTTGATGATATGTATGTGGTGATTCCCTTAGTGGTGTCATGCGAACGTCGACTACATGACACTTCACCATCCTTGGGCCTAAAGGAATGCATTGTAGAGTAGTTATTAGGTTATGGGTTGCGAGAGTGACAGAAACTTAAACCCTAGTTTATGCGCTACTCCCTAAGGGGATGATTTGGGTCCGCATGTTTAATGTTATGGTTAGACTTTGTCTTAATTCTTTTCTCATAGTTGCGGATGCTTGCGAGGCGGTTAATCATAAGTAGGTTGTTAGTTCAAGTAAGAACATCACCTTAGCACCGGTCCACCCAGATATCAAATTATCAAGGTAGTGAACACAAATCAAACCAACATGAGGAAAGTGGCTAGATGAAATTCCCGTGTACCCTGAGGAACACTTTGCTCATCATAAGAAATACTTTTGGCCTGTCCTTTGCCACAAAAGGATTGGGCTACCTTGTTGCACCTTACCTATTGTTACTGTTACTTGCTCGTTACAAATTGCCTTTCTATCAAACTTCTTGCCACTTAAAATTTCAGTTCCTATAGAAATTACCTTGCTAAAAATCGCTTATCATATCCTTATGCTCCTCGTTGGGTTCGACACTCTGACTTATCGAAAGGAGTACGGTTGATCCCGTATACTTGTGAGTCATAAAGACTCTTTTCTGGCGCCGTTTCCTAGGAGTGAAGCACTCTTGGTAAGTGGAAATCGGGAAGGAAAAACTTATACTACGTGATGAAATTTACTGTCACTTGTTACTATGGAAAGTAATCCTTTGAGGGGTTTGTTCGGGGTATCTTCACGTCGACCGGAACCACAATTAGTTGCCCCTCAACCTACAACACCTACTGAAAATATTGGTTATGAAATTCCTTCTGGTATATTAGAACAACTTCTAGCTAGTCCTTATGCAGGAGATGGACCTGAACATTCTAATATGCACCTAATCCATGTGGATGAAATTTGTGGACTATTTCAGCTTGCAGGTTTATCCGGAGATGAAGTAAAGAATAAGGTTTTCCCTTTTTTAAGGGAAAAGCATTGACATGGTATAGGCTGTGTGATGATATTGGATCATGGAACTGGAATTGTTTGAAATTGGAATTCCACAAAAAAATTTATCCTATGCATCTAGTTCATCATGATCGGAATTACATATATAATTTTTGGTCTCGTGAAGGAGAAAGTATCTCTCTAGCTTGGGGGACGATTAAGTCAATGTTATATTGATGACCCAATGATGACATCCCGAGAGAAGTCATCATTCAGAATTTTTATGCTCGGCTTTCCCATAATGATCAAACCATGCTCGATACTTCATGTACTGGCACTAGTAGAATGTCGATCAGTAGTCCCGGTCAGGATGTTCCTTTAGTACCGGTTCCCCAACCGGTACTAAAGGGTCGGGACTAAAGGTCCAGACCTTTAGTACCGGTTGGCCCACAGACCGGTACTAAAGGCCCACCACGTGGCTGCCTGCGGGGGCTGGCGGTGGAGGACCTTTAGTACCGGTTGGTGATACCAACCGGTACTAAAGGCCCATCACGTGGCTGCCTGCGTGGGCTGGTGGTGGAGGACCTTTAGTACCGGTTGGTGATACCAACCGGTACTAAGTGTTCTGTTTTTTTAGCTTTTAATTAGGTCTTAGTTTTCCATTCATTTCAAATTTATTTTACGGTGCTACATACTGTAAACATTACACAAGTTGATGCATATATATATATGTAATATAATATACAATATCTCATACATAGTATATATACAAATGGAATTACACATCCATATATATTCTGGGAATTATAACTTAAGGCCCAAAACCCAGCCGGGACTAGCTAGCTAGTGCTCTGGATGAAATCTCAGTTTTCTACTACTGATTTGCTGGCATTATTGAGGCGATGGTAAGTAATAGTGCTCTCCATTTACATCAATGACATGTTGAAGAAGAAATGCCGCAAATTACTCTTGAAGTGCTACAAAGCGTTTCTCGGGTGAGAGCTTCGACATCATCTGCCAAACCTGGATTTTTCTTTCATGTGCTCCTCTGCGACGTATACGGCCTTCGGTCTGGATGCGAATGTTCTCGCAGAGGAAGTATCCACATAAATTTGTCCCCTGCAGCTGCTTCGCGCACTTTGCAAAAGAATAGAATTCAATAAGATAATTAATAATCAAGCATGTGATAATGGTATTGAAACTAGAATTAAAGAGATGCACGGACCTAGTAGTACTACTTAATTACCTGCATTTTTTCCACTTCAGCTTCGGTTTTTATTGACGACCGTGATGGTTTTTTTCTATCATCCTTTTGCAAACACTACGGGGCAAAGAAAAAGAACGAAAGAGTTATTATAATTACTTTTGATATCAGGAAATAATGAAAGAAAGCAAGGTCAATAAAGATTGAAATTACCGTTCTATCATAAAATAGAAGTCCACGTATGATTGTTCTAGTGTATCTAGTGAGTTGTACACTTGAACGAGTCCATCAGCAAGGATAATATTTCGGAGGATATAGTGGTCTCTACGCAGAAGTTTATATAATTAAGCAGGCATGCATATAACTCATCAACTACACTTAACAACGAGCTAGTATGCAAAAATAGAATGAGTAGTATACAAGAGAGTAAACACTCACCCCATGTTGTAAGGAAATATTATAGTAGATTTGGTGTTCATTAGTGCCTTTAGAAAATTTTCCAAGAGATCTTCTGTGTCCTTGGCATAATGTTTTACCACATGACCATTAACGGTACTTGGGTCGATGAATCCAATGTTATCGATTCCCTCTTGTTTCAATTCACACATCTTCAATCTGCTTAATAGCGTAGAAAAGAACATATATAGTGAGGATAAGCCAATGAACGATATCTTAGCTAGAGACTTAAATTATTAAAGATATAAATCACTTACAGACAATAGCAACTGATGAGAGTTTTGTCGATAGAGTCCATGTGGTATAACTAGAAAAGTTCTGAGAATTCAAGACATATGTCATTTCCATTGACGTAACGCTCTTTCCTTGCTTTGACCATGACCGCCGTCTCCCCTCGCTTTGCTTCACGCAGGTACCAATCATGCAACCGTCGCATCGCAGTTGGTAGTTCCTTGTACTGCTCGGGTGTGGCAAGTGGTTTTCCAACGGCATATTGCATTGCGTACTCAGTTGCACCATACCCGCAGATTTCCTCGGTGCCAAGGATTTGGCCAAGAGTGAGACCTGCAGCCTCTAATTCTTCGAGGTCGATTGGGTTGCCTTGCACATCGACTGGTTGGATCGATTTCTTGCTTGGATTGGTACTCACCTTGAGCGGAGAGATCCATTGCTTGGATTGTTCTCCGAGCTGGGGAACTATTTTCCCGCTAGTAGTACCACCTGTCGTTGATGTCGTACTTCCCGACTTCTTCCTTGGGCTGGGCCGACTTCTCTGCTCACTTGCCTTCTGAATCTATCGCTCATAGTCTGTCGGCATACGCTCGACATATGTCGGGGGTCGATCAATAAAGTGTTCCATAAAGTGCTCTTGGACTTCCTTGGGTATTACCTCCTTTGGCGGCACGGCCTTCTTTGCAAAAAAAGGCTTTCACTTATTGATCGTTTTCAATTTTGTTTTCCTCTAGTGTCATGTCGTAAGGCAGCTTCCTTTTGGCCGAAGGCTCGGGTTTCTTCTTTGCTTTCTTCCAAAGAGGACTGCTGCTGGCCTTCCTCTTTTGGGAGCCCTGCTGGTGGGACCGTTGCCGGGTGGAGTTGGCTCACACGATGGAGATCGATATTGACTATATGGACTCGTGTCGTGCTCCGTCCCGAGGTTGGGAGGACTGCTGGCGAGGTGGGACGCCTCTCGAGGTGGGGAGGACTGCTAGGGAGGTAGGGAGGACAGCTGGGGAGGTGGGGAGGACAGCTGGGGAGGTGGGGAGGACTGCTGGCGCTGCGATGCCTCTGGCTGGGATCCCTCGCGCTGGACATCGATACTCGGAGGAGCCGGTGGCCTTAGCGCCGAGTGTGGAAAGACGATGCAGTCCTTACTCCATAGAATGAGACCACAGTCAGCTTCTGCCAGTTTGGACTCCCCCTCACCTCCAGGGATGTCAAGCAATAGTTCATCATATCCTGGCTCTATTGCGTCCACCGCGACACGAGCATACCCAGCTGGAACCGGATTGCAATGCCAGAGAACATTAGTTGTATTTGGTAAAGCATAGCCCATCGCGACCCGCACGGGTATGTTCTTCATTTTATGGATTAGCTCACAAGATGTCTTCTCGGTGATATCATCCACGGGGGTGTGCCCCAGCGGTGCCCCCGTGGAACCCACATTGATTTTCGGCAGTGTAGATGGGACGGGTTCTGATGCCTCCTGCCATAGAGTTGCCCTTTGCTGGGTCAGTACGTGTATCTGCAGTTGCTGCTGCTCATACTTCTGTTCCAACTTTGAAAGTCGGTCTGCTTCCACCTTCTTTTTTCTTGAACGATTTTTATAGCTGTCGTTCCATCCCGCAAACCCCTCATACCACGGAACGACGCCCATGCCTCGTGTTCATCCTCCGTGTTCGGGATTCCCTTGGGCGCATGTAAGCTCATCGTTCTCTCTATCGGGGTGAAACCGTCCTTCTTGGGAAGCTTCTATTGCTTCAATCAACTCATTTGATGCATGCTTCAGACTGGCTAGTGCAATAATCTTCCCTGTTGTTGGGTCCAACTTTCCTCCATGCGCAAAAAACCAATTCCTGCACCTCCGGGGCCAGTGGAAGGTTACTGGAGTGATCCCTTTAGAATGCATCTTATTCTCTAATGCATCCTACTTAGGAATGGCTCACTTGTATCCACCTGACCCTAGTTTATGGTGATACTTTGTTTTCTCCGCATTTATGTTATTCTTTGCCGACTTCTCCATAGCAGCTTCCGATGTCTTGTACTCGATAAATGCGTCCCAGTGATTCCTTACCTTCTCGTATATTCCTATGAATTCGGGCGCCTTCTAGCCTCTAGCGTTGTACTCGGTCCATAATCTTTTCTTCCAAGTCTAGAACGCGCCGGCCATCTTATGGAGAGCAAACTCCTTGACTTTGTTCCTTTGGCGCTCCGAGATATAATCTGGGAGGATGAAATGCTCCATGAGATCTTGCCAAAGGGTATCTTTAATTCTTTATCGACATAATTCACTCCTGGTTTTGATTTGTTTGGTTGAATCCATTCTTGCATTGTGATCGGGACTCCATCCCTTATAACCACTCCGCATTGACGCACAAATGTCTTGGCATTGGCTTCAGGGTGAGTCGGTGTGCAATCATGTTTAAAAGCATCAAGATTGAGCTTTACGTTGGTTTTCAATATTTTGGCACCGCCTCGTACCTTTCTACTAAATTGGCTCGATCCGGAGGGCTGATAATTAAAAGAAAAAATATTTGTTAATATATATATATACAAACGAATTAATACACATGTAATGATCACCAGAGGCTAATATGTGTATATACCTCGCCGGACATTGTTAGTTGTTCCGGATTTTGGAACATAAGTTGTTCTTCCTCGGCCTCACATCCATCACCGTAATCGTTCAGATATTATGAGCCATCATCATCATGTGATTCACCCAGAAGGTATGCTGGGTTTTCGGAGGAGCATATCATGTCGAAGATGTCCTCTTCATGAGCTCTACCGGTATTGTCCATAGCTTAATAACTAATCCATAATAATATAGATAAAACAAATTAGTATTCAAATTAGCATGCATTCAAGAAGCCAAATAATTGATAGTTAATTAATAATGCATCATCGAATTCATATATAGTAGTTCTTAGAAAAGATCTCATATCATAATCTCGGATAATTGTTAATCCATCGGCTAATCCATCGATATAGGTAATACATCATAATAATACATATATAGTAGCTAATATATCGATCTAGCTAGAACCCTAGCGCTCGGCGGATATCGGGGCGGGCGGTGGACACCCAAAGAGAAGGAACCATCACAAAAACATAGCTGCACTGAGATCCCTGAAGAATCTGCCAGGTATTGTCGGACCTGGCCTCTAAAGCTGCCATGTAGCGACGGACGTGCTCGTTCTCCTTGCTGACATGGTACTGTACCACCTCCGCGGGGGACTCAGGCCTCTGAAAACTCCGTGGCCCATGCGGCCGCCACCACAGAACCTCCGGGTCGATGACGAGCTGGCTCCTCACCAAGCTGCGCCGCCCAGAAGGCAACACCTCCCAGTACCAGCCCGGCGGAGCCCAATCCATGACAGGGCCCCTCGGCTCAAGCAAGTGACCTCCTCCGGCGACTCGACGACGAGGATGCGGGATCGGCATCGTCGACGTCGAGACAAACACTTAATTATGAAAACAAATTAAATAAAACTTAGCAAAATTAACACTTAGCATCTAACAAATTAAATAACACTTAGCATCTAACAAAATTAACACATGCCCTAATAACCTAAGGACGACCTACCTAAGTAAACTAACCTAACTAACTAAACATACTAAACATACTAAACTAACCTGATAACCTAACTAACTAACTAAATAAATAGGGGTGATGTGTCGTGGTCGGGGTCAGGGTGTCGGGGCTGTCGTGTCGGGGTGACGGGGGTGTCGTGTTGGGGTAGGGGTGCTTTTTCGTGGTCGGGGGTGTCGTGTCAGGGTGTCGTGTCGGGGTCGGGGTGTCGGGGGTGTCGTGTCGGGGTCGGGGTGCTGTGTCGTGGTCAGGGGTGCCGTGTCGGGGTGTCGGGGTGTCGTGTCGGGGTCAGGGTGTCGGGGGGTGTCGTGTCAGGGTTGGGGGGCCTAAACTAAACCTAAACTAAACCTAAAACTAAATTATTCATTTCTTGCAGTCAAAAAGACCGCTTTCAATCATTTTGAAATTTTTTTCACCCTTTGCCCAAAACTGATTCCAATTATTAAAAAAATCAATCAATTCTATAAACTATAATTTTCAAAAATAATTAACATCCATCAAAAATAATTAACATCCAAAAATCATCATTCAACATTTTCTATATATATATATACATACACACACACACATCCATCAACATTTTCTATATAAAATCATCATGCACCGGGAGAAGCTGGCTCGGGGAGGAGGGTGAGGAGGTCCGGCGACGAGGAATTCCGGCAGCCTGGCGGCGAAAATAAGCTTCTCCCGGTGCGTGGCTCGCACCGGGACGAGGCCTCCACTATTTATATGTGGAGGCCCTTTAGTACCGGTGCATGGCTCGCGCCGGTACTAAAGACCTTTAGTACCGGCGCGAGCCACACACCGGTACTAAAGGGCCTCCCCAAAACCGCCCGGGGCGGTGGCCCTTTAGTACCGGTGCGTGGCTCGCGCCGGTACTAAAGGGCCTCCCCAAAACCACGCGGGGCGGTGGACCTTTAGTACCGGGGTGTGGCTCGCGCCGGTACTAAAGGGTTTTTTAATTCATTATTGGTTATTATTTTCAGAAAAACTCCTAAACTTTAAAAAATCATAGAAAAAACTATGACTTCAATGGAAATAAATAATATATGAAAAAATATCAGAAAATTATAACGAATCTGTTTACGGCGTTTCCTTGCATGTTTGAACAACTTAAACTGGTGTATAAGACAATTTGATTGAATGTCATTTGAACTGTCATATCTCGAGTTTGAAAAGCAGTATAAATGAACTCTGAAAAGGTTGTAACTTGGCATGCCATCATAATTTCACCCACATAGCAACTTCTAAAGAGTTGAGAGGGTTACGGCAAAAACTGGATGCACTTCGTGTACAAATTGGACAATCTCTTTCGAAGTATGAGGGTTTCGGACGAAAACTCATCTATTACAAAGGGATTTCATTTTTAATAACTTATTTTAACTCCATACTTTTTGTGTGTTCAATATGCATCATTCAAAGGCACATAATCAATTTTCAACCCTTTATGACTTCATTTGATATTTTCCCTGCATTTAATGATTTATTTTGAGCTAAATGACCCTGAATTTGAAAAGCAGTACAAATGAACTCCGAAAAGGTTATAACTTGGCATGACATCATAATTTCACCCACATAGAAACTTCTAAAGAGTTGAGAGGGTTACGGAAAAAACTTCGTGTACAAACTATTACAAAGATACCATGCTAGAAAATGCATGCATGTCCTTCACATAGAAAGTGATGACGGTGAAGCCGGTCACATCCCAGAGTGGGATCTCGCGGTGTAAGATTTTTTCTGCGTGTTTGTCCCCTGCTTATGATTGTGCCGTAACCATGGAGAATCTTCATCATTTAACAAGATGTTTGGGTCAGTCTTCACTCTGAAGGGAGGGATTTCATGAAACTTTCATAATCTTCTGACATGTCTGTCTTGTCCTCCACTCCCACAATGTTTCTTTTCCCTGAAAGAACTATGTGGCGCTTTGGCTCATCATATGATGTATTCGCTTTCTTATCTTTTTTTCTCCTCGGTTTGCTAGACATGTCCTTCACATAGAAAACCTGAGCCACATCGTTGGCTAGGACGAATGAGTCGTCCGTGTATCCAAGATTGTTGTTCCGTACTGCGGGTCTACCTGTACCCCGCCTCCAGTATATTTGACCCATTTGCACCGAAACAAAGGGACCTTAAGATCAGGTCCATAGTCAAGTTCCCATATCTCCTCTACGTAACCATAATATGTGTCTTGAAAGTTAGTTGCATCATAGCGGACACCACTGTTTTGGTTGATGCTCTTTTTATCTTGGGCAATCGTGTAAAATGTATTCCCATTTATCTCATACCCTTTGAGAGTCGTTACAGTCGAACTTGGTGTCTTGGCCAACCAGTACAGTTCATCTGGAACATCATTGTCATTGATGAGCTTTGTTTGCAACCAACCGGCAAAAGTCTCCATGTGTTTACGTTCAATCCAGGGGTCAGCCTGCTCCGGGTTCTTGGACCGTACAATATCATTGTGTTCCTCCATATATGGAGTCACCAAGGTGGAATTTTGTAGAACCGTGTAGTGTGCTTGAGTGAAAGAATGCCCGTCCATATTTATTGCTTCTTTCTTTCCTAATGTGCCTTTTCCACCTAGTCTCCCCTCATGCCGCGATTTAGGAAGACCAATCGGCTTAATGTCAGGAACAAAGTCAAAACAAAACTCAATAACCTCCTCTGTTCCATATCCCTTGGCGATGCTTCCTTCTGGACTAGCACGGTTATGAACATATTTCTTTAAGAGTCCCATGAACCTCTCGAAGGGGAACATATTGTGTCGAAATATAGGACCCAGAATGTTAATCTCTTCGACTAGGTGAACTAGAACGTGCGTCATTATATTGAAGAAGGATGGAGGGAACACCAACTCGAAACAGACAAGACATTGGACCAAGTCATTTTGTAACCTTGGTAGGATTTCTGGATCGATTACCTTGTGAGAAATTGCATTGAGGAATGCGCATAGCTTCACAATGGCTAATCAAACATTTTCCAGTAGAAGCCCCCTAAGTGCAACCGGAAGTAATTACGTCATAATGACATGACAGCCATGAGACTTTAGATTTTGAATTTTTTTCTCTGCCATATTTATTATTCCCCTTATATTCGACGAGAAGCCAGACGGGACCTTGATACTGAGCAAGCATTCAAAAATGATTTCCTTCTCTTCTTTCGTAAGAGCGTAGCTGGCAGGACCTTGATACTGCTTTGGAGGCATGCCGTAATTTCGTTAATTCTTTGCTTGTCCTCCGGTGCCTCTGGTGTATCTTTTGTCTTTCCATACACGCCCAAGAAGCCTAGCAGGTTCACACAAAGATTTTTCGTCACGTGCGTCACGTTGATTGCATTGCGGACCTCTAGGGCTTTCCAATATTCAAGTTCCCAAAATATAGATTTCTTCTTCCACATGGGTGCGTGTCCGTTGGCGTCATTCGGAACAGATTGTCTGCCAGGACCCTTTCCAAAGATTACATGTAAATCCTTGACTATATCAAATATATACTCACCAGTACGGAGGCCAGGCTTCTTCCGGTTATCTGGCTCACCTTTGAAATGGTTGCCTGCCTTTCTTAAGATATGCTTGATCGGTAGAAATCGACGATGTCCCAGGTACACATTCTTCTTACATTTATCCAAATATATACTTTCAGTATCATCTAAACAGTGCGTGCGTGCATTGTATCCCTTGTTTGTATGTCCTGAAAGGTTACTAAGAGCAGGCCAATCATAGATGGTTACAAACAGCAACGCTTGTAGGTCAATTTCCTTCTGTGTGTGCGCATCCCACACACATACACCTGGTTTTTTCCACAACTGTAGAAGTTCATCAACTAGTGGCCTTAGGTAGACATCAATGTCGTTGCTGGGTTGCTTAGGGCCTTGGATGAGCACTGGCATCATAATGAACTTCCGCTTAATGCACAACACGGGAGGAAGGTTGTAGATACATAGAGTCACGGGCCAGGTGCTGTGACTGGAGCTCTGCTCCCCAAAAGGATTCATGCCGTCTGTACTAAGACGAAACCATAACTTCGTTGCGTCAGCTGCAAAGTCCTCGGACTCCCTCTCAATTTTTCTCCACTATGACCCATCAACGGGTGCTCTCAACATCCCGTCTTTCTTACGTTCTTCTTTGTGCCATCGCAACAACTTGGCATGCTCTTTGTTTTCGAACAAACGTTTCAACTGTGGTATTATAGGAGCATACCATATCACCTTGGCAGGAACCCTCTTCCTGTGGCGTTCACCCTCCACATCACAAAGGTCATCGCGGAGTATCTTATAGCGTAGTGCATCGCATACCGGGCATGCATCCAAATTCTCGTACTCGTCACCGCAGTAGAGGATGCAGTCATTAGGGCATGCATGTATCTTCTGCACCTCTAATCCTAGAGGGGAGACAACCTTCTTTGCTTCGTACATACTTTCAGGCAATTCGCTATCCCTTGGAAGCATCTTCTTTATCATTATCAGCAATTCTTGAAATCCCTTGTCAGTTACACCATTCTTCGCCTTCCATTGCAGCAATTCCAGTGTGGTACCCAGCTCTTTCTTGTCATCTTCACAATTTGGATACAATAATTTCTTGTGATCCTCTAACATGCGTTTCAACTTCAACTCTCCTTATCATTTTTGTAGTTTCTCTTTGCATCAGCAATGACCCGACCCAAATCATCAGCAGGCTCATCTGATGCCTCTTCTTCAGCTTCCCCCATTGTTGTATTAGCGAAAGGATAGTTGTCATCATCCTCTTCTTCTTCATTGTCTTCCATTATAACCCCTCTTTCTCCGTGCTTGGTCCAACAACTATAGCCGGACATGAAACCGGACTTTAGTAGGTGGTAGTGAAGGGTTTTTGAGGTAGAGTAATTCCTATCATTCTTACAGTCACGACATGGACAACACATGAAATCATTCTGCTTGTTTGCCTCAGCCACACAAATAAAATCATGCAGGCCATTAAGAAACCCTGGAATTAGTCGGTCATCGTACATCCATTGCCGGCTCATGTTCACTACACAACATCGAAGTGACCAAATTAATACAACTTCATCATCACATTACAACCAAAAGTAGAGCTAGCAGTGACCAAATGTTATTACTACAAATAATAGATACTTATAGTTCATACATACATCTCATAAAACAACATACAACTATCTAAAACATGTAAATGCAACAACAAATGCGATCATAATCGCAACTAAAGTAACAATTGAGCCAACGGCATAATGATACCAAGCCTCTTTATCAATGGCATATTTTCTAATCTTTCTAAGCTTCAAGCGCATTCCAGCCATCTTGTTCTTGTGATCATCGACGATATCGGCAACATGCAACTCCAATCCCATCTTCTCATCTTCAGTTCTTTTCATTTTTTCTTTCAAATGATCAATTTATTTTTTAGCTTGTGTTAATTTCTCGAGCAGAATTGCATAGTCGGTTGGAATTTCTAGTTCAACTACTTCCTATAGATAAAAACATCTACGTCAATTTGGTGGCATAATTAATTGTCATATACATTAGATGATGTGTGAAATAGTTATAGAAGATAATGACACACCACATCTGAATCATAGACTGGACGAGGGCCGAAGTGGGCGGATACCATAACCATGACACTATAGAGTAACTGACAATAATACAAGTAAGTAAATCGTATACGCAGCTATCTAAATCCTACAAGTAATTTTTTTTAAAAGGTTTTAAGAAGAACAAGAGGCTCACCAAGGTGGCCGGTGCCGCGACGAGACGGTGCGGACGATCGACGGTGGTTAGGACGGCCGGGGATGGGAAGGCACCAAATAAACCACACCTACACATATGCAACCTAAAAAGTTAATCTGAGCTCAAATTGCATATAAATCAAATAAACTCCCACATAGTGATCACTCCTCAAAAACCTAGCTAAAACCCACAAATCACATATCTTTGAGCATACCACAAGCTAATCTAGCAATGAAAGATGAAGGAGCAAAGTTGCTAACCTTTGTGAACACTTGGATAGATGGGGTGCCTTTAAATCTTGACAAATCCTTGGCAAAATGGAGGATGAGATTCAAGCAAGAAGAAGAACAGGGGAGAAAACAGAGAAATGATTGAGCCCGTTTGATCGGCTGCGGACGAAGCGTATATGTCGAAACTCTTTAGTACCGGCTGGTGACACCAGCCGGTACTAAAGGTTGCCCTTTAGTACCGGTTGGTGTCACCAGCCGGTACTAAAGGTGCACGTGGGGCCCAAGTCTGACCAAAAGCCTGCCACGCCCCCTTTAGTACTGGCTCGTGACACGAACCGGTACTAAAGATCGCTCATGAACCGGTACTAAAGGTTGCCCTGCTCCTAGTCGTTGGAGCCGGCACGAACTAGGACTAATACCGTCTTTAGTACCGGCTCGTAACCAGACCGGGACTAATGCTTTGGACGAAAGGTCTGTTTTCTACTAGTGTGGTTCTTTTATGAAGAAGACTATTGAATTCAAGTGGGATCTCTTGGAAATAATTAAACACAACTTTGAAGATTGGGAACTCGACGAAGGTAACGATTCAGGTATAAAGCTTGAATTTGATTGTGTTAAATCTTTTATGAATAGAGATGCTTTTCATAAGTTTAGCAGTAAATATGGACTTGACTTTGAGATAGTAGCCTCTTTTTGTGAATCATTTGATGCTCATGTTGATTTCCCTAAAGAGAAGTGGTTTAAATATCACCCTCTATTAAAGAAGAAATTAAAGAACCGGTCATAGCTAAAGAAGAAACTATCGTTTACAATGTTGATCCAGTTGTGCCTACTACTTATATTGAGAAACCACCTTTTCCTGTTAGGATAAAGGAACATGCTAAGGTATCAACTGTGGTTCACAAAAGCAATATTAGAACACCTAAGCCCTCTGAACAAATTAAGGTAGAACCTAGTGTTGCTATGGTTAAAGATCTCTTGGTAGAAAATTTTGATGGGCATGTCATTTACTTCTGTGATGAAGCTGCTAGAATTGCTAAACCCAATGAAAAAGATAAACATAGGCCCGTAGTTGGCTTGCATGTTGTCTTAGTCAAAATAGCAGATCATTGTTATCATGGCTTATGTTATTTAGGTGATAGCGTGAGTGCTATTCCTTTTACCTTATATAAAGAAATTATGAATGAAATAGCACCTACTGAAATAGAAGATATTGATGTTACTATTAAACTTGCTAATAGATACACCATCACACCACTTGGGATTGTTAGAGATGTTGAAGTCTTGTGTGGGAAAATAAAATATCCTACGAATTATCTAATTCTTGGTTCCCCATAAAATGAATTTTGTCCCATTATCTTTGGTAGACCTTTCTTGAACAGTGTTAATGCTAAGATAAATTGTAAGAAAGAAACTATAAGTGTTGAGTTTGGTGATGTGTCTCATGAGTCTATTTTTTCCATGTTTAGTAGACAACCTCGTGATAGATAATTAACTAATAAGGATGAAATAATTGGTCTTTATTATATTGCCGTTTCTCCTACTGATCCACGAAACAATATTTGCTAGAGCAAGAAAACGATTTGCACTTTTGTGAAAGAAATGAAATGGATAATTTTTTTTTTGAAAAACAACCTCTACTGAAATACAATTTGCCTATTGAAACTCTTGAAGGTCCTCCTACACGTAAAGGTGATCTTATGTTTGAACTAAAACAATTGTCTAACACTCTGAAATATGCTTACCTTGATGAGAAAAATATATATCATGTTATTATTAGTGCGAACCTTTCAGAACACGAAGAAGAAAGATTATTGAAAATTCCGAGGAAGCCCCAGGATCCTATTGGATATACTCTTGATGATCTTAAGGGTATTAGTCCCACTCTATGTTAGCACAAGATTAATATGGCACCTTATGCTAAACCCGTTGTTGATCATCAACGACAATTGAATCCCAAGATGAAAGTGTTGGAAATATGCCCTGGAGGCAATAATAAATTAGTTATTATCATATTTCCTTGTTCATGATAATAGTTTATTATCCATGCTATAATTGTATTGATCAGAGACTTAGATGCATGTGTGGATACATAGAAAAAACCATGTCCCTAGTATGCCTCTAATAGACTAGGTCGTTGATCAAAGATGGTTAAGGTTTCCTAGCCATGGACATGATATGTCATTTGATAACGGGATCACATCATTAGGATAATGGTGTGATGGACAAGACCCAAACTACAAACGTAGCATATGATCGTGTGAGTTTATTGCTACTGTTTTCTGCATGTCAAGTATCTGTTCCTATGACCATGAGATCATGCAACTCACTGACACCGGAGGAGTGCCTTGTGTGTATCAAACGTCGCAACGTAACTGGGTGACTATAAAGGTACTCTACAGGTATCTTCGAGGGTGTCTGGTGGGTTGGCATGGATCAAGATTGGGATTTGTTACTCCGTGTGACAGAGAGGTATCTCAGGGCCCACTCGGTAATACAACATCACAACAAGCCTTGCAAGCAATATGACTAAGTGTTAGTCACGGGATCTTGTATTACGGAACGAGTAAAGATATTTTCCGGTAACGAGGTTGAACTAGGTATGGAGATACCGACGATCGAAACTCGGGCAAGTAACATACCGAAGAACAAAGGGAACATCATACGGGATTAACTGAATCCTTGACATAGAGGTTCGACCGATAAAGATCTTCGTAGAATATGTAGGATCCAATATGGGCATCCAGGTCCCGCTATGGATTATTGACCGTAGAGGTGTCTCGGTCATGTCTACGTAGTTCTCGAACCCACAGGGAATGCACACTTAAGGTTCGGTGACGTTTCGGTAGTATAGAGTTATGTATGGTGGTGACCGAAGGTTGTTCAGAGTTCCGGATGAGATCCCGGATGTCACGAGGAGCTCTGGAATGGTTCATAGGTAAATAGTCATATATAGGAAGTCCTATTTTGGTCACCGGAAAAGTTTCGGGCTCATCGGTAGTGTATAGGGAGTGCCGGTAGTGTACCGGGAGACCATCGGGAGGGGTATTTCGACCCAAGAGGCTACATGGGCTGTGGGAGAGTGAATACTAGCCCTTAGTGGGCTGGTGGAAGTCCCACACAAGGACCATGCGGCTGGGAAGAAAAGCCCAAAGAGAAAAAGGTGGAAAAAGGCAAAACGGCAAAAATAAGGAGGAGTCCTTGTCCTACTAGGATTGGAGGAGGAATCCTCCAATCCTCCTTGGTTCGGCCGACCCAAGGTCTGGATCCTTGGGAGCCAAGCCTCCTCCTTCTATCCTATTATATATACTGGAGGTTTTAGGGTTTTTGGACATAATTTTCAGCCACGTGCTTCCCGTTCCTCCAGTGCATAGTTTCTCCTCTAGATCGGATTTCCGCAGTGCTTAGGTGAAGCCCCACCGGAATAGCTCCACCACCATCACCGGAGCACCGTCATGCTTCCAGAGAACTCTTGTTCCTCTCCACTCCCTCTTGCTGGATCAAGACGGCGGAGATCGTCATCAAGCCGTATGTGTGTTGAATGCGGAGGTGCCGTCCCTTCGGCGTTAGATCGGAAGGACTGTGATCAAGATCGTGAGACAGATCGTGATGAGTTCGCGGGACGGATCGTGATGAGTTCGCAGGACGGATCGTGATTGGATCGCAGGACGGATCATGATTGGATCGCGGGACGGATCGTGATGAGATCGCGGGACGCTCGGCGATTTGGATCGCGAAGACGTTCGACTACACCAACCGCGTTGCTTAACGCTTCACGCTTAGCGATATACAAGGGTATGTAGATCCACTCTCCCTCTCGTAGATTCTCATCACCATGTATAGGTCTTGCGTGAACGTAGGAAATTTTTTGTTTCCCATGCAACGTTCCCCAACAGAAAGAAGTGGCAAGAACTAAAATATTAAAGCTTCTGGAAGCAAGTATAATCTATCCTATAGCTGATAGTAGCGGGTGAGCCCCGTTCATTGTGTCCCTAAGAAAGGAGGTATCACTGTTGTTCCTAATGATAAAAATGAACTTATTCTGCAAAGGATTGTTTTTGGCTATAGTATGCTAATTGATTTTAGAAAATTAAACAAAGCTACTAGAAAAGATCATTACCCCTTTGCCTTTTATTAATCAAATGCTTGAAAGATTATCTATGCACACACACTTTTGCTTCCTAGATGGATATTATGGTTTATCTCAAATACCAGTGTCACAATCTAATCAAGAGAAAACCACCTTCACTTGTCCTTTTGGAACCTATGCTTATAGATATATGCCTTTTGGTTTATGCAATGGACTTGCTACCTTTCAAAGATGTATGACTGCTATATTCTTTGATTTTCGTGAAAAGATTGTGGTGGTTTTCATGGATGGTTTTTTCATTTACGGAACCACTTTTGATGATTGCTTAAGCAACCTTGATCGAGTTTTGCAGAGATGTGAACGAACTAATCTCGTCTTGTATTGGGAGAAGTGCAGGTTTATGGCTAATGGAGGTATTGTCTTGGGGCATAAGATCTCCAAACGAGGTGTTGAGGTGGATACCGCTAAAGTTGATGCAATTGAGAAAATTCCATGTCCTAAAGATATCAAAGGTATTCGAAGTTTCCTTGGTCATGCTGGTTCCTATAGGAGGTTTATTATAGACTTCTCAAAGATTTCTAGGTCTCTTACTAATCTTTTTCAAAAGGATATTCCCTTTGTTTTTATGATGGTTGCATAGAAGCCTTTGAAACACTAAAGAAAGCCTTAACCACTTCACCTATTGTTCAACCACCTGATTGGAGCTTGCCTTTTTAAATTATGTGTGATGCTAGTGATCATATTGTTGTTGCTGTTTTAGGACAAAGAGTTGATAAGAAATTAAATGTTATCCATTATGCTAGCAAAACTACATACAGTGCCCAAAGAAATTATGCTAAAAGTGAAAAAGAATTTTTAGCACTCGTGTTTGCTTGTGATAAATTCAGACCTTACATTGTTGATTCCAAAGTTACTATCCACACTGATCATGCTGCTATAATATATCTCATGGAAAATAAAGATTCTAAACCTAGACTTATAAGGTGGGTTCTCTTGCTTCAAGAATTTTATTTACAGATCGTTGATAGGAAGGGAGCTGAGAACCCCGTAGCTGATAACTTGTCTAGGTTATAAAATATTCTTGATGACCCACTACCTATCTATGATAGTTTTCCTGATGAACAACTAGCTGCAATAAATGTCTCTCAAAACACTCCATGGTATGCTAACTATGCTAATTACATTGTTAATAAATATATTGCACCTAGTTTCATCTACCAACAAAAGAAAATAAATTCTTCTATGACTTTAGACATTACTTTTGGGATGACCCACATCTTTATAAAGAAAGAGTAGATGGTACTATTAGACGTTCTGTGCCTAAGCATGAACAAGAACAAATCTTACGGAAATGTCATTCTGAAGCTTATGGAGGACATCATGCTGGAGATAGAACTGGTCGTAAGGTATTACAATCTGGTTTTTACTGGCCTACTCTCTTAAAGGATGCTCGTAAGTTTGTCTCATCCCGTGATAAATGTCAAAGAACTGGTAATATCGGTAAGCGTCAAAAATGCCTATGAACCATTTGATGTTTGGTGTTTTGATTATATGGGACCTTTTCCTTCCTCTAATGGGTACACTAATATTTTGGTTGCTTTTGATTATGTCACTAAGTGGGTAGAAGCTATTCCAAGTAGTAGTGCTGATCATCATACTTCTAGTAAAATGCTTAAAGAAGTTATTTTCCCGAGGTTTGGAGTCCCTAGATACTTAATGACTGATGGTGCTTCACACTTTATTCATGGTGCTTTCCGTAAGATGCTTGCTAAGTATGATGTTAACCATAGAATTGCATCACCCTCTCATCCTCAGTCTAGTGGTTAAGTTGAACTTAGCAATAGGGAAATAAAATTGATATTACAAAAAACCATTAATAGGTCTCGAAAGAATTTGTCTAAGAAACTAGATAATGCACTTTGGGCCTATAGAACAGCGTATAAAAATCCTATGGGTATGTCTCCCTATAAGAAGGTTTACGGGAAAGCTTGTCATTTACCTCTGGAATTAGAACATAAAGCATTTTGGGCAATCAAAGAACTAAAATATGATTTCAAACTTGCCGGTAAAAAGAGGTTATTTGATATTAGCTTGTTAGATGAATGGAGAACCCAAGCTTATAAAAATGCCAATTTATTTAAACAAAAAGTTAAAAGATGGCATGACAAAAGAATCCAAAAGCGATAATTCAAAGTTAGAGAATATGTTCTATTGTACAATTCTCGTTTTAGTTTTTTGCAGGAAAACTTCTCTCCAAATGGGAGGGACCCTATGTTATTGAAGAAGTTTATCGCTCAGGAGCCATTAAGATTAATAATGACGAAGGTACCAACCCGAAGGTGGTCAATGGATAAAGAATCAAACATTATATCTCACGTACGCCTATTAATGTTGAAAGCAATGTTATCCAAACCATGACACCGGAAGAACACATAAAAGAAACCTCCCGGAATACTCCAGGATCGTGAAAATAAAGAGGTACATGCTATGGTGAGTAAATAGTCCCTGAAAAATCCGCAAAAATATTTTTTAGCAATTTTGGAATATATAAGAATATTAGGAAATAAAAAATAAACCGGAAGGTAACCGAGGAGGGCACAAAGTACAGGGCACGACTGCCATCCCTGGCTCACCCTAGTGGAGCGATCCTACCTCAGGAACCTTCCCGGCTATGTTTTCCTTTCGTTTGCTTGGTTTCCAAGAATAAATATTCTATATATATACATCCGTCTATTTTCACCACAGCATCGCGATATTTTCATCTATTCTGGTTCCGTGTTGTTTTCTTGATAGTTCTAAATCTCCATGGCTTCCTCAACCTCTCCCAAAGACAAGTTCCTTGAAAAGGTTATGAACCTGTATCTATCGGAGGTGATGAAGCACCAACAAACCATTGATATGCGTGAGGGGGCGCTCCACATCCGAGATGTTCAAGTGCCCAAGAGGACTGGAAGCGTGGAGGCCAGGCTGGAAGCTTCGGAGCAAGACATCTTCAAGTGCTAGGGTATGGTGGGACATGGACTTACTGCGAATAATGATCACGGAATTTACCCATGATCACATGCTGGATGGCCAGTCCATGAAAGACATTGTCTTCAACTTCAACGAGCAAATCAACTTTTTGCACGGTCAAATTTATAATCTCCAAAATCAAGTTTTTGAGTATGAGGCGAGATTTAAAGGTATAAGTTTAGCTGTCAATTGGAGGACTCCAGGGGCTCGTGCCTCAACTTTTGATGGTGAACACTTGCCCTAGAAACCGTAGGATAAACCCGCTACCGCCTCATCACCAACATCTTCATCATCACCACCATCAAAGAAGATCTGAGTACACGGGTATGGGCACTCCCCTTGTCTTGAGCCAAGCTTGGGGGAGGTGCCCCGGTATTGTATCACCATCACTTTCACCTTTTTCTTTCTATTTTGATCCTTAGCCTTTTCATGGTTTAGTTGAATAAAAATTTAGTATGATCTATCTTCGAGTGCTAGTTTCGTGCTCTATCTATCTATGTAATCGAGTGAGAGTTATATAATAAAGTTAATTTGAGCTTTCGCCCCTTCTACTTTCTTGTTGCAATCATGATAAATGAAAATAAATGAAAAAGATCATATGTTAAGCTTATGGTGGGTAATGACACCACAATAAAGAAAAGTATAAGTGGTAAAATTTATTGGAGATTGGCAAACATAGCATTAGTCAATGATGCAACCCATGAAAGAATTAATTAGGGAAGAGAAGATTCACATGAAAATATACTATCATGGCCATATTTTGTGATTGTGAGCCCCCATTAAATATTATATGCCAAAATAGTTCACGTTGGACAAGAAAGACAACGTAATGATTTTTGCTTGTTCACATTCACATAGAAGTTATATTGTCATAGATCCTTTAACATGTGGTGTTTACCCAATGTATTTGCTAGCCAAAAACTCCGCACTAAGTAGAGATACTACTTGTGCATCCAAAAACCCAAAACCAAAACTCATGTTTGAGATTCCACCATACCTACCTATGGATTGAATAAGATCCTTCAAGTAAGTTGTCATCGATGCATGAAAGCAATAAAAATTGCTTCCAAAAAGTGTTGGATCAATTAGTGTAATAGAAAATTGAGCGTTGCACGAACTTTTGATGGAAAGTAATGAAAGCGATGAATTGCATAATACAGTTTTCTATCACAAGAGGCAATGCAACATGACATTCTTTTGGCTAAGGGATTTGGCATAAAAACTAAAAAGCACATGACAACCTCTACTTCCCTCTACGAAGGGCCAATCTTTTACTTTTATGTACTTACTTTTATGCAAGAGTCAAAGTATTCTTCCATATTCCTTTTTATTTTTCTCCTTTGGCAAGCATCATGTGGTGAGGAAAGATCTTGGCACATATGACCAGTTGGATATGAGTGAGCATGAGTTATTATTGTCGACACCACCCTTGAGGTGCATATTTTGGGAGGCAAACTATAAGCCCCTATCTTTCTATGTGTCTGGTTGAAACTTTTTGTCCATCGGTATGCTTTAAGCGTTAGCAATCACAGAATACTACATTATGGTTAAGTATGTGGACTTGCCAAAAGGCTCCTGCATGAGATCCTTCCTGAAAATATGATGAATTTTAGTTGCAAGACTTGACTGAGAACATAGTTTGTTGGTTTCCAATAAGGTTTATGATTTATACTTCCATGTTGTGATCAATTTTTACTTTCTCATAATAAGTTGTATGACGCTTCTATGAAATAAAAAATTTATGTTAAGTTTTGTTGTTATTATAATAACAAGCATAGTGGCCCGCTCGATGCGTGGGCTAGAATTTTAGGAATGTAATTTACGTAGTCAATATATTAGCCTTCTATGTTGAGATATATATATTTTTTTTGCCTAAAGAAAAATTGGGGGCAAATTGGTTGACATTTACAAAATGATTCTTTTTCGTAAGCATAACTTCGTATTAGATATATTTACTTTTTTGGTTAAAATGTGAATATATATGTTTCATGTTAATCATGTACTTACATGGTATGCATATGACAATAACTTTACTTCTTCATTATTGAATCCATTGTGCAATTAATGTTTATTTATTTCTCAGGTCTCTCTTGCGTGTTCCTGTATTTGCAAGTTTCTTAGGAACTATGTAAAATTACACATTTACTTATTAATTACAGACTTGTGTACAATTAATATTTGCAAGTTTTGTTTTTAGGAAAATAAAATTTTGTGGTTATTTACATGCATTTCAGTAGTCCATTTCGCATTAACCACTATGCAAGGACATCTTATGGTAAAACAATTGTTCTTGCAGAAATACAATGGGCTTTAAAGTTCTTATATTTGTATGGCTCCACCAGATTGTTATTTGTTTTGTCAATTTTGCATTGCTCATCTTAATTCTTAACTCGAGATTTCACATTTGCTTTCTGGAAACATACATATGGATTTGTGTTGTATCGATAACTCATGAGCTTTTCATATTGGCGCACTAAATAATTTGTGATGGGTGTCTGTATGTGCTGTGATCGAAAAGTATTCTAGTATCTCATTCTAGAATTTTTGTTTTGAATGAGTTGCCAATATATTTCAAAGCATTATGAATATCATAGCATATTTTGAACTATATGGAGATGCCAACATGTACAGATATTAGGCAACACTCACATATTGCCATTCTGAAAGATCATACCATATTCAGATAAGTCTAAACCGTTGAACTTAGGCAAAAGGACAGTTGCATATTTTCTTTGCTTCAGCATACAAGTGCAGTGGGATACCTAAATCATAAAAGCAAGAAATATCTGATGACGGTGTCCCATTCTTTCCACTATCTAAGGCGCTCCATGGATTGAAGAATTGAACTGGCCCCAACATGTGCGTAGACAGAAAGCAACAAAGCTGATTAATTCATCCTATGCCAAGCTAACCACGCTAGCTTTTTTTGCGGGTAAAATGATGTATTACTCACACTCAAAACTCAATCAATCAATCGCAGCAAGCTCGATAGCAACCTGAGGGCCTGAGCCTAACACACACACTTAAAACTTAGGCCCGACTCATGTATTAAGTCTGCCTACTATAGCACGTATGTATGCATTTTGTTGTTGTTGAGGATGCATGTACGCATTAGCAAGCTGATGACTAATTTGTGGCTGACCAAAAATGCATATGGATGCGAAACAGCTTGGTCTAGCTAGATAATTGATTGGTCGCCGATCAAAAACACACTTGCACGTAAACTTGTCTCACACGTGAATGAACTCTTTCAGCCATAGCACATATGTACACGTATGTATGTACTTGTACGGTATAGTTAGCACGATAATTGATTTCTAACCGGCCAGAAACACACACATGCGAAACTTGGTTTTTCTCATGGGAATTCTTATGTTCGCGGAGGCGTGTGTGGCACAGGAAGAGGACTTTGATTGTAGAATTTTTTTTCAGGAAAGATCGGATAAAGAAAAACATATCTAGGAGAAACTATTGTAGGGCATACGAGGTTGGTGTCTAGTGGACTCTAATCTATTATGAAAAAAATAAAGTAATCTGCGTTTGATGTATCACGTGGTTGGCATCAAAGGGTAATGCATCGGCTTTGATTAATTACTTAAATTAGTTGATGTCAAAAGCAAGTTGAGTTTTTGTGAGAGAGACCAAGTGTGACACGTTAGCATGTTAGAAAAAAACTTAGGCATGCCACGACCCATGATTCATTAGGACAATGCTATTTATGTCACGCATACCTTTTTTATGCAATATGTTACACAAATCTAACGGTTATATAATTACAATTTTAGAAGACCCACCAGATCGAGGGCCAATATTTTCTTATTAATTTTGAATTTTCTAGACTAATTGCCTTGCCTCTAATTAACCCATCATTTACTTTTTATTATAAATAGATAAGCATGATGCTTCTATGTCCATATTTTGTTTTTATCGACACCTCTCTCTCAAACCATGTGGGCATGTTCTTCGATACGTTCATTTTGCATCATGTTTTATTACTATTATTTATAATTTTTTATACATAATAATGCTTTGGGGAGTAATTCTAATGTCTTCTCTCTCGTAATTTGCAAGGTTCACATCAAGTGGGAGAATGCCGGCAACTAGAATTAAGCACCCCGAAAAAGCACGTCATAGATACCTATTCTGCACAACTCTAATGAAGCTAAAAATTCACAGGGGATATTTTTATATTAAATAAGAATTTCTGGAGCAAAGAACTACCAGAGGGGGGCCAACAGGTGGCCACCGTCCACTAGGGCGCGCATGCCCCCCTGGCCGCACCCTGCGGAGGGTTGGTACCCAGGCCCACCTCCGGAGCCCATCTTCTGGTATATAGTCCCAATTAACCTAAAAAAAATCAGAGAAGGACTTTCGGGACGAAGAGTTGCCGCTTCGAGGCGGAACTTGGGCAGGAGCACTTTTGCCCTCCGGCGCAGCGAATCCGACAGGGGAACTTCCCTCCCGGAGGTGGAAATCGAAGCCATCGTCATCACCAACAACCTTCTCATCTTGGGGAGGCCATTCTTCATGAACATCTTCAACAACACCATCTCCTCTCAAACCCTAGTTCATCTCTTTGTACCGGAACCTCAGATTGGTACCTGTGGGTGACTAGTAGGGTTTGTTACCTTGTGTAGTTGATTACCATATGGTTTATTTGGTGGAAGATTATATGTTCAGATCCAATATGCTATTCCATACACCTATGATCTTGAGCATGCATATTATTTGTGAGTATTTACTTTTGTTCTTGAGGTCACGGGAGAAGTCATGTTGCAAGTACTCATGTGAATTTCGTATGTGTTCGATATTTTGATGATATGTATATTGTGATTCCCTTAGCGGTCTCATGTGAACATCGACTACATGACACTTCACCATCCTTTGTCCTAAGGTAATGCACTATGGAGTAGTTATTAGATGATGGGTTGCGCGAGTGACACAAACTTAAACCCTAGTTTATGCGCTACTCCGTAAGGGGCTAATTTGGGTCCGCATGTTTAATGTTATGGTTAGACTTTGTCTTAATACCTTTCTCGTAGTTGCGGATGCTGGCGAGGGGGGTAATCATAATTAGGTTGTTAGTTCAAGTAAGAACAACACATTAGCACCGGTCCACCCACATATCAAATTATCAAGGTAGCGAACACAAATCAAACGAAGATGACGAAAGTGGCTAGATGAAATTCCCGTGTACCCTCAAGAACACTTTGTTCATTATAAGAAATACTTTTGGCCTGTCCTTTGCCACAAAAGGATTGGCTAGTTGCTTCACCTTACCTATTGTTACCGTTACTTGCTCGTTACAAATTTCCTTGTTATCAAACTACTTGTTACTTACAATTTCGGTGCCTACAAAAATTACCTTGCTGAAAACCGTTATCATATCCTTCTTCTCCTCGTTGGGTTCGACACTCTTACTTATCGAAAGTACTATGATTGATCCCCTATACTTGTGGGTCATCACATGCCAAAAAGAAGTTAGCTTACGATGTGACTGATAAGGAAAGCAAAACGGTCGTGGTTTCCGAAGTGAAGTCCCATTTGGCACCGAAACTGCCCATGCCGCCAAAGGGCATAATACCTACGAAAAATGTACAACACTTTGTGGAATTTCTTGAGTGACCCCCGGCACATGTGGAGCATAGTTCATCAGACTATGACCGCTCTATTAGGAAGTCATATCAGGAACAAATTCAGCAGTCAACACATACCAGTAATAATAAAATTGGGAAAACAGTTCCCCAACTCGGAGAACAGGCAATGCAATCGATCCCCCACTCAAGGTAACCGACGGTCCGACGCTACTAGATACTTTGGTATCAGTGTTGATGAACTCCTTGGCACCGAGGAAATTTCCGTGGCTGATGTACCATGGCAATATGTCCTCGGGAATACTCTGGTCAGACCTGAGAAGGTCCGACATCTATCAACACAAATGTGAAGATTGCGTGAGTGGTACATGAACGAAGTAAATAATGGGTGTCTGATACTCATGGTGAAAGTCAAGGAAGAGCATTACTTATATGAAAACGAGCTATGCATTGAGTTTCCTAAAAAATCAGTTATATAATCCAGACTCATTGGACAAATCTATCCTTAGTTGCTCCTTTTGTAAGTGATTTCTTTCTGTAATTTAAGTCTCTAGCTCAGCTCGTTCATTGCTTGTAATTATCATCACTATATCTTTTGTACGCTATTATGGAGAATGAAGATTCTTGAATGCAAAAGAAAGAGAATCTATGGCATTGGGTTCATTGACCCATATATCATTAATGAAAAACTGATAAAAGACCACCGCAAAGACTAAGATGATAACTTGCTAAGATTTTTAAAGGCACAAAATACCAGAAGAGAAATACTATTTCCTTAAAACTTCAAGTGAGTGTTACTATCTTGTACTCCAAGTTCTATTTTGCTTACTCGCTGCTAAGTGTAGTTGATGAGTTATGCATGCTTACTTATATAAACATGCGCAGGGACCACTGGATCGTGCTAAACATGAAAGTTGGCACTAGAACTGTTGAAACCCTGAACTCACTAAGTAAAGACCCTCAAGAATACTCCAGCGTGGTTTGGATGCTCGACAGGTAATTTCAATCATTAACGCACTATAACGACCTCTTTCATTCATTTCCTGATATCAAGTAATTAATAACTCATTTATTCATTTTCTTTGCCGAGCAGGGTTTGGAAACAGTTCATCAAGTATGTTGTCGGTGAATGGAAACCGGTGCTGCGTTGGGGACGGCCCAAGGGAATTAAGTAGTACTAGCTAGGTCCGCGCATATCTTTAATTCTAGTTTCAATACCATTATCATGCTTGATTATTATCTGGCTGAATTATATTCTCGCAAAGTGCCTCAAACATGAGACTAATTTATGCACATATTACGTTTGTGAGAACATTCACATGGCGACCGAATGGTGCAGACATGTAAGACAACTTCAGGTATGTAAAATCTATTCACAATATTTTAATGATAATCTAATATATATATATATATATATATATATATATATATATATATATATATATATAGACACACACACAACTAATATATTCATATTGATCTTCTTCTTTAAAGATGGAAGACATGCGGAAGAACATCGTATCAGCGAACTGACTACGAGAAATTCAAGAGGAAATTGTGGGAGTTTTGCTTACGGAGGTCGTATATGAAAGCGGATTATACCATTGCATGTAATGATATCCAAGCTGTAGGAGAAATTGTATATATATTTATGGTTATACAAGAAATTATATTATATATGCATGAACGTGTACAATATGTAGTAGCGTAAAATACGTTTGAAATGAAAAAGAATTGAATGGAAAACACAAAATAAAAAGGAAAAATAAACCATAAACCCTAAACCCAAACAAAAAACGCAAATATCCTTAGTCTCGGTTGGTGTCACCAAGCGGCACTAAAGGTCCTCCAGTCCTCACCGCACGCTCGTGACCACGTGGAGGGTTGTGGCCAACCGGGACTAGAGGGTGGGGGCCTTTAGTCCCTACCTTTTAGTCCCGATTGGTGACCCAGGACTAAAGGCCATTGCCAACCAGGACTAAAGTCTCGTTCCCCACTAGTGTTTCTTCCATTGAATTTGATGACATCAACTATTTGTAAGTTATGCTGTTATCTTGTTTCCAATTTCTCAAGTTCTGAAGGTTTTTAATTCAAAATTATTTGGTGGGTCGTCAATTATTGTCTTTCAGTCATTTATGTGAGTAATCTTTCCCTCATAATATGCAGATCCGATACATCCCCTTATGTATCACTATCTTCTCTTGAGTTCAAAAAAGTCACTGCCTGCTATGAACATGGATCCTAAAATAATAACACATATCTATCCCTTGCAAACACGGGTTCACAACTAGTATACTAAAATTATAATTTAGAGGAAAAATAGAGAGACATGTTAAAAATTCTCAGTACAAAAAAGGTAAAACATCAGGCTTTGAATCCGTTGGATCATCTCTTTATTAATATATCACAAATTCACAGCCATTAGATTTACAAAATTGTACGTAAACAGATCATGTCCATCGGATCTTCAAAATTAAATTTAACCTAAATAGATCATAATGATTATATCCAAAAAAACGCAACTAAACAGACAACGATCGGCCGATCTAGCTAACTATGTCAAAAAAATAGACATTCCATATACCTAATCATGCCTACAATGATCGCACCCATTTGGTTTTGGTAATTGTATCTAAACCATTTATAGCCATAATATCCAAATAAGCGTACCATACTCAACTGGATTGCATTTGTTACATTATCATAATTACACTTGACATATCTCACACAAATGAATTTTAGATATGCATATTAATTATTATTTTAATCATAAATACAAGTGTGCATTTTGTCTCTTTTAACGTTGTTAGCACTGATCTCCACATACACCAATGCACTATCAGTAAAGGTATAAAAGTTTTCAGGGGTTGTTGCAGAAAAAGATGGATTATTTCTGGACCAAAATAAGCAAAGACAAAGTAGTACATATATGAGAGCACTAGTTACTAGAACCGATGCCAAACCTATGTGGGAACTGATATTTTAGGTGCAAGGTTGTTATCCAAAGTAACCCAAAAAATGTACTTCTTTGGAAAACTGCAAACTATACTTTAAATGAATATTACCCAAATATTGTTTCTACCCCGAATCCCCAAGATTGTGAGTTTAATTATTAAGTAATTAATTGATGTCTTTTTTAATTGCATTGATTAAGAGAAGACATAGGTCTTTTTTTGCTACCATAATACATTTCTGTGTTATTGTCTGGATTACTAACCTAGCAATAAACAACAACATAAGAAAACAAAAAATAGATATGATATCAATTCATTTTTGTGTTGCAGCCTAAATTACCAAACAAATAATACAAAAAGAAAATAAAAATAGAACTTGGCTCCTAATTGGAACAAATAGTTTTAGTGCAAGACTATCATTTCCATGCCGCTTGGTGTTTTGTTACTATATCGTCTCATCTTTAAACATTTATGTATACAAGGATCAACATATATGTGGCTACTTTACATGGAGTCAATATAGATGTCATTATTTTGATCAATACTTTCCAATCATTTAAGAAGAATGAAAAACATATTATTATTGGCTTTTATAATATATTTTTAACAATGTGGCTAAAAGTAACTTCGATGTATTGTTGGATTTATAAAATATTTTTAATAAACCGTGTAAAGTAGTATTTTGTAGACCAATCAATATCTGAAGAAACAAGTTGTGTATAACTCAAGAGATAACTTGAGTGGAATAACAACAACAGTATGGTGTGTATGGCCATTGGGAAACATGAAGCACATGAACTTGAATTAATATGTACAGAATTTAAAATGCACGATTCAAGCAATAAATAACAACAAGAATGGTGTTCTAATTTGTTTCTGTTATGCCACCTTGCTTAATAACGAAATAGTACGCGAAAAGGCAAATATGTATTGTACTTGAGCTAGGTGTATCTAATCATTATCCTTCGTTTGCTCCATTAGACCTCTGAAATAATTGGCACTAACCATTATGTTTTAATAATATTACATAAGCATTTTTCATCCACTGATCTGATGCAACTAATAGATCTTTTTAACTATATACTTAAACGTCGTTTGGCCAATGCTCCCCCTCCCCCCCCCCCAATTTTTTTTATTATAATCTTATGTGTACATCTAATAACAACTTTAAGGGTTGCCATTTGTGTTCTTGACTCTTTGTTCAGAAGAAATGGTAAAATAATGCCAAACAATTTGGAGAATGTTTATTTCCTGACTAGAGTGGATTCCTTTGCCACCTGAATTATCATACTGAAGCGGGTACATATTCTCCTCATGTGGTCATCAATATGGTGATTTGAATTGGTTTAGTAAGCATTATATCTGCAATTATACATGTTTAAACATATTCTCCACATGTGACTATGTTTAGCTTAACATTGCAGAGATTCATAGCCATAATATTTATTTTATATAATATGAACAGCCTAATTTGTAGAATTATTATTAAGAATCCCATACGAAAATGATGCCTCGCAGGTGCGAGGGCCACTTTGCTAGCGTGAGAAGTTACGATATGGACATAATCAGGTTATTCTGTATAACCATGCACATAATAGCAAAGGAGCATACAAATTCACACATATGCTAGAGCCTACACCAATTGATCTAGCGGACATGAGGATTGCAGTTTAATTTTTTTGCTTCGTTTAATTGACCCGTGACCATATAAACAAATTATTGACAAAATATAAACAAATGTCATAAGATGTACTATAAAATATTATCTTACAAAATATAATTTATTACAACATAGTTATATCTTTTTACACAAATAAAGGTCGTGTTACATTTTAGACATGTATCGATGCCTAAAATATTATCTATTATGTGATGCAAGGGTAAATAGGAGTACAACTCTTGCATTGGATAAGATCATAAAAATAAATACATAACAATTTTGACGGACAAAGAGATGATGTTCTCTCAATTGCGAGGGCCACCTTGCTAGTTAAGTTACAAAACACAATGGCATACATACAGACGGTCGACTGAATCTCAGTTGATTGGATCAGATACTGAAAGCTCCTACTATTCCAATCCAAAGTGCTGGACGTATGTCACGGAAGGTAGCAAGATGGGCCATGGATACTTAGCCTCGTTGCCAAGCATGAAAAGCAGCCAAGTAGCTAGTACTCCTTTATCCGCTGGCCGGTGCTGCCTATAGGCCTGATGGCGATGCAGGCATGGAATCAAACGTGCACAATCATGTCACGCCAAACCATTCTTCCTTTCCTGTAGCCACTCAACTTTGCGCGCTATCAAACGGGAATCCTACTAGCTTTCACCTTTCAGAAAGATGCCAGGGGGGGGGGGGGGGGGGGGGGGAGGGGGGGAATGCACACCTCAGTGCTTGACTTGACTCTAGCTGATATGTCGATTTCCTTTACATAAAGTCTGTCAATTATAGCAGCTTCCTAATAAGTAATCTAACAGGTCTTGCCTGCGCATGAATCTTCCATTCTTATCCTCAATCGGGCATAATGCAGGAGGAAGGTTACATATACAGTCAGATGCTGGGCTACCAACTCTGAAACAAAGCGTTAACTGAGTGTCGAGGCGGCAGAGTAAGCCAATCAACCAATCAATTGGCTTACTACTCATGGACAAGCAAATGGAGCAGCAAGGTGCCAAGAAAAATTATCCTCCTGTTCGTTCCGTTCATGTACGTGTAGTACTAATCATGCTCTGTTTGCTGACTTGTCGACTTTCATTGCAGGCCAATCTAGCAATTCTACCAATTCCTATGTTATAGAGATGGCTCAGCTGGCCAGTGAGCTCGGTGAGAAACTAGACGCCCTGAACTCATCACAGGCGCCGGCTGGCGACGGGGGCGCTTCTTGTCCCATCATCGTCGCCAAGGTCCGCGACCTCACCCGCAACGTCGACTGCGGTGAGTACGATCCTGACCACGTCGCCATCGGCCCGTACAACTACCCTCGGCCCCAGAGCAGGAGCCCGCACCTCGCCATGGAGCACGACAAGCTGACGAGTCTTGACAAGGTGCTCTCGACTGCAAGAGCCATGAGTCCTAACATGACGGTGAACGTCTACATCAATGAGCTCGCACGCCTCGAAGAACTGGTGAGGAACTGCTACGCCAACACGTTTGATGACATGACGAGTGAGCAATTTGTGCGCATGCTCCTCCTCGACGGCTGCTACATACTCTCCCGCCTCGTCGGCTTCCGAGCACAGCCCGCAGATGATGCGCCGGAGACTGTAGATGTCGGCGTCCCGTCGGCGAACAGGGCGGAGGCGCTGGCGGTGGTCCGCGACGTCTTCTACCTCGCGGAGAACCAGATACCTTTCTTCGTCCTCGAGAAGATTGGGGAGCTGACGGCTTTGGATGGTAAGGATCGTGTGATTAAAGAGATCACGAAGTATGCCCTCGCTCTCATGACAATACAGAACTATGCAGTGGCAGCGCTGGCCATAGTGTCGCCGCAGCCAACCATACCTGGCAATCTTCTCCATCTTCTTCATATGCACTTGAAGCCCGCTCCAACCTCCGTCCCGCCTGCTGCAACAGTGAGCGGCAACGATACGGTGCGCCGGTGGCGCTCGGCGACAGAGTACAGCTTCGCTGGGGTGAAGTTCAAGGGTCGTCGGTCCATGAGCGAGAAGGGCATGCGCTGCATCCTCGACGTGAAGCTGAATGGTGGCGGCGGCACGCTGGAGGTCCCTCGCCTGGACATCGACGGTGAGACATGGCGGCTGCTGCGCAACCTGATGGAGCTGGAGCAGCGGAACCGGGAGGCAGTAGGGAGCCACGTCACGGCATACTGCGTGTTCATGTCCCAGGTGGCCTGCACCCCCAAGGACGTGGAGCTCCTGTCGAAGAGAGACGTCATTGTACACGGCCACGGCAACAACGACGAGGTGGCCAAATGCTTCGCCGACCTCTGCAAGGGGATCCAATTCGACCCTGACGACCCCGACTGCAACTACCTACGGGAGACATGCAGGATTCTAGAGAAGCGGTCTCGGAGCTCCTCACGGAGGTGGATGGCATGGCTGAGGCGGAAGTACTTCAGCAACCCATGGCTTGTTATCGGGCTCCTGGCAGCTGTGGTCGGGCTAGTCTGTGAAGTCGTGCAGGCAGTGTACTCTGTTTTGAGCTACAAACAGGGATGAAGTTGGAAATACGAAGATATCGCTAGCTCCTGATAAGTTTGCGAGGCTTGTGAATGGTTCACTGGACAGCCGTGTTTAAGGGTGTAAAATAGGGGAGTTAAATACTACAAATAAAGCTATCACATACTACTAAGGTATGTTTCATGTATTTATTTATTATGAGATTCTGTTACATGTATTTATATCTGAGTGTAATTCCCTGAAGCAGAAGTGGCAGGCAAGACTTGATGAAACATGTTTGTGATATATTAATAACACAATAGTGGCTTAGGACGGCATGTATGCAAAGTGTGATGTGGATATGACCCGTGGTTTAATATCGCATAGCGCATTATTATCTTCGAAAGCTCGTTTGTGATGTGAGGCACGTCACACATGGTTACCAGGATAACCCTAGCTCTATACAAAAACAAACCCTCTTATGTGTGACACACCATCTCGTCTCGATATTTGGACGAGTTGGCACCAACATCCTTCACTCCTCCCCATTTGGTGGCGATCCATATAGCTTCTCACTACTCGCCAGATCTAAAAAGGGGGGCGGTGCAGCGAGGAGGACGCGCGTTTGTGTCGCATGCGCCGCGGGGGGGGGGGGGGGGGGAGGAGAAAGGCGATGCCATGATGTCATGATCTGTCAACACCGAATGAAAGGAGGAAGGTTAGCACAGCGGCACAACAACGAGGGAGGATCCCCTGGTTTGGGCTCATCCGGTGGTTATGCGGCAGTCCCAGATTTCATTGCCATGGCAACAACTTCCTCGGCCACCCCGAGCCACCTCCTGCCAAACCCGAGCTATCAAAGGTATAACCACTTACTCTACCGGCCTTAGTTCCAATGAAGTTGTGTATCGGACATCAAGCCATGGTATTTTCCACCTGTGATTGAATGATGAAACTTGTCATTTGGCATATACTAGGATTTGAATGATTGAACTTGTTATTTTCTATAATTAATACTGATATTTCATATGTACTAAAAGGACAATTATGGTTTGAATAATTAGGCTCTATACTAGTCGTGAACCCGTGCACTTTCATGGCATGGTTGTTTATTTTTTTGGAATATTCTTTGTACTATTCACATACCATTGTGACATGCCTTTTATTAGCCTTTTTGAACATGTTTACCACACATGTAATTCAACCATTTCATCAAAATAACTATTGAATAAATATATTTTTGTTGTTCAAACACAAAAAGAGAAGCCAAAAAGGTAGATTGCATAACCTGAGTAAATAGTGATAGCCATCCTAGTGTCGTAATGCAAGGCATAAGTGGATTAGATGGATGGACGTATCGTTTATCATTTTTGTTTTCCATGGATCATGAGTATTTATGAATTATATAATTAAGAATATATCATCCATGTATTTGATCTAGAATACTGAGCCAGTACATATATCCTTCCGCCAGTGTTGCACTAGTAGAAAACGACCCATTTGTCCCGGTTTCAGAGGCCCATTAGTTTCGGTTCTGAAACCGGAACTAAAGGATCGGGACTAAAACCCTAAATCTTTAGGCCCGGTTCTCTTACAAACCTGGACAGAAGGGGCTCCACGTGGCCGCTGCGGGGAGCCCAGGCAGGAGGACCTTTAGTCCCGGTTGGTAACACCAACCGGGACCAAAAGGCATTCACGTGTCAGCATCTGACAGTTGCTGGTTTTTTTTAGGGGGTGTTAGAGGGTTTTGGAGGGTCAATTTAGGGGTTTCATATTGTGTTAGCTAGCTAATTAATAGAGAGAAGTGTCCTCTCTTTCTCCGTTCTTGCTCGACGCTAACTACTATAGAGAGAACTTGACAAGCTAGCTAGTAAGCAAATGAAGGAATCATTAAGTACAGAAGATCCTCATGAACATATAGAGAGAGAAGTGATCGACCTCTCTTTCTCCGAAAGATTGGTTGTACAACAAGTTTTCGTATATCTATCCGACACTACTAGCTACAAATATACAATATACAATATAAGATCTCTTACAATCTCTAACATCTAATGTCAAATTCCAGATGGTATTCTCCGGTTTTATTTATGACGTGGTCAAGAAAGAATCCCGCAAATTCTTCTTCAATTGCTCGTATGCGATCATGTGGTAGGAGTTCATCCTGCATCCGTCACATCTAATTTGAAGAAGGGGGTCAATACATATATATGAATGAAACTCAACACAAATCATTGTAATAAAATAAAATTGTGAATATTATTCCTTACGCACTTCATATTGTTTTTCAGAGTAGCCCCGCTTAGGGGTCATCACGTTGTTGATGAACTCACAAACGTAGTATCCACAAAAATCATTCTCGGCTTCCTGCCACAAGCACTTTACGAGAAATAGAGTTCAATCAAACTGATAATCAAACATGATAAATAGTATTGATGAAACTAGAATCAATAGGAGATACGCGGAACTAGCTAGTAGTACTTACTTTCGGGTGTGTAAATCGCAGCTCCCTCGGCAGTGCCGGAACAATTGCGGTGAACTCTTTCCAAACCCTGCCAGACAAAGAAAATAATTACTTGATACCAGGAAATGAGAAAAACTTGCCGATATGATGCGATAATGATCGATTGAACTTACTTCTGGAGCATTTCAGTCATGTCCGCATAATCCTGGGGATCTTTTGTTTCGAGTGTAAGACGGTTACTACTCCCCGCTCAACCTTAATCTCTAGCAGAATAAAGTGGAAGCTGCGCACGCATGCATAACTCATCAATTACATTACTATAACCTCGAGTAATAAGGGAAACCGAATATGCACAAGACAGTAACACTCACTTGAAGTTGTAAGGAAAGAGTATTGTCTCTTTGTTTTGATTTGCAAGCAACGATTGTAGCAAGTTGTCCTCAGGTTGTGTGGCATTCTTTTTAACCGTATACTCATGTATGATATTTGGGTTAATGAACCCAATGTCATAGATTTGCGCTTTTCTTCATTCGACGATCTTCAATCTGCATAATATAGTGAGGATAATTATATATACATGCAATGAAAGAGCTGAGCTATATATAGAGAGACTTAATTACAGAAGTAGTACTTACAGACAGTAGCAAGTCACGATTGTTTTGTCGATGGCCTTTTGATTGTATAACTGGAATAACTCTTCAAATTCAATAGACAACTGCTCCATTCCAACGAGGTCGTGCTCCTCTTTAATTCCAATCGTCACAGTATCCTTCCCAGATTCGCGGTAGGTTTCCAAGTACCAATCATGGAATTTTTGCATCATCATTGTTAGAGGAGGAGGATCAGGTTTGACTAGAGGCTGCCTGTACCGGTATTTGAATTCGTCCACCTCCAACGGCTCAAACTGTACACCATCGCTCATGTAATCAGCAAGATTGGTATCGGGCACCATCCCCTGATGATCAGCGGCGATATCGCTACACACCTTGAGCGGGGGGCATGATTGGTTCTCCTGTTCGCCGAGCTGGGGATTTTTTTCCCCACTTCTTAGTTTTGCTAACCTTGCATCACTGGAAGTACTTCCCGACCGCCGCGCATCTTGATATGTCTTTTTAAGACAGCGAACATAGTTGGAATCCGGCGGAGGCGGTGGTGGTCGCTTCAGGGCATCGATAGTGCGCTTCACTTCCACCGAAGCTGGCTTCTCCTTCGCAGGTGGAGTTTTCTTTGCAAAATAGTTCCTCACTTGGGCACGACATATGTCCTCGGTTTCCTGCTCAGTCCTCTCATATGGTAACTTTTCCAGAGGCTTGAGAGATGGACCGTATCTGAATTGCCTCCCGCCTCTGCTTGTACTGCTAGCCGCCGGAGCGGCGGCGTCTCTCTTCCGTCCTTGCTGACGGGACGGAGGAGGAGGCGGACTGCTCCGACGTGCCGGAGTAGGCGAAGGAGGAGGCGGAGTGTCGTCATGCATCGGAGGAGCCAGAGAAGGAGGCGGAGTGCCCTGATCACTAGCCGGAGGAGGAGGAGGAGGAGGTGGAGTGCCCTCATGCGCCGGAGGGCGAGGAGGAGACGGAGGTGTCTAGTTTGGAAGCTTGATCTACTCCTTCGATGATGGACATGTACTCCTCAGAGCATGAACCAGCTTCTTCTCCCCTTCACCAGTATTGTGGTCAAGCTAAAGATCATCAAATCCCTCCATTACTTCATCCACCATCACAATAGCATAGCCATGTGGAATCGGAAGGCAGTGAAAAGTTCCGTTGGGTTGAGAAGGTGCAACATAGCCGAGAGCTGCCTTGAAAGTGAGGTTCTGGAATTTCGTCCAAAGCTCGCAATTTCAACCTCCGTGATAGTATCCACGGGGTAGCTAGGAGCCGTGAAGTCAGGCTGAATGGGCTCCGTGGAAGCCACGCTGGTTCTCCGCTGAGATGGCGGGGAAGCTTCTGGGGTAGCTTCGTGTCACTGAGATGGTTGGCCGGCAGCTCGCTGGCTCTCACCTTCCTCTAGCTTTTCTAGTCTTGCATTGAGCTTCTGCATTTTGCTCAGCTCCGCTTTCCTCTTTCTTCGTCTACTTCTGGAATCGCCTGCATCAGGCAACCCAACCTTCCACGGAACGGAGCATTCCCTAGGGCCTCAGTCAGCCCGTCCTTCTATTTGTCGGGAATGAATGTCCCTTCCTGCGCTGCGGTGATATACTTCTGAAGCTTCATGACAGGTATTGCAAGTTGCTCGTTTGTCCAACAACACTTCCCTGTTTCAGGGTCCAAAGTTCCCCTAACCTCGAAGAACCAAGCCCTTGAACGGTCTGGCCAGTTATATGTTTGTGGTTGGACCGCTTTAGCAAGCAGGTCACTCTCAGCTTTGTCCCACAACGGCCGGGCTTTGTGGTAGCCACCTGACCCCGTGTGATGGTGATACTGCTTCTTTGCAGCATTTTTCTTGTTTGTCTCTGACATTTTCTTACTCTTCTCCGATGTCTTGTAGGCCACAAATGCGGCCCACTGAACTCTTATCTTCTCAGATCGACCGATGAATTATGGAGTCTTCCCTTTGTTGACAAATTTGATTTCAACTCATTCTTCCACCTCCTGAATAGATCTGCCATCTTCTTAAGAGCACATGCCTTGACCATTTGCTCTATAATTGTCTTATTCAGATCCTCCTCTGGCGGTAGGGTGAAATTTGCCTTCAACACAGTCCAAAGATCATCTTTCTGTCTATCGGTGACATAATCACCTTCATGGGCGTCATCCTTAGGCTTATTCCATTAATTGCTGTTGATCGGGATGTTGTCCCTAACAATAGCTCTGCACTAAGGAGCAAATGCGTCCTTGTTCCGCTTTGGTTTAATCGGTAGGCCATCGTCCGCGAGTGTTGTGATCATGAACCTTTCTTCCTTGCCCAACCTTTTCTTTGGGCGTTACCGAAGTTTAGCTCGATCCTGAGGGCTATATAAAAGAAGAAATAAGAGTTAATGTATACCAAAACAATTAATGCATCAATTAGCTAGTCAACACATGCTTAATTAATATATATACCTCGCCAGACTTTGCAACATCTCCCTCCTCCGTTCGGTCACCGGAGCCGTCACCATGGTCTCCTTCTTCCGCTGGCATTTGGTGCCTGGAGCGATCATGATCATGTCCTTCCGCTGCTTCAAGACCATCGGTGTCGTTGAGATACGAAAAGAAATCACTGTTGGGGAATGTTGCATGGGAAACAAAAAATTTCCTACGCACACGAAGATCTATCCATGGTGATGAGCATTTACGAGAGGGAGAGTGGATCTACGTACCCTTGTAGATCGCTAAGCGGAAAGCGTTAAGAAACGCGGTTGGTGTAGTCGAACGTCTTCGCGATCCAAATCGTCGTGCGTCCCGCGATCCAATCACGATCCGTCCCACGATCCAATCACGATCCCTCCCGCGATCTGATCACAATCCGTCCCACGAACTTGATCACGATCCTTCCGATCTAGCATCGAACGGACGGCACCTCCGCGTTCAGCACACGTACAGCTTGATGACGATCTCCACCGTCTTGATCCGGCAATAAGTAGTGGAGAGGAAGAAGGAGTGGAGAGGCACGACACCATGATCTCCATCATCTTGATCTCCATCAACGTGTCGCCATCGGGGTTGTCGCGTCCTGCATGCTTCTACTACTATTGCTACCGTTTAGCGATAAAGTAAAGCATTACATAGCGCTTAATGATTGACACGCAGGTCATACAATAATTAAAGACAACCCTATGGCTCCTGCCGGTTGCCGTACTCATTGACATGCAAGTCATGAAATTCTATACATCACATGATCATCTCATACATCACATATATCACATCATGTAATTGGCCATATCACTTCACACATACCCTGCAAAAACAAGTTAGACATCCTCTAATTGTTGTTGCATGTTTTACCTGGCTGCTACGGGTATCTAGCAAGAACAATTCTCATGTACACAAAAACCACAACGGTCATACACTAGTTGCTTTTCAACCTTCTCAAGGACCGCCTTTGTCGAATCCGATCCAACTAAAGTGAGAGAAACTACCACCCGCAAGCCATCTAGGGAACAAGTTGTGTCAAGGGAACCGGTCTCCCGTAAGCGTACGAGTAATGTTTGTCCGGGCCGCTTCATCTCACAATACCGCTGAACCAAAACACGACCAAGGGAGGAAGCAATCTAAGCATCAACGCCCACAAACTCTTTGTGTTCTACTCGAGATCTCATCTACACATAGACCTAGCTCATGATGCCACTGTTGGGGAACGATGCATGGGAAACAAAAAATTTCCTACGCACACGAAGATCTATCCATGGTGATGAGCATCTACGAGAGGGAGAGTGGATCTACGTACCCTTGTAGATCGCTAAGCGGGAAGCGTTAAGAAACGCGGTTGGTGTAGTCGAACGTCTTTGCGATCCAAATCGCCGTGCGTCCCGCGATCCAATCACGATCTGTCCCGCGATCCAATCATGATCCGTCCCGCAATCCGATCACGATCCGTCCCACGAACTTGATCACGATCCGTCCCACGAACTTGATCACGATCCTTCCGATCTAGCGCCGAAAGGACGGCACCTCCGCGTTCAGCACACGTACAGCTTGATGACGATCTCCACTGTCTTGATCCAGCAAGAAGGAGTGGAGAGGAAGAAGAGTTCTCCAGTAGCCTAACGGCGCTCCGACGATGGTGGTGGAGCAATTCCGGCAGGGCTTCGCCTAAGCACTACAGAAAACCGATCTAGAGGAGAAACTATGCACTAGAGATTAGGGTTTGCACGTGGCTCAAATCTGGTGCCAAAAAACCCTAAAACCTCTAGTATATATAAGAGGAAGAGAGTAGGAGTCTTGGCCCTCAAAGTACCAGAAATTGGGTCGGCCAAATCAAGTGGGAGAGGTGGAATCCACCTCCAATCCTAGTAGGACTAGGATTCACCCTATTTTTTTGCCTTTTCCCACCTTTTTCTCTTTGGGCTTTTCTTCCCAGCCTCATGGGCCTTGTGTGGGATTTCCACCAGCCCACTAAGGGCTGGTATTTACTCTCCCAAAGCTCATGTAGCCTCTTGGGTCGAAATACCCCTCCCGATGGTCTCTCGGTACACTACCGGCACTCCCGGTACACTATCGATAAGCCCGGAACTTTTTCGCCGACCAAAACAGGACTTCCTATATATGAATCTTTACCTCCGGACCATTCCGGAGCTCCTCGTGACGTCTAGTATCTCATCTGGGACTCCGAACAAACTTTGGTCACCACCATACATAACTCTATACTACCGAAACGTCACCAAACCTTAAGTGTGCAGACCCTGCGGGTTCGAGAACTATGTAGACATGACCGAGACACCTCTACGGTCAATAACCAATGGCGGGACCTGGATGTCCACATTGGTTCCTACATATTCTACGAAGATCATTATCGGTCGAACCTCTATGTCAAGGATTCAGTTAATCCCGTATGATGTTCCCTTTGTTCTTTGGTATGTTACTTGCCCAAGATTCAATCGTCGGTATCTCCATACCTAGTTCAACCACGTTATTGGCAAGTCTCTTTACTCGTTCCGTAATACAAGATCCCGCAACTAACAATTAGTCACATTGCTTGCAAGGCTCATTGTGATGTTGTATTAC
Organism: Hordeum marinum; assembly: GCA_022496015.1. Lineage (NCBI taxonomy): Eukaryota > Viridiplantae > Streptophyta > Magnoliopsida > Poales > Poaceae > Hordeum > Hordeum marinum. Next base: position 525,070,022 of record CM039674.1, on the reverse strand, counting down.
CGAGTGGGCCCCGAGATACCTCTCCGTCACACGGAGTAACAAATCCCAGTCTCGATCCATGCCAACTCAACAGACACCATCGGAGATACCTGTAGAGCACCTTTATAGTCACCCAGTTACGTTGCAACATTTGATACACACAAGGCACTCCTCCGATATCCGTGAGTTGCATGATCTCATGGTCATAGGAACATATACTTGACATGCAGAAAACAGTAGCAATAAACTGACACGATCATATGCTACGTTTGTAGTTTGGGTCTTGTCCATCCCATCATTCTCCTAATGATGTGATCCCGTTATCAAATGACATCTCATGTCAATGGCTAGGAAACCTTAACCATCTTTGATCAACGAGCTAGTCTATTAGAGGCATACTAGGGACATGTTTTGTCTACGTATCCACAGATGCATCTAAGTCTCCGATCAATACAATTATAGCATGGATAATAAACGATTATCATGAACAAGGAAATATGATAATAACTAATTTATTATTGCCTCTAGGGCATATTTCCAACAGTCTCCCACTTACACTAGAGTCAATAATCTAGTTCACATCACCATGTGATTTGCATTGTTATGAATCTAACACCCAATGAGTTCTGGGGCTCGATCAAGCTTTGCATGTGATAGAGGTCTTATAGTCAACGGGTCTGCGATATTCAGATCCGTGTGTACTTTGCAAATTTCTATGTCAAACTGTAAACACTGCTACCACACTCCACTTGGTACTATTCCAAATGGCTTCTCCACTATACGTATCCAGATTGCTACTACGAGTCATCCGGCTAGGTGTTAAAGCTTGCATCGACGTGACTCTTTACGACGAACTCTTTATCACCTCCATAATCGAGAAATATCTCCTTAGTTTTTAGTTACTAAGGATAATCTTGACCGCTGTCCAGTGATCCACTCTTGGATTACTCTTGTACCCCTTGACGGACTCATGGCAAGGCACACACAGGTGCAGTACACAGCATGGCATACTATACAGAGCCTATGGCTAAGGCATAGGGGACGACATTCGTCCTTTCTCTTTCTTCTTCCGTGGTCGAGCTTTGAGTCTCACTCAACTTCATACCTTACAAAGCAGGCGAGAACACTTCTCTCTGACTAATCCATTTTGAACTCTTTCAAAATCTTGTCAAGGTATGTACTCATTGAAAGTCTTGTCAAACATCTTGATCTATCTTTATAGATCTTGATGCTCAACAATTAGGTAGCTTCATCCAGGTCTTACTTTGAAAAACTCTTTTCAAACAACTATTTATGCTCTCCAGAAATTCTACATCATTTCCGAATAGCAATATGTCAACCACATATACTTATCAGAAACTCTATAGTGCTCCCACTCACTTTATTGCAAATACAAGTTTCTCGTAAACTTTGTATAGACTCAAAAACTTTGATCACCTCATCAACGTGTATATTCCAACTCCGAGATGCTTGCTTCAGTTCACAGAAGAATCACTAAAGCTCGCATACCTTTTAGCATCCTTAGGACTGACAAAACCTTCTGGTTGTATCTCATACAACCTTTCCTTAAGGAAGGAAACGATGTTTTGGCATCCATCTGCCAGATTTCATAATTGAAAATGCAGCAACTGCTAACATAATTCCAACAGACTTTAGCATCGCTACAAGTCAGAAAGTCTCATCGCAGTCAACTCTTTGAACTTGTCGTAAACTACTTTGTAATAAGTCGAGCTTTACAAATGGTAACATTTACCATCAGCGTCTGTCTTCATTTTAAAGATCCATTTGTACTTAATGACGTACCGTCCAACGAGCAAGTCCACCAAAGTCTATACTTGGTTTTCATACATGGATCCTTTCTCGGATTTCATGGCCTCTAATCATTTGTTGGTTTCCGGGCCCATCATCGCTTCTCCATAGTTCGTAGGTTCATCGTTGTCTAGCAACATGACCTCCAAGACAGGGTTGTCGTACCGCTGAGTAGCAGTACACGTCCTTGTCGACCTACGAAGTTCGATAGTAAGTTGATCCGAAGCTTCATGATCATCATCATTAACTTCCTCTTCAACTGACGCAGGTTTCACAGAAACATCTTTCTGCGCTGCGCCACTTTCTGGTTGAAGTAAAGGTTCAATAACCTCATCGAGTTCTATTTTCCTTGTAGGTCGATAGTAACTTGATCCGAAGCTTCATGGTCATCATCATTAACTTCCTCTTCAACTGACGTAGGCTTCACAGAAACATCTTTCTGCGCTGCGCTACTTTCTGGTTCAAGCAGAGGTTCAATAACCTCATCAAGTTCTATCCTCCTCCCACTCAATTCTTTCAAGAGAAACTTTTCCTCGAGAAATGACCCAGTTTTAGCAATAAACATTTTATGCTTGGATCTGAGATAGAAGGTTCACCCAACTTGTTCTTAGGGTATTCTATAAAGATGCATTTGTCCGCTTTGGGTTCGAGCTCATTAGGTGAAAACATTTTCCACACAAGCGTCGCAGCCCCAAACATTAAGAAATGACAGCTTAGGTTTCTATCAAACCATAATTCACATGGTGTCATCTCAACGGATTTAGATGGTGCCCTATTTAAAGTGAATGTAGTTGTCTCTAATGCATAACCCCAAAAATTACAGTAACAAAAGATAAGAGACATCATAACATGCACCATATCCAATAGAGTACGACTATGACATTCGGACACACCATCACACTATGGTGTTCCAGGTGGCGTGAGTTGTGAAACAAATTTCACATTTTCTAAAGTTGTATGCCAAACTCGTAACTCGGATATTCACCTCCACGATCATATCGCAAACATTTTTATCTTCTTGTCACGATGATCTTAAACTTCACTCTGAATTTGCTTGAACCTTTCAAACGATTCAGACTTGTGTTTCATTAAGTAAATATACACTATATCTACTCAAATCATCAGTGAAGGTAAGAAAATATGATATCCATCGCACGCTACAAGACTCATTGGATTGCATACATCAACATGTATCATTTCCAATAAATTACTTGCCCGCTTCATCAAAACAGAAAACGGGATCCTTATTCATCTTGACCAAGAGGTATGGTTCGCATGTCTCAACCGACTCGAAATTGAATGAGTCCAAAGATCCATCAGCATGGAGTTTCTTCATGCGCTTTGTACCAATATGACATTTAGCGGCAGTGCCACAAGGATGTGGTACTATCATTATTAACTTTGTATCCTTTTTGGCATCAATGTTATGAACATGTGTATTACTACGATCAAGTTTCAACAAACCATTCTTTACTGGGTGCATGACCATTGAAGGTATTATTCGTGTAAACAGAATAACCATTATTCTCTAACTTAAATGAATAACCATGTTGCAATGAACATGATCTAATCATGTTCATGCTCTATGCAAAAAACACCATATAACATTTATTTAGGTTCGTCACTAATCTCGAAGGTAGAGAGAGCGTGCGATGTTGATCACATCAACCTTGGAAACATTACCAACACACATCGTCACCTCACACTTAGCTAGTTCTCCGTTTATTCGGTAGCTTTTATTTCGAGTTACTAACATTTAGCAATCGAACCGGTATCCAATACCCAGGTGCTACTAGGAGTACAAGCAAGGTACACATCAATAACACGTATATCAAAGATACTTCTGTCGACGTTGCTAGCCTTCTTATCTACCAAGTATCTAGGGTTGTTCCACTTCAGCGACCTCTCCTCATAATTGAAGCACTTAGTCTCAGGTTTGGGTTCAACTTTGGGTTGCTTCACTGGAGCAATAACTGACTTGCCATCCATGAAGTTTCCCTCTTTGCCCTTGCCCTTCTCGAAACTAGTGCTTATACTAACCATCAACACTTGATGCTCCTTCTTGATTTCTACCTTCGCGGTGTCAAACATCGTGAACAGCTCAGGGATCATTAATTCTATCCCTGGCATTTTATAGTTCATCACCAAGTTCTAGTACCTTAGTGAAAGTGACTTGGAGAACTATATCAATCACTATCTTATCTGGAAGATGAACTCCCACTCGATTCAAGCGATTGTAGCACCCAGACAATCTGAGCACATGCTCAACAATTGAGCTATTCTCGTTCATCTTGCAGGCAAAGAATCTTGTTGGAGATCTCACATCTCACAACACGGGCACGAGCCTGAGATCCTAATTTCAGCTCTTAGAACATCTCATATGTTCTGTGACGTTCAAAACGTTTCGAAGCCTCAATTCTAAGCCGTAATGCATGATGCACTTAAACTATCAAGTAGTCATCAGCACATACCTGTCAGATGTTCACAACATCTATAGACGACGCTAGAGGGGTTGGCGCACCGAGCGGTGCATTAAGGACATAAGCCTTCTGTGCAGCAACGAGGACAATCCTCAGATCACGGATCCAATCCGCAATATTGCTACCATCATCTTTCAACTCTATTTCTCTAGGAACATAAAAATTCAAGGGATCTACAACGCGAGCAAGTAATCTACAACATAATTTGCAAAGACACTACTGACTATGTTCGTGATAATGAGTTCAATTAATCATATTACTTCAGAACTCCCACTCAAATTGACATCCCTCCGGTCATTTGAGTGATACATGATCCAAATTCACCAACTCAAGTCCGATCATCACGTGAGTTGAGGTGGTTACAATGGTGAACATCATCATGTTGATCATATCTACTATATGACTCATGTTCGACCTTTCGGTCTCTTGTGTTCCGAGGCCATGTCTGTACATGCTAGGCTCGTCAAGTTTAACCCGAGTGTTCTGCGCGTGCAACACTAGCTTGCACCCGTTGTATGTGAACATAGTCTATCACACCCGATCATCACGTGGTGTCTCAACACGAAGAACTTTCGCAACGGTGCACACTCGGGGAGAACACAATTTATCTTGAAATTCAAGTGAGGGATCACCTTATAATGCTACCATCGTACTAAGCAAAACAAGGTGCATAAAAGGATTCACATCACATGCAATTCATAAGTGACATGATATGGCCATGAACTTGTGCTTTAGATCTCCATCTTGAAAGCACTGGCATGATCTCCATCGTCACCGGCACGACACCATGATCTCCATCATCTTGATCTCCATCAACGTGTCGCCATCGGGGTTGTCACTGTTGGTAATATGCCCTAGAGGCAATAATAAATTAGTTATTATCATATTTCCCTGTTCATGATAATTGTTTATTATCTATGCTATAATTGTATTGATCGGAGACTTAGATACATGTGTGGATACATAGACAAAACCATGTCCCTAGTATGCCTCTAATAGACTAGCTCGTTGATCAAAAGATGGTTAAGGTTTCCTAGCCATGGACATGAGATGTCATTTGATAACGGGATCACATCATTAGGAGAATGACGTGATGGACAAGACCCAAACTACAAACGTAGCATATGATCGTGTCAGTTTATTGCTACTGTTTTCTGCATGTCAAGTATATGTTCCTATGACCATGAGATCATGCAACTCATGGACATCGGAGGAGTGCCTTGTGTGTATCAAACGTCGCAACGTAACTGGGTGACTATAAATGTGCTCTACAGTTATCTCCGATGGTGTGTGTTGAGTTGGCATGGATCGAGACAGGGATTTGTTACTCCGTGTGACGGAGAGGTATCTCGGGGCCCACTCGGTAATACAACATCACGACAAGCCTTGCAAGCAATGTGGCTAAGTGTTAGTCACGGGATCTTGTATTACGGAACGAGTAAAGAGACTTGCCGGTAACGAGGTTGAACTAGGTATGGAGATACCCACGATCGAATCTCGGGCAAGTAACATACCGAAGAACAAAGGGAACGTTATACGGGATTAACTGAATCCTTGACATAGAGGTTCGACCGATAAAGATCTTCGTAGAATATGTAGGAAACAATGTGGACGTCCAGGTCCCGTCATTGGTTATTGACCGTAGAGGTGTCTCGGTCATGTCTACATAGTTCTCGAACCCGCAGGGTCTGCACACTTAAGGTTCAGTGACGTTTCGGTAGTGTAGAGTTATGTATGGTGGTGACCAAAGATTGTTCGGAGTCCCGTATGAGATCCCGGACGTCACGACGAGCTCCGAAATGGTCCGGAAGTAAAGATTCATATATATGTAGTCCCAGTTTGGTTTCCGGAAAGGTTTCGGGCTCATCGGTAGTGTACCGGGAGGCCTCCGGGAGGGGTTCTTCGACCCTAGAGGGACCATGGGCTGTGGGAGAGTATTAACCAGCCCTTAGTGGGCTGGTAAATCAGCCACAAAATGCCCATGGCGCAGGGAGAGAAAAACGCTAAGGAAAAGGTGAAAAATCAGCCAATAGGAGGCAATCCTACTCCAACTAGGATTGGAGGTGAAGTAGGATTGCTTCCCACCACCTATTTCGGCTGAACCAAAGGCCTTGGCTGCCTCTCCTCTCCTCTCCTCCTATATATACTAGTGGAATAGCTAGGGTTTGGCTAACAATTGCAGCCATGTGCTACCCGTTCCACCGGTGTTCCTCTAGATTGGTTTTCCGCAGTGCTTAGGCGAAGCCCTGCCGGAATTGCTCCACCACCATCACCGGAGCGCCGTCACGCTGCCGGTGAACTCTCTCTCCTCTCCACCTCCTCTTGCCGGATCAAGACAGTGGAGATCGTCATCAAGCTGCACGTGTGCTGAACGCGGAGGTGCCGTCCGTTCGGTACTAGATCAGAAGGATCGTGATCAAGGCCACGAGACGATTCGTGATGAGATCGCGTGACGAATCGTGACGAGATCGCGGGACGTATCATGATGAATCGCGGGACATATCGTGACGAGATCGCGGGATGGATCGTGATAGGTTCACGGGACGAATCGTGATTAGATCGCGGGACGGCTCGTGATGAGATCGCAGGACGCTCGGCGATTTGGATCACGAAGATGTTTGACTACATCAACCGCGTTTCTTAACGCTTCCCGCTTAGCGATCTACAAGGGTACGTAGATCCACTCTCCCTCTCGTAGATGCTCATCACCATGGATAGGTTTGCGTGTGCGTAGGAAATTTTTTGTTTCCCATGCGACGTTCCCCAACAGTGGCATCATGAGCTAGGTTGATGGTTCGATGAGATCTCAAGTAGAACACAAAAGGTTTGTGGGCGTTGATGCTTAGATTGCTTCCTCCCTTGGTCGTATTTTGGTTCAGCGGGATTGTGAGATGAAGCGGCCCGGACCAACATTACTCGTACGCTTACGAGAGACCAGTTCCCTCGACACAACTTGTTGCCTAGATGGCTTGCGGGTGACAGTTTCTCTCACTTTAGTTGGATCAGATTCGACAAAGGCGGTCCTTGAGAAGGTTGAAAAGCAAACTAGTGTATCACCGTTGTGGTTTATGCGTAGGTGAGAATTGTTCTTGCTAGATACCGGTAGCAGCCACGTAAAACATGCAACAACAATTAGAGGACGTCTAACTTGTTTTTGCAGGGTATGTTGTGATATGATATGGCCAATTACATGATGTGATATATGTGATGTATGAGATGATCATGTGATGTATAGATTATCACGACTTGCATGTCGATGAATACGGCAACCGGCAGGAGCCATAGGGTTGTCTTTAGTTATTGTATGACCTGCGTGTCAATCATTAAGCTCTATGTAATGCTTTACTTTATCGCTACGGTAGCAATAGTAGTAGAAGCATGCAGGGCGTGACAACCCCGATGGCGACACGTTGATGGAGATCAAGATGATGGAGATCATGGTGTCATGCCGGTGACGATGGAGATCATGCCGGTTCCTTCATGATGGAGATCAAAAGCACAAGATCATGGCCATATCATGTCACTTATGATTTGCATGTGATGTTAATCCTTTATGCACCTTGTTTTGTTTAGGACGACGGTAGCATTATAAGGTGATCCCTCACTTAATTTCAAGATAAATTGTGTTCTCCCCGAGTGTGCACCATTGCGAAAGTTCGTCGTGTTGAGACACCACGTGATGATCGCGTGTGATAGACTCTACGTTCACATACAATGGGTGCAAGCCAGATTTGCACGTGCAGAACACTCGGGTTAAACTTGATGAGCCTAGCATGTACAGACATGGCCTCGGAACACAAGAGACCGAAAGGTCGAACATGAGTCATATAGTAGATATGATCAACATGATGATGTTCACCATTGCAGCCACCTGAACTCACGTGATGATCGGACTTGAGTTGGTGAATTTGGATCATGTATCACTCGAATGATCTAAGGGATGTCAATTTGAGTGGGAGTTCTTAAGTAATATGATTAATTGAACTCATTATCATGAACATAGTCAAAGTGTCTTTGCAAATTGTGTTGTAGATTACTAGCTCACGCTGTAGCTCCCTTGTATTTTTATATGTTCCTAGAGAAATAGAATTGAAAGATGATGGTAGTAATATAGCGGACTGGGTTCGTGATCTAAGGATTGTCCTCATTGCTGCACAGAAGGCTTATGTCCTTAATGCACCGCTCGGTGCGCCAACCCCTCTAGCGTCGTCTGTAGATGTTGTGAACATCTGACAGGCACGTTCTGATGACTACTTGATAGTTTAGTGCGTCATGCGTTACGACTTAGAATTGAGGCTCCAAAACGTTTTGAACGTCACGGAACATATGAGATGTTCTAGGAGCTCAGATTGTGATCTCAGGCTCGTGCCCGTGTTGCGAGATATGAGATCTCCAACAAGATTCTTTGCCTGTAAGATGAAGGAGAATAGCTCAATCGTTGAGCTTGTACTCAGATTGTCTGGGTACTACAATCGCTTGAATGAAGTGGGAGTTGATCTTCCAGATAAGATAGTGATTGATATAGTTCTCCAAGTCACTGTCACTAAGCTACTAGAACTTGGTGATGAACTATAAATTGCCAAGGATAGAAATAATGATTCCTGAGATGTTCACGATGTTTGACACCGCGAAGGTAGAAATCAATAAGGAGCGTCAAGTGTTGATGGTTAATCAAAACCACTAGTTTCAAGAAGGGCAAGAGCAAGGAGGGAAACTTCATGGATAGCAAGTCAGTTGCTGCTCAAGTGAAGCAACCCAAAGTTGAACTCAAACCCGAGACTTAGTGCTTCTGTTATGAGGTGAGCGGTCGCTGAAGCGGAACAACCCTAGATACTTGGTAGAAAAGAAGGCTGGCAACATCGACAGAAGTATATTTGATATACGAATTATTGATGTGTACCTTGCTAGTACTCCTAGTAGCACCTGGGTATTGGATACCGGTTCGGTTGCTAAATGTTAGTAACTCAAAATAAAAGCTACGGGATAAACGGAGAACTTGCTAAGGGTGAGGTGACGATATGTGTTGGAAATGTTTCCAAGGTTGATGTGATCAACATCGCATGCTCTCTTTACCTTCAGGATTAGTGACGAACCTGTATAAATGTTATTTGGTGTTTTGCGTTGAGCATGGACATGATTAGATCATGTTTGTTGCAATACTGTTATTCATTTTAAGCTAGAGAATAATGGTTATTCTGTTTACATGAATAATACCTTCAATGGTCATGCACCCAGTGAGAATGGTTTGTTGAAATCTTGATCGTAGTAATACACATGTTCATAACATTGATGTCAAAAGATACAAAGTTAATAATGATAGTACCACATATTTGTGGCATTGCCGCAGAATGTCATATTGGTATAAAGCGCATGAAGAAACTCCATGCTAATGGATCTTTGGACTCATTCGATTTCGAATCGGTTGAGACATGCGAACCATGCCTCTTGGGCAAGATGACTAAAGGACCCCGTTGGATGGAGCGGGCAAGTGATTCATTGGAAATGATACATGTTGATGTATGCAATCTAGTGAGTCTTGTAGCATGCAGTGGATATCGTTATTTTCTTACCTTCACTCATCATTTGAGTAGATATAGTGTATATTTACTTAATGAAACACAAGTCTGAATCGTTTGAAAGGTTCAAGCAAATTCAGAGTGAAGTTTAAAATCATCGTGACAAGAAGATAAAAATGACTGTGATATGATCGTGGAGGTGAATATCTGAGTTACGAGTTTGGCCTACAACTTAAGACAATGTGAAATTTGTTTCACAACTAAACGCCACCTGGAACACCATAGTGTGATGGTGTGTCCGAACATCATAGTCATGCTCTATTGGATATGGTGCATACTGTGATGTCTCTTATCGTTTTGCTACTGTAATTTTGGGGTTATGCATTAGAGACAACTACATTCACTTTAAATAGGGCATCATCTAAATCCGTTGAGATGACACCGTCTGAATTATGGTTTGATAGAAACCTAAGATGTCATTTCTTCATATTTGGGGCTGCGACACTTGTGTGGAAAATGTTTTCGGCTAATGAGGTCGAACCCAAGGCGGACGAATGCATCTTCATAGAATACCCTAAGATTAGTTGGGTGAACCTTCTATCTCAGATCCTAGTGCAAAGTGTTTGTTGCTTAAACGGATCCTTTCTCGAGGAAATGTTTCTCTCGAAAGAATTGAGTGGGAGGAAGATAGAACTTGATAAGGTTGTTAAACGTTTGTTCAACCAGAGAGTAGCGCAGCGCAAAAAGATATTTCTATGAAGCCTACGTTAGTTGAAGAGGAAGTTAATGATGATGATCATGAAGCTTCAGGATCAAGTTACTATCGAACATCATAGGTCGACAAGGATGTGTACTGCTCCTAAGTGGTACGACAACCCTGTCTTGGAGGTCATGTTGTTGGACGACGATGAACCTACGAGCTATGGAGAAGCGATGATGGGCCTGGATTCCGACAAATGGTTGGAGGCCATGAAATCCGAGATAGGATCCATGTATGAAAACCAAGTATAGACTTTGGTAGACTTGCTCGTTGGACGGCAGGTCGTTGAGTACAAATGGATCTTTAAAATGAAGACAGACGCTGATGGTAATTGTCACCATTTGTAAAGCTCGACTTGTTGCAAAGATGTTTGTGACAAGTTCAAGGAGTTGACTGCGATGAGACTTTCTCACTCGTAGAGAAGCTAAAAGTCTGTTGGAATTATGTTAGCAGTTGCTGCATTTTTCAATTATGAAATCTGGCAGATGGATGAGAAAACATCGTTTCCTTAACGGTTTACTTGAGGAACGGTTGTATGTGATACAACCATAAGGTTTTGTCAGTCCTAAGGATGCTAAAAGGTGAGCAAGCTTCTGTGATCCTTCTATGGACTGGAGCAAGCATCTCAGAGCTGGAATATACGCTTTGATGAGTTGATCAAAGTTGTTGAGTTTATACAAAGTTTACGAGAAACTTGTATTTGCAATAAAGTGAGTGGGAGCACTATAGAATTTCTGATAAGTATATGTGGATGACATATTGTTGATCGGAAATAATGTAGGATTTCTGGAAAGCATAAACAGTTATTTGGAAAGTGATTTTCAAAGTAAAACCTGGATAAAACTACCTAATTGTTGAGCATCAAGATCTATAGAAATAGATCAAAGATGACTTGATGAGACTTTCAGTGAGTACATACCTTGACAAAGATTTTGAAAGAGTTCAAAATGGATCAGTGAGAGAAAGAGTTCTCGCCTGATTTGTAAGGTGTGAAGTTGAGTGAGACTCAAAGCTCGACCACGGCAGAAGAAAAAGAAAGGGCGAACGTCGTCCCCTATGCCTTAGCCATAGGCTCTGTATAGTATGCCATGCTGTGTACCGCACCTGTATGTGCCTTGCCATGAATCTGTCAAGGGGTACAAAAGAGATCCAGAAGTGGATCACTGGACAGCGGTCAAGATTATCCTTAGTAACTGAAAGACTAAGGAGATGTTTCTCGATTATGGAGGTGATAAAGGGTTCGTCGTAAGGAGTTACGTCGATGCAAGCTTTAACACTAATCGAGATGACTCGTAGTAGCAATCTGGATACGTATAGTGGAGCAGCCATTTGGAAAAGTACCAAGTGGAGTGTGGTAGCAGTGTTTATGGTTTGACATAGAGAATTTCAAAGTACACATGGATCTGAATGTTACAGACCCATTGACTATAAGACCTCTCTCACATGCAAAGCATGATCGAGGCCCAGAACTCATTGGGTGTTAGATTCACATGGTGATGTTAACAATGCGAATCACATGGTGATGTGAACTAGATTATTGACTCTAGTGCAAGTGGGAGACTGTTGGAAATATGCCCTAGAGGCAATAATAAATTAGTTATTATCATATTTCCTTGTTCATGATAATTGTTTATTATCCATGCTATAATTGTATTGATCGGAGACTTAGATACATGTGTGGATACATAGACAAAACCATGTCCCTAGTATGCCTCTAATAGACTAGCTCGTTGATCAAAAGATGGTTAAGGTTTCCTAGCCATGGACATGAGATGTCATTTGATAACGGGATCACATCATTAGGAGAATGACGTAATGGACAAGACCCAAACTACAAACGTAGCATATGATCGTGTCAGTTTATTGCTAGTGTTTTCTACATGTCAAGTATATGTTCCTATGACCATGAGATCATGCAACTCACGGACATCGGAGGAGTGCCTTGTGTGTATCAAACGTCGAAACGTAACTGGGTGACTATAAATGTGCTCTACAGTTATCTCCGATGGTGTCTGTTGAGTTGGCATGGATCGAGACTGGGATTTGTTACTCCGTGTGACGGAGAGGTATCTCGGGGCCCACTCGGTAATACAACATCACAACAAGCCTTGCAAGCAATGTGGCTAAGTGTTAGTCACGGGATCTTGTATAATGGAACGAGTAAAGAGACTTGCCGGTAACGAGGTTGAACTAGGTATGGAGATACCGACGATCGAATCTCGGGCAAGTAACATACCGAAGAACAAAGGGAACGTTATACGGGATTAACTGAATCCTTGACATAGAGGTTCGACTGATAAAGATCTTCGTAGAATATGTAGGAACCAATGTGGACGTCCAGGTCCCACCATTGGTTATTGACCGTAGAGGTGTCTCGGTCATGTCTACATAGTACTCGAACCCGCAGGGTCTGCACACTTAAGGTTCGGTGACGTTTCGGTAGTGTAGAGTTATGTATGGTGGTGACCAAAGGTTGTTCGGAGTTCCGTATGATATCCCGGACGTCACGAGGAGCTCCGAAATGGTCCGGAAGTAAAGATTCATATATAGGAAGTCCCAGTTTGGTTTCCGGAAAGGTTTCGGGCTCATCGGTAGTGTACCGGGAGTGCCGGTAGTGTACTGGGAGGCCCCTGGGAGGGGTTCTTCGATCCTAGAGGGACCATGGGCTGTGGGAGAGTATTAACCAGCCCTTAGTGGGCTGGTAAATCAGCCACAAAAGGCCCATGGCGCAGGGAGAGAAAAACGCTACGGAAAAGGTGAAAAATCAGCCAATAGGAGGCAATCCTACTCCAACTAGGATTGGAGGTGAAGTAGGATTGCTTCCCACCTCCTATTTCGGCAGAACCAAAGGCCTTGGATGCCTCTCCGCTCCACTCCTCCTATATATACTAGTGGAATAGCTAGGGTTTGGCTAACAATTGCAGCCACGTGCTACCCGTTCCACCGGTGCTCCTCTAGATTGGTTTTCCGCAGTGCTTAGGCGAAGCCCTGCCGGAATTGCTCCACCACCATCACCGGAGCGCCGTCACGCTTCCGGTGAACTCTCTCTCCTCTCCACCTCCTCTTGCTGGATCAAGACGGTGGAGATCGTCATCAAGCTGCAGGTGTGCTGAACGCGGAGGTGTCGTCCGTTCGGTACTAGATCGGAAGGATCGTGATCAAGGCCACGAGACGATTCGTGATGAGATCGCGTGATTAATCGTGATGAGATCGTGGGACGTATCATGATGAGATCGCGGGACGGATCGTGACGAGATTGTGGGACGGATCGTGATGAGTTCACGGGACGGATCGTGATTGGATCGCGGGACGGCTCGTGATGAGATCGCAGGACGCTCGGCGATTTGGATCGCGAAGATGTTTGACTTCATCAACCGTGTTTCTGAATGCTTCCCGCTTAGCGATCTACAAGGGTACGTAGATCCACTCTCCCTCTAGTAGATGCTCATCACCATGGATAGGTTTGCGTGTGCGTAGGAAATTTTTTGTTTCCCATGCGACGTTCCCCAACAGTCACGCCCTACATGCTTATACTACTATTGCTACCGTTTAGCGATAAAGTAAAGCATTACATCGCGCTTAATGATTGACACGCAGGTCATACAATAAGTAAATACAACCCTATGTCTCCTGCCGGTTGCCGTACTCATTGACATGCAAGTCGTGAAATTCTATACATCACAAGATCATCTCACACATCACATATATCACATCATGTAATTGGCCATATCACTTCACAACATACCCTCCAAAAACAAGTTAGACGTCCTCTAATTGTTGTTGCATGTTTTACGTGGATGCTATGGGTATCTAGAAAGAACAATTCTCATCTACACAAAACCCACAACGGTGATACACTAGTTGCTTTTCAACCTTCTCAAGGACCGCCTTTGTCGAATCCGATCCAACTAAAGTGAGAGAAACTGCCACCCGCAAGCCATCTAGGCAACAAGTTGTGTCAAGGGAACCGGTCTCTCATAAGCGTACGAGTAATGTTGGTCCGGGCCGCTTCATCTCACAATACCGCTGAACCAAAACACGACCAAGGGAGGAAGCAATCTAAGCATCAACGCCCACAAACTCTTTGTGTTCTACTTGAGATCTCATCTACACATAGACCTAGCTCATGATGCCACTGTTGGGGAACGTTGCATGGGAAACAAAAAATTTCCTATGCACACGAAGATCTATCCATGGTGATGAGCATCTACGAGAGGGAGAGTGGATCTACGTACCCTTGTAGATCGCTAAGCGGGAAGCGTTAAGAAACGCGGTTGGTGTAGTCGAACATCTTCGCGATCCAAATCGCCGTGCATCCCGCGATCCAATCACGATTTGTCCCGCGATCCAATCACGATCCGTCCCACGATCCGATCATGATCTGTCCCACGAACTTGATCACGATCCGTCCCACGAACTTGATCACGATCCTTCCGATCTAGCGCCAAACGGATGGCACCTCCGCGTTCAGCACACGTACAACTTGATGACGATCTCCACCGTCTTGATCCATCAAGAAGGAGTGGAGAGGAAGAAGAGTTCCTCGGCAGCCTATCGGCGCTCCGGCGATGGTGGTGGAGCAATTCTGGCAGGGCTTCGCCTAAGCACTGCAGAAAACCGATCTAGAGGAGAAACTATGCACTAGAGATTAGGGTTTGCACGTGGCTGAAATCTGGTGCCAAAAAACCCTAAAACCTCTAGTATATATAAGAGGAAGAGAGGAGGAGTATTGGCCCTCAAAGTACCAGCAATTGGGTCGGCCAAATCAAGTGGGAGAGGTGGAATCCACCTCCAATCCTAGTAGGACTAGGATTCACCCTATTTTTTTTGCCTTTTTCCACCTTTTTCTCCTTGGGCTTTTCTTCCCAGCCTCATGGGCCTTGTGTGGGATTTCCACCAGCCCACTAAGGGCTGGTATTTACTCTCCCACATCCCATGTAGCCTCTTGGGTCGAAATACCCCTCCCGATGGTCTCCCGGTACACTACCGGCACTCCCGGTACACTACCGATAAGCCTGGAACTTTTCCGGCGACCAAAACAGGACTTCCTATATATGAATATTTACATCCGGACCATTCCGGAGCTCCTCATGACGTCTAGGCTCTCATATGGGACTCCGAACAAACTTCGTTCACCACCATACATAACTCTATACTACCGAAACGTCACCAAACCTTAAGTGTGCAGACTCTGCGGGTTCGAGAACTATGTAGACATGACCGAGACACCTCTACGGTCAATAACCAATGGCGGGACCTAGATGTACACATTGGTTCCTACATATTCTACGAAGATCGTTATCAGTCGAACCTCTATGTCAAGGATTCAGTTAATCCCGTATGATGTTCCCTTTGTTCTTCGGTATGTTACTTGCCCGAGATTCGATCGTCGGTATCTCCATACCTAGTTCAACCTCGTTATCGGCAAGTCTCTTTACTCATTCCCTAATACAATATCCCGCAACTAACAATTAGTCACATTGCTTGCAAGGCTCATTGTGATGTTGTATTACCCAGTGGGCCCCGAGATACCTCTCCGTCACACGGAGTAACAAATCCCAGTCTCGATCCATGCCAACTCAACAGACACCATCGAAGATACCTGTAGAACACCTTTATAGTCACCCAGTTACGTTGCAACATTTGATACACACAAGGCACTCCTCCGATATCCGTGAGTTGCATGATCTCATGGTCATAGGAACATATACTTGACATGCAGAAAACAGTAGCAATAAACTGACACGATCATATGCTATGTTTGTAGTTTGGGTCTTGTCCATCCCATCATTCTCCTAATGATGTGATCCCGTTATCAAATGACATCTCATGTCAATGGCTAGGAAACCTTAACCATCTGTGATCAACGAGCTAGTCTATTAGAGGCATACTAGGGACATGTTTTGTCTATGTATCCACACATGCATCTAAGTCTCCGATCAATACAATTATAGCATGGATAATAAACGATTATCATGAACAAGGAAATATGATAATAACTAATTTATTATTGCCTCTAGGGCATATTTCCAACAATCACCTCCGCCTCGTATTATGTCCCCAACAACTTTTCTTGTTCCAAGTCTCTTTCATCCATAGTTTCTGCAAAATTAAGACATGGCAATTAATATACTTCTCTACGTTTTGGGGTGGCCTTGACAACGCTTTCAGGGTTAGGCGTGGCCCTCGACGCTTCTAGGGTTTGGTTGGGCCAGAGGGCCAGGATTCTCTTAACCTTTTAGGGATTTAACAAAATGGCACCATTCTGGATGTGAAGAAAATGATCCATATTTTTCCTGATCTCATCTACCCTTCTATATGTCACGTTGTCTAGTGTGAAAGGATTCAAGGAAACCATGGCTTCATCATTAGCCAGAAGTAATAGGCGCATATGGTACGAAGCTCTCCAAAATTGTTTTGAAACGGAGTCCCGGATAGGATAATTGGATTTTTGGTACGAAGTTCAGCAAGAGCCTTCCGAATATCACTATTTGGGAGGTCATTGCAAAAATTCGTATCGAAACGTGAATTATTCTATTTTGAAGTCCACTCCCATGATGTTTATAAAAGCTTTTTAGTTGATTCTTTTTGGAACTTCACTCCCACAAATGTTTCGAAAGTAATTAAAAAGCACTTCAAATGAACTCTGAAAAGGTTGAAAGTTGGCATGGTATCATCATTTCACCCACATAGCATGTGCTAAAAAATTGAAAGGGTTACGGCAAAAAGTGGATGCACTTCGTGTACAAAATGGACAATCTCTTTCGAAGTATCACGGTTTCGGACGAAAACTCATCTGTTACAAAGGGATTTCATTTTTTTGAACTTATTTGAACTCCATACTTTTTGTGTGTCCAAAATGCACCATTCAAAGCCACATCATCAATTTCAACCCTTGCTGACTTGATCATTTGGTATTTTTCATGCACCTACTAATTTGTTGAGCTAAATGACCCTAAAATTGGAAAGCACTCCAAATGAACTCTGAAAAGGTTGAAAGTTGGCATGGTATCATCATTTCACCCACATAGCATGTGCTAAAAAGTAGAGAGGGTTACAGCAAAAACTTGATGCACTTTCTGTACAAAATGGACAATCTATTTTGAAGTATCAGAGTTTGGGACGAAAACTCATCTGTTACAAAGGGATTTCATTTTTTTGAACTTATTTCCACTCCATACTTGTTGTCTGTTCAAAATGCACCATTCGAACCCACATCATCAATTTTCAACCCTTTCTGACTTGATCATTTGATACTTTCATGCACTTACTGATTTTTTGAGCTAAATGACCCTGATATTGAAAAGCACTTCAAATAAACTCTGAAAAGGTTGAAAGTTGTCATGGTACCATAATTTCACCACATAGCATGTGATAAAAAGTTGAGAGGGTTACGGGAAAAACTGGATACACTTCGTGTACAAAATGAACAATCTCTTTCGAAGTATCATGGTTTGGGACGAAAACTCATCTGTTACAAAGGGATTTCATTTTTCTGAACTTATTTGAACTTCATACTTTTTGTGTGTTCAAAATGCACCATTAAAAGCCACATCATCAATTTTCAACCCTTTCAGACTTGATCATTTGGTATTTTTCATGCACTTACTGATTTTTCTGAGCTAAATAACCCTGAAATTGAAAAGCACTTCAAATGAACTCTGAAAAGGTTGAAAGTTGGCATGGTATCATCATTTCACCCACATAGCATGTTATAAAAAGTTGAGAGGGTTACAGGAAAAACTGGATGCACTTCGTGTACAAAACGGACAATCTCTTTCGAAGTATCAGGGTTTCGGACGAAAACTCATGTGTTACAAAAGGCATTGCATTTCTTCACATGTAACTGCAATGATATAGTTGTGGAGAGAAAGTCTTCACATTTTTTCACTTGTGTCCTTTTCATATTGCACCGTAACCATGGATAATCTTCATCGTTTAACAGGGTGCTTGGGTCAGCCTTGACTTTGAAGGGAGGAATTTCATGAAACTTTTCATAATCTTGAGACATGTCTGTCTTGCCCTCCAATCCCACGATGTCTCTTTTTCTTGAGAGAACTATGTGGCATTTTGGCTCACCGTATGATGTATTCGCTTCCTTATCTTTTCTTTTTTCTCAGTTTGGTAGAGATGTCCTTCACATAGAGAACTTGCGCCACATTATTGGCTAGGACGAATGGTTCGTCTGTGTACCCAAGATTGTTCAGATCCACTGTTGTCATTCCGTACCGTGGATCTTCCTGTACCTTGCCTCTTGACAGATTGGCCCATTTGCACTGAAACGAAGGGACCTTGAAATCATGTCCTTAGTCAAGTTCCCATATGTCCACTACGTAACCATAATATGTGTCCTTTCCCCTCTTGGTTGCTGAATCAAAGCGGACACCACTGTTTTGGTTGGTGCTCTTATGATCCTGGGCAATCGTGTAAAATGTATTCCTATTTATCTCATACCCTTTGTAAGTCATTACAGTCAAAGATGGTACCCTGGCCAACGAGTATAGCTCATGAGAAACAGTGTTGCCAACCAACTACCAAAAGTCCTGATGTGTTCACATGTAATCCAGTCGTCACGCTGCTCTGGGTGTTTGGAGCACAGAATATTCTTGTGTTCATCGACATACGGGGTCACCAAGGTAGAACTCTGTAGAACTATGTAGTGTGCTTGAGACCAAGAATGCATGTCCCTACATATTATTGAGTCTGCTCCTAGCATGCCTTTTCCAGCCAGTCTCCCCTCATATCGTGATTGAGGGAGACCAATCTTCTTAAGATCAGGAATGAAGTCAACACAAAATCCAATGACATCCTCTGTTTGATGGCCCATGGAGATGCTTCCTTCTCGCCTAGCACGGTTACGAACATATTTCTTTAAGTCTCTCATCAACCTCACAAAGGGGAACATATTGTGTAGAAATACAGGGCCCAGAACGACAATCTCGTTGACTAGATGAACTAGGACGTGCGTCATGATATTGAACAAGGATGGTTGGAACACCAGCTCGAAACTAACAAGACATTACACCAAATCACTCCTTAACCCTGGCAGGATTTCTGGATTGATCACCATCTGAGATATTGCATTAAGGAATGCACATAGATTCACAATGGCTAATCGAACGTTTTCCGGTAGAAGCCCCCTGTATGCAACCGGCAGCAGTTGCGTCATAATCACGTGGCAGTCATGAGACTTTACGTTCTGGAACTTTTTCTCTGCCATATTTATTATTCCCTTTATATTCGACGAGAAGCCAGACGGGACCTTCATACTGATTAGGCATTCAACGGAGATTTCCTTCTCTTCTTTGTTAAGAGCGTAGCTGGCAGGACCTTCATACTGTGTTGGATGCATGCCATCCTTTTCATGCACACATTGATGTTCCTCACGTGCCTCCAGTGTATCTTTTGTCTTCACATACACTCCCAAGAAGCCTAGCAGGTTCACGCAAAGATTCTTCATCACGTGCATCACGTTGATTGCAGAGCGGTCCTCTAGGTCTTTCCAATAGGATAGGTCCCAAAATATAGATTTCTTCTTCCACATGGGTGCGCGTCCCACAGCGTCATTCGGAACAGATAGTCCGTCGGGACCCTTTCCAAAGATTACTTGTAAAACATTGACCATAACAAGTATGTGATCACCAAGTACGGAGGGCGGGCTTCTTCCGGTGATCTGCCTCACCTTTGAAATGTTTTCCTTTCTTTCGACATTGATGGTTGGTCGGAAGAAATCGACGATGCCCCAAGTACACATTCTTCCTGCATTTGTCCAAATATATACTGTCAGTGTCATCTAAACAGTGTGTGCATGTGTGGAATCCCTTGTTGGTCTGTCCTGAAAGGTTACTGAGAGCAGGCCAATGAATGATGCTTACAAACAGCAATGCATGTAGGTCAAATTTCTCTTGTTCGTTCTCATCCCACACACATACATCTCTTCCATTCATAGCTGTAAAAGTTCATCAACTAATGTCCTTAGGTACACATCAATGTCATTGCCGGTTGCTTAGGGCCTTGGATGAGCACTGGCATCATAATGAACTTCCGCTTCATGCACAACCAAGGAGGAAGGTTATACATACACAAAGTCACAGACCATGTGCTATGCTTGCTGCTCTGATCCCCAAAAGGATTAATTCCATCTTTATTTAAACCAAACCATACGTTCCTTGGGTCACCTTTAAAGTCGCTCCACTTTTTCACAATCTTTCTTCACTGCGACCCGTCAGCGAGTGCTCTCAACCTCCCGTCTTTCTTACGTTCCTCTTTTTGCCATCGCATTGACTTGGCATGCTCTTTGTTTCTGAAGAGACGTTTCAACCGCGGTATTATAGGAGCATACCACATCACCTTGGCAGGAACCCTCTTCCTGGGGCACTCACCATCAACATCACCAGGGTCATCTCGTCTGATCTTATACCGCAATGCACCGCATACCGAGCATGCGTTCAAATCCTCGTATGCAGCGCGGTAGAGGATGCATTCATTAGGGCATGCATGTATCTTCTGCACCTCCAATCCTAGAGGGAATACAACCTTCTTTGCTGCATACATACTGTCGGGCAATTTGTTATCCTTTGGAAGCTTCTTCTTCAATATTTTCAGTAGCTTCTCAAATCCTTTGTCAGGTACACCATTCTCTGCCTTCCACTACAACAATTCTAGTATGGTACCGAGTTTTGTGTTGCCATCTTCGCAATTGGGGTACAACCTTTTTTTGTGATCCTCTAGCATGCGATCGAACTTGAACTTCTCATTTTCACTTTCGCATTGTCTCTTTGCATCAACAATGACCCGGCGAAGATCATCATCGGGCACATCATCTGGTTCCTCTTGAACTTCATCTTCCCCCATTGCAGCATCACCATATTCAGGAGGCACATAGTTGTCATCATCCTCTTATTCTTCGTTGTCTGCCATCATAATCCCTCTTTCTCCGTGCTTGGTACAAACATTATAGTGTGGCATAAAACCCTTCTCAAGCAGGTGGAAGTGAAGGGTTTTAGAGTTGGAGAAAGCCTTGGTACTTGTTTGCCTCAGCCGCTTCGAGAAAATTATGCAGGCCATTAACATACTGGGAGGTGCGTCGGTCACCGTACATCCATCGCCAGTTCATTTGCGTGCGTTATATAACAGTGTATTAAAAACCATTACAACATATCATGAATAGAGAAGTGACCAAATTAATAGAAATTCATCATCACATTAAAGCCAAAGTAAAATAGTGACCAAAATAAATACATACAGTTCATACATAGTTCTCATTCTTGAACAACATATAGCTTTCTAGAGCATCTATTTAAAACATACAGCGAAACTATGTAAAAAAATTAAATGCAGCAACAAATGCAATCATAACCGCTAATAAGATACCAATTGATCCAACGGCATAATGATACCAAGCCTCAGTATGAATGGCATCTTTTCTAATCTTTCCAATCTTCACGCGCATTGCATCCATCTTGGTCTTGTGATCGTCGACGACATCGGCAACATGCAACTCCAAGTTCATATTCTCCTCTTCAACTCTTTGTAATTTTTCTTTCAAGTCATTGTTTTATTTTTCAATCAAATTTAACTTCTCGACAAGAGTTTCTATGTGGGTTGGAATTTTGGGTTGAACTACCTCCTTCTAGATTAAAAAATCTATGTCACGTTGGTCGGCATAATTGTCATAAATACCACATTTGAATCATAGACAGGACGAGGGCCAATGGAGATGGATACGAAAACCATAGCACTATATAATAACGAACAATAATAAAAGTAAGAAAATTACACAAGTATCTATCTAAATCAGACAAGTAAAAAAAATTCCTTTTACAAAGAAGATAAGAAGAAGAGGCCATGGTAGTGCCGGCACCGAGATGGGCATGGGCGATCGACGACGGTGAGGACGGGGACGGGACAGGACGGACCGTCAAACCTAGACAAATCTTGATGAAAATGGAGCTTGGACAAGGAGCTTCGAGAGGAGAAAGCTTAAGTGTGGCTTGTGCATTTCATCGAACACCTCATGTGCATAGGAGGTGAGCTAGTGTAACATCCCAAAATTCCATTTTGGAATGTTATGAAATATAGCTATGCATCCATCATCATCATTGTTTGAATACATGTATAATTTAAATGCCCTTTCTAAACTTCTGAAAGCCCTTTCTATTTTTCCCTAAGTTGCTTTCACCTATTTGAAATCTTGGTAAAAAGTTCAAATAAGAGGGGAGAAACATGACACTCCACACCAGGGTCATCTTGGTGATATATTTGAACAATAATAACCAGGAGTTATTTTGTAAATATTTGCAAAAAGGATTTAAAAACAATTAGGCAATTTCTGAAAATATTTTTTCTTCAAAGTGTTCAAATGACAGAATAGAAATGTTCATTAAATAGCATTTATTATTCTATTAATTTTGATATATAATACCCCTATATTTATAAACGGTTTTAATGTTTTAAAAGCTTTTGAAATGCTCTGGAAAGACATTAAAAAGAAACAGTAACGGTTACTGTATTAAACGGGCCGGCCCACGGTAGTTATACGCGAATTTAATACCAACCGGCCGACCGACGCGCAACGGACATCCCGCTCTCACTGACACCGGGCCTCACCTCGCTCGCTCTTAATGCCCGAGCGGTCATCACTCTCCTCCCGCGCGCGCCGGAGATTCCTCGCCGGCAGTTTCTTCCCACTCCCGGATCTCTCTCCCCTCTCCTCCCCCGCACTCCCCAGCGCCCCTATATAAGCCACCCACTCCCCGCCTTCCATTTCCCCCCAAACCCCCTCCTACCTCGCCGAGGCGCTGCCGCAATTCATCGCCGGAGTAGCCACCACCACCGGACCTCCCGTCGACCGTAGCCGTCGACTCCGTCCACCGTTCCACCCACACTTGTCACCAGTCGACTCCGGAGACCCGTCGCCATCGCCCGGACCACTCCACTGCCTCCCTCGACCACCGGAGCTCCTCGCCGTCGTCTTCGCCACTTCCGGACTCGCCGGAGATCTCCACGCCGGCGACCGTTTCCTCCGTAAGCTCCCTGGACCCTTGGATCTAAAACCCACGGCCGAGATTAGATCGGGTAAATATCCGAATCGTTTTCCTCTACCGACCGGTCGCCCGCCCGCAAACTTCCACGCGCACACTCTAGCCACCAATAGGAAAGCGCCACATAGCCCCTGACCGTTGCAAATCAATTTTCCTTTTCTGTTTTTTGTTTTAATTAACAGAATGATTTCAAATTTTGTTTTGCTTGTATCTTTTAACCTGTTTAATGTTTTGAGTTGATTCTTTTTGCATTAGCTCACATTTTTTCATGTAGTTTCACCCTGTACTTTTAAATTTCAAATTTGAACTATAAAATTTGAATTTAATCAAATTTGCTCAAAATCTTCAAATCTGAATAACTAGAGTTTGAAAATAGATTTTGATATGAATCTTTTTGCTACTGTTTGGTATTAATTAGGACTACCTTCATGTTTAGTTTGAGGATTTCTAGGATGATTTTGATTAGTTATTTAGCTATAACAGAATCTGCCTAGTATTACAATATAGTTTTATTTACTTAGTTTTAGTTAGTTCAATTTAGATTTAGTTTTAATTTGTTTAGTAGGTTCTGTTTTTTATACATTTAGTGTTTTACTTATTGTTTATAAAAATATAAAATTGTTTAGTTTATTTCCTTGTTAATATAGGAATCACAATTTCTTTTCAAATAGGTTTATTTTGATTAAAACAACTAGTTTAGTACTAGATTCTTTTAATAGAGTTTTATATAATTTACTTCTGTTTTCTAAAACAAGTTTACTTGTAAATTCTTTTCTATTAAGAACATGTTTTACTAATAAATAATAAGTTTAATTTCATTCTTTTTGTTAGTATAACTATAGTTGATTCATATAGTGTTTATCAAAACTTTTATAAACTTTACCAAAGATTTTCTCAACAAACTTTAATTTTATTTTATTATGTTTATTAATAAAATATTTTATTGTTTCCTTGCTTTTAACAATTGTTTTGGTTATTTCAAAATAGTTTTATTATGTTAGTAGTGTTTTATCAATCACCTCCTAGTAAACAAAACTTTGTGTGTTTTCCTTACTTGTGATTTGTGCATCGTTTTGTCTTGACCGTTTACTAGTTCTTGATTGATGTTTGTGGGTTACAATATTCTGTTGTATGCTTATTGAGTGCTTGTTTGCTTCGTTAGATTATCTGGAGTGCGAAGCTTGTTACTTAGAGTCCCACGAGTACGAAGATCATCAACCAGGCAAGTCACTTTGATCATATTTTTACCCATGTTTTATATGCATTAGTTCTACCATCTCCCCAAATTGCATACAAGATAGGTTAGTTGGAAACTTGGTTACATGTTGTAGTATCATGTGGTAGGTACCTTCTCAACCCCTTTGACAACATCTGGCCCCGGGAAACGTTGTTTTATTTTTGCTATGCTATTAGTAGACGGGGTTGGTTGTGTGATTCATGAGAGTTGAGAGAGTTAATAATTTCAAGACCTACATAATGCTCAAGATTTCAAGACTCTGAGTTTTCAACTTACCTCTGGGTGGATGATGGTTGAACGGCACCCTGGAGAAACCAGTGGATTTGCCTAGGTGATGCTGGAGATGGCCAGTATTCACGCGGAAAGGTCCACCCAGGCACAAAGAGATGGATGGATACTTTAAAACCCAAGGCTTACCTGCACAGCCACAAGTCATTATGGGCTCTGGCTTGGTTGGATATCGTGGTGACCCTGGACAAGCGATGCTACGAGAGGTAGAAGAACGGTAGGAAAGGATGGGCACCGACAGAGTCGCAGGGAAACCCTTTGGAAGACCATGTTTTGGTCATCCGTTTCTCAAACACCCTGAAGTGCGAGAAATCAAACGGAGGCGACCAAATCTTGTGGGGAACGTGTGCAAAACTCTGCAGAGTATTCAAAACCTAATCGATTAGCCGTGTCCACGGTCATGGACGACTTGAGCCAAAGGAATTGAAACTTCCGGAACTCTCAACACAATTAATAATGATGATGTGGGTATTAATAATTTGGGAATGAGAATTGGTTGGTGGAACCATCTCATTAATCAACCAACTTAGTAATATTTTTGCTTATCCCTCTCTTGATGTAGGAAAAACTTGGCTTTACGCAAAAACTTACCACCCCACCTGCCATATTTACATATAGTTTAGATGATTATCTTTTCACCCCTCTCTTGTGACTTTGCCGGCATATTCCATATGCTGACCTACATGGCTGCAACGTATCATGTTGCAGAGTACTTTTCCGACCAGGAGTGAGGACACGTTCTATGCTCAGTGAGATGCCCTTGGAGTCAGATGGACTCATCTACCTTCGACGCTTCTGCAAGATTTAGATATTCTCATGAGTTGGCTTTTAGCCACTTTATTGTAAATTTTATTGTAATAAAGGACTCGAAATGAGATTTCGATTAATATAATGCTGTGTGATTTCCCTTTGATATATACATTGATGTACCGTGTGTGTACCAGCATGATCTTGGGATGGTACGGAAACACCGGAGATTCGACCTTTCAGGTCGGGTCGCTACAGCTAGAGCACAACAAAGCTCTCCCCACGCCGGCCAGAAAAACTGAGCAATGTGGAGTGCTCGGCTCGCTGGCGAGGGGGTATATATAGGCATCTCATTGGTCTCGGTTGGTGGCTCGAACCGGGACTAAAGACCCTATTTGGTCCCGGTTCCAGCCACAAAACGAGCACAAAGATTGTGGGCCAGAAGCGAGGCCCATTGGTCCCGGTTGGTATCCGAAACCGGGACCAAAGGGTTTAGACGAACCGGGACCAATGGCTCAAGAGGCACGACCGGCGCCCTGGCCTCACGAACTGGAACCAACGCCTTCATGGGTCCCGGCCTACACTAATGGGATGACCCGGCCTGAACCAAAGCTCTGTTTTCTACTAGTGTTGATGGGCATGGAGGATGAATCAGACTGAATTTATGAACAAAGCAAACCCAATCATTCTTTGGGAATGATTGGGTTCGGTTTGTTTAGGCCTTTTAGTTTTATGGGAACACGAACGAATGTACGACACACAGAGTTGGAATTATCAGAAAGACGTATCCGCTTACAACCTTGGAAGAAAGAATCTAATCGTGGCATGTATAAGTAAATAAACAAATAACTTATCAATGAATCACTTGCTTGTTCAAACATTTATGCTGCAAACCCTTTATTTGCTTCTGAGTTTTCCAGAGAAGCACCCGAGTCCTGCAGCAAATTAGATCAACAATAACAATCCTGCATGGCAAGAATTAGGTAGTACAGAACGTGTGTGTAAAAGCATTAATTAGCCGTGTCTCGTTTGATGTGCAGGAGGGGATGTATGGTTGAGCGTGTCATTGCTTATGACGCGAATATAGAATTCTACATCAAAATTCATGAAAGAAATACTTTATAATAAATAGTGTTATCTTTCTCAAATCACACACCTATGAAAGTATCATAGATGTAGATGTACATTTTTATAACTTGGGTCAAAGATAGGAAAAGTTTGAATTTTTTGAAAAAGAATACACCTTATAATAAAATGGCAAAGTAAAATAGATGTCTCTAAAATCATTGCTTAGATTTCGTGCTACATATGGAAATGCATCCTCAATAGTTGGTGCCTCGGTATTTTGAAGAGCCAACATAAACAGGTAAACTGAGATATTTTAACTTTTCCAAAGACCATTAAATTAAAAGGCATCCATATAGAAACATATGTACCAGTTGTCAAAGCATAGCTTACGTTAAGGAAAGTATTATCACATAGAGAAAATTCGGAAAGCTCTGACATGCAATAACATAAAGAGACATGATTTACGTAAAAGCATTTGGTATAAAGTGCATGGCGCCGTTTTATTTTACTTTGAACTCTAAAGGCAAAATTAAATGGAAATTTGCAAATAAGCAGGGACCAATAGTGACATGAGAGTTGTGCTTGTCATGTGATCATTGAATTGTGCATATATATATATATATATATATATATATATATATATATATATATAAATTAAAATTAGTTTATCAGTTCTCACTCTCCCAATACATATTCAGATATGGAAAGATATACATATGGTGCATTTTACTTGACTAATAGCATGTGTGAGCTACATGTCTGACAGAAAATTCATATGTCCTCCTGAATGCCATCATTGGCATGTTCATCTGTCGGACAAAAAACCTAAGTTATGGATTATCATAGAACCTAGGAAAATAAACTCGATGTGCGTATCATCTCACCTTAGTCTAATATTCTAATTTAGAACGTTTTCTATTGGATTAACTCAGGGATAGTTAGAGGGAGATTACAACGTAGAGTAGTGAGAGGCAACTATCCTTAGGCTTACCATGGAGTATGCATTTATAATGGATTCTTTGCACCGGTATGGCGAGCGAAAATTACACGATGGTACAACATTTGGAGCAATCGTGGCCGATTGGTATCAAGATTGGTAATTTCTACGCGTCAGTATCAAGTTTCGGGCCATACATTGCAAATCGGACTAAAAGTTGTATTTGGACGTATTGACGCTGAAACTGACTAGCGGACCCGCGCGTCGGGCGACACGCTAGCCAAACGACATGCGCCCGCGCAGACTAGGACCGGTCGGGCTCGAACCGGCCGGCCAGTTTAAGCAGGCCGACAGGACCTGCTCTCTTGTACTTGTCTCCCTCTCCGCACGCTCGTCTCCTCCTCGCTCATGTCTCCCTGTCCGCGGCCATCATCGCTACCAGCTGCACCACCGAACCGAACCGCCGCCACCATTATTTTTTAAGATGAAAGCAGCGATGATACGTCTAGCCTGTTGTACATGCACTCCACCAGCTCCAACGACGGTCTCAATCAGGTCAGTTCTCTTCAGTTTAGCTAGGTTTACGGTTAGGGTTTTAGATTTGTTTTTTTTATTTGGGTGATTTTGCTTGGTTTTGATAAGGGCATTGTGTTTGTACGAGATTGTGCAGGTCCCTTTTAGCCTTGAAGATCTCGATTACAAGGGACTAGAGCTCGATGCCATGGTCTTCTGTGAGAAGCACGACAAGGCATCGGAGAGGCTTGTTGCCTTTGAAGGAACATACACAGGCAAAAGGTTCTTAGCATGTGCAGATCCGGTATCATCCATTCATGGTTTCACACCGTTGTAGTGATGCATAATATGCTCATGTATTGACGCATTTGTAGTTACGCGGTTGTACTGATATAGGTAGTGCAAATGGTTCATTTTGTGATGCAGAATATGCTAATGTAGTGATGCACTTGTAGTGATGTAGTTGTAGTGATCTAATTTTCAGTGATGCACTTGGAGTTTGCTTTTGTTTTCCACCATTAGTACCAAATTGTAATTAAAATCTTGAGCTAAATTCTGTTGTAATTTTGGGATGCTATTATTTTGTGGGTAGGTTCAATCATTTGTAAGCCACTGCAGACAGCCATGTCAGGCGCTACTTTGAAGTGCTCTTGCTCTACTTCTATATTTACGTGGGGTATGAACTCAATTGCTCTCCTTGTTCTTTTTGCACGAAGGTGACAATTGTTGTTTTGTTGAATGGGTTGATCAGAAGTGGCCCCCAATAGTGGATAATGCATTGTTGAAGTTGTGGGCAATGGTTGAAGATAGCAAGAGTTCTAGGGTGACTGATAATCATGAAAGTTCTTTAACTATTCACCATCTCACAATAAAGAAGAACAATTTGGAGGCCAACTATGACAAGTTAGTTAAATATGTGCATGAACTTATGAATTTCTAGGAGGAAAGGGTGCTTGATTTCAGTTATCTACAGTCTAACCTAACATATCAGCAGCAATGCAGAAGTGAACATGTGGCTGATATGAAGGGAGAAATGCCAAAGAAAGATGCAGATTACCAGCATCTTAATGACAAGTATCAACTCCTGGTTAACCTCATAAGAGCTCAAGAAACTGTCATCCAGAACCTGAAATAGAAGCATATGAAAGAGAAGGAATTATTGAGTGAAGCTAGGATGAAATTTGAGTCTCGGAATAGAGAGCTAAGAAAGTCTCAGGAGAAGCTGATCCAAGAGAATCTAGAGTTGAAGTTTCAGGTTGTTGATCTGCTTAAGGGAAAGGACAAGGATGTTGAAGAGATGGGTCAACTAAAGCTTCAGATTGATGAGCTATGGAAGGAGAGGAGAAGCTCATGCAGAAGATCAAACAGATCCAAGCCATCCTGGAGAAATGAACAAGATGAATAGGAGAGAAGTGGGCATTGATGACCATTTGGGAAGGATGGTTGTGTAATGACCTAGTAGCTTTGAATTATGGTTGTGTATTGTATGGTTGTAGTAAGTGTGAACTCCGGATGTGTATGTATCTAGTAATTATGCTAGCTGTTCATCCTATGAGGGACAAGCGGATGAAGTACGCATTTGAACTCAACTATGTATTGTTAAATTCCACTAAGTATTGTTGAACTCCACTAAGTATTGTGTGATATGAGTGCTAGACCTAAAATTATGAGATTTCATGCTTTGGAAGATGGATCAGATATAGTTGATAGTTATGTTATAGTGCCTCAATATTATGTTGATTTTGAGATTAGTTGCTTCTATGTCTTAGGAATATGTTGTGTAATGATTTAGTGGTTCCGTTGACTCCGTGCCACCATTAACCCTATTTGCTAGGTTTTGGTGGTTCCGTCGACCCTGAGCCACCATTAACCCTAGTTGATAGGTTTTGGTGGTTCCGTCGACCCCGAGCCACCATTAACCCTATTTGCTAAGATTTGGTGGTTCAGTCGACCCCGAGCCACCATTAACTCTAGTTGATAAGTTTTGGTGGTTCTGTCGACCCCGAGCCACCATTAACCCTATTTTCTAGGTTTTGGTGGTTTCGTCAACCCCGAGCCAACATTAACCCTATTTACTAAGATTTTGTGGTTCCGTCGACCCCGAGCCACCATTAACCCTAGTTGATAGGTTTTGGTGGTTCCATCGACCCCGAGCCACCATTAAACCTATTTGCTAAGATTTGGTGGTTTCGTCGACCCCGAGCCACCATTAACCATAGTTGATAGGTTTTGGTGGTTCCATCGATGCCGAGCCACCATTAACCCTATTTGGTATGATTTGGTAGTTCCGTTGACACCGAGACACCATTAACCCTAGTTGATAGGTTTTGGTGGTTCCATCGACCCCGAGCCACCATTAACCCTATTTGTTGCGATTTGGTGGTTCCATTGACCCCAGGCCACCATTAACATAACAATAATGATCAAATAGACATCATCTATACTTATACTAATTTGTTACTCTCTAGAAATTCCCACGTTAATTAGAAATTACCAACCGTTCATCTGGTCGGACCGAGTTATTACGGTGTAGATCAATCCATAAAATTCTACGCAAAAAAAAATCTTTTAAACCTCATGTCTCAATATATTTGTAGTTCCATAGGCTCTCTTTCTTTTCCCACTAAAAATACAACCTTATGAAATCTCTAACTAAATGTCCACGGGATGCTAACTACATGGAATTGGTTTTGAACGGACTCCTATCTTTTTTAGATGAACGGACTCCTATCTTCATCTACCTTACAACTTCATGGTCTCTTTTATTGGTTTTAAACCTCCCGTATCTATATATCTGTAGCCCCGCGGGGTCTTCCTCTCCCCACTAGAAAACAACCTGATGGAATCTCAAAGCAAATGTCCTCTCTGATGCTAACCACATGCAGTTGGTTGATGTGTGGATTACTATTCTTAAACAGCCTTGGATGCAGCTATGGAAGCTTCAGGGGTCAAAGGATTGGCAAGTACGAAGGCCAACAAACAAGTAAGTAATTTAGAGTTATACCTCCATGTCGTATTTCCTTCGTCCATACCTCGGCCCTCCCTCCGTTCGGTTAGTGTTCTTATCCATGGAATTACAACCGGCTGGACGTCGAAGCAGGCAATATATATCGATAGATTCCTCTTGACTCGAGTCACTTGGCCATGAGCATCAACTCAAAGCCGACAAGCCATGGTCGTCATCTACCGGGCCTCCGTTCACCATCGTTTTCTTGCCCTTCCAAGCTTTCACCTGAAGGAGACCCGTTAGATACACAAGTGATTCTGTTTGTACAGTTTTGATCAGTGATTGGTTTTGTTAGAATTGGTTCTCTGATTATCTAATCCATATAGCATATATGAGCTTTGTGGCAGGCACCCAAGGTTATCTCTACTTGATTGTGTCCTCGCAATTGTTATTGTTGTCTCGATCTGGTTTGGTCGAGCAGTCGAGATGGATGTGACGGCCATGCATGCCTCTTGAACTGCGTGCCTTCAATTGATTAGTCTAATGCCGGTGCAATCTACGGACGCATTCGCTGTGGGTGCAGGTCATGCGCCTCTTAGGCAGCAACAACTTCGCACCATTCGTAAAATCTGTCGCACCGTTTGACAGCTCTGGGTAACATATGCTTTCCTCTTTCAGTTAAGCAATCATGCTATTCATTAATTAATTGTATGATCAGCTTCCTCCTCCATTGGTACTTGAGCCTTGGTATTTGTGAATGATTTTGCATAATATACTACTGTATAGTATACTGTGATAACCTCGGACTTAAGGTGTGCCAATGTATGATGCATTACCTAAGTTCCTAATAATATTAACCGAAGATTTGGTAACATGCATGTCATCTCCAGTTCAATGTTATCTATATCCCGAAAATGATATATGAGAAAAATATTATATTATAACAATAATATGCCAGTATGTAAAAATAGATTTGGGTTGTGATATGGTATTTGCATAAAGAAAATTAATAGGGTTCTCTGAGTATTAAAGAATAAGACAGTATTTGAGCTAATTACCATGTGTAGTTGTCATCAGTACAAGTTCCTACTATTCAACACCTGAACCCCATTACAGTAGTCATCAGTACACTACTTTAGTGGTCTTCATTTTAATCTCCAGCATGTAGTAAAATAACGTGGTTTGTAAATTAGGGGCACTACATGATCCATTCATGCTATGAGTTTTCTTGGCTGAACTATTTTTCATACTGCCAAACCAAGGCAAGAGCTGCGATTAGGTAAGTCGTCATCTGAAGTCATTCTTTATATATATGTGTAAATGAATGGCCAATGCCTAAATTGCTTTCATTCTTTTCTTAATAACCACATATTAATATACTTAAATTTTCAACTGCCTGTGAATATAGGTTAGAAACTGTTCTCTTCGTGCTATCTAAGGGCACGAATTCCATCAATTATACTATTTTACTCATTTAACAGTTGCATCGGAAAATAGAAGGTTCAGTTTATTAAGACATTTTACAACTGATGTAGGTTTTATATTTTCTTGCATGTACGTGGGCAATTATCTTTTACAGAACTCGATTCAATGTTTAACTGAGATACTCCCTCCAAAACACGCCTATGCAAAGTTAACCTTCACATGTCGTTACCCATGGAACATAGCATTATTTTCAAAATGTCGTTCGCTCCATATGTAGTGAACGGATGAATCATATACTATACCAGAATTTTATTGGAGAATATACAGACCATATACTTATTAATCATGTAACTAATCATGTACTGTTCCCATGTTGTCTCTTCCTCTCCATAAGCAATCCTACAACATGGACATGGCCAAGGATCTTATTGCATCAAAACTTGGTTTTCACCTATTTGGATCAAGTTTGTTTTCTCGCACATTAGTTGTTCTAAATTTTCTTTCTTACCTATGTCTCCCTGTAACAAATCCATTTGGGCTGGGACGTCGGGACTGATGCTGTTGCACTACTTGAGATGAGCAGAGGAGAGCGGGCATCGATTCATGTCACTAGCCAGCAGCTACAAAGAAAGAGCTAATGACGTTGTTTTTCTTTTTAAGCCAACGAAGCTGGTGGGCGAGCAACAATAATACAATGAAGTGAGAGTTGGGCTGGCTATTGAAGAGAAGCATGATGATTTTGGACGAGTTTGAAAGTGAACTAACTCGGCAAGAAAAACATGTACTGCGCTTAAGAATAACTCCACGCCTAGGAGAATAATGCAGCTTCAGTTAGCATACTGAAAAAACAAAGAACCATTATGCAACTTCACTTTAGCATTGCAAGAAAACAAAGGATCCATTATGTGTTGAGGATGTATAATTTATATGCCTATAAAAGCACAAAATCGGAATACAAATTTATAGATCAACCTAATGGCGAGTACAGAAAACAATGCCACATATCAAATACACATATAAAATCACTAATTTATCAAAAATACATTTAATAAAGAGAAACTAGCAATATCCTCGATGACCGTACAATCATCTCTCCATGAGACCTTCCACCCATCTCCTTGACCTTGATGCAAGCACATTAACATATAGAGGTGTGAAAGGCGTTAAGTCCCGGTGTCGACGGACCTCACAAATGTAAGGGATAATGCAAATCATGATGGCCTATGAAAAACAATCATAAATAGAGGACATGAAAATTGGAAAACACGAGCACATCCATCATAAGAGCTTTAAAAGGCTTTCTAGAACCACTGCCGAGAAGAAAAAAAAGTGGACCTAAAGTGGTGAAGTAAAAAGATAACCAAGACAGATGGATACAACAGTCAGACATAAAGGGGAAATTGATTAAGGGATATGATGCTGATTATAATATTCCTACAAATATAAAGTACCATGATAAAAAGATTAATGTTTTCCAAAGGCACAGACACAACACTCTGCATGCCCAATAGAGCTCTGCCCATTTCCATGCAAAAATAAGTTCTCCCATATGAAATTATACACTAAACCTAATTTATTTATACCATTTTCTTTCTCACCAATTTTCTACATCTGAAGGCATACTTTAAGAATGGCTTCAAATGCATTGGTATGAGGATTAACATAAATGAGTACATGAAAAGCCATGTCATGCCTTACATGAAAATTAATGTTTACCCCACAATATCAACTTAATTGCAAACATTCTCAATATACTAGCCTGTGCAGGTGCACGGGTTGACGACTAGTTAACCCTAATTAGCATAATACCAATTAAGATAAAGGACATCAATCAACCATAACAATAATGATCAAATAAAAATCATTAACCCTAATTAACATAATACCAATTAACAGAAATGACATCAATTAACCATAACAACAATGATCAAATAGACATCATTAACCCTAATTAGCACAATACCAATTATCAGAAATGACATCAATTAAACATAAAAACAATGATCAAATAGACTTAGAAGTGGCATCAAAGCATACCGTTATCCATCAAGTGACATTAAAGTATCAACATATCCATAACTGCCAACACAAACGATCAAGTTATCCATACCACTAACCATGAAGTACACTTAGCAAGTGCATCAAACCAAAACAAAACACATTGTAAGTTTACATGGCACATCAGGCCATTCAGTGGTTTCCACAAGCTGTGAAAAAGGCCAAGTGTGTGTACGACCACTAGGTGGAGGAGCAAGGGCACTAGAAGTTGAGGCAACATATTGCATTGGGGTAGAGAATGGCCTTGACGTACCTACAACACCTCTCCCAGTAGCACCTGTTGCAGGCCTTGAAGATTGAGCCATATTATCACCTGTTGCAGTTCCTCTTCCAGTCCCTCTTTCACCAGGAGCCCTTCTTCCACCACCTCTACCAGCACCACCTCCAGTTCCTCTTGATGTTTGATATGCAGCACTACCAAGACACTAGTAGAAAGCAGACCTTTCGTCCGCCTCATTAGTCGCGGTTGGCTTTTGAACCGGCACTAATATGCTCATTAGTGCCGGTTCGTGACGCGCATCATTAGTGCCGGTTTGTTACGGACCTTTAGTCCCGGTTCGTGCTACGAACCGGCACTAAATGTGTGGTGGCAGGCTGGCGTCAGCCTGGGGACCCACGGGAACCTGTAGTCCCGGTTGGTGGCTCCAACCGCGACTATAGGCTAACCTTTAGTCGCGGTTGGAGCCACCAACCGGGACTAAAGGTCCCCCTATATTGAAACTCTTCGGCGCCAGCCCGAGCAAAGTCCTCTGTTCTTCCCCTTTCCTCTCCTCTCTGTTCTTCCTCTCTTCCTTGGGCTCATCCTCCATTTTTGCCAAAATTGTCAAGATTTGGAGGCATCCTATCTATCCAAGTGTTCAGAAAGGTTAGCAACTTTGTCCTCTCTTCTCTCATTTCTAGATTAGCTCTTGCAATGCTCTATAAGTATAGTAATTTGTGGGTTTTAGTTTGTATGTGGTAGTTTATTTGATTTATGCAATTTGAGCTCAAATTAACTTCTTACTTTGCATTTGTAGGTGTGGTTTACTTAGTGCCTTCCCCTCCCCGCCCTAACCACCGTCGATCGTCTGCACCATCCCGTCGCCGGCACCACCTTGGTGAGCCTCTTGTTCTTATCCTTTTTATAATAAAAAAACATGTTTGTCAGATTTAGTTAGTTCCTTGTATAGTTTTCTTACCTATATGGTTGTTTGTTATACATAGTGGCATGGTTTTGAAATATGTCCCCATCGGCCCTCGTCCGGTTTATGATGCGGATGTGGTATATACTCTCTTTTATAACTCTTTGTTGCATTTCGTGTTCATGAAAATTATGCCAATCAAGTTGACATAGATGTTTTTATCTAGGAGTTATGTGAACCAGAGATTCCAACCGACATAGATATTCTTGTCAAGAATTTAAATTTAGTTGAAAAATAAAATGAGTATTTGAAAGAAAATTGAAAAGAGTTGAAGAAGAGAAGATGAAACTGAAGTTGCATGTTGCCGATGTCGTCGATGATTACAACATCAAGATGGATGCAATGTGCTTGAAGATTAGAAAATTTAAAAGATATGCCACTGATAGTGAAGCTTGGTATTACTATGCTGTTGGATCAATTGTTACCTTAGTTGCGATGTTGATCACATTTGTTGTTGCATTTAAATGCTTTAGCTCGAGAGTTTGTATGTTGTTTTATGAGAACAAGTGTGTATGAACTTTATGTACGAACTTGTATTAATTTGGTCTTTTCGGTGTTGTGTAATGAAGATGAGCCGGCAATAGATGTACGACGACCGATGCTCTCCCCAGTTCATTAATGGTGTGCATACTTTTCTGGTTGCGGCTGAGGCAAACAAGCGGCCGGATGTTTTTATGTATTGTCGATGTGCTGGCTGTAGGAATGATCGAAATTACTCTAACTCAAGAACCATTCACGTCCACCTGTTTGAGTACGGTTTCATGTCGGGCTATAACTGTTGGACCAAGCAGGAGAAAGAGGGGTCCTACTAAAAGAGAATGAAGAAGAAGAGGATGACGACAGCTATCCTGGCCATGGGTTCCATGTATATGATGGTACAACAATGAGGGAAGAATCTAAGCCGGCAATGCGGGAAGGAGCTGAAGACGAGGCAGCAGATGAGCCCGCTGATGATCTTGGTTGGGCCATTGCCGATGCAAGATAAATTGTGCAACTGAAAAGGAGAAGCTGAAGTTGCAGCGCATGTTAGAGGATCACAAAAAAGGGTTGTACCCAAATTGCGAAGAAGACAAAAAAAGCTGGATACCACACTGGAATTGCTGCAATGGAAGGCAGAGAATGGTGTATCTTACAAGGCATTTCAAAAGTTGCTAATAATGTTAAAGAAGAAGCTACCAAAGGAGAACGAATTGCCAGAGAGTACGTACGAAGCAAAGAAGGTTGTCTGCCCTCTAGGATTAGAGGTTGAGAAGATACATGCATGCCCTAATGAATGCATCCTCTACTGCGGTGAGTAAGAGGATTTGAATGCATGCCCGGTATGCTATGCATTGCGCTATAAGATCGGCCATGATGACCCTAGTGATGTTGAGGGTGAGCACCCAGGAACAAGATTCCTGCCAAGGTGATGTGGTATGCGCCTATAATACCACGGTTGAAATGTTTGTTCCAAAACAAAGAGCATGCCAAGTTGATGCGATGGCACAACAAAGACCGTAAGAAAGACGGGAAGTTGAGAGTGCCCGTTGACGGGTCGCAGTGTTGAAAAATCAAGAGAAAGTGGAAGGACTTTGCAAAAGACGGCATGGATCCAAAGCAGTTTCAGGGTCATGCCAACTACGCTCTTACCAAAGAAGAGAAGGAAATCTTCTTCGAATGCCTGCTCAGTATGAAGGTCCCGTCTGGCTTCTCGTCGAATATAAAGGGAATAATAAATATGGCAGAGAAAAAGTTCCAAAACCTAAAGTCTCATGACTGCCACGTGATTATAACGCAACTGCTTCCGGTTGCATTGAGGGGGCTTCTACAGGAAAACGTTTGGTTAGCCATTGCGAAGCTATGTGCATTCCTGAATGCAATCTCTCAGAAGGTAATCGATCCAGAAATCCTACCAAGGTTAGAGAATGATTTGGTGCAATGTCTTGTCAGTTTCGAGTTGGTGTTCCCACCATCCTTCTTCAATATCATGACGCATGTACTAGTTCACCTAGTCGAGGAGATTGCCATTATGGGTCCTGTTTTTCTACACAATATGTTCCCCTTTGAGAGGTTCATGGGAGTCTTAAAGAAATATGTTCATAATCGTGCTAGGCCAGAAGGAACCATCTCCAAGGGCCATGAAACAAAGGAGGTCATTGAGTTTTGTGTTGACTTTATTCCTGACATTAAGCCGATAGGTGTTCCTGAATCGTGGCATGAGGGCAGACTGGGTGGAAAAGGCACGCTAGGAAAGAATTCACTAATATGCCGAGACAGGCATTCTTTGGTGCAATCACACTACATAGTACTACAAAGTTCCGCCCTGGTGGCTCCATATATCGAGCAACACAAGAATATTCTACACTCCAAATACTCGGAGAAGTCTGGCAACTGGATTACACATGAACAAACGGAGACTTTCGCCGGTTGGTTGCACACACGTCTCATGCATGACGACACTGTTGAAGATGACCTGTACTTGCTGTCCAAGTTACCATCTTTGACTATACCGACTTTCAAAGGGTACGAGATAAATGAGAATACATTTTACATGATCGCCCAAGATAAAAAGAGCGCCAACCAAAACAGTGGTGTCCGCTTTGATGCAGCAAACAACAATGGGCCAAAGGACACATACTATGGTTACATAGAGGAGATATGGAAACTTGACTATGGACTTGATTTGAATGTCCCTTTGTTTAGGTGCAAATGGGTCAATTCGACAGGAAGCGGGGTAAAGGAAGACCCGCAGTACGGAATGACAACAGTGGATCTCAACAATGTTGGGTACGCAGACGAACCATTCGTCCTAGCCAATGATGTGGCGCATGTTTTCTATGTGAAGGACATGTCTACCAAGCCGAGAAAAAGAAAAGACAAGGAAGCAAGTACATCATGCGATGAGTCAAAGCACCACATAGTTCTTTCAGGGAAATGAAACATCGTGGGAGTGGAGGACAAGGCATGCATGTCAGAAGATTATGAAAAGTTTCATGAAATTGCTCCCTTCACAGTGAATGTTGACCAGAGCATCAAGTTAAACGATGAGGATTGTCCATGATTACGACGCAAAGGGACACACGCAAAGAAAACGTTTTACACCCAAAGATCCCACTCTAGGATGTGAGTGCCTTCTCTAGTTAGTTTCCGGACTTATATATCTAGAAAGTCCCACTTCGGACAAACCAAAGGGAATCTTTGTAATAGTAGTGTACTTATGTGTTTTGTGCGTTCAGTATGCACCATTCACAGGGAGGCCATCAATTTTCAACACTTTCCGACTTCATTTGCTATTTTTCATGCATTTACTGATTTATTTTGAGCTAAATGACTCTAAAATTGATAAGCACTATAAATGAACTCTGAAAAGGTTGAAAGGTTGCATGGTATAATCATTTCATCCACATAGCTTGTGCTAAAAAGTTGAGAGGGTTACGGCAAAAACTAGATGCACCTTGTGTACAAAATGGACAATCTCTTTCGAAGTATCAGGGTTCCAGACAAAAAATTGCCTGTTACAAAGGCATTTCATTTTTTTTAACTTATTTCAACTCCAGACTTTTTGTGCGTTCAGTATGCACCATTCGAAGAGAGGCCATCAATTTTCAACCCTTTTTGACTTCATTTGCTATTTTTCATGCATTTGTTGATTTGTTTGAGCTAAATGACCCTGAAATTGAAAAGCAGTACAAATGAACTCTGAAAAGGTTGAAAGTTGGCATGGTATCATCATTTCACCCATAGCATGTGCTAAAAAGTTGAGAGGGTTACGGCAAAAACTGAATGGACTTCATGTACAAAATGGACAATCTCTTTCAAAGTATCAGGGTTTGAGACGAAAACTCACCTGTTATGAAGGCATTTCATTTTTTTAACTTATTTCAACTCCAGACTTTTTGTGCGTTCAGTATGCACCATTCAAAGGGAGACCATCAATTTTCAACCCTTTCTGACATCATTTTCTATTTTTCATGCATTTACTAAAAATTTTAGCGAAATGACCCTGAAATTGATAAGCACTACAAATGAACTCTGAAAAGGTTGAAACTTGGAATGGTATCATCATTTCATCCACATGGCATGTTCTAAAAAGTTGAGAGGGTTACGACAAAAACTAGGTGCACTTCGTGTACAAAATGGACAATCTCTTTCGAAGTATCAGGTTTCGAACGAAAATTCGCCTGTTACAAAGGCATTTCATTTTTTCAATAACCTAAGAATTACCAAATTGGATATAATGATAAAACACGATAATATTAAACAATAGAAAAAGAATCACTTGAGAATCTATTTTTAAAGTAAAGTTATTCACAAACTAGTGATTCACACAAATTTCAAATAATTCAAATTTGAACTATTCGAATTTGGAAACTACTGCCACTAACAGAAAGTTCATAATTTTTTTGACCTAACAGAAAAAGATTCACTCATTAACTCTCAATAAAGCACAAAAACTCAGAAACAAAAGAAAATAAATAAAGCAAAAAATGAAAAAATGAAAAATAAATCAAAATAGGCCGCCTAGTGGGCCGCCACGGCCTGCATACGACTAGAAACCCAACCTAGGCCAGGATGCAGGCCCGCAAGACCCAATAGACCCAACAGGGCCACACAGGTTCAATAGGCCCACATAGGCCTGCTTACAGAGGAGCTCGAGGGAGCAGCCGCAGCGGGGCTTATAAACCGTTGGAGCCACCGACCGCAACTAAAGGGTTTCGCTTCCCGCCGCCCGCGCCCGCTGAAATTCACCTTTAGTCGCGGTTGGTGGCTCCAACCACGACTCAAGGGGGGGTCTTTAGTGGTGGTTGGAGCCACCAACAATGACTAAAGGTCTCCTTATATATACTACACTTCAAAAAAATTCAGTTACAACTCAATGTTAGGATAGCGACCAAGGCGGCTAAGCGAAGAAGGATTGACATGCTCAATGTTACAACCCAATCTTGTGCCATGCGTGAGTTACCGTATGTGCTTCCTGCCGGTATATCTGGATTCTGCAGCGATCATCCAGCTGTTTGCTTCTTCTCATACGTACGTGTGCCTTCACCCAACTCAGGAATCAATCAACCCGCTCCAAGTTGACTTTTTCATGCGTGTCTATTTTCTAAGCCAAAACGACCGACCGGCGAATCGCGACGTACAGTTGAAGTTTTGTTTCAGAATAATATACAAAAGATCATACATCATAATAACTCGGTCGTAACGGCTATTATTTCGTGATTACCCGAATAGAGGAGGGAGAGACCTGAGTGAGAAAAACATACATTTTCTGAATAACTGAATAGAGAAGGGAGCGACCTCATAGAGAAACGTACATACGTGAGACAGAGAGAATACATGGGAGATTGAGCCCATGAAAAAAGTTATGCGGGACAGGCTGGCACAGGTTGATCCAGAAAAAAAAATGGGTTACGTGACAGATTGGGCACGGTTTCGTGGGATTTTGTAGGGAGTGCCAAATTGATATAAGTACTAGAAGGGTTGAAGGCGTTTTGTTGTGCCGTCGGCCTTGTTTGGTTTCTTAATAAAACACGCAAGTTTAAAATATAAGGTGTACATCTGTTGATGTTGTTTTGTTTCTTAAAAAACACCTTGTCTCAAAATATAAGGTGTATTACTTCTTAAAAATTCAAATCTTTTAAATTTGATCAAATTTGTACGGAAATATATCAAAATCCATAATATCAAATCCATATGATTAGATTCATCATGCACTCCCTACAAAATCTTCAAATATAAGGTGTATTTCCTTTGTTTTTGTTTAAAATTATGGATGTTGATATTTTTGCTTTGAACTTGGTCAAAGTAAAAAAAATGACTTTTCAATAAACTAATGGCCCTTATATTCTGGAACTGGTGAAATATTTAGTTTGGTGGGCGGTGAGATGATGAAATCGGTTTTATTTTTATTTATAATATTGTGATTCCGTGGGCCTTACGTTATGTGATTCTATGTTATCTGCTATACAACCTATATCTCTGTGGGGTAATTTATGCATCGACGAGTGCATGTATTATATTGGTGCTACAATATCAATTAGTGGCGCTTAATTTATTTATCTTTTGGATGGTGGGAGGGTGTGCTGGATTGATATGTTTTTGTAGGCCGGTTGCTGCTGATTGATTTGAAAAATTATTGGCTCAATCAAAATCGTAAACCAAATCCAAAATAAAATACCTTAGCTGAATGAAATGGTTTTAGAATTAGAGAACAAAGTAAACTAAAATAATTGAATTGGAGTGCATAAGAAATTGCTGTCCAAATCAGGTGACCTAATTCTAAAACAATTACCTCGGTTAAGTAAAAAACCTTAAAATTAGGAAGCATAGTGTATAGTATAAAGCAATCAATGAGATAACTTTGAGAAATTGTTGATCCGGTTAAAATCGGGTGAGCCATTTCTAATTGGAGACCTCTATTGAACGTGGGTTCTTTAAAACTAGAAAGCTTAGTGTTATAGAGTATAGATATAAGTAGTTATAGATATAGATAGATATAGAAGTATATATATAGATATAGATAGATATATAGATAGATAGATAGATAGATAGATATTTGTGCGTGTTGTCGGAGAGCATAATTTTATAGGGAGTTAGAATATACTCAGTAAGTCAACTTTGATACTCTCAATCCTTTCCTCTTGCCTCATCTAGACATAATATTTAACTAGAACATGACGACTCACGTCGTCTCCCTGCCTGTTAATTCTGAGATAAAATTGACGGAAAAAATCAAAAGCAAAATCTACGTATAAGCTAAGCTTAGTATCGGCCAATATAATATAACCATACAAGATTCAGCGGACATGGTGCAACAATTATCGTACAATTGAATCTATAATCCGTCTGAGGAAGAGCTTAGACTACATGAATCTAATCCTTGATGCTATCTACGATATTGGACAAGTTTTATTCTCGACGTTCTATAGTCGGTTTCGTGCTAGTAACTGAAAGCCAAACAAGAAGAATGCCTTTTTCTTGTGAGAAAATTTTTCGATCTATTCATAATAAATCATAGCAGTTCAAGAAAGACTAGAGGTAAAAATTACAACCAGGTTCATGGACCACCTAGCGATGACTACAAACACTAGAGCGAGCCGAAGGCACGCATCAATCATCGTTCCTTCCTCACCAGAGCCAGCCAAACCTTGTTGTAGAAGAATGCCCTTTTGTACCATCGTGGAAAGAGATAAAAGCATACAATATAGAAATAAAACTGACCAGCCAAGTACCGTGACAAAAGTATGCATTTGATGTCAATTAAAGTTCATATATTTGATTAACATATCCGTCTACGCAACATGAAAATCATCATCCTTCTATCTGCAATTTGGATGGCACGGAAAAGCTATTTATGTTCAGTACTATCTGGTCATCAACTTGTTCAAGCACTAACTTTGAAGTATAGTTAGTAGAAACATATATCAGGGGGAGTCCATCATTTTATAAAACCCTGACTTGAATGAACATACCTTGTAAGAACCGGAAATTCCCAGAGAACAAAATTACTATGCACAAAGGAGGGCAATAACCAATAAATATAAACGTGGATTCAGCCACTGATTCAGGAAAGTAAAACAAATATATGGAGGAGAACAAACATATGAGGCATAGAGGACCAGAAGTCAGAAACTTATAAGACACATTGCTGCATAGAGAAGTGAGAAATCTATTAAAACACTGAAATCTCCTGTTCCGTGATGACAAAATTATAAACATGTTTGTGCTATTGGTTTGGTGCATTCGATGCAAATTTCTTCTATTTCCAAATCCCATACGATTGTAAGAATTCTACCCATAACGAGTAACATTCTACCCATCTGTAATGCATATATATCAAAATACTAGTCTAATGGACAAGCTAGAATCAATCACCTCAGCTTCACGGCTTGCACATCTGACCTGCCATGTATTTGGGGGCGTTCATCAGATGCGCACAGGCCAGGGCCTCCTACACGACGACAATTGGGTTGTTCCTCCCCGATTGTTGGTATGACGTCCAGGACCATTTTGGGAGCAGCAACCCTTTATTTGGCAGGCGGTGACACACTGGGAGATGAAAATGATGCGACGACGCTTGGTGGGACCACCAGAAATTTGGGACATCCAGTTCCACGATCTAATGACTGGTAACGTCAAATCACTATGAGCGGGCATATGTTGCTGAGTTTAATGTTTTCTAATAATAACAACTTAGACAATTATGATAAAACCATTACATGATATGAATTTTAACACTTCATACTAAGTCGACTTGTTCTATAGCAATGCCTTCAAGAGGAAATGAACGTCCTCAAACCATTGTCGCCATGTTCGGCCGAAGATGGCTAGGACAAGGATTTTCATCATGATTGCCAATATTAACTAAAGAAGGTTACCACATTAGCAAAGATACTTTCAAGAAAGTAACGACAAATGTTCATCGTTGCTGAATCTAACAATAAGGATGAAAACAATAATTTTTAAAAAATAAA
The DNA here is from genome assembly GCA_022496015.1 of Hordeum marinum. Taxonomy (NCBI): domain Eukaryota; kingdom Viridiplantae; phylum Streptophyta; class Magnoliopsida; order Poales; family Poaceae; genus Hordeum; species Hordeum marinum. The sequence continues at coordinate 525,025,581 of CM039674.1, read as the reverse complement.
ACAGTAAAATGCATGTAGAAAAAAACTGAAATTCTGATAATCACTAGTAGAAAATAGGTCACCAGTCCCGGTTTCAGAGGGCCTTTAGTTCCGATTCTGCAACCAGGACAAAATGATCGGGACTAATGCCGATCACTTTTAGAACCTGTTGTCTTACGAACCGGGACTAAAGGAGCTCCACGTAGCCGCCATGGGGCGCCTGGTAGGAGGACCTTTAGTCCCGATTGGTAACACCGACCGGCCGGGACTAAAAGGCAACCACGTGTCAACAACTGCCAGGCTCTAGGTTTTTCTTTTAAGGAGGGGTTTAGGAGTTTTCATATTGTGTTTCCCCCTTTTATTTTTGTGTTTATCATTTTTATTTTATGCTTTCTATTCAACTCGACGCTAGCAACTACATATAGCAATGAAATAACAGTTACATAACATCGTCGTGATCAATATATAGAAAGAACCATCAATATTACTTGAAAGTTGTTCAACTTAAGAAACAAACATCAATGTATCGCATTCATCTTAACATGCTGATTAATTAACTAACAGTTCTCCAGCTGATATATTCATGACTTAGTTCTAAACATGCTCAACAACAACCATAATCTAGTAGTCCTTGCGGTTGCTCTTATTTATAGTGATTACCACAAGGGTGTTCACCCTTAGTTCTCTCTTTCCCTTGATGAACTCCTGCCAGCCGGCCTTGTGGAATGATATGCGCCCGACGATGTCTGTCTTGTATTGGACATTCGTGACAGACCCTCTTGGTCCATGGATTACTCCAGCAGTGCCGACGGCAGGGATGCCCACTCCGGAAAACATCTTCAAAGGTAACTTTTGAAGACCCCATCATTAAGAGTAAATAGAGAGCACATGATGTTAAACATCTCACCATACTTGGTTATGACAAAAAGAGATGAAAGAATATAAAACATCTTACCATAACTTTTTTGACCTTGTTTGTTTTTGTTAGACGGTGCACAAAGGGCTTCCACAAGTACGTCGAAGAGGATGGTAACATTTCTTTCACACAAGCTTTATCATCCCGAGTAAGCTTCTTCATCCTTTGAGAAAAAATTGTCGAAAGGATGTGACCATCATCTTCATCTTTGATGTCCTCCTCTTCATCTTGGTTGTCCTCATCTTCATCTTGGCTGTCGATGTCATCTTGGTCATCTTGGATGACAATGTCATCTTCGCCATCATCATGATCATCGATTTGGACATATAATGTCCTTAACCTATTCATCTCTCCTATTAAAGAAAAAGCTACGAGCTCTCCTCCTTTAAAATTGTTCACTGCAATGTACTGCTCCCAGCCATCACCATATATGATGGTTTTATTCTTTCCTTGGCGCAGATCCAATTCGAATTCGCGCTCCTCATCATCCTCAAAGTACAACACATTACCATATGAATTGTTGAAGTCCTCAATTATGTTGCATGGAACACACTATGCAGAAGTTAATAATCAACAATAAAGTCAGTAAAAAATTAAAAAAATGATCATAATTCAATACAAATTCAAGTTAAAGACCATTACCATTCATTTTTGAAATCCCTTTCTCAAAAATACCACGAACTGGACTGCAGTTTCGAGACTGTCCATACATGAATTTTGGCACACTTTGCAGATCTTATGCCTCATGGTCCCTAATAAGCCCAAGCAGTTGCCAAACGTAAGAAAATGCAATTAACAAAATTTTTTTCATTTCTGAATGTAGAATAGTTCATAGATGTTAGTTATGATATATAATGTGAATCTTTTAAAAACTCATAACATGACATGCCTTATTGCAACCTAAGAAACACAACTCGAATAATCCAGTTAATGAAGCAAATATTATTGCTAATACAACTCGAATATTATCATATAATATCATTAATTAATACAGATCGAGTTGACATCTCAAGACGCAGGCGATAGACACCCAAAGCGAAGGAACCATCGCCGGATCATTGCTCGGGGGAGATCCCTGAATAACCTGCGAGGTATTGGAGAACCTGGCGTCCAACGCAGCCATGTAGCGATGGACGTGCTCGTCCTCCTCCCTGACACGGCAACGTACCACCTCCGCGGGGGCCGGCTCCCTCTGCACCGATAGTGGCCCATGCGACCGCCACCAAAGAAGTTGTGGGTCGACGATGAGACCCAGATTTCTCCCCAAGGTGCGCACCCCAGAAGGTAGCACCTCCCGATGCCAGCCCGGCAGATCCCAGTCCCGGACATGGCGCCTCTCAAACTGGTTGTCGGCGCCGAGTCGACGACGAGGATGCGGGATTGGCATCGTCGATGAGAACAAATTGTGGCTATAGAAAATATCACTTTATTTAACAACAATAACAACAATACCATATCTACTGCCATATTTAATTTTTGTGGCAAAAGAGAGAGATTTCCTTTAGAGCCCTTTGGTTCGTAGGAATGCACTCCTCCCTACATAAGTTCTATGTTCTGCCTCTCCTATTTTTCCTCTCTCCCGAAGAAAAATAGTAATTTTTGCTTTAGAGCCCTTTGGTTCATAGGAATGCATTCCATCCCTACATAGGATTAATTCCTAGCCTCCACATTTCAAAGGAAAACAAAAAAAGAGCCTAGACTCAATGGAAAGATCCCTATGATGGAACCAAAATGACACATCTTTTTCTAATCCTACTCATAGGATTTGAGATGCATGTCATCTCATTTCCTACAGATTAATTTCCTATATATTCCTATGATAAGCCTATCCTATGAACCAAAAGGAGGCCGCGCCTAAGATATGATTTTTTTAGTTCATAGCTAGGGAATGCATTCCTATTCCTACATCGGATTTATTCCTATCCTCCACATTTCAAAGGAAAACAAAAAAGAGCCTAGACTGAATGGAAAAATTCCTATGATGTGAACCAAAATGACATATATTTTTCTAATCCTACTCATGGGATTTGAGATACATGTCATCTCCTACAAATTTCTTATATATTCATATGATAATCCTATCCTATGAACCAAAAGGAGGCCTAATTAAGGTATGATTTTTTAGGGTTTCTGTCCAATTTATCTATAAAATCTTCTATGATATAATTCTATCCTATGATAATCCTAGCTATCTATATATATATAATATGAACCAAATTATGAGACTACATGGAGATTGGATCCCACGCCGCCACTTCTTTGGCCGGCGATGGACGCGGGCAACGACGATGACCGCGGAGGGGAGGGGGAGGGGGAATAGGAGGAGGGGGTGGCGGTGTAGCCGGTGGATCACCAAGGAGTGGGAGGAGGAGGAGGGGGAGCGAGCTCGGGGTGGCGATGGCGTCTAAGGGCGGCGATGGGGCGGCGTCGGGGGCGGCAACGGGGACAGTGTCGAGGGCGGTGACGGGGGCGGCTATGAGGAGCGGGCTCGGGGAGGCAACGACGAGGTCCGGTAGCCTGGCGGCGTCGAGGTGGTCTTTGGTCCTGTCGGGGGAGATGGAGATCGAGAATAGTAGATAGATTTTGGTCCACTTATATACCCCAAAATTTAGTCCTGGTTGGTGGATCCAACTGGGACTAAAGAACCCCCATTATTCCCTGTTCAGGCCACCAACCGGGACTAAGGTGCATTTTCAGCAGGCGAAAGGGCCGAAAGCCTAGGGCTTTAGTCTCGGTTGGGGGCTCCAACCGGGACTAAAGGGGGGCATTAGTCCCGGTTGGAGCCACCAAACGGGACTAAAGGTATGTGCTTCCCGCAGCCACAAGTTTAGTCCAACCTCGCTAGTCGAGAGGGGATCAGAGTGGTTTATAAGCGCTCCTTGCGTCACCTAAAAAGTCCCCCCACTTTCTCTCGATTTTTCTCCACTACGACCTATCAGCGGGTGCTCTCAACTTCCCATCTTTCTTACGGTCTTTTCTGTGTCATTGCAACAACTTGGCATGCTCTTTATTTCTGAACAAACGTTTCAACCGTGGTATTATAGGAGCATACCACATCATCTTAGCAGGAACCCTCTTCCTAGGGCGCTCGCCCTCAAAATCACCAGGGTCATCTCGTCTGATCTTATACTTCAATGCACTGCATACCGGGCATGCATTCAATTCCTCATACTCACCGTGGTAGAGGACGCAGTCATTAGGGCATGCATGTATCTTATGCACATCTAATACTAGAGGGCAAAGAACCTTCTTTTCTCCGTACGTAGTGTCAGGCAATTCGTTATCCTTTGGAAGCTTATTCTTCATTATTTTCAGAAACTTTTCAAATCCCTTGTCAGATAAACCATTCTCTGCCTTCGATTGTAGCAATTCCAGTGTGGTACCGAGCTTTGTGTTGCCATCTTTGCACTATGGATACGACCCTTTTTTGTGATCGCCTAACATGCGATCGAACTTCAACTTCTCCCTTTAACTTTTGCATTCTCTATGTGCATCAACAATGACCCGGCAAACATCGTCATTGGGCACATCTGGTGCCTCTTGATCTTCAGCCTCCCCCGTTGTTGTAGCACCGTATTCTGGGTACATAGGACGATAGTTTTCATCATCCTCTTGTTCTTCATTGTCTTCCATCATAGCCCATCTTTCTCCGTGCTTGGTCCAAACATTATAGTGTGGCATGAAACTATTGGGGAACGTCGCATGGGAAACAAGAAATTTCATATGCACACGCAAGATCTATCCATGGTGATGAGCATCTATGAGAGGGAGAGTTTATCTACATACACCTGTAGATCGCTAAGCAGGAAGCGTTAAGAAACGCAGTTGGTGTAGTCGAACATCTTTGCGATCCCATCATGAGCCGTCCCGTGATCTCATCACGAGCCGTCCCGCGATCTCATCCGATCTAGCGCTGAACGAACGGTACCTCCGCGTTCAACACACGTACAGCTTGATGACGGTCTCCACCTTCTTGATCCAACAAGAGGGGGCAGAGAGGTAGATGGGTTCTCCTGCAGTACGACAGCGTGGCGGCGGTGGTTGTGGAGCTGATCTGGCAGAGCTTCGCTAAGCGGCACCGAATCAATCTACGAGAGGAGAAGAAATCTGGGAGGTAGGAAGGGTTGCGCCGTGGCTTGTCATGCGCTGCCCTCCTCCCTCTCTCATATATTTAGGGGAGGGGTGGCTTGTGGTGCGCCTGCCCTCCTCCCTCTCTCATAGCCCACGTGACCCCTCCGGGGCTGGTGGATCCCCGGAACCCTTCCGGCACACCCGGTACGCTACCGGTGATGCCCGAACTTTTTCTGATGAGTAACACGGAACTTCGTATATATGAATCTATATGTATGGACCATTCCGGAGCTCCTTGTCATGTCCGGGATCTCACCTAGGACTCCGAACAACCTTCAGCCACCAACATATATAACTCATCTATACCAATTCATCACCGAACGTTAATTGTGCAGACCCTGCGGGTTCGAGAACTGTGTAGACATGACCGAGACACCTCTACGGTCAATAACCAATAGCGGAACATGGATGCCCATATTGGTTCCTACATATTCTACAAATATCTTTATCGGTTGAACCTCTATGTCAAGGATTCAGATAATATCGTACGTTGTTCCCTTTGTCTATTGGTACATTACTTGTATGAGATTCGATCGTCGTTATCTCTATATCTAGTTCAATCTCGTTACCGGCAAGTCTCTTTACTCATTCCGTAATTCAAGATGCCGGGACTAACTCATTAGTCACATTGCTTGCATGGCTTATCGTGATGTTGTATTACCGAGTGGGCCCTGACATATCTCTCTGTCACACGGAGTAACAAATCACAGTCTTGATCCATGCCAACCCAACAGACACCCTCGGAGATACCTGATACGTCTCCGTCATATCTATAATTTTTGATTGTTTCATGCCAATATTCTACAACTTTAATATACTTTTGGCAACTTTTTATATTATTTTGGGACAAACATATTGATCTAGTGCCCAGTGTCAGTTCCTGTTTGTTCTATGTTTTTTGTTTTCCAGAAAATCCATATCAAACGATGTCAAAATGGGATAAGAACTGACGGAGATTTTTTTTGGAATATATATGAATTTTGGGAAGTGAAATCAACAGAAGGCGGTGCCTGAGGGGGCCACAAGCCTGGAGGGCACACGCTGGGGGGTAGGGCGCCCTGAGGGCTTGTGGCCACCCTTAGGTCGGTTGAAGATGTCCTTTGGCCGTACCAAAGCAAATTTATGGATAAAGATTCTCTCAAAATTTCTGTCCAATCGGAGTTATGGATCTCCAGATATTTAAGAAACGGTGAAAGGCGAGAATCTGGGAGCGCAAAAACAGAAGAAAACGGAGAGAGATCCAATCTCGGAGGGTCTCTCGCCCCTCCGCCGCCATGGAGGCCATGGACCAGAGGGTAAACCCTTCTCCCATCTAGGGGGAAGGTCAAGGAAGAAGAAGAAGGAGGGGGGCTCTATCCCCCTCTCTCTCGGTGGCACCGGAATGCCGTTGGGGCCATCATCATGATGGCGATCTACTCCAACAACTCCGTCATCTTCACCAACACCTCCATCACCTTCCCACATATATCTACAGAGGTCCACTCTCCCACAACCTGTTGTACCCTCTACATGAACATGGTGCTTTGTGCTTCATATTTTTATCCAATGATGTGTTTCCATCCTATGATGTCCGAGTATATCTATTTTGTCCTATGGGTTGATTGATGGTCATGATTGGTTTGAGTTGCATGTTTTATTATCGGTGTTGTCCTATGGTGCTCTCCGTGTCCCGCAAGTGTGAGGGATCCCCGATGTGGGTTTTGCAATATGTTTATGATTCGCTTATGGTGGGTGGCGTGAGTGACAGAAGCACAGACCAGAGTAAGTAGGTTGTTTGTGTATGGGAATAAAGAGGACTTGATACCTTATAATGCTATGGTTGGGTTTTACCTTAATCATCTTTAGTAGTTGCGGATGCTTGCTAGAGTTCCAATCATAAGTGCATATGGTCCAAGTAGAGAAAGTATCTTAGCTTATGCCTCGCCCTCATATAAAATTGCAATAATGATTACCAGTCTAGTCATGAATTTCCTAGGGGCAATTCCGCAACTCCTACCACCACTTTTCCACACTCATTAAAATAACTTAGTTATTTATTTATCTTAGAAGCCCCTAGTTTTTATTTACGTGTTCTTTATTATCTTGCAAACCTATCCTATCACACCTACAAAGTACTTCTAGTTTCGTACTTGTTCTAGGTAAAGCAAACGTTAAGCATGCGTAAAGTTGTATCGGTGGTCGATAGAAATTGAGGGAATATTTGTTCTACCTTTACCTCCTCGTTGGTTTCGACACTCTTACTTATCGAGAAAGGCTACAACTGATCCCCTATTCTTGTGAGTTATCAAGACCTTTTTGTGGCGCCGTTGCCGGGGAGCAATAGCATGGGGTGAATATTCTCGTGTGTGCTTGTTTGCTTTATCACTAAGTAGATTTTCTTTGTTGTTCTAAGTTTTTCTCTATCTTTAGTTATGGATATGGAACACGAAATATCAAAAACATTAGGTGTACTCGCTACTCATGGAGATGGGGAACCTCCTAAAACCCTCGATGCTCGTTATGTGGAAAATATTATGCACTACTTTGGTAATCCTGAGAAAACGCCATTCAACTTGATAATGGGATACACATTGGATCAACGTGGATACTTTAGGGATTATCACTTATCTCAAAAAGGAAACACTTATGGGATCAAATTAGAATACTGGGATGGTTTGCTTGGGATGCATGTTCGAGATGTGACTTTGCTTGTTGCTCTAACATAGAAGCTCGACACCTTCCCTTTCAATGCAAATTTAATGATAATGAAACCTTAGCTTCATATGCTAAAGGTATTTATGATTACTATGATGTGGAACGAATAGAAGAATTTGTTGTTTTTAAAGGTGCTTATGAAATTGCTTCTTTGCTTGAAAAGTATGATGATGATGTTCCTTATGAATCTGAAATTTCTTCCATACTTAAATATTGCTATGAGAATTATGAATATAATTCCGATATTGATGCATTTATTGAGAGAGTGTATTCTGCCTTGGAGGAGACTAATATTTTGCAGGAATCTATGGAAGAAGAAATTGCTGAAACTGTGAGCTCATTAGATGAAAAAGATGAGGAGGAGAGCGAAGAACAAAAGGAGGAAGAGCGGATTAGCTACCCGTGCCCACCTTATAATGAGAGTAACTCTTCAACTCATACATTGTTTAATTTCCCTTCGTTCTTACCGAAGGATGAATGCTATGATAATTGCTATGATCCCTTGGATTTGTTTGAAATATCCCTTTTTAATGAACTTGATGCTTGGTATGCTTGTGGCCATGATGCCAATATAAATGATGCTTATGGAGATGAACTTGCTATAGTTCCTTATGTTAAACATGAAATTGTTGTTATTGCACCCACACATTATAGTCCTATTATATTTTTGAATTCTCCTAACTACACTATATCGGAGAAGTTTGCACTTATTAAGGATTATATAGATGGGTTGCCTTTTACTATTACACATGATGATTTTGATATATATAATATGCATGTGCTTGTTGCTCCTACTTGCAATTATTATGAGAGAGGACCTACATCTCTGCCTCTCTATGTTTCCCATATGATAAAATTGCAAGCAACTGCTTACGCATTGTATTGGCCTTTACTTTGTGTGCATGAATTGTTCTTTTATGACTTGCCGATGCATAGGAAGAGAGTTAGACTTCACAATTGCATTGTATATATTAATTGGTACTCAATACTAAATTAGTTAATTAAAATTGTCTTTGATATACCTTGGGATCCGGGTGGATCCATTACATGAGCACTTTATGCCTAGCTTAATGGCTTTAAAGAAAGCGCTGCCAGGGAGACAACCCGGAAGTTTTCGAGAGTCATTTTATTCCGTTGTGTGTTTTTATATAGTTCAAAAACAAAAAAATAAAGTGGGGAACCTAAAGCATTTTCAAAAGAGAAGTGAAAGTAAGAAGGACGAGCACCCTTGAAGGGGGAGAGCTCCTTGAACATTGTTCATGCCCATGGAAACTTTGTGAATCTTGATTACAGAAACTTTTCAAAAAACAAATAATTGTAACCTTATATAAATCCATTCTTTTATAAAAATAATGTGCCAAGATTTTCCTTTAGGATGATTAGATTGCTTGTTTGGTGTGTGCAGTGCAAAAACAGAAACTTTGGCTGTAGTGCGTGAATTTACATTTTTTACTGAAATGTCAAAAGTTTCTGAAATTTTTACACAGTACTTATATGCAATTTTTTTATTTTTTGATAATTTTTCAGAATTTTGAGAGTTACATAAGTATGGTGAATGTTCAGATTGCTACAGACTGTCCTGTTTAAGACAGATTCTGTTTTTGATGCATTGTTTTGCCCGTTTTGATGAAACTATCGATTGTATCGGTGGTATAAGCCATGGAAAAATTATAATACAGTAGAATGTTTGGCAACAATACATAAAGTTGCAATTTGCTTTATTGTACTAACGGATCTCATGAGGGTTTTGTTATGTTTTGTGTGAATGAAGTTTTCAAGTTTTTGGTGAGATCACGATGAATGAAGGAATAAGGAGTGGAAAGAGACCAAGCTTGGGGATGCCCAAGTCACCCCAAGGTAATATTCAATGACTACCAAGAAACTAAGCTTGGGGATGCCTCGGAAGGCATCCCCTCTTTCTTCTAACAACCATCGGTATTTTACTTGGAGCTATAATTTTATTCGTCACATGATATGCTTAAATCTTGGAGCGTCCTGTGCTTTTTATTTTTCCTTTAATAATGCACCATTATGGTATGAGAAAGTCCTTGGTTGATTTATAGAAGGCTCTTTGCACCTCACTTATATCTTTTGAGTATGGCTTTGTAGACGCTTCATGTGCTTCACTTATATCATTTAAAGTTTAGGTTGCATGTTTCTCTACCATAGAAAATCGCCATTTGTAGAATGCTCTTTTGCTTCACTTATATTTGTTAGAGCCTGGGCATATCTTTTGTAGAAAGAATTAAACTCTCATGCTTCACTTATATCTATTTAGAGAGTTAACAGGAGTTGGTCATTCACATGGTTAGTCATAAAATCCTACATAAAACTTGTAGTCACTGAATATGATATGTTTGATTCCTTGCATATAGTTTTGAGATATGAAGATGGTAATATGAGAGTCATGCTAGTGAGTAGTTGTGAGTTGGAGAAATACATGTGTTGAAGTTTGTGATTCCCGTAGCACGCACGTATGGTGAACCATTATGTAATGAAGTCAGAGCATGCTTTGTTTAATGATTGTCAACCTTTGTGTGAGGGTCGGGAGTGCGATGGTTAACTCCTACTAACCTCTCCCCTAGGAGCATGCGTCTAATGATTTTTTTGATAACTAATAGACTTTTTCAATAAGTATGTGAGTTCTTTATGACTAATGTTGAGTCCATGGTTTATAGGCTCTCTCACCCTTCCACCTTTGCTAGCCTCTATAGTACCATGCAACTTTCGCCGGTGCATCAAACGCACCTTCCTCAAAACAGCCACCAAATATTTTCCTCAAAACAGCCACCATAGCTACCTATTATGGCATTTCCATAGCCATTCCGAGATATATTGCCATGCAACTTCCACTGTTCCATTTTTCATGACATGCATCACCACTTTCATATTGCATATAGAGTCGTATTTTGTTCTAGGTATCGATTTGTAAGTAAATAAAAGTGTGATGATTTCCATTATTAGAGCATTTGTCCCGTGTGAGAAAAGGATGATGGAAGCTATGAATCCCTCACAAGTTGGGATGAGTCTCCGGACTTTACAAAAAATAAAAGAGGCTACCGAAGCCCAAATAAAAAAATAGGCCAATCATGCCCACCAAAAAAAGAGAAAAAGGAAAAAAATGAGAGAAAGGGAGAAGGGACAATGCTACTATCTTTTTCCACACTTGTGCTTCAAAGTAGCACCATGATCCTCATGATAGAGAGTCTCCTATTTTGTCACTTTCATATAGCTAGTGGAATTTTCATCATTTGCATGACCACTTAGTTTTCTTTTTGAGATTTCATACACTTATAGCTCTAGTGCACCCGTTGCATGGAAATCCCTACTCACTCACATTGATACCTATTGATGGGCATCTCCATAGCCCACTGATACGCCTAGTTGATGTGAGACTATCTTCTCATTTTTCCTCATCACCTCCACCATATTTTATTCCACTTATAGTGTTATATCCATGGCTCACGCTCATGTATCGCGTGAGAGTTGAAAAGGTTTGAGAACATAAAAAGTGTGAAACAATTTCTTGACTTGTCATCGCGGTTGTGCATGATTTAGATACTTTGTGTGGGGAAGATGGAGCATAGCCATACCATATGATTTTGTAGGGATAACTTTCTAAGGCCATGTTATTTCGAAAGGACACAATTGACTTGTTGGTGTGCTCGAAGTATTACTATTTTTATGTCAATATAGACTATTGCTTTGAATCACTCGTGTCTTAATATTCATGCCATGATTAGATTATATGATCAAGATTATGCTAGGTAGCATTCCACATCAAAAATTATCTTTTTTATCATTTACCTACTCGAGGACGAGCATGAATTAAGCTTGGGGATGATGATACGTCTCTATCATATCTATAATTTTTAATTGTTTCATGCCAATATTCCAAAACTTTCATATACTTTTGGCAACTTTTTATATTATTTTTGGGACTAACATATTGATCCAGTGCCAAGTGTCAGTTCCTGTTTGTTGCATGTTTTTAGTTTCGCAGAAAATCCATATCAAATGGAGATTTGTTTTGGAATATATATGAATTTTGGGAAGTGGAATCAACAGAAGGTGGTGCCCGAGGGGCCCACAAGCCTGGAGGGCGCGCCCTGGGGGGTAGGGCTCTCCCTGAGTGCTTGTGGCCACCCCTTAGGTCGTTTGGAGATGTCCTTTGGCCACAAGAAAGCTAATTTATGGCTAAAGATCCCCTCGAAATTGCAGCCCGATCTTAGTTACGAATATCTGTATATTGAAGAAATGGTGAAAGGCCAGAATCTGGGAGCGCAAAAACAGAAGGAAACAGAGAGAGATCCAATCTCCGAGGGGCTCTTGCCCCTCCACTGCCATGGACGCCATTGACCAGAGGGTAAACCCTTCTCCGATCTAGGGCGAAGGTCAAGGAAGAAGAATAAGGAGGGGGGCTCTCTCCCCCTCTCTCCCGGTGGCACTGGAACGCTGTCGGGGCCATCATCGTGACGGTGATCTACTCCAACAACTCCGTCATCTTCACCAACACCTCCATCACCTTCCCTCATCTATCTACAGTAGTCCACTCTCCCGCAACCCGCTATACCCTCTACTTGAACATGGTGCTTTATGCTTCATATTATTATCCAATGATGTGATGCCATCCTATGATGTCTGAGTAGATCTATTTTGTCCTATGGGTTGGTTGATGATCACGATTGGTTTGAGTTATGTATTTTATTATTGGTGTTGTCCTATGGTGCTCTCCATGTCGCACAAGTGTGAGGGATCCCCGTTGTGGGGTTTGCAATATGTTTATGATTCGCTTATGGTGGGTGGCGTGAGTGACAGAAGCACATACCCGAGTAAGTAGGTTGTTTGCGTATGGGAATAAAGAGGACTTGATACCTTATAATGTTATGCTTGGGTTTTTCCTTAATGATCTTTAGTAGTTGCGGATGCTTGCTAGAGTTCCAATCGTAAGTGCATATGATCCAATTAGTGAAAGTATCTTAGCTTATGCCTCTCCGTCATATAAAATTGCAATAATGATTACCGGTCTAGTTATCAATTGCCTATGGACAATTCCATAACTCCTACCACCACTTTTCCACACCCGTTAAACTAACTTAGTTGTTTCTTTATCTTAGCAGACCCTATTTTTATTTATGTGTTCTTTATTATCTTGCAAACCAATCCTATCACACCTACAAAGTACTTATAGTTTCATACTTGTTCTAGGTAAAGCTAACGTTAAGCATGCATAGAGTTGTATCGGTGGTCGATAGAACTTGAGGGAATATTTTTTCTACCTTTAGCTCCTCGTTGGGTGCAACACTCTTACTTATCGAGAAAGTCTACAACTGATCCAATATACTTGTGGGTTATCGATATCTGTAGAGCACCTTTATAGTCACCCAGTTACGTTGTGACGTTTGATATGGACAAGGCGGTCCTCCGGTGTCAGGGAGTTCCATGATCTCAAGGTCATCGGAACGGATACATTGACATGCAGAAAATTGTAGCAATAAACTGACATGATCATATGCTATGTTCATAGTTTGGGTCTTGTCCATCACATCATTCTCCTAATGATGTGATCCCATTATCAAATGACATCTCATGTCCATGGTCAGGAAACCTTGACCATCTTTGATCAATGAGCTAGTCTACTAGAGGCATACTAGGGACACAGTGTTGTCTATATACCCACACATGTATTTAGTTTCCAATCAATAGAATTATAGCATGGATAATAAACGATTATCATGAACAAGGAAATATAATAATAACCATTTTATTATTCCGTCTAGGGCATATTTCCAACAGTCTCCCACTTGCACTAGAGTCAATAATCTAGCTCACATCACGATGTGATTAACACTTACATCACCATGTGATTTAACACTTCAATCATCATGTGACTAACACCCAATGAGTTCTGGGGTTTGATCATGTTTTGCTTGTGAAAGAGGTTTTAGTCAACAGGTTTGTAACATTCAGATCCGTGTGTACTTTGTAACTCTCTATATTGTAGATGTTGCTACCACGCTTCACTTGGAGCTATTCCAAATGGCTACCCCACTATACGTATCCGGATTGCTACTATAAGTCGTCCGGATTGTTGTTAAAGCTTGCATCGACGTTACTCTTTACGGCAAACTTTTTATCACCTCCATAATCATGAAATGTCTCCTTACTCCTCTAGTTACTAAGGATAATTTTGACCGCTGTCCAGTGATCCACTCCTGGATCACTCTTGTACCCCCTTGTCAGACATGGGGCAAGGCACACATCAAACGCAGTACATAGCATGGCATATTGTATAGAGCCTATGGCCAATGGCATAGGGGACGACCTTCGTCCTTTCTCTTTCTTCTGTCGTGGTCAGGTTTTGAGTCTTACTCAACTTCACACCTTACAAATCAGGCAAGAACTCCTTCTTTGACTGATCCATTTTGAACTCTTTCAAAAACTTGTCAAGGTATGCATTTCATTGAAATTCTTTATCAAGCGTCTTGATTCATCTCTATAGATCTTGATGCCCAGTATATAGGTAGCTTTATCCAGGTCTTTCTTTGAAAACCCTTTTTCAAACAACCCTTTAAGCCTTATAGAAATTCTATATTATTTCCGATCAACTATATGTCAACCACATATACATATCAGAAACTAAATAGTGCTCCCACTCACTTTCTTGTAAATAAAAGTTTCTCATAAACTTTGTATAAAATCAAAAACTTTGATCACCTCATCAAAGCGTATATTCCAACTTCGAGATGCTTGCTCCAGTCCATTGAAGGATCGCTGGAGCTTGCAAATTTTTTAGCATCCTTAGGATCGACAAAACCTTCTGGTTGTATCACATACAACCTTTCCTCACAGAAACCATTAAAGAAACATTGTTTTGACATCCATCTGCCAGGTTTCATAATCAGAAAATGCAACAACTGCAAACATAATTCCAACAGACTTCAGCATCGCTACGGTGAGAGAGTCTCATCGTAGTCAACTCCTTAAACTTGTCGAAAAACATTTCCGCGACAAATCGAGCTCTATAAATGGTGACATTTACCATCAGCGTTTGTCTTCCTCTTAGAGGTCCATTTGTACTCAACGACCTATCATTCAACGGGAAAGTCTACCAAAGTCCATACCTTATTTTCATACATGGATCCTATCTCGGATTTCATGGCTCCTAGCCATTTGTTGGAATCCAGGCCCACCATTGCTTCTTCATAGTTTGTAGGCTCATCGTTGTCTAACAACATGATTTCCAATATAGGATCACCATACCACACAGGGAAGTACGTATCCTTGTCAACCTACGAGGTTCAGTAGTGAATTGATCCGAAGTTTCCTAATCATCATCATTAGATTCCTCTTCAATTGGTGTAGGCACCGCAGAAACATCTTTCTGTGTTGTGCTACCATCCAACTGAAGTGATGGTTCAGCAACCTCATCAAGTTCTACTTTCCTCCCACTCAATTCTTTAGAAAGAAACTTTTTCTCGAGAAAGGACCCGTTCTTAGCAACAAACACTTTGCTCTTTGGATCTGAGATAGAAGGTATAACCAATGTTTCCTTAGGGTATTCTATGAAGATGCATTTGTCCGCTTTGGGTTCGAGCTCATTAGGTGAAAACCTTTTTCACATAAGCGTCGCATCCCCAAACATTAAGAAATGATAGTGTAGGTTTTTGCAAACCATAATTTACAAGGTGTCGTCTCAACTCACTTAGATCGTGCCCTATTAAACTGAATGTAGTTATCTCTAATGCATAACCCAAAAACAATAGTGGAAAAACGATAAGAGACATCATAGTATGAACCATATTAAAATAGGGCACGACTACGACATTCAGACACACCATCAGACTATGATGTTCCAGGCGGCGTGAGCTGTGAAACAATTTCCACATTGTCTTAAGTTGTATACCAAACTCGTAACTCAGATATTCATATCCACGATTATATCATAGACACTTTATCTTCTTGTCACAATGATCTTTAACTTCACTCTGAAACTGCTTGAACCTTTCAAACGTTTCAGACTTGTGTTTCATTAAGTAAATATCCCCATATCTACTCAAATCATCAGTGAAGGTAAGAAAATAACTATATCCACTGCGTGTTTCAACACTCATTGGACCACATACATCAATACGTATCAATTCCAATAAGTCACTAGCCCGTTCCATCATACCGGAAAAATGGGGTCTCAGTCATCTTGCCCAAGAGGCATGGTTTGCATGTCTCAATTGATTCGAAATCGAGTGAGTCAAAAGATCCATCAGCATGGAGATTCTTCATGTGCTTTACACCAATATGACCTTCGACTTTGCATCTTTTGGCATCAATATTATAAATATGTGTATTACTAAGATTGGATTGAATAAACCATTCACATTATGTGCATGACCATTGAAGGTATTATTCATGTAAACAGAATAACTATTATTCTCTAAATTAAATGAATAACCGTATTGCAATAAACACGATCTAATCATGTTCATGCTCAACACAAACACCAAACAACATTTATTTAGGTTCAACACTAATCCCGAAGGTAGAGTGAGCGTGCGATGGTGATCATATCAACCTTGGAAGCACTTCCAACACACATCAGCACCTCGCTCTTTGTTAGTCTCCGTTTATTCCGTAGCTTTTATTTCGAGTTACTAACATTTACCAACTAAACCGGTATCTAATACCCAAGTGCTACTAGGAGTACTTAGTAAGGTACACATCAATAACATGTATATCCAAAATAGTTTTGTCGACGTTGCCAACCTTCTTATCTACCAAGTATCTAGGGTAGTTCCGCTCCAATGATCGTTCCCTTCATCGTAGAAGCACTTAGGCTCAGGTTTGGGTTTAACCATGGGTTTCTTCACTCGAGAAACAACTAGCTTGACGATCATGAAGTTTCCCTTCTTACCCTTGCCCTTCTCGAAACTAGTGGTTTTACCAACCATCAACATTTGATGCTCCTTCTTGATTTCTACCTTCGAGTTGTCAAACATCGCGAATAGATCATGGGATCATCCATCCTTGGCATGTTATAGTTCATCAAGAAGCTCTAGTAGCTTGGTGGTAGTGACTTGGAGAACTATACCAATCACTATCTTATCTCGAAGATCAACTCCCACTTGATTCAAGTGATTGTAGTACTCAGACAATCTGAGCACATGCTCACTGATTCAGCTATTCTCCTTTATCTTGCAGGAAAAGAATCTTTGTTGGAGGTCTCATACCTCTCAACACGGGCACGAGCCTGAAATCCAATTTCAGCTCTTGGAACATCACATATGCTCTGTCACGTTCAAAACGTGTTTGGAGCCTCAATTCTAAGCTGTAATGTAAGATGCACTAAACTATCAAGTAGTCATAAAAACATGCCCATCAGATGTTAACAACATCC
Organism: Hordeum marinum; assembly: GCA_022496015.1. Classification (NCBI taxonomy): domain Eukaryota; kingdom Viridiplantae; phylum Streptophyta; class Magnoliopsida; order Poales; family Poaceae; genus Hordeum; species Hordeum marinum. Next base: position 525,008,470 of record CM039674.1, on the reverse strand, counting down.
ACTAACAATGCTAGAGGGGGTGGCGCACCGAGCGGTGCATCAAGGACATAAGCCTTCTGTGTAGCAACTGAGGACAATGCTCTGATCATGGACCTAGTCCGCATAATTGCTAGCATTATCTTTCAGCTCTATTTTCTCTAGGAATGTATTGATACGTCTCCGTCGTATCTATAATTTTTTATTGTTTCATGCCAATATTCTACAACTTTCATATACTTTTGGCAACTTTTTATACTATTTTTGGGACTAACATATTGATCCAGTGCCTAGTGCCAGTTCTTGTTTGTTGCATGTTTTTTGTCTCACAGAATATCCATACCAAATGAAGTCCAAACGCTATAAAAACTTACGGAGATTTTTTTGGAATATATGTGATTTTTGGGAAAAAGAATCAACGCAAGACGATGCCCGAGGAGGTGACAAGACTGCTAGCCGCGCCCTACCCCCTAGTCGCACCCTGGGACCTTGTGACCACCCCTTAATGCAGTTGGTACCCTTATTTAGCTGCATGAAAGCTAATTTTTGGATAAAGATCCCCTCAAAATTTCAGCCCAATCGGAATTACGGATCTCTAGATATTTAAGAAACGGTGAACGGCCAGATTCGGGAGCGCAAAAATAGAAGGAAACAAAGAGAGAGAGAGAGAGAGAGAGAGAGAGAGAGAGAGAGAGAGAGAGAGAGAGAGAGAGGGAGAGGGAGAGAGAGAGAGAGAGAGATCCAATCTCGGAGGGGCTCTCGCCCCTCCACCATCATGGAGTCCAACGACCAGAGGGGAAACCCTTATCCCATCTAGGGGGGTCAAGGAAGAAGAAGAAGGAGGGGGCTCTCTCCCCCTCTCTCCCGGTGGCACCGGAACGCCGCTGCAGCCATCATCGTGACAACGATCTACTCCGACAACTCTGCCATCTTCACCAACACCTCCATCACTTTCCCCCATCTATCTACAGCAGTCCAATCTCCCACAACCCTCGGTGCCCTCTACTTGAACATGGTGCTTTATGCTTCATATTATTATCCAATGATGTGTTGCCATCCTATGATGTCTGAGTAGATTTTTGTTATCCTATGAGTTGATTGATGATCATGATTGGTTTGAGTTGCATGTTTTATTATTGGTGCACTCCTATGGTGCTCTTCGTGTCGCGCAAGCATGAGGGATCCTCACTATAGGGTGTTGCAATGTGTTCATGATTTGCCTATGGTGGGCTGCTTGAGTGATAGAAGCATAAACCCGAGTATGTGGGTTGTTGCATATGGGAGTAAAGAGGACTTGATACCTTATAATGCTATGGTTGGGTTTTACCTTAATGATCTTTAGTAATTGCGGATGCTTGCTAGAGTTCCAATCATAAGTTCATATGATCGAAGTAGAGAAAGTATGTTAGCTTATGTCTCTCCCTCATATAAAATTGCAATAATGATGACCGGTCTAGTTATCGATTGCCTAGGGACAATTCCACAGCTCCTACCACCACTTTTCCACACTCGTTAAACTAACTTAATTGTTACTTTATCTTAGCAGGCCCTAGTTTTTATTTATGTGTTCTTTATTATCATGCAAACCTATCCCGTCACACCTACAAAGTACTTCTAGTTTCATACTTGTTCTAGGTAAAGCGAACGTTAAGCGTGCGTAGAGTTGTATCGGTGGTCGATAGAACTTGAGGGAATATTTGTTCTACCTTTAGCTCCTCGTTGGGTTCGACACTCTTACTTATCGAAAGAGGCTACAATTGATCCCCTATACTTGTGGGTCATCAAGATGTATCATTAAAACAGGGGACCTACAGCGCGAGCTATCTACAACATAATTTGCAAAGACAGTTTTGACTATGTTCATGATCATGAGTTCAATTACTCATATTACCTAAGAACTCCCACTCAAATTGACAACCCTCTGGTCATTCGAGTGATACACGATCCACATTCACCAACGCATGTCCGATCATCACGTGAGATGAGGTGGTTTCAATGGTGAACATCTCTATGTTGACCATATCTACTATATGACTGATGTAACAGCCCGGGACCGACGATCCAGAAGATTCCCCTTTTATTCCATTGTCGTCTTGTGTCTCGTTTGGTTGTTGCATTCATCATAGCATCATTCACATCATCTGCATAGCATCAGCATTTTATCAACATGATTTTTCAACTTGCATCCGTTCGTAGTCGCCGGTTTCCTCCGTTCTTGCCGTTGCCCGTTTCGAGACCAACCACACACGCACGCGCACACGACATCGTTTAAAAAATGTTTTTAAAGTGCACAAAAAGTATTCTCGGATTGGGTTGAACTTTCGCATGCGTTCTTATTATAGTGTAGGTAGGCCACCTGCCAAATCTCGTCGCATTCCGAGTTCGTTTGATACCCCAACGTTCAACCGTAGTAGTGTCATCATCGGTAATTCATCGGAAGTTTTTCGGTGTTTCAAAACCTCATGTCACGGGCTGCAAACCACCCTCTCATCTCCCCATAGCCCATCTACACAGCCACCGCCGCCTAACCTAGCCCCCTTCACTTCCGGACCGTCCGATCGAGATCGAACGGTCCGAAAACGGGCAAAAACCCCTAACCCTAGCCCTAATTAGTATAAATAGACCCCTAGCCGTCCAGTTTTGAAACCCTAGCCCTCTTCCTTGGGATCCGCACTGCTAGCCTCCTCCCAGCCGCCGCCAGCAGCCTCCTCGCAGCCGCAGGGCCTGCCAAGGTCCATCTGGAGGCCCGCCCCAAGCCCGAAGCGCCGCCGCCGCTCCCCGCAGGTGCCCGAGCGAGTGCCCATGGCCTGCTCACCCAGCATCGCTTGCCCAGCCCCGCTCATCACCGTCTCCGGGCCGAGCACCGCTGTAGGTCGCCCTCTCCTTCCTCTCCCCTGCCTAATCTCTCCCTAATCTCTCTCCCCGCCATGCGAAGGAGCTGCAGCGCCGCCCGATCTACTCCACCGGACTTCGGGTTCCGTCGCCGGTGATAGGAATGGGTTCCCCATCGTCAGATCTACCCTTCCCCGCTCCAGAACCGGCAAGCCCCGTCGCCGCCGCCCCTTGCCCCCCTTGTTGCCAGCGTTGCAGGGCAGTTGCCGTCATGCCCTCGCCCCGATCGGGATCGGGAGGAGGAGGAGGCCCCCGCTCGCCCGTTGACCCACGAGTGGGCCGGCCCAGTCTGCCTTCCTCGTGGCCCAGATCTGCCGGCCCACCCCATGCCAACCTCGCCCCTGCACCGTCCCAGGCCGAAGCCCACTCTGGTGAGCGCCCCGGCTATCCCTCGCCCCGGCATTCTTTTACTATGCTGCGCTCGCCTATTCGCTGTTGGTCTAGCCAGTTTCAGCCCAACGTGTTTTTTCCCTGCTGCGATTTAATTGATTAACTAGTGAATTTCAGAATTACAAAAAAAAACCTGTTTTTAAATTGCTAATATCTAATTAACCGTGCATCATATGTCAAAACTTTATATATGTAAAATGGCTAGAATTTCGTGTAGATTCACAATTTCCAACTCTCACATGTGTTTAAAATGTTTAACTTGCTGTTTTCATGCAATTTGCACAATGGCCATGCCGATATGAATTATTTAATAACTTTTGAACCGCAGCTCCGTTGAAAATGTTTTATATATGTAACTTGACTAGAAAAACGTGTAGAATCTCATGACACACTTTATTTCCATGTTTAATAAATATAAATTTGTGTTAGGACAGATCTGGAACAAAATCATAATTTGTATATGGGGACGTTTCGAATATGCTATATGTTGCTTCCGGTCTCATTTAAAATGCCTAGATGTTGTAGTTGTTCATGCTTCACCTCTTGCCATGTTTAACAACATTTAATGTCGATGAGTACCTAAAAGAGATTGAACTAAATAATCGATCGTGGAGTTTCGTCAATATGCAACTCGTTGCATATGGAGCTTCACTTTAATGTGTAGTAGTTGTTTGATGTGATTTGCCATGCCTTGCATATATAAACCGGACATGCATCATATTTGTGTGCGCATCATATCATGCATGTATTGTGGTGTGCCGTATGTTGACAGTTGTTTCGGATTGTCTCCTTCTTGATAGAGTTCCGAAAGCGTTCGGAGTATGAGGATTCATTCGTCTACTTCACGGACCGTCTTCTTCATGGACTCATTCTTTTCGAAGCAGGATCTCAGGCAAGATGACACATTTCCCTAGTTACTACTACTCTCATTTCTATGCTAGTTGTCCCACTTTTATCGTTATGTCTCGCTACCTACCACTTGTTTTTCAAGCCTCCCAACATTGCCATGAAAGCCTCTAACCCCTCCACATCCCAGCAAACCATTGTTTGGCTATGTTACCACTTGCTCAGCCCCTTCTTATAGTGTTTCTAGCTGCAGGTGCATTGCTTCCATGTGACAACATGGACATTCTTTTGTTACCACAACATTATTGCTATTTAATTTAATGCACTTATACACTTGGTAAAGGTGGAAGGCTTGGTCTTTTCCTCGGTGTTTTGTTCCACTTTTGCCACCCATAGTTACTTGTGAACCGGTGTTATGTTCCATAATTGAGCGCTCCTAACATGCTCGAGGTTGTTATGGGGACCCCCTTGATTTTCGTTTTAGGATAAAGTTTGTCTGGCAAGGCCAAACATTGGTACTACATTTGCCTAATAACTAATAAAACTGCATAGGGACCCGCCGGCACCCGCGGATAATTAATCAAACCCCTAGGCCAGTGGTCCTCATGAGTGTTGGTCCAAACTTAGCGATGTCCGGCGCCCCCTGGTCACTCGGGGTTTCAGCCAACCCGATGTTTAGCTCATTCGGTGATACCCTGAGAACGAGATACGTGGCTCCTATCGGGTTTAGTCGGTACGCCGGGTGGCCTTGCTTGATTTGTTTTACCTTTCATGAACGTCTTGCGTGAGGAACTCTGATCTTCTTCGGACTATCTCGAGGTGTCGGACTTCCTTTGGAATTTCCTAGGATAATCACGAGATCCGTGGTCGAGGTTATTCCTGCGGCGTGTGGTTAATTTGTGATGGATGACTTGGAGCACCCCTACAGGGTTAAATCTTTCAGAAAGTTGTGCCCACGGCTATGTGGAAAACTTGGAGACTTTGTTTAACACCCGGTCAAAGCAAACTTGAAGTAAATTCTAATAAAATACACCAATTGTGTGCGTAACCGTGACTGTCTCTTCTCGTGAGTCCTTATCCAAGAGAGAACATGGTGGGGTTATGTTTGACGTAAGTAGGTGTTCAGGATCAGTTAGTGATCATTACTAGTTCACATCTGTTATGCGTAGACCACTATACTTAACTTTCTGTACTCGTAAGTTAGCCACTCAAATAAATGCTTAGTCGGTTGCTGCAGCCTCACTACTTAACCATACCTCACCTTAAGCTTTAATACTCTTGATACCCTTGGAAATGGGATTGCTGAGTCCCTGTGGCTCACAGATTACTACAACAACAGTTGTAGGTACAGATAATGCGATGATTTGACGTGAGCGCGATGCTTGTTTGATTTGGAGTTATTCTTCTTCTTCATCATCAATCTAGGATGGGTTTCAGGTGGCAGCCTGGGATAGCAAGGATGGATATCATTTTATCGTTTGGTTTCGTCCGTAGACGGACCCTGCTCTTCTCTATGATGTTTGAATATGTAGTTGTATTGAGGTGATCTTGTTTTAGCTTGTGGCAAGTGTAAGACAATTCAATATACTCATCTCTTCTGTACATGTACTTGTAATGATATCCATTCTTGCAACACGATGAAATGCGCCTCTACCTCTGTCGAGGCACTCGTACCAAAATAAGGATAGGATCGCATCTTGGGCGTGACAAGTTGTTACCGGAGCATGTACCGACCTAGGAGCCAACTTGATTGATCGAACTTGACCAAGTCGAGTCTAGAGAAAAAAATATTTTGAGTCTAGTTATATCGGAGAGTAGGATTCTTTTTACTCCTCTTCTATGCTCTGGTGAGGAATTACGACTTAGGAATTTTGATTCTACCCTCTTCTCACTCCAATTTTTTTAGGATCACGTGGATATTTTGGAATCTATATGATGTCGATGTGACGGAGTTCTGTACTTGCTGCCTCCTGTTATTGAGGAGTAGAGCTCTAAAGGATTCTTGACACATCGTTATCGTTCAGTTTCCTTAGTATCTCAGGACGGAGGATGTTCAAAATTGCTTCAATACTAGTAGTGGCGAGAGGAATCCGGCATCCCCAGTACTCGTGGAGAGACTCCGGATGTACTGCCATTCTTAGTATCGTTGTGTTTTCGAGTGGCTGAGATAGATGGAGTTCTGAAGCCTCTGGTTATGTGTTGAAGGATGGATACAATTGGGGTGTAGGACTTGTTAGTTGTGTGAGCTATTTTCCTCCTTGTATCCCCAACACCAGATTGCATAACAAGAAAGATTCGGAAGTTCTTAGGTGGGAATTCAATTAGTTACCTAGGCTATCTTCCAACAGATCATGATGTGAGGTTGGGGTTTGACATCTAGTGGATTCATTTATTCACGGTCTTTCTTATAGAGGACAGTCTCGATATATGTCATTAGATATGCTTCGTAATGCCTTGTAGTTCGCTACACCTAGGGAGCATATTCGAGCGTCATTTCAATATGACAATCCAATGTACGATCGAGCCCGTGCGAACCTTACCACGAAAATATCGAGCAAAATCTGTGTTATGGATTTGTTTCCGACCTGTTTCATAAGCCTCATCCTTTGTTTTGTTTTGAATATGGTAATTCGTGGTGCTTCGATGTCAACTGGTGATCTCTTATCTTTTCTAAGAAGTGTTCTCATATTTCTGTGGGAATGATAATTCTTTTGCCAAATCAAGTTATCATATCAATTCTTTTCGTACTGGTGTGCTTCCCTTCAAGATAATTATATCCTCTTCAATATTTGCAAGATCAATCCTCATATTTCGTTTCGGAGTTTGTCTCATCTGTTCCATGTTTTCTTTGTTTTTCCCACCCTCCCGCCCTTTTTCTTCTATGATTAAATTCTCATCCAAGTGCCTTTCTATTCATGTGATGCTTCCGCTATCTTTTCTTCCGTTTTGTATCCAATGATTCATTGTGAAGGTCCTCAAGTGCTTCAAGTTCATCATTCTTCGTTCTTGTTTTCTTCTCCGGTGGATTCAATTCAAGTTCTTGGTGTTCATCATATCATTTTCATTCTCTAATTTCTCTCCCATGTTGGAATTCTTAGCCAAGCCTCTCTTGCTTATTAATATATCTATTCTTTTTGCAGTGCTGAAGATATCTTAGAAGATTCATGTTTCTGTTCAAAATGTCTTAAATTATTTCGAGGTTCCAACCTCATCAAGTTCTTAATTTGTACCGGTGCAATCTCTCTTTTAATCAATTATTTCAGTGGTGGTTTCCTTTCAGTGGGCCCATAACCCACAGGTTTTTCCCCAGGATCTTACCTGGCTCTTCTAATCTTTCCGGAGATCTCAAGTTCTTTTCCAATATGACGTAAGAATGATTTTCATCAGTCATATTCCTTCTCCAAGATCGCATCTAAATATTTTTTTCATCATTGGCTCAACCCTTCTTTATTCGTTATCCCGGAGTATCTCAGTAATTCATGGTGTTGTTTCTCGTCATCAATCTCAGCATTAAAGAACGAAGAAGAGTATCTCTTAAATCGTTGTTCGTTCTTCCAAAGATTCATGGTTTCACGATGTTTCTATCATCTCAAATTGTTTTCGTTCATGAGAAATTTCTCCCATATCTATCCGGTGCATTTCATAATTGTTTTCATTTCTCGATCCTCCAAAAGCCATCGTTTCAGAATATTTCTTCATTCTTAGATTTCAGTTTTCGTTATCAAATTCTTCTCAAGTGTTGTTCCTTCGTTCGTATCTCAATTATTCCGGTGCTTCGTTCAAGTTTTCTATTAGGTGGATTATGCTCTATTCGTTCTCATGGTATATCATTCATTTGTATTATCCTCTTTAGTTTCAAATTCTTACCGGTGTTCTCGTGCAAGACTTTTTCAAGTTTGTGATCTCTCTCTCTTTCTCTTTCTCTTCAATTCTTTGCAACAAGAATAAGTGTTGTGCGAAATCCGTTGCTTGTCATCAATTTAACTTTATGAAGGATAAGCATAACATAATTATTATTCTTATTGGTCAAGGTGATCTCAATCCTTCTTCCGGAGTGTTCATGGCATCAAATTCTCGATTCTAAGTTGTTCAGCTTTTCTTTTCCGGAGTTTCAAGTTTTCTAAAGTATCTCTTCGCGTAGCTTCTTCTAAATCATGACAAGGCTTCCATCCTATTCTTCACAACCTTCATTCTTTGATCATCATTTGTTTCCGAAGTTCTTCAAGATGCTTCTTCATGATGGTTTGTTAAGGATGTAATTCTTCTCGAAGTGTTCTTCAAGATTCTTGTTGGAGGTGCTCAAGTGTTCTTTGTCTTGGATGTCTAAGTTCAATTCCTTCTCCATCGTCTTTTGGGATGGTGTTATTAAATTCTTGATTATGAGGAGTCTAGAAGGAAATTGTCAAGAATAACATAAGTAAACCCATCTTGTATTCTCGGAGTAATCTTGGGTTGGATTTCACCTAAAGCATTTCCTAAGGATTGTTGCTATCATGGTGTCATAAATGATTCAAGTGTCTCCTCCGCCTCTTGGTGAAAGAAGCTTTGCATATCTTGTTGCTCTCAATCAATCAATTGTTTCTGTTGTGGAAGATTGTCACCTCATAATTTTGAGATGTTTTCCATAAGCCCACAACAAGCTAATTCTTTCATTGTTGGTTTTCAACAACTCCATTCAACCCATGCTTCTCAAATTCATTGGTGGTAGAAGTTGTCATTGTCTTCTCAGATCTCTTCTCTTCAAAGATCTAGCTTCTATTCTTTTATTCCGGAGGCATTATGGTGTTGCTCTTTTCAACTCACGTCTAGTTTGATCAAGATCATGCTCTTCCCTTGATTGTCCATTAACCGGAGTGCTGTGAAATTTTTCATGATCCTTCCATCTTATGAAGTTTTGATTCTAATCCAACTGAAGTTTGGTGTCGCTCTTTCAATTTCTTTCCAGCATGTCAATTTTTTCCTCTCTATCCTACTGAAGTGCTGCCGAAATTTCTTTTGAATTCTTGCTTGTTCCTCATGTCATTCTTCATATCTTTCAAACCTTCAATCATCATTGGTTTCACCCGTTTGTCAAAGAAGCAACTAAGTTTTTCCTCTTGATCTTTCTCTTCCCCTTCTCATTCAAGATCTCGGGATGAGATCCTCGTGTAGTGGAGGAGAGTTGAAGCATCCCGGGACCGACGCTCCAGAATATTCCCCTTTTATTCCATTGTCATCTTGTGTTTCGTTTGGTTGTTGCATTCATCATCGCATCATTCGCATCATCTGCATAGCATTGGCATTTTGTCAACATGAGTTTTCAACTTGCATTCGTTCGTAGTCACCGGTTTTCTCCGTTCTTGCCGTTGCCCGTTTCGAGACCAACCAACAACACACGCACGCACCCGTGACATCATTTAAAAAACCGTTTTTAAAGTGCGCGAAAAAAATTCTCGCTTTGGGTTGAAAGTTGGTGTGCGGTCTTATTATAGTGTAGGTAGGCCGCTTACCAAATTTCATCGCATTCCGAGTTCGTTTGATACCCCAACGTTCCACCATAGTAGTGCCATCATCGAGAATTCATCGGACGTTTTTCGGTGTTTTAAAACCTCGTGTCATGGGCCGCAAACCTCCCTCTCATCTCCCCATAGCCAATCTACACAGTCACCGCATCCTAACCTAGCCCCCTTCGCTTCCGGGCCATCCGATCGAGGTCGAATGGTCTGAAAAAGGACAAAAAACCCTAACCCTAGCCCTAATTAGTGTAAATAGACCCCTAGCCGTCCAATTTTGAAACCTTAGCCCTCTTCCTTGGGATCCGTACTGCTAGCCTCCTTGCAGCCGCCGCCAGCAGCCTCCCCACAACCGTAGGGCCTGCCAAGGCCCATCTGGAGGCCCGCCCAAGCCCGAACCGCTGCCAGCGCTCCCCGTAGGCGCCCGAGCAAGCACCCGTGCCCCGCTCGGCCAGTCCCGCTCGTTGCCTTCCACCGACAAGCCCCGAAGGAGCCGACCCCACCGGCGATCATCGGAGTGTCTCCGGTTCAAGCACCGCCGCAGGTCGCCCTCTCCTTCCTCTCCCTGCCCCGGCTTCTCTTCCCTCTCCCTAATTTCTCTCCCCGCCATGGGCGGGAGCTGCAGCGCCGCCCGATCTGCTCCACCGGACTTCGGGTTCTGTCGTCGGCAATAGGAATGGGTTCCCCATGGTTAGATCTACCCTTCCCCGCTCCAGAACCGGCAAGCCCCATGGCCACCGCCCCTTGCCCGCCTTGTCCCCAGCGTTGCAGGGTCGTCGCCGTCGTGCCCTCGCCCCGATTGGGATCGGGAGGAGGAGGCTCCCGCTTGCTCGTTGACCCGCGAGTGGGACAGCCCAATCCGCCTTCCCTGTGGCCCAGATCTGCCGGCTCACCCCATGCGAGCCTCGCCCCTGCACCGTCCTGGGCCGAAGCCCACTCTGATGAGCGCCCCGGCTATCCCTCGCCCTGGCGTTCTTTTACTATGCTGCGCTCGCCTATTCGCTGTTGGGCTAGCCAGTTTCAGCCCAACGTGTTTTTCCCTGCTGCGATTTACTTAATTAACTAGTGAATTTCAGAATTACAAAAAAAAACTGTTTTTCAATTGCTAATATCTAATTAACCGTGCATCATATGTAAAAACTTCATATATGTAAAATGACTAGAATTTCGTGTAGATTCACAATTTCCAACTCTCACATGTGTTTAAAATGTTTAACTTGCTGTTTTCATGCAATTGTAATAGTTGCCATGCCGATATGAATTATTTAATAACTTTTGAACTGAAGCTCCGTTTAAAATGTTTTATATATGTAACTTGACTAGAAAACATGTAGAATCTCATTCCACACTTTATTTCCATGTTTAATAAATATAAAATTGTGTTAGGACAAATCTGGACCAAATTCGTAATTTGCATATGGGGACGTTTCGGATATGTTATATGTTGCTTCCGGTCCCATTTAAAATGCCTGGATGTTGTAGTTGTTCATGCTTGACCTCTTGCCATGTTTAAAAACATTTAATATTGATGAGTACCTAAACAAGAGTGAACTAAATAATCGATCGTGGAGTTTCATCAATATGCAACTCGTTGCATATTGAGCTTCACTTTAATGTGTAGTAGTTGTTTGATGTGATTTGCCATGCCTTGCATATGTAAACTGGACATGCATCATATTATTTGCGCATCATGTCATGCATGTATTGTGGTGTGACGTGTGTTGATTGCTGTTTTGGATTGTTTCCTTCTCGATAGAGTTCCAAAAGCGTTCGGAGTGTGAGGATTCGTTCGTCTACTTCACAGACCGTCTTCTTCATGGACTCGTTCTTCTTCTAAGAGGGATCTCAGTTAAGATGACACATTTCCCTGGATACCACTACTATTATTTCTATGCTAGTTGTCCCGCTTTTATCATTATGTCTCGCTACCTACCACTTGTTTGTCAAGCCTCCCAACATTGCCATGAAAGCCTCTAACCCCTCCACATCCCAGCAAACTATTGTTTAATTTAATGCACTTATACACTTGGTAAAGGTGGAAGGCTTGGCCTTTTGCTTGGTGTTTTGTTCTAGTTTTGCCTCCGCTAGTTACTTGTGAACCGGTGTTATGTTCCATAATTGAGCGCTCCTAACATGCTCGGGGTTGTTATGGGGGCCCCCTTGATTTTTATTTTAGGATAAAGCTTGTCTGGCAAGGCCCAACATTGGTACTACATTTGCCTGATAACTAGTAAAATTGCATAGGGACCCGCCAGCACCCACGGATAATTAATTAACCCCCCGGGGACAGTGCTCCTCATGAGTGTTGGTCCAAACTGAGCGATGTCCAGCGCCCCCTGGTCACCCGGGGTTTCAGCCAACCCAACGTCTACCTCATCCGGTCGTACCCTGAGAATGAGATACGAGGCTCCTATCGGGTTTAGTCGGTACACTGGGCGGCCTTGCTGGATTTGTTTTACCTTTCACGGACGTCTTGCGTGAGGAACTCTCATCTTCTTAGGGCTATCTCGAGGTGTCGGACTTGCTTTGGAATTTCCTAGGATGATCACGAGATCCGTGGTCGAGGTTATTCCCGCGGTGTGTGGTTATTTTGTGATGGATGAGTTGGAGCACCCCTGCAGGATTAAATCTTTCAGAAAGTCGTTCCCACGGTTATGTGGCAAACTTGGAAACTTTGTTTAACACCCGGTCATAGCAAACTTGAAGTAAATTCTAATAAAATACACCAACTGTGTGCGTAACCGTAACTGTCTCTTCTCGTGAGTCCTTATCCGAGAGAGAACATGGTGGGGTTATGTTTGACGTAAGTAGGTGTTCAAGATCAGTTAGTGATCATTACTAGTTCACATCCGTTGTGCGTAGACCACCATACTTTACTTTATGTACTCATAAGTTAGCCACTCAAATAAATGCTTAGTCGCTTGTTGTAGCCTCACCACTTAACCGTACCTCACCTTAAGCTTTAATAGTCGTGATACCCTTGGAAATGAGATTGCTAAGTCCCTGTAGATCACAGATTACTACAACAACAGTTGCAGGTACAGGTAATGCGATGATTTGACGTGAGTGCGATGCTTGTTTGATTTCGAGTTATTCTTCTTCTTCTTCATCAATCTAGGATGGGTTCTAGGAGGCAGCCTGGGATAGCAAGGATGGATGTCATTTTATCGTTTGGTTTCGTCCATAGTCGGACCCTGCTCTTCTGTATGATGTTTGAATACGTAGTTGTATTGAGGTGATCTTGTTGTAGCTTGTGGCGAGTGTAAGCCAATTCCATATACTCATCTCTTCTGTACATGTACTTGTAATAATATCCATTCTTGCAACACGACGAGATACGCTTATATCCCTGTCGAGGCCCTCGTGCCAAAATAAGGATAGGATCGCATCTTGGGCATGACAAGTTGGTATCAGAGCCTGTACCGACCTAGGATCCCCCTTGATTGATCAAACTTGGTCGAGTCGAGTCTAGAGAAAAAACTATTTTGAGTCTAGTTATATCGGAGAGTAGGATTCTTTTTACTCCTCTTCTATGCTCTAGTGAGGAATTACAACTTAGGAATTTTGATTCTACCCTCTTCTCACTCAATTTTTTTAGGATCACGCGGATTTTTCGGAATCTATATGATGTCGATGTGATGGAGTTCCGTACTTGGTGCCTCCTATTATCGAGGAGTAGAGCACTGAGGGATTCTTGACACATCGTTATCGTTCAGTTTCCTTAGTATCTCAGGACGGAGGATGTTCAAAATTGCTTCAATACTAGTAGTGGCGAGAGGAGTCCGGCATCCCCGGTACTGGTGGAGAGAGTTTGGATGTACTGCCATTCTTAGTATCATTGTGTTTTTGAGTGTCTGAGATAGATGGAGTTCTGAAGCCTCTGGTTATGTGTTGAAGGATGGATACAGTTGGGGTGTAGGACTTGTTAGTTGTGTGAGATATTTTCCTCATTGTATCCCCAACACCAAATTGCATAACAAGAAAGATTCAGAAGTTCTTAGGTGGGAATTCAATTAGTTACCTAGGCTATCTTCCAACAGATCATGATGTCAGGTTGGGGTTCGACATCTAGTGGATTCGTTTGTTCATGGTCTTTCTTACAGAGGACAGTCTCGATATATGTCATCAGATATGCTTCGTCAAGCCTTGTAGTTCGCTACGCCTAGGGAGCATATTCGAGCGTCATTTCAATATTACAATCCAATGTACGATCGAGCCCGTGCGAACCTTACCAAGAAAATATCGAGCGAAATCTCTGTTATGCATTTGTTTCCGGCCTATTTTCATAAGCCTCATCCTTTCTTTTGTTTTGAATATGGTAATTCATGGTGCTTCAATGTCAACTGGTGATCTCTTATCTTTTCTAAGAAGTGTTCTCATATTTTTTGTGGGAATGATAATTCTTTTTCCCAATTAAGTTATGATATCAATTCTTTTCTTACCGGCGTGCTTCCCTTCAAGATAATTCTGTCCTCTTCAATATTTGCAAGATCAATCCTCATATATCATGTTCGACCTTTCGGTCTCTTGTGTTCTAAGGCCATGTCTGGACATACTAGGCTCGTCAAGTTTAACCCGAGTGTTCCGCACGTGCAACACTCGCATGCACCCGTTGTATGTGAATGTAGAATCTATCACACTCGATCATCACGTGGTGCTTCGAAACGAAGAACTTTAGCAACGGTGCACACTCGAGGAGACAACAATTTTATCTTGAAATTTAAGTGAGGGATCACCTTATAATGCTACCGTCATCCTAAGAAAAACAAGGTGTATAAAAGGATTAACATCACATGCAATTCATAAATGACATGATATGGCCATGATCTTGTGCTTTTGATCTCCGTCTCCAAAGCACAGGAATGATCTCCATCATCACCGGCATGACACCATGATCTCCATCATCTTGATCTCCATCAATGTGTCACCATCGCGGTTGTCGCGCCAACCATGCTTCTACTACTATTGATACTGTTTAGCGATAAGATAAAGCATTACATAGCGCTTAATGATTGATACGAAGGTCACATAATAATTAAAGACAACCCTATGGCTCCTATCGGTTGTCGTATGGATCGACATGCAAGTCGATATTAACTATTACAACATGATCATCTCATACATCAGATATATAACATCACGTCTTTGGCCATATCACATAACAACATACCCTACAAAAACAAGTTAGATGTCCTCTAATTGTTGTTGCGTGTTTTACATGGCTGCTATGGGTATCTATAAAGAACGATTCTTACCTACGCAAAACCACAAGGGTGATGCAAAAATTGCTATTCAACCTTCTCAATGACCGCCTTTGTCGAATACGATCCAACTAGAGTAGGAGAGACAGACACCCGCCAGCCATATTTATGCAACAAAGTCACATGTCATTCGATGGAACTGGTCTCTCGTAAGCGTACGAGTAAGGTTGGTCCGAGCCGCTTCATCCCACAATACCGCTGAATCAAGAAAAGACTAAGGGAGTAAGCAATATGAATATCAACACCCACAAACTCTTTTGTGTTCTGCTCAAGATCTCATCTACGCATAGACCTAGCTCTGATACCACTATTGAGGTACATCGCATGGGAAACAAAAAAATTCCTACGCACACGCAAGATCTATCCATGGTGATGAGCATCTATGAGATGGAGAGTGGATCTACATACCCTTATAGATCGCTAAGTGGGAAGCGTTAAGAAACACGATTTGTGTAGTCGAACATCTTCGCGATCCCATCACGAGCCGTCCCGCGATCTGATCACGAGTCGTCCCGTGATCATATCATGATCCTTCCGATCTAGCGCCGAACGGATGACACCTTTGCGTTTAGCACATGTACAACTTGATGACAATCTCTGCCTTCTTAATCTAGCAAGAGGGGCAGAGAGGTAGATGGGTTCTCCGATAGCACGACGGCATGGTGGCGGTGGTGGAGCTGATCCGGCAGAGCTTCGCTAAGAGGCACCGAATCAATCTACTAGAGGATAAGCAATCTGGGAGGGAGGAAGGGTTGCGCCGGGGCTTGTGGTGCGGCTGCCCTCCTCCCTCTCTCATATATATAGGGGAGGGGTGAGGTGCCCAACCCCTAGGGTTTCCCCCTTGGGGCGGCGTCCAAGGGTGGAGGCGCCCTAGGGTGGCTTGCCACCCAAGGAAAGGTGGTGCCACCCCTAGGGTTGGCCCTCCCACCAGCCCTAGCCGCATGGGCCTAGGTGGGGAGGTTCTGCCAGCCCACCAAGGGTTGGTGTGCAGCCCTCACAGCCCATGTGGCCCCTTCGGGGCTGGTGGACCCCCAAAACCCTTCCGGCACTCCCGGTACGCTACCGGTGACACCCAAATTTTTTCCCGTGATCAACACGGAACTTCCTATATATGAATATTTACCTATGGACCATTCCGGAGCTCCTTGTCATGTCCGAGATCTCATCCAGGACTCCGAACAACCTTCGGTCACCAACATACATCACTCATCTATACCAATTCATCACCGAACGTTAAGTCTGTAGACCCTGCGGGTTCGAGAACTGTGTAGACATGACCGAGACACCTCTACGGTCAATAACCAATAGGAGGACCTAGATGCCCATATTGGTTCCTACATATTCTATCTTTATCGGCTCAATCTCTATGTCAAGGCTTTAGATAATCCCGTACGTTGTTCCTGTTGGAAATATGCCCTAGAGGCAATAATAAATTGGTTATTATCATATTTACTTGTTCATGATAATCGTCTATTATCCATGCTATAATTGTATTGATCGGAAACTCAGATACATGTGTGGATACATAGACAACACCATGTCCCTAGTATGCCTCTAATAGACTAGCTCGTTGATCAAAGATGATCAAGGTTTCCTAGCCATGGACATGAGATGTCATTTGATAATGGGATCACATCATTAGGACAATGATGTGATGGACAAGACCCAAACTATAAACATAGCATATGATCGTGTCAGTTTATCGCTATAGTTTTCTACATGACAAGTATTTGTTCCTATGACCATGACATCATGCAACTCACCGACACCGGGGGAGTACCTTGTGTGTATCAAACATCGCAACGTAACTGGGTGACTATAAAGGTGCTCTACAGGTATCTCCGAGGGTGTCTGTTGGGTTGGCATGGATCAAGACTGGGATTTGTTACTCCATGTACGGAGAGGTATCTCAGGGCCCACTCGGTAATACAACATCACAACAAGCCTTGCAAGCAATGTGACTAAGTGTTAGCCACGGGATCTTGTATTACAGAACAAGTAAAAAGACTTGCCGGTAACGAGATTGAACTAGGTATAGAGATACCGATGATCGAATCTCGGGCAAGTAACATACCGAAGAACAAAGGGAACATCATACGGGATTAACTGAATCCTTGACACAGAGGTTCGACCGATAAAGATCGTCGTAGAATATGTAGGAATCAATATGGGCATCTAGGTCCCGCTATTGGTTATTGACCGTAGAGATGTCTCGGTCATGTATACATAGTTCTCGAACCCGCAGGGTCTGCACACTTAAGGTTCGGTGACGTTTCGGTAGTATAGAGCTATGTATGGTGGTGACCGAAGGTTTTTCGGAGTCCCGTATGAGATCCCGGACGTCACGAGGAGTTCTGTAATGGTCTGATATATAGGAAGTCATGTTTTTATCACCGGAAAAGTTTTGGGCTCATCGGTAGTGTACCGGGAGTGCCGTGAGGGTGCCGGGGGACCATCAGGAGGGGTATTTCGACCCAAGAGGTTACATGGGCTGTGGGAAGAGGTATACCAGCCCTTAGTGGGCTGGCCTAAGTCCCACAAGAGGCCCGTGCGGCTGGAGTGGTAGGAGAAGGAAAAAAGGCAAGGTGGAAAGAGTTTCTAAGTGGGAAGGAGGAGTCCTAATACTACTAGGATTGGAGGAGGACTCCTCCTCTCCTCCTTGCACAAGGCCAAGGTCTGGCCCCCTGTGCGCCAAGCCTCCTCCCTCCCTCCTCCTATATATACTAGAGGTTTTGAGGCACATAAAAACAGCCACGTGCTACCTCTCCTCTAGATCGGTTTTCAGCGGTGTTTAGGAGAAGCCCTGCTGGAATAACTCCACCACCGTCGCCGTAACACCGTCGTGCTGCCAGAGAACTCGTATACCTCTCTGCTCCCTCTTGCTGGATCAAGAAGGCGGAGATCGTCATCAAGCCGTACGTGTGCTGAACGTGAAGGTGTCGTCCGTTCGGTGCTAGATCGGGACGGATCGTGATTGGATCGCGGGACGCTCGGTGATTTGGATCGCGAAGACGTTCGACTACATCAACCGCGTTTCTTAATGCTTCCCGCTTAGCGATCTACAAGGGTATGTAGATCCACTCTCCCCTCTCATAGATGCTCATCTCCTAGATTGATCTTGGAGAAGCGTAGGAAATTTTTTGTTTCCCATGCAACGTTCCCCAACAGTTCTCTTTGTCTATCGGTATGTTACTTGCCCGAGAATCGATCGTCGGTATCTCTATACCTAGTTCAATCGTGTTACCGGCAAGTCTCTTTACTCATTCTGTAATACAAGACCCCGTGACTAACTCATTACTCACATTGCTTGCAAGGCTTATTGTGCTGTTGTATTATCGAGTAGGCCCTCAGATACCTCCCCATCACACGGAGTAGCAAATCCCAGTCTTGATCCATGCCAACCCAACAAACACCCTCGGAGATACCTGTAGAGCACGTTTACAGTCACCTAGTTATGTTATGACATTTTATATAGACAAGGCATTCCTCCGGTGTCAGCGAGTTGCATGATCTCATGGTCATAGGAACGGATACATTGACATGTAGAAAACTGTAGCAATAAACTGACATGATCATATGCTACGTTTATAGTTTGGGTCCTGTCCATCACATCATTCTTCTAATGATGTGATCCCGTTATCAAATGACATCTCATGTCCATGGTCAGGAAACCTTGACCATCTTTGATCAACGAGCTAGTCTACTAGAGGCATACTAGAGACACAGTGTTGTCTATATACCCACACATGTATTTAGTTTCCAAACAATACAATTATAGCATGGATAATAAACCATTATCATGAACAGGAAATATAATAATAACCATTTTATTATTGCCTCTAAGGCATATTTCCAACAGGAACCCTTCTGAAGCATGTGGGAGTGAAGGGTTTTAGAGTTGGAGTAATCCTTCGTATTTTCACATATAGTACATGGACAATGCATAAAACCATTCTGCTTGTTTGCCTCAGCCACTTCGAGTAATTTATGTAGGCCCTCAATGTACTCGGAGGTGCGTCGGTCACCGTACATCCATTGTCGGTTCATCTGCCTACATTATATAATTAAATGTATCAAAAACCATTACAGATCATCATGAATAGAGAAATGATCAAATTAATACAAGTTCATCATCACATTAAAATCAAAGTAACATAGTGATCAAATGTTATTAAATAAATACATAAAGTTCATACATAGTTATCATTGGACAACATACAAGTAAGAAAATTATACAAGTATCTGTCTAAATCATACAAGTAAGAACTGTTTTTCTTTTAAAAAGAAGATAAGAACAAGAGATTCGCCAAAGTGGTGTCGACAAGGAGATCGGCGCGGGCGATCGACGGAGGTGCGGACGGGGACGGGGACGGCACCCTACACATGTGCAGACTCTAAGAAGTTAATTTCAGCTCTAATTGTGCGTCTAAATCAAAAGATCTCCCACATACACTCCTCCACTAAAACCCACAAACCACACTCTACTTCTAAAGCATTTCAAATGAGCTAAACTAGCAATGAGAGATGAAACGATGAAGTCATTAACCTTCTAGAACACTTCTGTAGTTGGTGCACCGTCAAACCTAAACACATCTTGGGGAAAATGTAGCTTGGAGGTCGAGCTTGGAGAGGACAAAGCTTAAGTATGGTTGCGGCATTTCATCAAACACCTAATGTGCATAGGAGGTGGGAATAGAGAGCAGCACGCCTCCCACACGTCGGTCGACCAAAAAACAAAGGAGTGAGCAGGCAAGGGAGAGCATATATATATAGGCATTATATAAGTCCCGGTTGGTGGCTAGCACCGGGACTAAAGGGGCCTCTTTAGTCCCGGTTGGTGGCTAGCACCGGGACTAAAGGGGTTGGGCCAGGAGCGAGGCCTTTAGTCCCGGTTCGTATGTGGAATCGGGACTAAAGGGGTCAGACGAACCAGGACTGGTTCTTGCCGAGGCCCGGCCGGTGCCCTGGCCTCATGTACCGGGATAGATGCACCCATTAGTCCCGGTTCGTAACACAACCGAAACTAATGCAATAATCTGGCCCGTTTCAAACCATGTTTTCTACTAGTTGATGTGTCCGATGCACAACACACGGTGACGGCTGAACACGCTACTTGACGCGCTCCTAGGACCAAAAGTGACCTTGGCACGAGCCCCAGAAGGGGTACCCGTTCTCCCAAGTCTATTAGATAGGCCTAACTAAACAGATGATTGCCTAAAGAAAGGCCCAACTATGAGCAGAGCACCCTGCTGCAGAGCATGGAAAGCAAGAGGTACTATACAACGTGTGTGGCGCCAGGAGGCCCTCATGTGCACGCGCCATGGGCCGGGCCAGCTATACCACACACGGTCACACCAGGTCGCTCGTATGCTCACTTGGTTCGGCTAGTTGACCATTGGGCGTGAAGGTTTTCCCTGTGACTAGGGTTTTGTTCCTCTTGGCGACGATCGGTCGCTGTAGAGCCGCCCCTATCCCCTGCCACCGGTCAAACACTACGGGGACTCCTAGCTCGGACTAAAACGGGGTGATCCTGATGATCGCCACCCGGTCTTCGATGGAGTTCTCTATGGCAATCGTCGTGCTAGGGATTCCACAACAAAACCTGATCTAAAAACATCGGGTGAGAGCACCCAGATGGAGAACGAGACGCCATCGGCATCGGCGTCCCCTAGGGCGTTTGGTTCAGCCACAGTCTGTGATGTTGATGCACTGATGAAGGAACTAGGGCTTCACAAGGAGGACCTGGATGATGTAGTGATCGATGAGCAATCGGCGCTGCTGGGGGAGACTAGATGGATGGTGATCGCGAGGGTTCATACGGCCAAATCATATAGACAAACTTGGTTCTTCAAGAACATGCATACGGCATGGAACCTTGCACGGGAAGTGAAGTTTAGGCCGCTGGAAGAGAACCTATACACCCTTCAGTTCTTCTGCCTAGGTGATTGGGAGAGAGCGATGCATGATGGACCGTGGAATTTCAAAGGCAAAACCCTCAATGATGGCCCCATATGATGGTGTAACAAAATCCTCAATGATCAAGCTGGACACCGTTGATATCTGGATTCAGATCCATGACATCCCAGATGGTTTCGCGCACATGGTTACACCACTTGCTACCAAAGTTGGAGAAGTTCTCTTCCATGAATCGCCATCGTATGATTTTATGGGCAATTTCTTTAGGGTTTGGATGAGGATAAATGTTCATAAACAGCTCAAGAACGCGGTCTGGGTGCTTCGTGGTCCGGACAGATAGATATATAGGGTCAAATACGAGAGACTGTCAGACTAGTGCTATGTATGTGACCATCTGGGCCATGTCTTTAAAGAGCACGGTGAGGGCATCCACACCCCTAATGCTATGGTTTTCAAGGATCTCAAGGCCACTTGGTTTATGCGTGCTGGTGGAGGCCCGGGCCGAGGTCGTGGAAACCACGGGGGCAGGCGTGGAGGCCGTGCAACAGTAGTCGGGAACCCAGGCGATGATTGATCCCACTGGGAGGGGGTTCCAGAATCGTCCAACCATGGAGCGCGCCGAGGAGAATTTGCTAGTGGTGGAGGTCGTCATGTTTCTGCCTGACAGCCTGAAAGGTGATACCTGAACCTATGCCTGCTAGTGATGTTCCGGTTGCTACTGTCGGATCCATGATACCTACGACCCCAACGACTCCCTCATAAGAAAATCCCCCCGGGGAAGCAAGCTCCACCCCAAATGAAACTCAAGTGGACAAGGAACTGATGCAAACAGAGGTGGGAGTGTTTGGTATATAAGCAACAAACGAAGCTCTGTCTCTGTCCAGCGGGCCTCGATGGTTGAGACTCCTAGTGAGGCCATTCCTCGCACGGCCGGGGTGGTAGTGGAGAAGGAAGACATCCCCCCACTTCCCCCAATCTACGTCTCACCAAGGAAGCAAAACAAGAGGCCAAAGAGGGTGACGGAAAAGGTTGATGGCAACCGAGTTTCTCTGAACAATGCAGTTTTGCCCCCCCCCCTCCCCCTCCTGAGGGGCGCCGCCGATCCCAATGAGTGTCATATGCTAGAACTGTCGCGGCGCGGGCAGGCCAGCGACAGTTCGCGAACTTCATGATATCACGAAGCAACATGCCCCCACCGTGTTATGCATAGTAGAGACACATATTTCAAAAGCACGGGTGGAAGGCCTAGCTAGTACCCTATAGGTTTTGGTCATTCCTTTGATGTTAGTAGTGTTGGTCGCAGTGGCAGTCTTCGTATGTTTTGAAACAAAGATATAGTCATAGAAAATTTGGGCTATTAGGACTATCATATCGATGCCAAAGTAACAGTGCAGAATCTAGAGGACTGGAGACTGACTTGCATATATGGTGAGGCGCAGGTGAATGAAAGGTACATGACGTGGGACTTACTAAAATCCTTGTCCTCTCATAGCGCATTGTCGTTGGTCTGTATCGGAGATTATAACGAAGTTCTGAAACCAGAAGAGCGTGTGGGTGCCGGCCAGCGACGACCAGCGCAGCTAGCAGGCTTGTGAGATGCTATTGATGTAGCTGCACTGATAGATATTGGCTACCTTGGGAAAAGTTGGACTTTTGAAAAGAAGGTATCTGGGGGAACCTTCTGTAGAGTCCGGCTGGACAGAGCTCTAGCGAACATTGATTGGACAAACCAATTCACACAAGCAAAACTCCACCACCTATCTGTTGCGACATGCGATAATGGCCCGCTGCTGATGCAGCTCTTTACCCCGTAGTCCAGGGGCGCCGCGAGCAGAAATCTTTTAAATATGAGCTATTTTGGGAGAAGCACGAGCAGTTTAAAAACTCACTTGATGCATTGTGGACGGCCAATCCCAAAGCTATCATAGTTTCGGCGTTGATAGCAAAGCTCCAAAAGTTGTCGAGTCCGATGGTATCCTGGAGTTGCCAGCATATTGAGAATGTCAGGGATGAAATAAAATAACTGAAAAAGGAACTGGAAGTTTTCCAAGACAGCCCTTCACGAGTCCAACCGTCACATGCAGAAACAAAAGTTTGTGACTGGCTGGTGGAGCTTTATCACATGAAGGAAATTTTGATGAGACAGAGATCCCGGATAGACTAGCTGTCCGAAGGCGATAGGAACACTAAGTTCTTTCAACAGCGCGCTAGTATGCCACGATGGAAGAACAAAATCAAAGAACTAGCTAGACCCGACGGAATTGTCACCTCTAACGTGAGGGAGATTGAGGACCTAGACACCTCTTTCTTTGGTGATTTGTTCACCTCCAAAGGGACATCGGGTATGGAGGAGGTTTTGAATGTAGTACCAGTTAAGGTGACCCATGCAATGAACGTAAAACTGCTAGCACCTTACTCCCCCGATGAGATCAAAACAGCTCTATTCCAGATGTTTCCTACAAAAGCACCCGGGCCTGATGGATACCCGGCTCATTTCTTCCACCGCCACTGGGAACTAGTAGGGTAGGAGGTGACGAGAATTGTGATGAGGATTGTGCAAGGCTAGGAGAGTGCCAAAATTCCAAATGAAATAACTCTAGTTCTTATTCCAAAGGAACAGAACCCGAACCTCCTCTCACAATTCAGACCTATCAGCCTTTGTAATGTTTACTACAAAATTGCTTCGAAAGTGGTCTCAAATTATTTGAAGCTGATTCTGCCAGAAATTGTTTCTGAGGAACAGTCTGCCTTTGTCCCTAGGAGACTGATTATTGACAACATAATATCTGCTTACGAGTGTTTACACTTCATCAAACGCAACAAAGCAAAGAAAAACAGATTTTGTGCACTCAAACTTGACATGATGAAGGCCTACGACCGGGTGGAGTGCGACTATTTGAAGGCAATCATGGATAAGTTGGGATTCACACCAGCTTGGGTAGGTTTGATCATGGGTATGGTTAGCTCTATAAACTTCTCAATTTTGTTTAATGGTACCAAATTACAAAGCTTCAGACCTACCCGTGGTATCCGATAGGGAGATCCTATCTGTCCTTAGCTATTTTTGTTGGCAGCGGAGGGCCTTTCGTGCCTCTTAAAAAACAACCAGTCATCGCACCTCGGTGGTATCCAAGTGGCCCCCATGGCACCGCCTGTGAGTCACTTACTTTTCACAGGTGATAGCCTGTTGTTCTTGAAAGCGCATGGTGATGGAGCGAGAGACATACTTCCTGCTTGGATATGTATTGCAATGCCTCTGGACAAAATATAAATCTCTCCAAGTCTTAAGTTTTCTTCAGTAAGGGGTGTCCGGAGGATATGAGGAAAGATATAAAGGATATTCTAAATGTCCCCAATGAGACCCTGTCAAAGAAATACTTAGGCATGCCTAGCGATGTCGGAAACTCAAAAAACGGTGCCTTCAAATATCTAAAGGATCGTGTCTGAACCAAAGTTAAAGGCTGGTTGGAAAAGCTACTTTTAGCAGGTGGAAAGGAAGTTCACCAAGTCAGTCACTCAGGCAATTCCTGTATACTCCATGTCTTTTTTTAAACTGCCCCTGGGATTATGCGAACATATCAGCACGCTCATAAGGAAGTTCTGGTGGGGAGCAGAGAAGGGAAGCGGAGTGTCAGTTGGGTGTCTTGGGACGTCATGACCAAGCCTAAGTATATGGGAGGCTTAGTCTTCCGTAACATTGAACTTTTTAACCTATCTTTGCTAGCTCGACAAGCATGGTGAGTCCTACATGATCCTGACTCTCTAACTACAAGAATCTTGAAGAAAGGGTACTTCCCTCAAACCGAGTTCCTCCAGGCTGAGTTGGGGAGCTCACCATCTCAAATGTGGTGAGCTATCCATGAATGGAGAGATATCCTGGCGTTGGGCTTAATCCAAAGAGTGGGGACTAGCTCAACCATTCAAATATGGAGAGATAACTGGCTCCCTCGAATTTTCAACATGAGACCCATTACAAGCTTGGCACAAAACCCACCTGAGCTAGTCAGCAATCTGATTATTGAAAGCACCAGGGAGTGGAATATAGAACTGGTTCAAAGCACCTTTGTCAGATTTGATGCTGAGGCTATCCTATCGATACCCCTGTGCAACAAAAATATGGAGGACTTCTGGTCCTGGGCTTATGACCGAAGAGGTGTTTTCAGCGTTTCATTGGCATACCGAATGTTGGTTGGCACCAAACAACGATGTGAAGCTTGGCTGGAAGGTCGGGGAGATATTTCAAGTTTGGAAAATGAATAAAAATACTAGTGCGATATCTAGAAAGTAAAAGTCTCCTTCAAAATCAAGGTGTTCCTCTGACGCTTGGCATGCCAATCTATTCCTTCGATGGATTTGTTGCATCATCGCAACATGGCAACTATGAGCAACTGCGGGCTGTGTGGAAGAGAGGATTCATGGTGGCATGCTTTGCTAGATTGCACCCCATCCCATTGTGTATGGGCCATGGAGAAATCGGATCTTGTGACTGCTATCTCTGAAGCTACTGAACCGGATGCAAAATGTTGGATCTTTGCGATTATGGAGGTACTTCCACAAGCAGATTTTGTGCGGGTCCTTGTCACTCTCTAGGCAATATGGTATGCACGAAGGAAAGCGCTGCATGAGCAGATATTTCAGAGCCTAGCAGGGACACATGCCTTTGTTGACCGATACTTATCAGAAATCATGGTTTCCAGCTAGAGCTGCACGGCACGCCCCTCAAGCGAATGCCTCTAGCTGGACTCCTCCGCCTGTGGGATATGCAAAACTGAAGGTTGATGGAGCTACCTCAAATGCCTCCAAGCATGGAACAGTTGGTGTGATTTGCAGAGATGAGGAGGGCAAGTATATGGGAGCATCGGCGTGGGTGTTTGTCGGCATTACTGATCCTAGAACCGTAGAGGCCCTGACTTGCCATGAAGCGCTTGCACTAGCAGCAGACTTGATGCAAACACATATTCAGGTTGGTTCTGATTGTCAGGAGATTGTAGGAAATATCAAGGAAGGGACGGGAGGTTCCCACGGTCATATTATCCGCGAAATCCAAGTCATGACGGAGGATTTTTAGCATTGCTCTATCCTGTTTGAAGGACGGGCTACAAACTCAGAGGCACATAGCCTCGCTAAAGACGCGCTTAGTTTACCTTTGGGTCGCCATTTGTGGCTCTTAAACCCCCCTAGCTATCAATTGTATCCATATGAACATTTTGTCTGAGTAATGAATAAAGCATGTGGTTAGCCTAAAAAAAAGGCTAGTTGACCATTGACAGTTGTCTTTTAGAAAAATTTCAAGATTATGTAAAAAACGTTCGAGGCTTCAAAAAATGTTCATGAAACGGAAAAACAATCACCTATTCTAAAACAAATGTTTGCGAACTCCAAAAAATTCCATGAAATTGAAAAATATTCATTTCCTCAAAACAATTCACGTAACTGAAAAAGTTCAGAAAATTGGGATAAAGTTCACTAACACAAGAAATGTTCTTGAACTCGATTTTTTTGGTAATTTGAAAATAGTTTGTGGCCTAAAAAAATGTTCAAGGATGTGAAAAACTTCATGAATTTGAAAGGAAAACCAGGAAAACTAAACAAATCCTTGTTGGAAATATGACCTAGAGGCAATAAATAAAGTGTTTATTATTGTATTTCCTTGTTCATGATAATCGTTTATTATCCATGCTATAATTGTATTAATTGGAAACATGGATACATGTGTGGATACATAGACAAACACAATGTCCCTAGTATGCCTCTAGTGAACTAGCTCGTTGATCGAAAGATGGTTAAGGTTTCCTAGCCATGGACATGAGATGTCATTTGATAACGGGATCACATCATTAGGAGAATGATGTGATGGAGAAGACCCAAACTACAAACGTAGCTTATGATCGTGTCAGTTTATTGCTACTGTTTTCTGCATGTCAAGTATATGTTCCTATGACCATGAGATCATGCAACTCACAGATATCGGAGGAGTACCCCGTGTGCATCAAACGTCGCAACGTAACTGGGTGACTATAAAGGTGCTCTACAGGTGTCTCCGAGGGTGTCTGTTGAGTTGGCATGGATCAAGACTGGGATTTGTTTCTCCGTGTGACGGAGAGGTATCTCAGGACCCACTCGGTAATACAACATCACAATAAGCCTTGCAAGCAATGTGACTAAGTGTTAGTTACGGGATCTTGTATTACGAAACGAGTAAATAGACTTGCCAGTAACGAGGTTGAACTAGGTATGGAGATACCGACGATCGAATCTCGGGCAAGTAACATACCGAAGAACAAAGGGAACATCATACGGGATTAACTGAATCCTTGACATAGAGGTTCGACCGATAAAGATCTTTGTAGAACATGTAGGAACCAATGTGGACATCCAGGTCCCGCCATTGGTCATTGACTGTAGAGGTGTCTCGGTCATGTCTACATAGTTCTCGAACCCACGGGGTCTGCACACTTAAGGTTTGGTGACGTTTCGGTAGTATAGAGTTATGTATGG
Source organism: Hordeum marinum (assembly GCA_022496015.1). Classification (NCBI taxonomy): domain Eukaryota; kingdom Viridiplantae; phylum Streptophyta; class Magnoliopsida; order Poales; family Poaceae; genus Hordeum; species Hordeum marinum. The sequence goes on along the minus strand of CM039674.1, from coordinate 524,981,199 downwards.
TGGTGACCGAAGTTTGTTCGGAGTCCCGGATGAGATCCCGGACGTCAGGAGGAGCTCCAGAATGGTCCGGAGGTAAAGATTCGTATATAGGAAGTCCCGTTTTGGTCACCGGAAAAGTTTCGGGCTCATCGGTAGTGTACCGGGAGTGCCGACAGTGTACCGGGAGGGGTATTTCGACCCAAGAGGCTTCATGGGCTGTGGGAGAGTGAATATCAGCCCTTAGTGGGCTGGTGGAAACTCCCACACAAGGCCCATGTGGCTGGAGGAAAAAACCCAATAGGAAAAGGTAGAAAAAAAGGCAAAAAGGAGCAATCCTAGTCCTACTAGGATTGGAGGAGGAGAGTCCTCCTCCACCTCCCACTTCGGCCAAAGCCTCCAAGGCTTGGAGGCCAAGCTGCCTCTCCTCCTCCCTCAATCCTATATATACTAGTGGATTTCTAGGGTTTTGCACTTGATTTTCAGCCACGTGCAAACCCTAATCTCTAGTGCATAGTTTCTCCTCTAGATCGGTTTTCTGCAGTGCTTAGGCGAAGCCCTGTCGGAATTGCTCCACCATCATCGCCGGAGCGCCGTCAGGCTGCCGGAGAACTCTTCTTCCTCTCCACTCCTTCTTGCTGGATCAAGACGGTGGAGATCGTCATCAAGCTGTACGTGTGCTGAACGCGGGGGTGTCATCCGTTCGGTGCTAGATCGGAAGGATCGTGATCAAGTTCGTGGGACGGATCATGATCAAGTTCGTGGGACGGATCGTGGTCGGATCGCGGGACGGATCGTGATTGGATCGCGGGACGGATTGTGATTGGATCGCGGGACGGACGGCGATTTGGATCGCGAAGACGTTCGACTACACCAACCGCGTTTCTTAACGCTTCCCGCTTAGCGATCTACAAGGGTATGTAGATCTACTCTCCCTCTCATAGATGCTCATCACCATGGATAGATCTGCGTGTGCGTAGGAAAAAATTTGTTTCCCATGCAACATTTCCCAACAGTGGCATCATGAGCTAGGTCTATGTGTAGATGAGATCTCGAGTAGAACACAAAAGGTTTGTGGGCGTTGATGCTTAGATTGCTTCCTCCCTTGGTTGGATTTTGGTTCAGCGTTATTGTGAGATGAAGCGGCCCGGACCAACATTACTCGTACGCTTACGAGAGACCGGTTCCCTCGATGCAACTTGTTGCCTAGATGGCTTGCGGGTGGCAGTTTCTCTCACTTTAGTTGGATCGGATTCGACAAAGGCGGTCCTTGAGAAGGTTGAAAAGCAAATTATGTATCACCGTTGTGGTTTATGTGTAGGTGAGAATCGTTCTTGCTAGAAACCCGTAGCAGCCACATAAAACATGCAACAACAATTAGAGGACGTCTAACTTGTTTTTGCAGGGTATGTTGTGATGTGATATGGCCATTTACATGATGTGATATATGTGATGTATGAGATCATCATGTGATGTATAGAATTTCACGACTTGCATATCGATGAGTACGGCAACCGGCAGGAGCCATAGGGTTGTCTTTAATTATTGTATGACCTACGTGTCAATCATTAAGCGCTATGTAATGCTTTACTTTATCGCTAAACGGTAACAATAGTAGGAGAAGCATGCAGGGCGTGACAACCTCGACGGCGACACATTGATGGAAATCAAGATGATGGAGATCATGGTGTCGTGCCGGTGACGATGAAGATCATGCCGGTGCTTTCAAGATGGAGATCTAAGGCACAAGTTCATGGCCATATCATGTCACCTATGAATTGCATGTGATGTTAATCCTTTTTATGCACTTTGTTTTGCTTAGTATGAAGGTAGCATTATAAGGTGATCCCTCACTTAAATTTCAAGATAAAATTGTGTTCTCCCCGAGTGTGCACCGTTGTGAAAGTTCGTCGTGTTGAGACACCACGTGATGATCGGGTGTGATAGACTCTACGTTCACATACAACGGGTGCAAGCCAGTGTTGCACGCGCAGAACACTCGGTTGACGAGCCTAGCATGTACAGACATGGCCTCGGAACACAAGAGACCGAAAGGTCGAACATGAGTCATATAGTAGATATGATCAACATAATGATGTTCACCATTGGAGCCACCTCAACTCACATGATGATCGGACTTGAGTTGGTGGATTTGGATCATGTGACACTTAGATGACCTGAGGGATGTCAATTTGAGTGGGATCTTTAGTAATTTGATTAAATAAACTCATTATCTTGAACAATAGTCTAAGTGAACTTTGCATATTTATGTTGTAGATCAATGGCTCGCGCAGTAGCACCCCTGAATTTTAATGCGTTCCTAGAGAAAGCTAAACTGAAAGATGATGGAAGTAACTTTGTTGACTGGGCCCGTAATCTGAGGATTATCCTCACGGCTTCCTAGAAATCATATGTCCTTGATGCACCGCTCGGTGACCAACTAGAAGACATGACCTCTGAAGACGTTAAGAACGCTTGGGAGGCACGTACTGGAGACTACTCAATAGTTCAGTGTGCAATATTGTATGGCTTAGAACCGGGACTTCAAAGACGTTTTGAACGTCATGGAGCATACGAGATGTTCCAGGAGTTGAAGTTCATCTTTCAGAAGAACGCCCAGATCGAGAGGTATGAAACCTCCGATAAGTTCTATGCTTGCAAGATGGAGGAGAACGGGTCTATCAGTGAACATATACTCGGAATTTCTAGTTATTCAACTCGTCTAGCGGAGTTGGGAATTGCCCTTCCGCTAGAGGCGATCACTGACAGAGTTCTTCAATCACTGCCACCTAGTTACAAGAGATTTGTGATGAACTATAACATGCACGGGATGAACAAGTCAATCGCCGAGCTGTTTGCGATGCTAAAAGTCACTGAGTGTGAAATCCAGAAAGAACATCAAGTGTTGATGGTCAATAAAACCACTAGTTTCAAGAAAAATGGCAAAGTCAAGGGCAAGGGCAAGAAGGGTAAAACCAAGAAGGATGGCAAAGCAGTTGCTACTCCTGCAAAGAAGCCCAAGCATGGACCCAAGCCAGAAACTGAGTGCTTTCATTGCAAGGGAACTGGTCACTAAAAGTGGAACTGCCCCAAGTACCTGGCTGACAAGAAGGCGTCCAATGACAAACAAGGTATATATGATATACATGTTATTGATGTGTACCTTACTATCTCTTGTAGTAGTGCCTGGGTATTCGATACCGGTTCGGTTGCTCACATTTGCAACTCAAAGCAGGAACTACGGAATAAACGAAGGCTGGCAAAGGACGAAGTGACGATGCGCGTGGGAAATGGTTCCAAGGTTGATGTGATCGCCGTCGGCACGCTCTCTCTTCAATTACCATCAGGATTAGTGATGAACCTGAATAATTGTTATTTAGTGCCTGTGTTAAGCATGAACATTATATCTGGATCTTTTTTATTGCGAGACGGTTACTCATTTAAATCAGAGAATAAAGGTTGTTCTATTTATATGAGTAATATCTTTTATGGTCATGCACCCAATGTTAGGGGTTTATTCATATTGAATCTTGATAGTGATGACACACATGTTCATAACATTGATGCCAAAAGATGTAGAGTTGATAATGATAGTACCACTTTCTTATGGCACTGCCGTTTAGGTCATATTGGTGTAAAACGCATGAGGAAGCTCCATGCTGATGGACTTTTGGAGTCACTTGATTTTGAATCACTTGACACATGTGAACCATGCCTCATGGGCAAGATGACTAAAATGCCGTTCTCTAGAACAATCGAACGGGCGAATGACTTATTGGAAATCATACATACTGATGTGTGCGGTCCGATGAATGTTACAGCGCGTGGTGGATATCGTTATTTTCTCACCTTCACTGATGATTTAAGTAGATATGGGTATATTTACTTAATGAAACACAAGTCTGAAACGTTTGAAAAGTTCAAGAAATTTCAGAGTGAAGTTGAGAATCATCGTAACAAGAAGATTAAGTTCCTTCGATCTGATCGAGGAGGTGAATATCTGAGTTATGAGTTTGGCGGTCACTTAAGACAGTGTGGAATTGTTTCACAGTTGACACCGCCCGGAACACCACAGCGTAATGGTGTGTCCGAACGTCGTAATCGAACCTTATTAGATATGGTGCGTTCTATGATGTCTCTTGCTGGTTTGCCACTATCGTTTTGGGGTTATGCATTAGAGACAGCTGCATTCACTTTAAATAGGGCACCATCAAAATCCGTTGAGACGACGCCATATGAACTATGGTTTGGCAAGAAGCCAAAGTTATCGTTTCTTAAAGTTTGGGGATGTGATGCTTATGTCGAAAAGCTTCAGCCTGAAAAGCTGGAACCCAAAGTGGAGAAATGCGTCTTCATAGGATACCCGAAAGAGACAGTCGGGTATACCTTCTATCTCAGATCCAAAGGCAAAGTGTTTGTCGCTAAGAACGGAACATTTCTTGAGAAAGAGTTTCTCTCGAAAGAATTGAGTGGGAGGAAAATAGAGCTTGATGAGGTTATTGAACCTTTACTTCAACCAGAAAGTAGCGCAGCACAGAAAGATGTTTCTGTGGAACCTACGACGGTATAAGAGGAAGTTAATGATGATGATCATGAAGCTTCGGATCAAGCTGCTATTGAACCTCGTAGGTTGACAAGGCCGCATACTACCCCTGAGTGGTACGGCAACCCTGTCTTGGAGGTCATGTTGTTGGAGAACAATGAACCTATGAGCTATGGAGGAGCAGTGATGGGCCCGGATTCCGAGAAATGGTTAGAGGCCATGAAATCCGAGATGGGATCCATGTATGAAAACAAAGTATGGACTTTGGAAGTATTACCTGAAGGGCGAAAGGCCATTCAGAACAAATGGATCTTTAAGAAGAAGACAGACGCGGACGGTAATGTCACCGTCTATAAAGCTCGACTTGTGGCAAAGGGTTTTTCACAAGTTCAAGGAGTTGACTACGATGAGACTTTCTCACCCGTAGCGATGCTTAAGTTTGTCAGAATCATGTTAGCAATAGTTGATTATTTCGACTATGAAATTTGGCAGATGGATGTCAAAACAGCGTTCCTCAATGGTTTCCTTGAGGAAGAGTTGTGTATGATGCAACCCAAAGGTTTTGTCGATCCAGAGAATGCTGACAAAGTTTGCAAACTCCAGCGATCCATTTATAGACTGGTGCAAGCATCTCGGAGTTGGAATAAGCGCTTTGATGAGGTGATCAAAGCGTTTGAGTTTATACAAGTTTACGGAGAAGCTTGTATTTACAAGAAAATGAGTGGGAGCTCTATAGCGTTTCTAGTATTATATGTGGATGACATATTGCTTATTGGAAACAATATAGAAATGCTGGAAAGCGTGAAGGAATATTTGAACAAGAGTTTTTCAATGAAGGACCTAGGAGAAGCTGCTTTCATATTAGGCATTAAGATCTATAGAGATAGATTGAGACGCTTAATAGCACTTTCACAGAGCACATACCTTGATAAAGTTTTGAAGAAGTCCAAAATGGAACAGTCCAAGAAGGGGTTCTTGCCTGTGTTACAAGGTGTGAAGTTGAGTAAGACTCAATGCCCAGTAACTGTAGAAGATAGAGAAAAGATGAGTGTCATCCCCTATGCTTCAGCCATAGGCTTTATCATGTATGAAATGATGTGCACAAGACATGATGTCAGCCTTGCCATAAGTATGGCCGGAAGGTTTCAAAGTGATCCTGGAATGGAGCACTGGCAAGCGGTCAAGAATATCCTTAAGTACCTGAAAAGGACTAAGGAAATGTTTCTCGTTTATGGAGGTGATGAAGAGCTCGTCGTAAAGGGTCAAGCTTTGACACTGATCTGGACGACTCTAAGTCGCAAACCAAATACGTATTTATTCTTAACGGGGGAGCGGTAAGCTGGTGTAGTTCCAAGCAAAGCGTGGTAGCTGATTCTACGTACGAAGTGGAATACATCGCAGCCTCGGAGGCGGCGAAGGAAGGTGTCTGGATGAAGCAGTTCATGACAGATCTTGGAGTAGTGCCCAGTGCACTGAATCCAATGAACCTGTTCTGTGACAACACTGGTGCCATTGCTCTGGCCAAGGAACCAAGGTTTCACAAGAGGACCAGACACATAAAGCGACGCTTCAACTCCATCCGCGATTACATCATGGAGAAAGACATAAATATTTGCAAAGTGCACATGAATCTAAATGTTGCAGACCCGTTGACTAAACTTCTTCCAAGGGCTAAACATGATCAACACCAGAACTGCATGGGTGTTCGATTCATTACAATGTAAATCACATAGTGATGTGAACTAGATTATTGACTCTAGTGCAAGTGGGAGACTGTTGGAAATATGCCCTAGAGGCAATAAATAAAGTGTTTATTATTGTATTTCCTTGTTCATGATAATCGTTTATTATCCATACTATAATTGTATTAATTGGAAACATGTATACATGTGTGGATACATAGACAAACACAATGTCCCTAGTATGCCTCTAGTGAACTAGCTCGTTGATCGAAAGATGGTTAAGGTTTCCTAGCCATGGACATGAGATGTCATTTAATAACGGGATCACATCATTAGGAGAATGATGTGATGGACAAGACCCAAACTACAAACGTAGCTTATGATTGTGTCAGTTTATTGCTACTGTTTTCTGCATGTCAAGTATATGTTCCTATGACCATGAGATCATGCAACTCACAGATATCAGAGGAGTATCTTGGGTGCATAAAACGTCGCAACGTAACTGGGTGACTATAAAGGTGCTCTACAGGTGTCTCTGAGGGTGTCTGTTGAGTTGGCATGGATCAAGACTGGGATTTGTTACTCCGTGTGAGGGAGAGGTATCTCAGGGCCCACTCGGTAATACAACATCACAATAAGCCTTGCAAGCAATGTGACTAAGTGTTAGTTACGGGATCTTGTATTACGGAACGATTAAAGAGACTTGCCAGTAACGAGGTTGAACTAGGTATGGAGATACCGACGATCGAATCTCGGGCAAGTAACATACCGAAGAACAAAGGGAACATCATACGGGATTAACTGAATCCTTGACATAGAGGTTCGATCGATAAAGATCTTCGTAGAACATGTAGGAATCAATGTGGACATCCAGGTCCCACCATTGGTTATTGACTGTAGAGGTGTCTTTTTCATGTCTACATAGTTCTCGAACCCGCAGGGTCTGCACACTTAAGGTTTGGTGACGTTTCGGTAGTATAAAGTTATGTATGGTGGTGACCGAAGTTTGTTTGGAGTCCCGGATGAGATCCCGGACGTCATGAGGAGCTCTGGAATGGTCCGGAGGTAAAGATTCATATATAGGAAGTCCCGTTTTGGTCACCGAAAAAGTTTCGGGCTCATCGGTAGTGTACTGGGAGTGCCGACAGTGTACCGGGAGGCCTCCGGGAGGGGTATTTCGACCCAAGAGGCTTCAAGGGATGTGGGAGAGTGAATATCAGCCCTTAGAGATCTGGTGAAAACTCCCACACAAGGCCCATGTGGCTGGAGGGAAAAACCCAATAGGAAAAGGTGGGAAAAAAGGCAAAAAGGAGCAGTCCTAGTCCTACTAGGATTGGAGGAGGAGAGTCCTCCTCCACCTCCCACTTTGGCCGAAGCCTCCAAGGCTTGGAGTCCAAGCTGCCTCTCCTCCTCCCTCCCTCCTATATACACTAGTGGATTTCTAGGGTTTTCCACTTGATTTTCAGCCACGTGCAAACCCTAATCTCTAGTGCATAGTTTCTCCTCTAGATCGGTTTTCCATAGTGCTTAGGCGAAGCCCTGCCGGAATTGCTCCACCACCATCGCCGGAGCGCCGTCAGGCTGCCGGAGAACTCTTCTTCCTCTCCACTACTTCTTGCTGGATCTAGACGGTGGAGATCGTCATCAAGCTATACGTGTGCTGAACGCGGAGGTGTCGTCCGTTCGGTGCTAGATCAGAAGGATCGTGATCAAGTTCGTGGGACGGATCATGATCAAGTTCGTGGGACAGATCATGATCAGATCGCGGGACGGATCGTGATTGGATCGCGGGACGGATCGTGATTGGATCGCGGGACGGACGGCGATTTGGATCGCGAAGACGTTCGACTACACCAACCGCGTTTCTTAACGCTTCTCACTTAGCGATCTACAAGGGTATATAGATCCACTCTCCCTCTCGTAGATGCTCATCACCATGGATAGATCTGCGTGTGCGTAGGAAATTTTTTGTTTCCATGCAAGGTTCCCCAACAATCCTGGCCCAAGAAAACGTAGACAAAATAAAGAAATCCAACTAATCCTGGCCAAAAGCTTCCATGGGCATCCAAAAAATGGCCCAAGGAAGCTTCAGGGAGCTTCCCAAGACCAAGAGCGGGAGAGCAACTAATTAGCGAGTACTCCTTGAAAAGCCTCCTAGCGATCACTCGCACGCGCCGTCACTTGGCGCGTTTTCAGCCGCCGCGACGTGTCGCACTTTGAGTGTTTTCTTTGGATCTTTTTTTTATATTTTCCCACGCGTTTTCGGCTCTTTTGAGTGAGGTTTTTTCGGGTTTTTTGTTGTTCTGGTTTCTCACCGGTCTTCCTTAGTTTTGGGACAGAAAAAAATTCAAAAACAAAATCACAAAAAACGCGTTTTTTTGCGAGAGGCACGGTTTTGTTTTCGTCAGAGGCATGGTTTTGCTATCACGAGAGGAACGACCATGCCTCTCTCGGAAAGGGAAAAAATATGCGTTTTCTGGGTTTTTTGCCAGAGCATGGTTTTGCTTTCTGGAGAGGCACGGTTTTGCTCTCACGAGAGGCATGGCCGTGCCTCTCGGAAAGGGGAAAAACACGTTTTCTGCTCTCTTTTTTATTCCGCGAGAGGCACGGTTTTGCTTCAGCGAAAGGCATGGTTTTGCGATCACGGGAACCTCTCTGAAAGGGAAAAAACATGTTTTTTGCTCTCTTTTTTTCGCGAGAGGCATGGTTTTGCTTTCGCGAAATCACTAGTTAGCGAGTACACCTTTCGACGATTAATTCCACCTCCCCAGGTTGCGACAAGCGCGCACTGCATGCGTGCCACTTGTCGCAACCTGGGAGTTTTCCTTTTTTTGTAAATCCGTATTTTCAAAACGTTTTATCTCCTAACCCGTGCGTCCAAATCTCGAACCGTTTTCACCGTTGAGTTTTCTCGCGTCGAGATCTTCAAAACTAGATCCCATATTGATAGGTTTTGACGAACTTTTTATTTTCACGAAAAAACCGTGCCTCACGCAATAGAAAAAAACAGAAAACGTGTTTTTCTCTTTCTGAGAGGCACGGGTCATGCCTCTCGCGAAGGCAAAACCGTGGCTCTTGCGGAAGCAAAACCGTGCCTCTTGCGAAAAAAAAGAGAGAGAGTAGGAAACGCGTTTTTTCCTTTCGGAAGAGGCACGCATCTCGTGATAGCAAAACCTTGCCTCTCGCGGAAAAAAAATAGAGCAAAAAACGCGTTTTTTCCTTTACAAGAGGCACAGCCGTGCCTCTCACGAAGGTAAAACCGTGCGTCTCACGGAAACAAAACCATGTCTCTCGCAAAAAAACAGGAAACATGTTTTTTGCGTTTAAAAAAAACTGAAAACGCATATTTTCGTGCAAAAGAAATTGAATTTTTTTATCCAAAAGCTACAAAAGACAGGTGCAAAACCGAAACACCAAAAAAAACCAGAAAAAAGCACTCCAAAAAAACGAAAACACGTGCGAAAAAATAAAAAAAAACTAAATCTGAAGGGAACACTTGGAGTGCGACACGTGGCGGCGACTGGAAACGCACCAAGTGACGACACGTGAGAATGATCACTGAAATGCTTGTGAGGAAGTGCTCGCTAACTAGTTGCTCCCGCTAACTAGTGCTCTCGGCATGAGAAAGGTTAGTTCTTGTACCTAAGTAGGGCTGGGCCATGTTTAAAATATCGGCAGGAGGGGTTGTGTGTTGCTTTCCAAAGCCGAAGGAAACAGTGCCATAAACGTTGAATATGATCTGGACTAGAAAGTAATAGTACATTATATTCAGATAAGTCGTATTTGATGCTTAAACCATATCTTTGTGTAAATTGTACGTCAATTACTACTTGACGCCTTAAGAACCAACTAGTACCTTATATGTATAGGGCACCTACAGATATCAACTTTTTTTTAGGGGTACCTACAGATATCAACTGGTCAGTTCAAAATGTGCAGACTCTTGTAACATCATTTACTTAGTCCTGTTTTGGGAAGCTCTACCAGAGGCTTCTAGTTATCTTGTTTATTCCTTTCGCAAATTAAATGTTTTTCCTTTTCTTTTTTCAGTTTCCTATACATTTTTTCATCATATGCATGTTCTTTTTTCAAACTCCCAAACAAAAATAATATTCCTGCACTTTCTTGAAATTCCAATTTTTTAATGAATTAGTGAACTTTTTTCAAATTTATGAACTATTTTTCAAATTTGTGAACTCATTTTATTAGTGAATTTTATAATTAATGAACTTTTTTCACATTCACAACTAGCAGGTCCACCAGCGCATTTCCGTGGCTAGATCTTTATTTATTTAGTATGTATTTAGTCCAACCATTTATTCTCATTCGACGATTTATTTTCTGGGTGGTGGAACCAACATAATATATCATTAAATGTTGATTAGTTGTGTAGCAGAAATTTGGTTTGAAAATAACCGGCCAAAAATTATTCGATAGTCTAGGCGTCAAGACGTATATTGTTGGGCTTTCAATAGGATCTACGTCCAGCCATATATTAGTTATTTCCTTCTTTTCATTGAAGTATTTGATAGTTCATTCATACGTGTGTATGTATCAGTAGGCTTTGTATTCTTGCCAGATGAATTAGATTGTTTTTTTATATATATGTTAATTTCGTTGTATTGATAAAGCAATATTTGTACGTATGTTGGAAAAGTGCATCACAATCACATATATGAGTACCGTTGTAGTTTGAGATCTCAGCCGTTTATATCAAGAAGTTAATGGTTGATATAAATTAATTTATGTGGATGAACATGGTGCCTTATTTGTCTCTTATTTTAAGTATATAACAGATAGATTTTTTCTGATGCATGAATTTTTTCAAATACGCAAATGAATTTGTGAACAACTTTCTTTCCAAATTTATGAAATTTTAAATCTATGAACATTTTTGAACCCATAGATAGATGCATGTTTGGGAGCTGGTTGTTTCTCCCGAACCAGTAAATAGATCATATATATTTATTTGTTTGTTTCACAGAGCAAGAGAAGAAGAAAAGGAGAGAGCGAGCCTGCTACATTGGCCACCTTATAGAGGCTCCTTCACTCGTTGCAGGGGGTTTCTGTTCAACATGTTACATGTTGGACGTGTGAGCTCTTATTCCGTGCCATCGGCGTCAGAAAGGAGAGTTGGCGCTAACACGCAACCGAGCAGGCCTTGTCCTAGCAATACGAGTTCGGTTGACAGGTGGACATGTTTGACTTGTTTGTTTATCCGGTGGACAATCGACCATGGTCTTTCCAGAAAATAAATTAAAAACTTGTTCACAAAAAAAAATGAGAATTTGGAAAAAGTTTGTGAATTTTCAAAAAAAAATTGTGAACCTGAAAATATCCACAATTTTTTTTAAGAAAAGTTCATTGATTTAGGAAAACATCACAAAGTTAAAGAAGTTGAACTATTTTGAAAACAAAGTTCATGGAAATGGAAAGGTTCAAAAGTTAAAAACAAGTTCATTGAGTTTGCACAAAAGTCAAAGATTAGGAAAAAGTTCATCGATTTTGCAACAAAACGGCCATAGGTTTTGAAAGAGTTTGTGCATTTGAAAAAAAAATTCTGCATTGAAAAAGAGCTCACTAAGAAAGTTAGCAATAACTGAAAAAGTTCACATATTATTAATAAAAGAATAAAATTTCAAAAAATGACACGAGGTTGAAAAAAATACACAAATTTGGTAAAAAAATCAAAAACTTGAAAAAAGATCAAATTCTTAAAAACTTCACATATTTGAAGTAAAAGGAGAAGAAATTTATAAGGAAATAAATGAAAAAAACAATTAAAGCTGAACCTAAATTGGTTTAGAAACAAACAGGAAAAACTAGCTGCTATCTGGCTTACATGGGACGCACAAAAAGAAAGACAAAACAAGCAAACATGAATAGCAATTTAACGGTCGCAGTGGTTATTGTGGGTTTCTCTAGTCTGGCATCTAGCCGACCAATTCTTTGAAAGTTAAAATAAGTAAATGGGCCTCAGCCCCGGGAGGAGGGGGTGTGCCGGTTGGCGAAATAGCCTATAACCGGTTGTTAAGGCACGGAATAGGATTGGAGTTTTGATGGTGGGAAAATTCCAACATCAACACTCTAGCAAAGTTTGTTGGGCTTGTCATGAGTAGCACTCGTTGACTACCACATCTCTTCATTTTAGTTGATGATCTACAAAGAAGAAATACATTAGGAAAATGCCGGCACCCATTTAAACAAATATGTTGCAGGTTATGAATTTTTGAAAGCATTTTTCGTGAATTTAAAAAAGTTCATGGTTTAGAAAACATCACCATGAATTTAAAAAATGTTGACGAATTATAAATGTCTAAAATAAAAAAACAATTCCCAAAATTAAAGTTTTTTAACGAATTAAAAAACTCACAATTTTCAGAAATTATTGAATCTAGGAAACTGTTCAAGAATTGAAAAAAAATTCAAATTCAAATAATGTGGAAACTATATGAAAATTGTTCCTATTTTTTAAGAATTTAGTCCTAAATTAGAATAAATAAATATGAAGATATCAAAAAATAAAGTAAAACGGGAACATAGATAAAATAAAAACCTGATAAAACTGACAAATGGAACATATGAAAAAAATGCATTAGGGAAGGACTTTCCCAAAAATAGTGGGGAAAGAAATAGAACTGCGCGAGCAGGCTGACTAATTACCGGTTGGGGTGGGGGCCTGGATGCTTGTCTGGTTGTTCCATAGGCCTATGCGTGGAGTACGGTTTGTCCCCAAGATAGTACCTTACTGGGTTTATTTTTCTTTTGTGTCTTCTGCCGGTTGTTTATTCAAAAAGACAAAATTGGGAGCGGAGGGGAGGGTTGGTTCGTCTTCATTTTCAATCTTTCGAAAAAAAATCATGAACATATTAGAATTCATGTTTGCTTTTCAAATGCATGTCTCTTTACTTCATGAAAAAAATGTAAAATTTCGAAGAACATTTGTTACTTCGAAAAATTAAAGCACATTTTTAGAACATTATATTGCGTGAATCTTATGTCAAATATTTGAATATTTTTTTAACTTATAAATAGATCACCGTTTTGAGCCGGTTGTTTCTCCCGACCTGTAGATACATCATAGATGTCTGTTTGTTTCATCATAGTCAACAAAAGAAGAAGCAATAGATGCCAACCAATAGAGGTTGCCTCAGGCGATGTAGCTCCCAAATAGGGGTTCTTGTTCAGCACGTTGCATGGTGGATGCAGGGCAAATGCCAGTGTCCATGCTCTAGCGAAGCTTGGGTTTGTACCAACTAGCACTCGCCGCTTGCTAACTACCGCTGTTCTTTTTGCTAACGGGCCACTAAGAACAAAATCAGTAAAAAATGCTATAAAATTCAGTTGCTAGTTTATGATGTTTTGAGAAAAAACATTCATGAATTAAAAACAATATTCACAAAATTTTATAGTTCTTCAAGAATTAAAAACAATATTCACAAAATTCTAAAAAAAATTATGGATTGAAAAAACTTTCAGAAGATTAAGTAAGTGTTTTTGAATTTTAAAAAATGTTCAAATAGAAGAAATATCTATTCGTTAAAATAACATTCATAAATACCAAAAAACGTTTCTTTTGTAGACAAAATACCCGGATTTCTAAAAAGATGCTCCCTCCGTCCCATAATATCAGAGCGTTTTTCACACTACACTTGTGTCAAAAAACGCTTTTATATTGTGGAACGGAGGGAGTACATGAATTTAAAAATAATAATAAAAAGAACATACAAAAAGAAACACAAAACGACCTTCCCAAAAACGGTGGGGCAAGAAATAGAACTACTCGAGCAAGCTAACTCTGTGGCGGTGGATGGGCATGTTCGTTTGGTCGCTCCCCCATGCCTATGCGTGAGTAAGGTTGCTTGTCACCAGATAGTGCCTTACTCGTTTATTTCCCTTCTGTGATATTTGCCGGTTGCTTATTTAAATACATCAGGGGCAGGGTGGTCCTTTTGGTTCTCATTTTTTGGTAGAAAATCATTAATAATTTCTTTAATTTTGCGATTTGTTTTCAACTTCATGTTTATTCTTCATGAACATTTTCTAAATCTGTGAACTTTTTTTTAAATAGGTAAACATTTAAAAAAATCAAGAACATTTTTAGTTCATAAATATTTATGTAAAGTTGTGAGCATTTTTTTAAATTCGAGAAAAAAATCATTCCTTTTTTTTAATATGAGAATATTTTTAAAACATTCATGCATATTCTTTTTAAATCCGCGCGAATGTTTCTTAAAGCTCCCTTATTTTTCTGTAGCAAATAGATTTGATTTAGAAATCGGGAGAATGACAACGCAAGGGACAGAAAGCTAACATTAGAGAATAAAGCTATACGCTGGCACTTTAACCAGGTACGTTGCACCCAGTGTTAATTTATACTTAGCGACACCACATGACACACTCACCTGGGTTTGCCCGATTTGAGAGGTCCATGGATCGATGCCGTTTCATTAAAAATCAAGCCAGTTGGGGGCTCTAAGCTAATCAATCATCCTTAACTAGTGTATTCAGCTGGCACTAGAGACTAGCACCTGAGGTGACCTGAATCTGGATACAAATCCAGAACAAAGAGGACATAATTAAGCTGTGTGGTACAGTCACTTGGGCAGCTAAAACAACTTGCTACTTTCTTCTGGTATATTAGATACCACCCCAACTAGCTCGATGGGTGCGCAAATTACCAAAAGTGCCACGCTTCTAGAAAGATCTACAGGAGTGTAGTGCACAGAGCAGTAGTAGTCAACATGCAAGGCTATGGTTGTGTGCATCAATTGATACAGAGCTAGGGGCATTTTTCCTTTCAAATAAGTATCTTCAACAAGGCGTAAGCTTATCACGATTTCTTGGTATGGTAAGGGGCTTTGATCCAAACACATGAACAAACGTTTTAAAGAGCACGCTATGACGTTTAGAAGATGTCCGTCGTTGAGAAGCATAGCCTGCTATTTAAAACTATGGATGTTATCAACTGCTACAATGCTTCTGCACATAGATTATCTACCTGCACAAACTTATCCAAACGGCTATGCTAAAAATCAGTCGACTGAGAAAGTCTCGGTCGACATTATAATCCGTTGATCTTGCATCAAGATTCGTGTAAACAATTTTGTTTCAGCTTTTTTTTTCTTACATATTATACTGTTTGACTGAGACTTTGCGAAGGCTCAATCTACTGAGACCTCCCTTATCCAAATAATCCAATCAGCCTGGTCATTATTAGCACTACGGATCTGTCCCAACTATGACAGGGTGGGTCTGGCTTACATTGTTATATAGAGAGTATTGTTAGTTGCACCAGGGTCCTACATACCTTGGATCTTCCGCACATATTCCTAAGCAAGACTGCTCAAGCCAAGCCCACAAGCCGTGGATATATGTTAGAGCTTCATGTGCTTCCAGCTGAAACCTGGAAGAGAGAGACCTAGATAGTGTCTTTGCTGTAACAAGAGCTGGCTCAGAGAGTGGCAGGGACAGCAGACAGTTAGGCCGGTGATGGACTCGGCAACGGTGCTGCTGCTGGTCGCTGTAGTCGCCGTCCTCCTCTGCTACCCTCTCGTCCTGCCGGCGCTGCCGCCTTCTCCACCGGCGCTCTTCGTCTGGATCCCGGTGCTCATGCTGCTTCTACTCTTGGCCCTTGCTTTCTCCCCCGCTCACTGATGATGATGGATGCACAATACCGCTAGCCAAGCTGAATCACAAGGTTATTTTTCTCATCCTCTTAGCCGGCCATGCATGTATGATGCTAGCTAGGATATCAGTTAGTTCGTTCAACCAATTTGCTGATTATATGTAGGATCATTTAGGGAAACACTTTGTGTCTCTTAATTATCTTCATCGAATAATTAAAGATGTACTATTCTGTCTTTCTATTTCTTACTGGTTGATGAATGGGTCACTCGATTGAGCAAACATTTTGTGACTCTCTTTGCTCGTTGTATGTGCCCTCCTCATTTTCCATATAAATATGTTACTGCAGCACCATATAAATCTGCACACATGTATGAAGTATAACAGCCAGGAACATCAAAGTGCAGGGTCAAGGATACAACAATGATGCTGCCAGCGCTTACAGAGAAATTAAGCCCTTAACAGAAATTGAAAAGACAAGCTAACTATCTCATGACTGTGGATTTCGATGTCTTCTGAAATAAGATCGAGGAGATCTTTCTTTTCCAATAACAAATTAGCATGAGCAGACCAGCTCCTGTGCAAGGCACAATTTATATGCGTACGTGTGTTTGGTTGCAATGACATCGAGATCCAGCTTGATTCGCGAGACCTACCCACCAGCTACCTGGGAGTTGATTAGCTACAAATTAGTTGCCCGGGGCCTACAATATTTGGATATAAATATACATAATATAACTATTCTGCGTGCACGTACGCATGCAGTTTAATATAGAGGCAGACAAGTTAGATCAACCACGAAAGCTAGCTTGCATAGCGAGATCAAGATTCGAGCTTTTCTTGTGGAAAAAAAAACATGCTTTGAGCTTATCTGAATTTATAAATGACTAACGCAGTAGTAAGAAGTATTATGTGTAATGTGCATCAGTCGATGCAGCGACTAAGGTTATCTACTGTAAAAAAAGTGTATACCTAACAAATTAAGTCAAAAGATTAGGCACGGAAGGAAAATAATAATAGGCCCGCCTTTCATTGGGACGATGTCCTCTAGGATCCTTAACGAAACACTGGACCAGCCGCTCTTCCATGCTAGAGGACCTCGCCAAGGAGATCCTCTATCACCGCTAGTCTTCATTTTGGTGACTAGCCCATTACAAGAAGTTATGCCACCTTGCCATGAAAAGAAGGATTCTTGCACCAGTAGATAGAAGAGATCCAAACTTACGAGTATCAGTTTATGCAAATGACTCGGAGGTCTTCACTAACCCTACTATCCAGAAATTTATGCCATCTTGCAGACTATAAGTTGTTTTGGAGACTCCTATGGGGCAAAGACATACATTGCAAAAAATTGAAAAAATCCGATCAATGGTGAATGACTCAATGTAGAGAGCAGCATATCATCATATTAGCATAATTTCTATAGGGTTAACATAGACATGATATTAATATCTATTAGCAAGCATGTGGGAAAGATCATGCACTAACAAGAATCGAGTCAATCGACGGGGGTCATGTGGGGGTAGCCCATGGCCGTAGATGTGAAAGATGAACAATTGGTCGGAGTTGATTTGCATGGTGCCACCCATTGCTGGAGACAGCCCCCGGCAGCCCGAGGGCGGCCTGGAGCGTTAGGCTCCGTTCTTTCGTTCACTGGTAGCTATAATGCTACAGTGTACAAAGGTAGCCCGAGGCCTGGCCAATCTCTGGCTCCACCAAATGGTGACACCGGCATTACTCTAGCGGTGACCGATAGTAACAAACTTTCTTCTGGCCCTTTAGCACCCTCTATTTGGGATCGGAGGTTAGCCGCATGCACTCACATGTACATGACTACGTATTATGAGGAGTTGACGCGCTAGTAGGAAACAAGGCATTGGTTCGGGCCGGGCTAGTCTATTAGTCCCGGTTCAGTCATGAACCGGGACCAATGGGGGCAACGGTCCCGGTTCGTGAGGCCAGGGGCCGGGTGGGCCACGTGGGGCATTGGTCCCGGTTCGTCTGGCCCCTTTGGTCCTAGTTCCAGACACGAACCGGTACCAACGTGCCTCGCTCCTGGCCAACTCTCAATGGTCCCGGTTTGTGTCTGGAACCGGTACCAAAGGTAGTCCTTTAGTCCCGGTTCCAGCCACGAACCGGGACCAATGAGATGCTTATATATACCCCCTCGCCGGCGAGCAGAGCACTCCACACACTGATTTGTTTTATTGCTGGCGAGGAAAGACCTTTGTGGTGCTCTAGCTCACCTCCTATGCACATGAGGTGTTTGATGAAATGCCCAAGCCAAACTTAAGCTTTCACCTCTCGAAGCTCCTTGTCCAAACTCCATTTTCGTCAAGATTTGTCTAGGTTTGATGGTCCATCCTGTCCCGTCCCCGTCCTGAAACCGCCGTCGATCGCCCACACGTGGTGAGCCTGTTGATCTTATCTTCTTGCTAAAAGAAAATATACTTACTCGTATGATTTTCTTACTTTTATTATTGTTTGTTAGTATATAGTGCCATGGTTATGGTATCCGCCCACGTCGGCCCTCGTCCAGTCTATGATTCAGATATGGTATATTATCTCTTATATAACTATTTCATACATCTAATGTCTATGACAATTAATTATGCCACCAGCTTGACGTAGATGTTTTTATCTATAGGAAGTAGTTGAACCAGAAATTCCAACCGACTATGCAATTCTGCTCGACAAGTTAACTAAAGATGAAAAAGAAATCGATCATTTGAAAGAAAAATTGAAAAGAACTGAAGATGACAAGATGGGATTGGAGTTGCATGTTGCCGATATCGTTGACGATCACAAGACCAAGATGGATGCAATGCGCTTGAAGCTGAGAAAGATTAGAAAATAAGACATTCATACCGAGGCTTGGTATCATTATGCCGTTGGATCAATTGGTACCTTAGTAGCGGTTATGATTGCATTTGTTGTTGCATTTAAATTTTTTACATAGTTTCGGTGTATGTTTTAATTAGATGCTCTAGAGACCTATATGTTGTTCAATAATGACAGCTATGTATGAACTGTACGTATTTATTTTGGTCATTATTGTACTTTGGTTTTAATGTGATGATGGATTTCTAATAATTTGGTCACTTCTGTATTCATGATATGTTGTAATGGTTTTTAATACACTTTATTATATAACGCACGTAGATGAACCGGCAATGGATGTACAATGACCAGCGCACCTCCAAGTATATTAAGAGCCTGCATATTTTTCTCGAAGCGGCTGGGGCAAACAAGCAGAATGATTTTATGCCTTGTCCATGTAATGTCTGTGAGAATACGAAGTCTTTCTCCAACTCTAAAACCCTTCACTTTCACCTGTTTCAGAAGGGTTTTATGCCACAAGAAAGAGGGGTTATGATGGAAGACAACAAAGAAGAAGAGAATGACGACAACTACCCTCCCCCTGAATACGGCGATGCTGCAATGGGGGAAGCTGAAGATCAAGAGGAACCAGACGATGTGCCCGATGATGATCTTCGCCGGGTCATTGTTGATGCATAGAGAGAATGCGAAAGTGAAAGGGAGAAGTTGAAGTTCGATCTCATGTTAGGATCACAAAAAAGGATTGTACCCAAATTGCAAAGATAACAACAAAAAGCTCGGTACCACACTGGAATTGCTGCAATGGAAGGCAGACAATGGTGTATCTGACAAGGGATTTAGTTCGCTACTGAAAATAATGAAGAAGAAGCTTCCAAAGGATAACGAATTTCCCGACAGTACGTACGCAGCAAAGAAGGTTCTATGCCCTCTAGGATTAGAGGTGCAGAAGATATATGCATGCCCTAATGACTGCATCTTCTACCGCGGTGAGTACGAGGAACGGAACGCATGTCCGGTATGCGGTGCGTTACGGTATAAGATCAGAAGAGATGACCCTGGTGATGTTGAGGGCCAACGCACCGGGAAGAGGGTTCCTGCCAAGGTGATGTGGTATGCTCCTATAATACCACGGTTGAAACGTCTGTTCAGAAACAAAAAGCATGCCGAGTTGATGCAATGGCACAAAAAAGACCGTAAGAAAGACGGGAAGTTGAGAGCACCCGCTGACGGGTCGCAGTGGAGAAAGATCGAGAGAAAGTGAAGCGACTTTACAGGTGACCCGAGGAACGTATGGTTTGGTTTAAGTGTAGATGGCGTTAATCCTTTTGGGGAGCAGAGCAGCCAGCATAGCACATGGCCTGTGACTCTATGTATGTATAACCTTCCTCCTTGGTTGTGCATGAAGCGGAAGTTCATTATGATGCCAGTGCTCATCCAAGGCCCTAAGCAATCCGGCAATGACATTGATGTGTACCTAAGGCCATTAGTTGATGAACTTTTACAGCTACGGAATGGAAGAGGTGTACGTGTGTGGGATGAGAACGAACAGGGGGATTTTGACCTACATGCGTTGCTGTTTGTAACCATCAATGATTGGCCTGCTCTCAGTAACCTTTCAGGACAGACAAACAAGGAATACCACGCATGCACACATTGTTTAGATGACACCGACAGTATATATTTGAACAAATGCAGGAAGAATGTGTACCTGGAGCATCATCGATTTCTTCCGACCAACCATCAATGTCGAAAGAAAGGAAAGCATTTCAAAGGTGAGGCAGATCACAAGAAGAAGCCCGTCCTCCGTACTGGTGATCACATACTTGAGATGGTCAATGATTTACAAGTAATATTTGGAAAGGGTCCTGGCGGACTATTTGTTCCAAATGACGCTGACAAACGTACACCCATGTGGAAGAAGAAATCTATATTTTGGGACCTACTCTATTGGAAAGACCTAGAGGTCCGCTCTGCAATCAATGTGATGCACGTGACGAAGAACCTTTGCGTGAACCTGCTAGGCTTCTTGGGAGTGTATGGGAAGACAAAAGATACACCGGAGGCATGGAAGGAACAGCAACATGTACATGAAAAAGACGGCATGCATCCAAAGCAATATGAAGGTCCTGCCAGCTACGCTCTTACCAAAGAAGAGAAGGAAATCTTCTTTGAATGCCTGCTCAGTATGAAGGTCCCGTCTGGTTTCTCGTCGAATATAAAGGGAATAATAAATATGGCAAAGAAAAGGTTCCAGAACCTAAAGTCTCATGACTGCCACGTGATTATGACGCAACTGCTGCCAGTTGCATTGAGGGGGCTTCTATCGGAAAACGTTCGATTAGCCATTGTGAAGCTATGTGCATTCCTCAATGCAATCTCTCAGAAGGTGATCGATCTAGAAATCCTGCCAAGGTTAAGAAGTGATTTGGTGCAATGTCTTGTTAGTTTCGAGCTGGTGTTCCCACCGTCCTTGTTCAATATCATGACGCACGTCCTAGTTCATTTAGTCGACGAGATTGGCGTTCTGGGCCCTATATTTCTATACAATATATTCCCCTTTGAGAGCTTCATGGGAGTCTTAAAGAAATATGTTCGTAACCGCGCTAGGCCAGAAGCAAGCATCTCCATGGGCCATCAAACAGAGGATGTCATTGGGTTTTGTGTTGACTTCATTCCTGACCTTAAGAAGATTGGTCTCCCTCAATCGCGGTATGAGGGGAGACTGACTGGAAAAAGCACGCTAGGAGCGGACTCAATAATATGTAGGGACAGGCATTCTTGGTCTCAAGCACACTACACAGTTCTACAGAATTCCACCTTGGTGACCCTGTATGTCCATGAACACAAGAATATTTTGCGCTCCAAACACCCGGAGTAGTGTGACGACTGGATTACATATGAACACATCAGGACTTTCGGCAGTTGGTTGCAAACACGTCTCATGGGTGACAACATTGTTTCTGATGAGCTGTACTCGTTGGCCAGGGGACCGTCTTCGACTGTATTGACTTACAAAGGGTACGAGATAAATGGGAATACATTTTACACGATCGCCCAAGATGAAAAGAGCACCAACCAAAACAGCAGTGCCCGCTTTGATGCAGCAACCAAGAGGGGAAAGGACACATATTATGGTTACATAGTGGACATATGAGAACTTGACTATGGACATGATTTCAAGGTCCCTTTGTTTCAGTGTAAATGGGTCAATCTGTCAAGAGGCGGAGTACAGGAAGACCCACAGTACGGAATGACAACAGTGGATCTGAACAATCTTGGGTACACAGACGAACCATTCGTCCTAGCCAATGATGTGGCACAGATTTTCTATGTGAAGGAAATGTCTACCATACCGAGAAAAAGAAAAGATAAGGAAGCGAATACATCATACGATGAGCCAAAATGCCACATAGTTCTTTCAGGAAAAAGAGACATCGTGGGATTGGAGGGCAAGACAGACATGCATGAAGATTATGAAAAGTTTCATGAAATTCCTCCCTTCAAAGTCAAGGCTGACCCAAGCACCTTGTTAAACGATGAAAATTATCCATGGTTACGGCGCAATAAGCAAAGGACACACGCGAAGAATAAGTGAAGACTTTCTCTCCACAACTATATCATTGCAGTGACATATGAAGAAATGAAATGCCTTTTTTGTAACACATGAGTTTTCGTCCGAAACCCTAATACTTCGAAAGAGATTCTCCGTTTTGTACACGAAGTGTATCCAGTTTTTGCCGTAACACTCAACTTTTTATGACATGCTATGTGGGTGAAATGATGATACCATGCCAGCTTTCAACCTTTTCAGAGTTCATTTGAAGTGCTTTTCAATTTCAGGGTCATTTAGCTCAAAAAAATTAGTAAGTGCATGAAAAATACCAAATGAAGTCGGAAAGGGTTGAAAATTGATGATGTGGCTTTGAATGGTGCATTTTGAACACACGAAAAGTCTGGAGTTCAAATGAGTTAAAAAAATGAAATTCCTTTGTAACAGATGAGTTTTCTTTCGAAACTGTGATACTTCGAAATAGATTGTCCATTTTGTGCACGAAGTGCATCCAGTTTTTGTCGTAACCCACTAAACTTTTTAGCACATGCTATGTGGGTGAAATGATGATATCATGCCAACTTTTAACCTTTTCAGAGTTCGTTTCAAGTGCTTTTTAATTCTTTCAAAACATCGTAGGAGTGGAGTTCAAAAAAGAATAAGCTAAAAAGCTTTTATAAACCTCTAGTATTTTTGAAACAATAATTATATAAACATTATGCAACTAAAATTATCAAAGTATTTTTTGTTCAAAACATTAATAGCAAAAAGAATATAATGATAAAACACACTGGAAATAAATAAAGAAAAAAAATAAAGCAAGAAACAAAACAAAATAATGGAAATTATGCAACTAAAATTATCAAAGTATTTATTTGTTAAAAAGAATGAACTAAAATAACAGACGAAAAATACTGGAAAAAATTAAAACAATTAATAAAGCAAAAAACAAAACAAAAAACATTTTTAAAAAAAATGACGCCTACTCGGCCACCACGGCCTGAATACGACTAGAAACCCAACAGCTAGTTGGGCCAGGATTCAGGCCCGCAGAAGGACCAGTAGGCCCACAGGCAGAGGAGAGTGCAATTAGGCCCGTAAGCCTGCTGTTGAGAGGAGATCGAGAGGGTTGGCGCAGCAGCGCTTATAAACCACTCTCGAGCCCTCTCGGCTAGCGAGGTGGGACTAAACATTTGTCCCCGGGCAACACCACCTTTTGGTCCTGGTTGGTGGCACCAACCGGGACCAATGACCGCCTTTAGTACCGGTTGGTTGCACCAGCCGGGACCAATGCATCCCTTTAGTCCCAGTTGGTGCCACCAACCGGGATCAAAGGTCCTTGTTTCCCGCCCTCTAGGCTACCGAAAACAAGGCTTTGGTCCCGGTTGGTGGCACCAACCGGGACTAAAGGGGGCCACCAACCGGGACTAATGCTCTGTGTATATAAGCGACAGTTTTGATTTTTTTCAGATTTCATCTAGCACTTGCCCCTGACGATGCCGAGCACATCGATGCTGTCAGGCTGCCCGAGCTCGCCGTCGACGCCCTCTGTCCTGACGCCCCTTGCCCCGATGCGCCGCCCTACCCCGACGCGTCGTCCTGCCCTGACGCGCCGCCCCGTGCCCCGACGCGCTGCCCTGCCCCGATGTTGGGGAACGTCGCATGGGAAACAAAAAATTTCCTACGCACACGCAAACCTATCCATGGTGATGAGCATCTACGAGAGGGAGAGTAGATCTACATACCCTTGTAGATCGCTAAGCGGGAAGCGTTAAGAAACGCGGTTGGTGTAGTCGAACATCTTCGCGATCCAAATCGCCGAGCGTCCCACGATCTCATCACGATCCGTCCCGCGAACTCATCATGATCCATCCCACTATCTCATCACGATCCGTCTCATGATCTTGATCACGATCTGTCCCGCGAACTCATCATGATCCGTTCCGCGATCTCGATCACGGTCCTTCCGATCTAGCGCCGAACGGACGGCACCTCCGCGTTCAGCACACGTGCAGCTTGATGACGATCTCCACCGTATCGATCCAGCGAGAGGAGGTGGAGAGGAGAGAGAGTTCACCGGTAGCGTGACGGCGCTCCGGTGATGGTGGTGGAGTGATTCCGGCAGGGCTTCGCCTAAGCGCTGCAGAAAACCGATCTAGAGGAGAAACTATGCACCGGTGGAACGGGTAGCACGTGGCCGGAAATTCTGTCCAAAAACCACCCAATCCACTAGTATATATAGGAGGAGAGGAGAGGAGAGGCATCCAAGGCCTTTGGGTCGGCCAAAATAGGAGGTGGGAGCAATCCTACTTCACCTCCAATCCTAGTTGGAGTAGGATTGCCTCCTATTGGCTGATTTTCCACTTTTTGCTTTAGGACTTTCTCTCCTGCGCCATGGGCCTTTGTGGCTGTTTTCCCAGCCCACTAAGGGCTGGTTATTATTATCCCACAGCCCATGGACCTCTTGGGGTAGAAATACTCCTCCCGGAGGCCTCCCGGTACACTACCGGCACTCCCGGTACACTACCGGCACTCCTGGTACACTACCGATGAGCCCGAAACTTTTCCGGAAACCAAACTGGGACTTCCTATATATGAATATTTACCTCCAGAACATTCCGGAGCTCCTCGTGACATCCGGGATCTCATCCGGGACTCCTAACAAACTTCGGTCACCACCATACATAACTCTACACTACCGAAACGTCACCGAACCTTAAGTGTGCAGACCCTGCGGGTTCGAGAACTATGTAGACATGACCGAGACACCTCTACGGTCAATAACCAATGGTGGGACCTGGACGTTCACATTGGTTCCTACATATTCTACGAAGATCTTTATCGGTCGAACCTCTATGTCAAGGATTTAGTTAATCCCGTATAACGTTCCCTTTGTTCTTCGGTATGTTACTTGCCCGAGATTCGATCGTCGGTATCTCCATACCTAGTTCAACCTCGTTACCGGCAAGTCTCTTTACTCGTTCCATAATACAAGATCCCGCAACTAATAATTAGTCACAATGCTTGCAAGGCTCATTGTGATGTTGTATTACCGAGTGGGCCCTGAGATACCTCTCCGTCACACGGAGTAACAAATCCCAGTCTCGATCCATGCCAACTCAACAGACACCCTCGAAGATACCTGTAGAGCACCTTTATAGTCACCCAGTTACGTTGCGACGTTTGATACACACAAGGCACTCCTTCGATATCCGTGAGTTGCATGATCTCATGGTCATAGGAACATATACTTGACATGCAGAAAACAGTAGCAATAAACTGACATGATCATATGCTATGTTTGTAGTTTGGGTCTTGTCCACCACATCATTCTCCTAATGATGTGATCCCGTTATCAAATGACATCTCATGTCCATGGCTAGGAAACCTTAACCATCTTTTGATCAACGAGCTAGTCTACTAGAGGCATACTAGGGACATGGTTTTGTCTATGTATCCACACATGCATTTAAGTCTCCGATCAATACAATTATAGCATGGATAATAAACGATTATCATGAACAAGGAAATATGATAATAACTAATTTATTATTGCCTCTAGGGCATATTTCCAACAGTCTCCCACTTGCACTAGAGTCAATAATCTAGTTCACATCACCATGTGATTCGCATTGTTATGAATCTAACACCCAATGAGTTTTGGGGCTCGATCATGCTTTGCATGTGAGAGAGGTCTTATAGTCAACGGGTCTGTGATATTCAGATCCGTGTGTACTTTGCAAATCTCTATGTCAAACCGTAAACACTGCTACCACACTCCACTTGGTACTATTTCCAAATGGCTGCTCCACTATACGTATCCAGATTGCTACTACTAGTCATCCAGATAGGTGTTAAAGCTTGCATCGACGTAACTCTTTATGACGAACTCTTTATCACCTCCACAATCAAGAAACATTTCCTTAGTCCTCTGGTTACTAAGGATAATTCCGACTGCTGTCCAGTGATCCACTCCTGGACCACTCTTGTACCCCTTGACAGACTCATGGCAAGGCACACATAGGTGCGGTACACAGCATGGCATAATATAGAGCCTATGGCTAAGGCATAGGGGACAACGTTCGTCCTTTCTCTTTCTTCTGCCATTGTCGAGCTTTGAGTCTCACTCAACTTCACACCTTACAAATCAGACGAGAACTATTTCTCTGGCTGATCCATTTTGAACTCTTTCAAAATCTTGTCAAGGTATACACTCATTGAAAGTCTCATCAAGCATCTTGATCTATCTCTATAGATTTTGATGCTCAACAATTAGGTAGCTTTATCTAGGTCTTCCTTTGAAAAACACTTTTCGAACAACCTTTTATGCCTTCCAGAAATTCTACATTATTTCCGATCAACAATATGTCAACCACATATACTTATCAGAAACTCTATAGTGCTCCCACTCACTTTATTATAAATACAAGTTTCTCGTAAACTTTGTATAAACTACAAAACTTTGATCACCTTATCAAAGTGTATATTCCAACTCCGAGATGCTTGCTTCAGTCCATAGAAGGATCACTGAAGCTTGCTCATCTTTTAGCATCCTTAGGACTGACAAAACCTTCTGGTTGTATCACATACAACCTTTCCTTAAGTAAACCGTTAAAGAAACGATGTTTTGACATCCATCTGCCAGATTTCATAATTGAAAATGCAGCAAATGCTAACATAATTCCAATAGACTTTTAGCATCGCTACGAGTGAGAAAGCCTCATCGCAGTCAACTCCTTGAACTTGTCACAAACAACTTTGCAACAAGTCGAGCTTTACAAATAGTGACATTCACCATCAGTGTCTGTCTTCATTTTAAAGATCCATTTGTACTCAATGACCTGCCGTCCAACGAGCAAGTCTACCAAAGTCTACACTTGGTTTCCATACATGGATCCTATCTCGAATTTCATGGCCTCCAACCATTTGTCGAAATCCGGGCCCATCATCGCTTCTCCATAGCTCGTAGGTTCATCGTTGTCCAACAACATGATCTCCAAGACAGAGTTGTCGTACCACTTAGGAGCAGTACACATCCTTGTCGACCTACGAAGTTCGATAGTAACTTGATCCTGAAGCTTCATGATCATCATCATTAACTTACTCTTCAACTAATGTAGGCTTCACAGAAACATCTTTCTGCGCTGCGCTACTCTCTAGTTGAACAAAGGTTTAACAACCTCATCAAGTTCTATCTTCCTCCCACTCAATTCTTTCGCGAGAAACATTTCCTCGAGAAAGGATCCGTTTAAACAACAAACACTTTGCACTAGGATCTGAGATTGAAGGTTCACCCAACTGATCTTAGGGTATTCTATGAAGATGCATTTGTCCGCCTTGGGTTCGACCTCATTAGGTGAAAACATTTTCCACACAAGTGTCACAGCCCCAAATATTAAGAAATGACAGCTTAGGTTTCTATCAAACCATAATTCACATGGTGTCATCTCAACGGATTTAGATGATGCCCTATTTAAAGTGAATGTAGTTGTCTCTAATGCATAACCCCAAAAATTATAGTAGTAAAACGATAAGAGACATCACAGTATGCACCATATCAATAGAGCATGACTATGATGTTCGGACACACCATCACACTATGGTGTTCTAGGTGGCGTTAGTTGTGAAACAAATTTCACATTGTCTTAAGTTGTATGCCAAACTCGTAACTCAGATATTCACCTCCACGATCATATCGCAGTTATTTTTATCTTCTTGTCACGATGATCTTAAACTTCACTCTGAATTTGCTTGAACCTTTCAAACGATTCAGACTTGTGTTTCATTAAGTAAATATACACTATATTTACTCAAATCATCAGTGAATGTAAGAAAATAACGATATCCACTGCACGCTACAAAACTCACTAGATTGCATACATCAACATGTATCATTTCCAATGAATCACTTGCCCGCTCCATCCAACGGGGTCCTTTGGTCATCTTGCCCAAGAGGCATGGTTCGCATGTCTCAACCGATTCGAAATCAAATGAGTCCAAATATCCATCACCATGGAGTTTCTCCATGCGTTTATACCAATATGACATTTTGCAGCAGTGCCACAAGTATGTGGTACTATCATTATTTAACTTTGTATCTTTTGACATCAATGTTATGAACAAGTGTATTACTACGATCAAGATTTCAACAAACCATTCTCACTGGGTGCATGACCATTGAAGGTATTATTCATGTAAACAACATAACTATTATTCTCTGACTTAAATTAATAACCGTATTGCAACAAACATGATCTAATCATGTTCATGCTCAACGCAAAACACCAAATAACATTTCATTAGGTTCGTCACTAATCCTGAAGGTAGAGAGAGCGTGCGATGTTGATCACATCAACCTTGGAAACATTTCCAACACACATCGTCACCTCACCCTTAGCTAGTTCTCCGTTTATTCCGTAGCTTTTATTTCGAGTTACTAACATTTAGCAACCGAACCGGTATCCAATACCCAGGTGCTACTAGGAGTACTAGCAAGGTACACATCAATAACTCGTATATCAAATATACTTCTGTCGATGTTGCCAGCCTTCTTATCTACCAAGTATCTAGGGTTGTTCCGCTTCAGCCACCACTCACCTCATAACAGAAGCACTTAGTCTCGGGTTTGAGTTCAACTTTGGGTTGCTTCACTGGAGCAGCAACTGACTTGCTATCCATGAAGTTTCCCTCCTTGCTCTTGCCCTTCTCGGAACTATTGGTTTGATTAACCATCAACACTTGACGCTCCTTCTTGATTTCTACCTTCGCGGTGTCAAACATCGCGAATAGCTCAGGGATCAACATTTCTTTCCCTGGCATTTTATAGTTCATCACCAAGTTCTAGTAGCTCAGTGACAGTGACTTGGAGAACTACATCAATCACTATCTTATCTGGAAGATCAACTCCCACTTGATTCAAGCGATTGTAGTACCCAGACAATCTGAGTACATGCTCAACGATTGAGCTATTCTCCTTCATCTTACAGGCAAAGAATCTTGTTGGAGATCTCATATCTCGCAACACAGGCACGAGCCTGAGATCACAATCTCTGCTCCTAGAACATCTCATATGTTCCGTGACGTTCAAAACGTTTCTGAGCCTCAATTCTAAGTCGTAATGCATGACTCACTAAACTATCAAGTAGTCATCGAAACGTGCCTGTCAGATGTTCACAACATCTATAGACGACGCTAGAGGGGGTGGCGCACCGAGCGGTGCATTAAGGACATAAGCCTTCTGTGCAGCAATGAGGACAATCCTCAGATCACGGACCCAGTCTGCAATATTGCTAACAACATCTTTCAACTCTATTTCTCTAGGAACATATATAAATTTAAGGGAGCTACAGCGCGAGCTAGTAATCTAGAACATAATTTGCAAAGACACTTTGACTATGTTCATGATAATGAGTTCAATTAATCATATTACTTAAGAACTCCCACTCAAGTTGACATCCCTCCGATCATTTGAGTGATACATGATCCAAATTCACCAACTCAAGTCCGATCATCACGTGAGTTGAGGTGGCTGCAATGGTGAACATCATCATGTTGATCATATCTACTATATGACTCATGTTCGACCTTTCGGTCTCTTGTGTTCCGAGGCCATGTCTGTACATGCTAGGCTCGTCAAGTTTAACCCGAGTGTTCTGCACGTGCAAATCTGGCTTGCACCCGTTGTATGTGAATGTAGAGTCTATCACACCCGATCATCACGTGGTGTCTCAACACGACGAACTTTCGCAACGGTGCACACTCGGGGAGAACACAACTTATCTTGAAATTAAGTGAGGGATCACCTTATAATGCTACCGTCGTCCTAAGCAAAACAAGGTGCATAAAAAGGATTAACATCACATGCAAATCATAAGTGACATGATATGGCCATGAACTTGTGCTTTTGATCTCCATCTAGAAAGCACCGGCATGATCTCCATCGTCACCGGCATGACACCATGATCTCCATCATCTTGATCTCCATCAACGTGTCGCCATCGGGGTTGTCACGCCCTGCATGCTTCTACTACTATTGCTACCGTAGCGATAAAGTAAAGCATTACATAGCGCTTAATGATTGACACGCAGGTCATACAATAATTAAAGACAACCCTATGGCTCCTGCCGGTTGCCGTACTCATCGACATGCAAGTCGTGATAATCTATACATCACATGATCATCTCATACATCACATATATCACATCATGTAATTGGCCATATCATATCACAACATACCCTGCAAAAACAAGTTAGACGTCCTCTAATTGTTGTTGCATGTTTTACGTGGCTGCTACGGGTATCTAGAAAGAACAATTCTCACCTACGCATAAACCACAACGGTGATACACTAGTTTGCGTTTCAACCTTCTCAAGGACCGCCTTTGTCGAATCCGATCCAACTAAAGTGAGAGAAACTGTCACCCGCAAGCCATCTAAGCAACAAGTTGCATCGAGGGAACCGGTCTCTCGTAAGCGTACGAGTAATTTTGGTCCGGGCCGCTTCATCTCACAATCCGTTGAACCAAAATCCGACCAAGGGAGGAAGCAATCTAAGCATCAATGCCCACAAACCTTTTGTGTTCTACTCGAGATCTCATCGAACCATCAACCTAGCTCATGATGCCACTGTTGGGGAACGTCGCATGGGAAACAAAAAATTTCCTACGCACACGCAAACCTATCCATGGTGATGAGCATCTACGAGAGGGAGAGTGGATCTACATACCCTTGTAGATCGCTAAGCGGGAACGTTAAGAAACGCGGTTGGTGTAGTCGAACATCTTCGCGATCCAAATCGCCGAGCGTCCGACGATCTCATCACGATCCGTCCCGCGAACTCATCATGATCCATCCCGCTATCTCATCACGATCCGTCTCATGATCTTGATCACGATCTGTCCCGCGAACTCATCACGATCCGTTCCGCGATCTCGATCACGGTCCTTCCGATCTAGCGCCGAACGGACGGCACCTCCGCGTTCAACACACGTGCAGCTTGATGACGATCTCCACCATCTCGATCCAGCGAGAGGAGGTGGAGAGGAGAGAGAGTTCACCGGCAGCATGACGGCGCTCCGGTGATGGTGGTGGAGTGATTCCGGCAGGGCTTCGCCTAAGCGCTGCAGAAAACCGATCTAGAGGAGAAACTATGCACCGGTGGAACGGGTAGCACGTGGCCGGAAATTCTGTCCAAAAACCACCCAATCCACTAGTATATATAGGAGGAGAGGAGAGGAGAGGCAGCCAAGGCCTTTGGGTCGGCCGAAATAGGAGGTGGGAGCAATCCTACTTCACCTCCAATCCTAGTTGGAGTAGGATTGCCTCCTATTGGCTGATTTTCCACTTTTTGCTTTAGGACTTTCTCTCCTGTGCCATGGGCCTTTGTGGCTGTTTTCCCAGCCCACTAAGGGCTGGTTATTATTCTCCCACAGCCCATGGACCTCTTGGGTTCGAAATACCCCTCCCGGAGGCCTCCCGGTACACTATCGGCACTCCCGGTACACTACCGGCACTCCCGGTACACTACCGATGAGCCCGAAACTTTTCCGGAAACCAAACTGGGACTTCCTATATATGAATCTTTACCTCCGGACCATTCCGGAGCTCCTCGTGACATCCGGGATCTCATCTGGGACTCCGAACAAACTTAGGTCACCACCATACATAACTCTACACTACCGAAACGTCACCGAACCTTAAGTGTGCAGACCCTGCGGGTTCGAGAACTATGTAGACATGACCGAGACACCTCTACGGTCAATAACCAATGGCGGGACCTGGACGTCCACATTGGTTCCTACATATTCTACGAAGATCTTTATCGGTCGAACCTCTATGTCAAGGATTCAGTTAATCCCGTATAACGTTCCCTTTGTTCTTCGGTATGTTACTTGCCCGAGATTCGATCGTCGGTATCTCCATACCTAGTTCAACCTCGTTACCGGAAAGTCTCTTTACTCGTTCCATAATACAAGATCCCGCAACTAACAATTAGTCACATTGCTTGCAAGGCTCATTGTGATGTTGTATTACCGAGTGGGCCCTGAGATACCTCTCCGTCACACGGAATAACAAATCCCAGTCTCGATCCATGCCAACTCAACAGACACCCTCGAAGATACCTGTAGAGCACCTTTATAGTCACCCAGTTACGTTGCGACGTTTGATACACACAAGGCACTCCTCCGATATCCGTGAGTTGCATGATCTCATGGTCATAGGAACATATACTTGACATGCAGAAAACAGTAGCAATAAACTGACACGATCATATGCTATGTTTGTAGTTTGGGTCTTGTCCACCACATCATTCTCCTAATGATGTGATACCGTTATCAAATGACATCTCATGTCCATGGCTAGGAAACCTTAACCATCTTTTGATCAACGAGCTAGTCTACTAGAGGCATACTAGGGACATGGTTTTGTCTATGTATCCACACATGCATTTAAGTCTCCGATCAATACAATTATAGCATGGATAATAAACGATTATCATGAACAAGGAAATATGATAATAACTAATTTATTATTGCCTCTAGGGCATATTTCCAACACCCGACGCGCCGCCCCTGCCCCGACACCGGCGCCGCTCCCCGACGCCGCCCCATGCCACAGCCATGCCCCGACGACGACGCCCCTCCTCCCCGCTTGGTCCGGCCGGCCCCCTTTCCTCCCTGTCTGATTTTGGTGATTTAATTTGATGATATATATATATATATATGATAGATGATATATGATAGTTAGATGATGATGTTGATGATAGCTGATGATGTTGATGATAGATGATGTATGCTTTTTTTTGTTCATATAATTTTTTATAGCATTTTTGGTCCATGTATATATGTGTGGGTATATGGATGGATGGATGGATGGATGTATGCTAAAGAAAAAAATATCGTAGCTTCCTGTTTTTTTTCATGGATGTATGCAAAAGAAAATTATGAAAGAGTTTATGGGAGGTTTCTGTCAAAAGGTTCAATGACTTGTCAAGGCAAAAAATTGAACTAATTAAGGTATCCCATGAGGGGGGAGGAGTCCGCAAACCCTAGAAGTGTTGTCGAGGCCACCCCAAACCCTAGAAGCGTTGTCGAGGCCAACCAAATTTACCAAGTTAAATGAGTTAAAAGGGCGTTGTCGAGGCCACCCCAAACCCTAGAAGAGTTGTCGGACATTCATGAGAGAGGCGGTCCGGACGTCGGACATTCATGTTTGTATATTAATTGCCATGTTGTAATATTTGCAAAAACTATGGATCCAAGAGACGAAGAACAAGAACAGTTGTTGGGGGACATAATCCACGGCCCACGTGATATCTTGTCGTATCTCAACTTCACCGATGGTCTGGAAGGAGTGGATTATGAAGACTCCAGTGATCGAACAATGGAGGAGGAAGGACATGATCATGATGGTGCCGGTGACCGAATGCCGGAGGAAGAAGGAGACCATGATGATGGCTCCAGTGGCCGATCGGAGGAGGGAGCTGTTGCAAAGTCCGGCGAGGTATATATATTAATTAAGCCTGTGCTGACTCTAGCTAATTGATGCATTAATTGTTTTGGTATGTACATATATTAATTAACTCTTCTTTCTTCTATTATAGCCCTCCGGATCGAGCCAAACTTCGGTAACGAGACAAGGCCCGAAGAAGAGGTTGCACAAGGATGAAAAGTTCACGATCACAGCACTCGCGGACGATGGCCATCCGATTGAACCCAAGTGGACCAAGAACGCATTTTATGCTCAGTGCAGAGCTATTGTTAGGGACAACATCCCGATCAGCATCAAGCAATGGAATAAGCCTAAGGACGGCGCCCCTGATGGTGATTATGTCACCGATAGACAGAAAGAAGATCTTTGGACCGCGCTGAAGGCAAATTTCACCCTACCGCCAGAGGAGGATCCGAATAAGCCAGTTATAGAGCCACGAGTCAAGGCGTGTGCTCTTAAGAAGATGGTAGATCTATTCAGGAGGTGGAAGAATGAGTTGAAATCAAAGTTTGTCGACAAAGGGAAGACTCCAGCATTCGTCGGCCGATATGAGAACATAGGAGATTACTGCCCCGCATTTGTGGCCTACAAGACATCGGAGAAGAGTAAGAAAATGCCAGAGACAAACAAGAACAATGCTGCAAAGAAGCAGTTTCACCATCACATGGGGTCAGGTGGCTACCTTAAAGCCCGGCCATTGTGGGACAAAGCTGAGAATGACCTGCTTGCTAAAGGGGTCCAACCACAGACATATAACTGGCCAGACCGTTCAAGGACTTGGTTCTTCGGGGTTGGGGGAACTTTGGACCCTAAAACAGGAAAGTGCTGTTGGACGAACGAGCAACTTGCAATACCCATGAACAACTTTCAGAACTATATCACCGCAGCGCAAGAAGGGACGTTCATTCCCGACAGAGAGAAGGACGAGCTGACTGAGGCCCTAGGGAATGCTGAGCACCCTGGACGAACACGAGGCACAGCAGGCTCCGTTCCGTGGAAGGTTGGGTTTCCCAACACAGGCGGTTACAGAAGCCGGGAGAGAAAGAGGAAAGCGGAGCTGAGCGAAATTCAGAAGCTCAATGCAAGACTACAAAAGTAAGAGGAAGCTGAGAGCCAGCGAGCTACCGGCCAACCATCTCAGTGGCACGAAGCTACTACCCCGCCATCTCAGCGGAGAAGCAGCGTCGCTTCCACGGAGCCCGTTCAGCCCGACTTCACGTCTCCTAGCTACCCCGTGGATACTATCACGGAGGCTCAACATTGCAAGCTTATGATGAAATGCCGAAACCTCACTTTCAAGGCGGCTGTCAGCTCTGTTGCACCTCCTCAACCCAACGGAACTTTTCACTGTCATCTGATTCCACATGGCTATGCTGTTGTGATGGTGGATGAAGTAATGCCGGACTTTGAGGAGCTCGATCTTGACCACTGTACAGGTGAAGGAGAGAATAAGCTGGTTCGTGCCCTGAGGAGTACATGTCTATGGCAGAAGGAGTACATCAAGCTTCCAAACTGGACGCCTCCGCCTCCTCCTTCTCCTCAAGCAAATCAGGGCACTCCGCCTCCTCCTCCTCCTCCTCCTCCTCCTCCTCCTCCGGCGAGTGATCATCAGGGCACTCCGCCTCCTCCTCCTCCTTCGGCGAGTGATCAGGGCTCTCTGGATCCTCCTCCTCCTTCTCTGGCTCGTTCGACGCATGGGGGCACTCCGCCTCCTCCTTCGCCTACTACGGCACGTCGGAGAAGTACGCCTCCTACTCAGCCTTGTCGGCAACGGCGGAAGGCAGACGCTGCCGCTCTGGCTCCTCCGGCGCCTAGTACGCAACGACGGAAGGGAGCTGCCGCTGCTCCGGCGGCTAGCAGTACAAGCATAGGCAGGAGGGAATACAGATACGGTCCATCTCTCAAGCCTGTGGAAAAGTTACCATATGAGAGGACCGAGTCTGAAAACAAGAAGATAAGTTAGGCCGAAGTGAGGGAGCATTTTGCAAAGAAAACTCCAGCTCCGAAGGAGAAGATAGATCCGGTGAAAGCGATGCACACTATCAATGCCCTGAAGCGACAACCACCACCTTCGCTGGATTCCAACTATGTTCGCAGTGTTAAAAAGACATATCAAGAGGCGCGGCGATCGGAAAGTACTTCCAGTGATGCAAAGTTAGCATAACGAAGAAGTGAGAAAAAAATTCCACAGCTCGGCGAACAGGCGAACCAATCGTGCCCCCCGCTCAAGGTTTCTAGTGATATCGTCGCTAATCATCCAGGGATAGTCCCCGGTACCAAACATGGAGATTACCTAAGCGATGATGTACTGTTTGACACGTTCGAGGTGGACAATTTCAAATACCAGTACAGGAAGCCTCTCGTCAAACCTGATCATCCTCCTTTAACAACGATGATGCGAAGATTCCATGAATGGTACATGCAACACTACCGCGAATCTGGGGCGGAATCTTTGATACTGAAAGTTAAAGAGGAGCATGACCTCGTTGGAACTGAAATGTTGAATATTGAATTTAAGAAGATATTCCGGTTATACAATCAGAAGGACATCGACAAAACAATTGTGTTTTGCTACTGTCTATAAGTACTACTTCTGTAATTAAGTTTCTCTATGTATATAGCTCAGCTCTTTCATTGCATGTATATATGATTATCGTCACTACTATATTATGCAGATTGAAGACCATCGAATGCAGAAAAGCACAAATGTATGACATTGGGTTCATTAACCCAGATATCATACATGGGCATAATTTTAAAAATTATCCCAAAGCAACCGAGGACAACTTGCTACAATCGTTGCTTAAAAATCAAAACAAAGGGACAATACTCTTTTCTTACAACCTCAAGTGAATGTTAGTGTCTTCTGCATATTCAGTTTCACTTATATTACTCGAGGTTTATAGTAATGTAATTGATGAGTTATGCATGCGTACGCAGTTTCCACTTTATTCTGCTAGAGATTCAGGTTGAGCGGGGACTAGTAACTGTCTTAGACTCGAAACGAAAAGATCCCCAGCAATATGCGAACATGACTAAAATTCTCCAGAAGTAAGTTTAATCGATCATTATCGCATCATATCGGCAACTTTGTTCATTTTCCGATATCAAGTAATTATTTTCTTTGTCTGGCAGGGTTTGGAAAGAGTTCACAACAATTGTTCTGGCACTGCCGGGGGAGCTGCGATTCACACACCCGAAAGTAAGTACTACTAGCTAGTTCCGCGCATCTCCCATTGATTCTAGTTTCATTAATACCATTTATCATGCTTCATTATCAGTTTGATTGAACTCTATTTCTCATAAAGTGCTTGTGGCAGGAAGACAGGACTAATTTATGTGGATACTACGTTTGCGAGTTCATCTACAACGCGACGATCCCTAAGCAGGGCTACTCTAAAAAACAATTTGAAGTGCGTAAGCAATAATATTCACACTTTTATTTTATTACCATATATATGTATTGACCCCCTTCTTCAAATTAGATGTGGAAGATGCGGGATGAACTCCTACCACATGATCGCATACGAGCAATTCAAGAAGAATTGGCGGGATTCTTTCTTGACCACGTCATCAATAAAGCCGGAGAATACCATCTGCAATTGGACATTAGATGTTAGGGATTGTAAGAGATCTTATATTTTATATATGTAGCTAGAAGCGTTGGATATATATACGAAAACTTGTTATACGACCAATCTCTCGGAGAAAGAGAGGTCGATCACTTCTATCTCTATATGTTCACGACGATCTTCTGTACTTAATGGTTTCTTCATTTGCTTACTAGCTAGCGTGTCGAGTTCTCTCTATAGTAGCTAGCGTCGACCAAGCACGGAGAAAGAGAGGACACTTCTCTCTATCAGTTAGCTAGCTATAACAATATAAAACCCCTAAATTAACTCTCTAAAACCCCTAAACCCCCTCCCTTTCAAAATAAAAAAAACAAGCAACTGCCAGATGCTGACGCGTGGATGCCTGTTGGTCCCGGTTGGTGTTACCAACTGGGATTAAAGGTCCTCCTGCCTGGGCTCCCCGCAGAGGCCACGTGTAGCCCCTTCTGTCCTGGTTTGTAAGAGAACCAGGAGTAAGGTTTTGGGCTTTAGTCCCGACATTTAGTCCCGGTTCCGGAACTGGGACAAATGGGCCTTACGAACCGGGACACATGGGCCTTTTTCTACTAGTGTACGGGACATGAACTGAAACTTGTTGGTGTCTAGCCTAACCACCGGACCACGGTAATCACCGGAGACAGCAAGAAATCGAGAGAGAGGGGACATAGAGGATTTCCAGGCACAGAAACACCTCCGTCGCGCGAACGGCTTCTCTGTATTTCTGGTGAGCTCGAACTCAACCGCCTCAGCTGCAACACATGAGTGGGAGGGGGTTTATATACGCGTCCACTGGCACGCCACACTACGCCCCCGACGCATCCCCTTGCGCACTCCCCACGTCCCTGCGCTCCAGGCCTGCGCTCCCGCCACGCACGCACGCGATCCATGCGACCAGGCCCAGCGCCCCGACGCGGTCCACACCCGCGCCTATTGTGCCAACAAACACACGCACATGCCCTCATGCTACACACGCACGCACACATGCACACCTATGCCACGGAGCTGGCCGCCCCCGGTATGCCCGGCGCGTGGCCATACACACGCCTGGCGCACCCGACGCGGACGCCGCGGCTTATTCACCCAACACTCACCCCCTAAGCCACAGATCATAGGAGCCCGTCGTCCTCGACGCCGGCGTCCACCAACAATGCCTGCTCCGCCGCCGGCCCCTTCCTCCGCTAAGGGCAGTCTCTCTTGAAGTGGCAGCACTCGCTACACTTGTAGCAGTGCCCTTGTCGGTTCCCGCCGTTGTCTGACGCAACGCTCCGCCCGTCATCGTCGTCCTAAGCTCCGCCTCGCTGACGCTCCCACGCTTGCCACTTCTCTGCTGTGAGTATCAGCTGGCCGTCTGCCCGCTCGCCATCTGCATGCCCGCGTTGCCGCAGCCGCTCGTCGATCGCCTTCAAGCGACCAAGCGCGTCCTCGAACAGCAACGTGGACACGTCGCAAAACTGTTCGATTCCGGCCACCGCCGCGTACAGGCGATCTGACACGACATCGAGCAGCTTTTTCACCATGGCGCTGTCGTCGAGCATCGCCCCGAGCACCGCGTACCTCGCCGCCATCCCACCGATCTTCCCTCCAAACGCGTTTAGCGACTCGCCGGCGTCCATCTACAGCCGCTCGAAGTCGCCTCGGAGCATGGCTAGCCGCGCCGCCCTGACGCGATCGGCCCCGACGAACCGCGCCTTGAGACTGCTCCAGATCTCCGCCGCCGTCTTCTTCAACGTCACCTATAACAGCAGGTCGTCGACGAGCGCCCGGAGTAAGTACGCCCACGCCGCCGACGTGTCTTTCTTGGCGATCACGGACGCCGCCGCGTACTCCACCGGCACCACCGCCTCCCACAGTCCGGCAACATCCAGGTCGGCCTTCACCTTGATCGCCCAGGTGGTGTAGTTCTCCCCAGTGAGCACGGGCACCGGCTACGACAGCGAGCCCCCCGATCCGCCGACGTACGGGACGAGCGCTATGGCCGGCGACTTCCCTCACAAACCTCGCTCTGATACCAAATATTGGTTTCTAGCCTAACCACCAGACCACGGCGATCACCGGAGACAGCAAGAAATCGAGAGAGAGGGGACACAGAGGATTTACAGGCGCACGAACACGTCCGCCGTGCGAACGACTTCTCTGTATTTCCGACGAGCTCGAACTCAACCGCCTCAGCTGCAACACACGAGTGGTAGGGGGTTTATATATGCGTCCACTGGCACGCCACACCGCGCCCCCGACGCACCCCCCTTGCGCACTCCCCACGCCCCTGCGCTCCCGGCTCGCGCTCCTGCCACGCACGCACGCGATCCGCACGACCAGGCCCAACGCCCCGACGCGGTCCACACCCGCGCCTATTGTGCCAACAAACACACGCACACGCCCTCGTGCTACACACGCACGTACACACCCACACCTACGCCACGGAGCCGGCCGCGCCCGACATGCTCGGCGCGCGCCCATACACGCGCCTGGCGCACCCAATGCGGACGCCACGGCTTATTCACCCAACAAAACTAACCATTGTTTTTTCTGCCTCCGATCATTGCTTGAACACGGGAGAAGACTCCCCATTTTTTTGCTGATGGGAGAAGATAAATAATATAAAAATGTAACACTATATATAAAAAAAATGTTCATATGTCCCGAGAAAATTGTTCTGACAATACATAACATTTATCTTGTACATAAAATCATAAATATATACCTAAAAATAATGTTTCCAAAAATGACGAAAAGAAATGTTAATGCATCTGAAATTAACTTTTCATGCATATGAGAATAAATGCATTAATAAATGTTCATAGTTTAATAAAAAAAAGTT
This sequence comes from Hordeum marinum, assembly GCA_022496015.1. Classification (NCBI taxonomy): domain Eukaryota; kingdom Viridiplantae; phylum Streptophyta; class Magnoliopsida; order Poales; family Poaceae; genus Hordeum; species Hordeum marinum. The sequence goes on along the minus strand of CM039674.1, from coordinate 524,941,060 downwards.
TATGCTATATTAGAAAACTTTTCAACCTACATTTTAAAATGTTCATGATGTATTTCAAAACATTATTCATCGTGTATTTAATAAATGTTCAATGTGTATTAAAAAATGGTGATCATGTATTTCAAAAAATGGTGTGACCTATAAAGTCACAATTTCAAAAATCTAATTTTCAAATACTAGATGACAAAAAAATTAGATACATGATGAACTATTTCTAAGATATGATTGCATTTACTACAACAATGATCAATAGTTTTTTGTCCAAGGATTCCTATATAAAAGCATTCTTGATGGATATATATGTGAAATGTGCGATCAACCTTTTTCAAGTATTCAAAGGAAAAAAGACATGGTAAACATTTTCCAAATATGCGACAAACCCTTTTTCATACTAAGCTATGAACTATTTTAAAATACAAGACAAACAATTTTTTCAAACACTATGAAAGTTTTTTATGCGTGATAAACATTTTTAGATCATTGAGAATAACAAAGTAAATTTCAAAACAAATTCATTTTTGTCAAGTTCCAAAAAAAATCGAAACAAGTTCACCAAATTTGAAAAAAAAAATGAAAATTGTTTTTAAAAAATGTCAATTTTAAAAGAACTATAAGAAATTGAAAAATGGACACAAAATAATGAAAAAGTTCTCAATGTTTTAAATAATATAAGTCATTAAAAATAAAATGAAATATAAAACTAAAATAGAAACAAAAATGAAAAATGGAAAATACATATCAGAGAACAGCAGGTCCGGAAAAACCGAAACAGAAAAGAAAAAAACATCCAAGGAAGCTTCCAGAAGCCTGTGCCTTAAATGGGGCGGCACATTCTGAAGCGACTGATTCTAGCGTGGGCGACAGTTTACAGGAAATCATTTAACTAGCGCCATAAGAGTGGAATAGGGAATGGCGTGAGCAAGATATAGCAATAGCATCCGCGCTATGTTACTCACGTTCAGCTTCTGAGGTCCACTTCTTCAGTTTGCATAGAGAGATCAAGATTCGAGCTTTCCTTGTGGAAAAAAACATGTTTTGAGCTTATCTGAAATTTATAAACGACCAACGCAGTAGTAAGAAATATTATGTGTAATGTCCATCAATCGATGCAGCGACTAAGGTTGTCTACAGTGAAGAAAAGTGTATTCCCAACAAATTGAGTCAAAAGATTAGGCAGGGAAGGAAAATAATAATAGGCATGCCTTTCATTGGGACGGTGTCCTCTAGGATCCTCAACGAAACACTAGACCAGCCGCTCTTCCATGTTAGAGGAGATCCTCTATCACCGCTAGTCTTCATTTTGGTGACTAGCCCATTACAGAAGTTGTGCCACCTTGCCATGGAAAGAAGGATTCTTGCACGAGTAGAAAGAAGAGATCCAAAGTTACGAGTATCAATTTATGCCAATGACTCGGAGGTCTTCACTAACCCTACAATCCAGAAATTTATGTCATCTTGCAGACTATAAGTTGTTTTGAAGACTCCTATGGGGTAAAGACATACATTGCAAAAAATTGAAAAAACTCAATCCATGGTGAATGACTCAATCTAGAGATGTCATATCATCGTATTACCATAATTTCTATAGGGTTAATATAAACATGATTTTAGTGTCTATTAGCAAGCATGTGGAAAAGATCATGCACTAAGAAGAATCGAGTCAATCGACATGGGTCATGCGGGGGTAGCCATGACGTAGATGTGAAAGATGAACAATTGGTCGGAGTTGACTTGTGTGCCACCCATTGGACCAAGTTAAAATCTTAATCATACCAAGTTAAAATCTCATAAAACATAAGAAACATGATAACAGTAATCATCCTAATCGATCATGCAAGTTAATATAAATCAGAAAAACTTCTCTCTCATAGGACCTAGTCCTCCCTCCTAGATAAAATGATATAAAACAGAATAACACATACGTCTCCATGATGAAGCAAAGAGATCCAACGGTCTCCAACTTGTGGCTTGCAATCCTTTTTTATTTCTCCCCATGCTTTAATTTGGAGTCGTCTTGATGGTTTGCGCTCAGTTGAGTATGCAAAAAAGAACTGGGGCATCATAGGATTTTTAATTGTCATATTACCTTCGCCATGCATCAACAGAGGCATATACAACACCAATAATTATTGTGCCAGCAACAACATTTAGATTAAATTGAATGGATGCAAGTGATCATGTTGAATTAGAGGAAAATATGATGTTGCGATCACTTGCATCCATCCACCTTAATCAAATATATGGCATATAACTCATCATCATCTTATTCATCTAACAACTCATCATTATCTTAATCATACCAAGTTAAAATCTCATAAAACATAAAAAAACATTATAATAGTAATTATCCTAATCGACCATGCAAGTTAATATAAACCAGAAAAACTTCTCTCTTATAGGACCTATTCCTCCCTCCTAGGTAAAATGACATAAAACAGAATAACACATATGTCTCCATAATGAAGCAAAGAGATCCAACGGTCTCCAACTTGTGTCTTGCGATCCTTCTTTATTTCTTCCCATGCTTCAATTTGGAGCCGTCTTGGTGGTTTGCGCACAGTCGAGTATGCAAAAGAGAACTGGGGCATCATAAGATTTTTAATTGTCATATTACCTTCGCCATGCATCAACGGAGGCACAACTTCATTTGGCAGTTTCTGTTGAAGAACATAATAGTAGCCTAGTTAGCAATGTAATCAATACCATTTACGCAATAGTAGTGTACTTAATAATTTTTTTACCAAGATATTTCAACGAATGTCATCCGCCCTCAACCTATGCACTAGTGGCATGTAATTTGAATAATTTGGGCTAGTTCCCAAGTTATACGGAAAGTTGTCCCTACCAACTAGAACACCAATAACAAAGTTGATACGAACATCCTTCTCCTCCCAAGTTGATAGAATTAATTTTTTCCACTACAACCATCAAGAAAAAACCACTAATTCAAGCGTGAAGATGAAAAAAAACTACATTGGGTCCAAAGCAAGCTTATTTCTATATTGATTTTTTGCTCTAAACTAATTTTTTCCACCACCACGAACTAACTATATTGGGTCCCTAGAGAGATATTTCCTAATATTACAAAACCTAACCCTAGAATCAACCTAACCTCCCTAACCGTAGAATCCACCACCGGTCGGATGCAAGAGGGGGGGGGGGGGTGAAGGGGGTGAGGGGAGAGGTAAGAGGGAGGAAGGAGGGAGTGGTGGCTACCTGCGGAGGGAGGGGGCGTGACGGTGATGGCGTTCGGGTTGGGGGTCGGGGGTAGGAGATGACTAATGAGAGGGCGCGACGGCGAGTGAGGGGGCGCGACAGCGGCGGCGTCGAGGCGATGGCGACGACGGCGGTGTCGAGGCGATGGCGATGGCGGCGGCGTCGAGGCGATGACGACGGCGATGGCGTCGAGGCAATGGCGACGACGGCATTCGGGGGAGAGGGAGTGAGATGAGAGGGAGACGGGATCGAATGAAGAGAGGAAGACGATGGGGGCAGACTAGGTAATAATAGCAATAGTCTTGTTTTCATAAAAGCGCTACTGCTATAGCTAGAGTTAAGCCAATAACAGTAGCATTGTTTCCATAAAAACGTTACTAATATAGCTAATGTTTATTTAGCAAGATCAAACTTAGCACTAGAGCCCTACCATAAAAACGCGTCACTAGTATTCTTTTAGCAGTAGCGTTGTTTGTGTAAGGACGCTACTACTACACTAGCCGGTCGGCAACGGTTTGGCAATTATAGTAATAGCGTGTTTTATAGTCGACGTGCTACTGCTATATTGGTAGCAGTAGTGCCCTTGCCGACCACGCACTACTGATAATTAGCAGTAGCGTCTACTTCTAAAAAACGCTACTGATAAGCTTCTGTGTATAAGGTTTTTTCTAACAGCGTCAGTTCCTTTGTTCACTTGTAGCTTTAATATGACAGTGTACAAAGGTAGCCCGAGGCCTGGTGCATCCCTGGCTCCACCAATGCTGTCACCGGCATTACTCTAACGGTGGCCGGCAGTAACAAACTGTCTTCTAGCCCTTTAGCACCCTCTTTGGGACCGAGGTTAGCGAGGGGTATACCCGTGCATGCACTCGCATTTACATGACTACCTACTATGAGGAGTTGACGGGTCATGAACTGAAACTAACCACTGGTTTTTGGTGCCTCCGATCATTCCTTGAACATGGGAGAAGACTCCCCAATTTTTTTGGCTGATGGGAGTAGCAAAAATAATATAAAAAATGTACCACTATATATAAATAAATGGTCATAAGTCTCGAGAAAATTGTTCTGACAATACATAACCTTTATTCTGTAAAAAAAATTATAAATATATACGACATACAACTGTTCATACACATGAGGAAAATGTTCACCTGGCACTAAAAAATGTTTCCCAAAACGACGTAAAGAAATGTTAATGCATTTAAAAATAATTTTGCATGCATATGAGAATAAATGCATTTAGAAATGTTCATAGTGTAATCATAAATTGTTTATGCTATATTAAAAAACTGCACAACCTATATTTTTCATAATGTTCATGATTTATTTCAAAACATTAGTCATTGTGTATGTAACAAATGTTCAGTGTTTTTTAAGAACTGGTGATCATGTATTTCAAAAAATGTTGTGCTCTATAAATTCATAATTTCAAAATGCTAATTTTCAAATACTAGGTGAAAAAAATTAGATACACGATGAACTATTTCTAAGATATGATTGCATATACTAAAACAATGATCAATAGTTTTCAGTCCAACAATTCCTATATACATAGCATACACTTTTCAATACACAATGAAAGTTTCTAACATACGTGCTAGATATATATGTGAAATATGCGATTAACCTTTTTCAAGTATTTAAAGAAAAAAACATTGTAATTTAAAAAAAATATGCGACAAACCCCTTTTCATAGTATGCTATGAACGATTTTAAAAACAAGACAAAAAGGTTTTAAAAACAGTATGAAAGTTTTTTATGCTTGATAAACATTTTTAGATCATTAAAAATAACAAAGTAAATTTCGAAACAAATTCGATTTTTTTTCAAAAAGATCCAAACATAAAAAATAAATCCAGAAATTCGAAACAAGTTCAAAAAATTGAAAAAAACGTAAAAGTTTAAATAAATTGACGATTGTTTAGAAAAAAATTTAAATTTGAAAAGAACTTTATGAAATTGAAAAATGTACACAAGATAATGAAAACGTTCTCAAATTTTTAAACAATAGAATTCATTATAAAATAAAATGAAATGTAAAATGAAGTAGAAATAAAAATGGAAAAGAGAAAAAACAAAGCAGAGAACCGCCGTTCCAGAAAAACTAAAACAGAAAAGAAAAAAACATCATGGGAAGCTTCCAGAAGCCGGTGCCTTAAATGACTCGACACATTCTACAAGCGACTGATTCCAGCTGCGCCAGTTTACAGAAAACCATTTAACTAGCGCCATAAGAGTGGAATAGGAACTGGCGTGAGCAAGATATAGTAATACTATCCACGCTATGTTACTCACTTTCAGCTTCTGAGGTCCTCTTCTTCTGCAAAAAGATTTAAAAAAAGTTGGACACTAATTGTCATCAGCCGGTGAGACCTTTAATAAAGTTAATGTATTTTTAAGAAATGTTCAAGAAATTCAAAAAGAGTGGAATAGAAATTAATAAAAATGTATTTGACACCTCTGGGAATCAAATCAATGGCCCTTTGCACAGAATGTGAACCAACACATTAGCATTGTAGCAAACCAACACATTCGCGGCGAATCCTATATGGTGCTTATGCGGGAAGCTCCTCGTCATCGCTGCAGGTGCCCATTAACAATCCACGCTTGCACTCTCGCTGGAACGGCCCGGCCCACTAGCACGCTCGCTCGCTCGGGCTGAGTTCGGGCGCTCGCAATCTGCCTAGTTTTTGTTTTGTTTTGATTTTTTTTCTGCTGATCCAGTAGGGAAAACTCGCCCAGATTTTCTTACGAAATAAAAATGTGAACTCAAGAAAAGTTCATATGTTTAAAAAGGGTTCATCGATTTGAAAAATGTTCATGGGAATTGAAATAAAAGTTCATCCAATATGCTAAAAGTTCATTAAATCTGAAACAAATTCATTCAATTTGAAAAAAGTTCATATAATTTTTGGAAAAAAGTAACGTATTTTTAAAAAAAATTCAATTAATTCATAAATTTTTTGTCAATTAGAAGACAAAATTCTGGTATATGAGGAAGCATGATCAAACAATGAAAAGGAAAAATGAAAAGAAGAAAGAACGAATAAAAGACTTATAGGTTAGAATGATACTCCCTCCGTCCCATAACGTAAGATATTTTTTGACACTACACTAGTGTTAAAAAATGTCTCACATTATGGGACGGAGGGAGTAGAATAACCTCCTTATTGGGGGGATGGTAGGATTCGCCGTTGAGAACGACGGGCGCCTGCAGGGCGGGGCTACATGGGCTTGGCCCATTTTGCTTTCCTCTTTTTTAAATTAAAACCCAAAAAAGGAGCACACCTTGCAGGATTTAGAATCTGCGAGGCTGCGAGCAACTCAGCATAGGTTCGCTAGTGTAACCATCCCCCCAAGAAGGAGGTTGTTCTACCATTCTGACCAATAAGACTTTTATTCCTTCTTTTCTATTTTTTATTTTTTTTGTTCGTTTACCTATTTTGTTTTGTGTTTTTCTTTTTCTTCTTTTTCCTTGTTTGATTAAGTGTAGGGAAATATATGAATTTTTTTCTAATCGGTGCACTTTCTTGAATTCCATGAACTTTCTTTGAATTCCTATGAATTTTTTCATATTTAATGAATTGTTTTCAAATTTAATGAACTTTTGCCAAATTGGATGAACTTTTTTCAATCTCGATGAACGTTTTTTCAAATCGATGAACCTTTTTTGAAGATATGAACTTTTTTTAGAATGGATGAACCTTTTTATTTAAATCCATAAACCTTTTTTAATTTCACATTCTTATTTCATAAGAAATAGAAAATCTGGGTGAGTTTTCCCTATTGGATGAACAGAAAAAAAAAATGGGCAGCTAGCGAGCATCCAAACTCAGCAAAGCTAGCGACCGAACTCAGCCCGAGCTAGCGAGCATTCTAGTGGGCAGGCCCATGTGAGCGACGGTGCAAGCAACAGATCGTTAACAAGTGCCTACAACGCTGACTAGGAGCTCCCCACATTAGAACCCGGTTCGTTGTAACTGTAACACCCTCACACTATAGCACCGAGTTCACTGTAGCAAACTTGGTTGTTTGGTCATTTTTATTTCACACGTTCTTACACACATATTGATTGTTTTTAATATACAATGAACATTATTATCATGTCTGTTAAATATTTTTATAACATACGTTGACCACTTTGAAATATAGTGAACTTTATTGTAATATACTCTAAACAATATTAACTAAGTATAAATTGAACAATTTTATATGACATGTGTTGTAAAGTCTCTTAATATACGATAAATATTTTTATAATGGATGTTTTTTTAATATACGGTGAACATTTTTAATATACCATGAAATTTTTGTAATACACGGTGAACTTTTTCTAAAAAAAGGAGAAGGAAAAAAGAAAAAAAACGAAAGAAAAAGGTACCAAAGCAAAAGAAACACAAAAAGCGCCGATAATTGGACAAAAATAGTGGGAGCCACGACCCAAGACTGAGAGCCCGCTGGCATTACGCCAACTAATTGGTGCCTGTGGGCAGCATATAGGATTGGTCTCTGCCAAGTGTGCCTTCTCTAGCTGACGCACATCGCGCACATCTCTATTATTAAGACGAGGTTAGTACGTACGTTTTATCACCTTTAGGGTTTTCTGAGTTTGCCCTCTCTATATTTTTTTATCTCCATGGTATACTTGGTTTGGAATAATCTAAATCAACTCGATATTTTCCTTTTGGCGTAGTCCTTAAATCAACGTCATGTATTAAATCCATCCAATCATACCCTATATGGAAACTGAATCAAACTAAATCTCTACTAAATCAAAATTTCCTCGTATACACCTACCATACATAAATTGAATCAAATCTTACCAAAGCTTCAAGTAAATCATAACCTTCCTTGCCTTCCTCTACCTATACTCAAATCAAATGAAATTTCACGAAATTCCAAAATATTATGGTGTAAGGTATATGTCGGACACGATTAGGAGCATCTCCAACGCTGACCCTTAAACTTACCGCATCCGTCCAGACTGGACGGAGTGGTTGGCAACTCAAGAGAAGCTTGCCGCCGCTAAATGGACACACAAGATGGCTCAGGCCTAGAAGAAAAAGGGATTGGTTGATGCCAAGATGAAAAACTCTCAAGGAGCTCCTAAACCATCTACCTCATAGTTGAAGAAGAAATCAAAGCCTTCTCCGACTATTGATATCTCTCAAAGCTCCTCTGCGATGCCAATGGATGAGTTTTCCAACTCACCCACCGAAGCAGAAAGACAAGCTCCTCTTGCCAAGAGGCAGAAGGCAATGAAAAAGAAGCGGGGCATCCACCGTTGTGCTAGATCTCCTTATGAAGAACAAAATCAGTATGATGCTTAAGAAGATGAGCCAGTTGCAACTGGTACTGAAGAAAATCAGGCTACAATTGTTCATGAAGAAAATGTTGCCCCTAATGCAATAATGGATGAAGACATTGACGCTGATGTTGTTTCACTTGAAGCAAATGACTATTCCTTCTCTCCTCCCATTGTTGATGAAGAAGAAGATGAAACCGTGGACAAAAATGCCTCTTTCACACAAACTGCTGAAGCATCCACCTCCTCTAGCGATGCTCTATTGGACTTGCCCCCACCCTGATACGTCTCCGTCGTATCTATAATTTTTGATTGCTTCATGCCAATATTCTACAACTTTCATATACTTTTGGTAACATTTTATAATATTTTTGGGACTAACTTACTTACCCAGTGCCTAGTGCCAGTTCCTGTTTTTTGTGTGTTTTTTGTTTCGCAAAAATTCTATATCAAACGAAGTCCAAATGCGAGAAAAATTTACGGAGATTTTTTTGGAATATATGTGAATTTTGGGCATCGGAATCAACGCAAGAGGGTGCCCGAGGTAGGCACAAGCCAACCGGACGCCCCCCTGGGGGGGGCAGATGGCTGGTGGTCCCCTCTTAAGTCGGTTGATGATCTCCTACTGGCACTGGTAAGATATTTTCGCGATAAAAATCCCCTCAAAATTTCAACCCGATCGGAGTTACGGATCTTTGTATATTTAAGAAACGGTGAAGGGGTCCGAAAACAGTCGCGGAAACAGGAGAGAAAATGAGAGGTCCAATCTTGGAGGGGCTCTTGCCCTACGGGAGCCATGTCATCCATGGACAAGAGGGGAACCCTCCTCCCACCTATGGAGGAGGCCAAGGAAGAAGAATAAGGAGGGGGCCTCTCTCCACCTCTCCCCAGGTGGTGCGGAGCACCGCCGGGGCATCCACCGTGATGACGATCTACACCAACAACTTCTCCACCGTCATCACCACCACCCTCACCTTCCTTCATCTATCTACAACGGTGCATTCTCCTGCATCCCACTGTACCCCCTACTTGAACATGGTATTTTATGCCACATATTATTATCCAATGATTTGTTGCTATCCTATGATGTTTGAGTAGATCCCTTTTGTCATATGGATTGATTGATGATCTTGATTGATTTGAGTTGTGTGGTCTATATTGGTGCTGACCTAAGGTGTTTTCCATGAGGCACACACATGAAAGATTCACGTTGGATGGTGTTGCAATATATTCATCATTCTCTTATAGTAGGTGGCTAGAGTCACAGAAGCATACACCCGAGTAAGGGGACTATTTACGTATGGGAGTAAAGGGGACTTGATGTTTAATGCTATGGTTGGGTTTTATCTTAATGGTCTTTAGTAGTTGAGGATGCTTGCTAGAGTTATAATCATAAGTGCATATGATCCAAGTACGGAAATTATGTTAGCTCATGCCTCTCCTTGATATAAAACTGCAATAATGATTACCGATCTAGTTATCGATTGCCTAGGACAATCTCGCAAATCTTGTCACCACTTTTCAACACTCTCTATACTTACTTTATTGTTCTTTTATTAAAACAGCACCTAAATTTTATTTCCGCGTTCTTTGTTATCTTGCAAAACTATCTTTACACCTACAAAGTACTTCTAGTTTTATTCCCGCAAACTATTTTCATACTTGTTCTAGGTAAGGTAACAGTTAGGGTGCGTAGAGTTGTATTGGTGGTCGTTAGAACTTGAGAGAGTATTAATTCTACCTTTAGCTCCTCATTGGGTTCAACACTCTTACTCATCTAAAAAGTATACAAATGATCCCCTACACTTCTGGGTTATCAAGACCTTTTTTTGCGCCGTTGCTGATGGGGAATGTTGCATGTGAAACAAAAAAATTCCTACGCACATACAAGATCTATCCATGGTGATGAGCATCTACGAGAGGAGAGATCGGATCCACATACCCTTATAGATCGCTAAGCGGGAAGCGTTAAGAAATGCTGTTGATGTAGTTGAATGTCTTCGCGATCCAAATCACAACGGACGGCACCTCCGCGTTCAACACACGTACATCTCGATGATGATCTCCACCTCCTTGATCCAGCAAGCGAGGGTGGAGAGGTAGATGAGTTCTCCAGAAGCACAACGGCATGGTGGCGGTGGTGGTGAACTAATTCGGCAGAGCTTCGTCGAGCTTCTACCGAACTAATCTAGAGGAGAACGACGATCTAGAGGTAGGAGGGCAGCACATGGCTTTTCAGGTGGTGGCTGCCCTCAAAACCTCCACTATATATAGGAGGGAGAGGGGGTAGGTGGGGCGCCCTAGGGTTTTCCCTAGGGACTTAGCCGGCGCACAAGGGGGAGGAGTCCACCTCCCACAAGGGAGGTGGAGTGCTAGTAGGACTCCCTCCCACTTGGCCCTTCCCCTCCTCTTGCGCAAGGGCCTCCTAGGGGATAGCTGCCCAGCCCGCTAGGGGATGGTGCGCCACCTCCTAGGCCCATGCGGTCCCTGGGGTGTGTGGCCCCCACTTGGTGGACCCCCAGAACCCATTTGCCACTCCCGGTACACTACCGGATGTGCACTTGTCCGGAACCCAAATACCACTTTCCTATATATCAATCTTTACCTCCGAACCTTTCCGGAGCTCCTCATGACATCTGGGATCTCATCCGGGACTCCGAACAACCTTAGGTCACCAACATATGTAACTTAATACTATCAAAGCGTCACCGAACGTTAAGTGTGCAGACCCTGCGGGTTCGAGAACTATGTAGACATGACCGAGACACCTCTACGGTCAATAACCAATAGCGAGACCTGGATGCCCATATTGGTTCCTACATATTCTACGAATATCTTTATCGGTTGAACCTCTATGTCAAGGATTCAGTTAATCCCGTATGCAGTTCCCTTTGTTCTTCGGTATGTTACTTGCCCGAGATTCGATCGTCGGTATCTCTATACCTAGTTCAATATCGTTATCGACATGTCTCTTTACTCGTTCGGTAATACAAGATCCTGTGGCTAACTCTTTAGTCACTTTGCTTGCAAGGCTCATTGCGATGTTCTATTACTGAGTGGGCCCTGAGATACCTCTCCGTCACACGAAGTAACAAATCCCAACCTTGATCAATGCCAACTCAACAGACACCCTCAAAGATACCTGTAGAGTACCTTTATAATCGCCCAGTTGCATTGCGAGGTTTGATACACACAAGATACTCCTCCGGTGTCAGTGAGTTGCACGATCTCGTGGTCATAGGAACAAATACTTGACATGTAGAAAACTATAGCAATAAAACGACACGGTCATATGCTACGTTCATAGTTTGGGTCTTGTCCATTACATCATTCTCCTAATGATGTGATCCCATTATTAAATGACATATCATGCCTATGGCTAGGAAACCATGACCATCTTTGATCAATGAGCTAGTCTATTAAAGGCATACTAGGGACACCGTGTTGTGTATGTACCCACAAATGTATTTGAGTTTCCAATCAATACAATTACAACATTGATAATAAATGTGCCGTGGAGCAATAGCGTAGTGGTTGATATTCTCATGTGTGCTTGTTTGCTTTATCACTAAGTAATTTTTATTTTATGTTATTAGTTTTTTTATTTCCTATTCTAAGTTGTATTCTATCTTTAGATATGGGTAAGAAATGCACAATACCAAAAACATTAGATGTACTTGCTGCTCCAAAAGTTGAGGGATGCTACCTCTTGAGCTTACGTTGGTTTTCCCTTGAAGAGGAAAGGGTGATGCAGCGAAGTAGGTAAGTACTTCCCTCAGTTGTTGAGAATCAAGGTATCAATCCAGTAGGATGAACAAGCAAGTCACCAATGGATGCACCTACACAAACAATCAAACTCGTGCACTCAACGCTATAAAGGGTTGGCAATCCCTTCACGATTACTTGCAAGGATTAGATATGATAGAGATAGATGTAAAAGATTGAGGAAAGTAAAAAGGTAAATAAATTCCAGCAAGGTATTTTTGGTATTTTTGGTATATATATCTGAAAATATAATATGAAAAATAGACTCGGGGGCCATAGGTTTCACTAGAGGCTTCTCTCTTGAAGGAAAATAACACGGTGGGTGGACAAATTACTGTCGAGCAATTGATAGAAAAACGCATAGTTATGACGATATCCAAGGCAATGATTATGCATGTAGGCATCACCTCCATGTCAAGTAGACCGAAATGATTCTGCATCTACTACTATTACTCCACACATCGACCGACTCCTGCCTACATCTAGAGTATTAAGTTCATGAAGAACAGAGTAACGCACTAAGTAAGATGGCATGATGTAGAGGGATAAACTCAAGAAATATGATGAAAACCCCATCTTTTTACCCTTGATGGCAACAATACAATACATGCCTCGCCACCCCTACTTTGTCACTGGGTGAGGACACCGCAAGATTGAACCCAAAACTAAGCACTTCTCCCATTGCAAGAATTACCAATCTAGTTGGCCAAATCAAACCAATAACTCGAAGAGACTTGCAAATATATGAAATCATGCATATAAGAATTCAGATAAGAACTAAATAATATTCATAGATAAGCTGATCATAAACCCACAATTCATCGGATCTTGACAAACACACCGCAAAAGAGTATTACATCGGATAGATCCCCATGAAGATCATGGAGAACATGGTATTGAAGCACAAAGAGAGAGAAGAAGCCATCAAGCTACTAGATATGGACCTGTAGGTCTGTGGTGGACTACTCATGCATCATTGGAAGGGAAATGGAGTTGATGTAGATGCCCTCTGTGATCGAATCCCTCTCTAGCAGATTACCGGAAAAGGCTCCAAGTTTGGATCTCACGGGAATGGAGGCTTCTAGCGATGGTAAAGTATTTGAGTGGCTCTTTTTGGTATTAGGGGAATATTTGGGAATTTATAGGCTGAAGATTAGGGTTAGGAGATCTGTTGGGGGGCCACAAGCCAGGGGGCCGCGCCCCCTGGCCGCGCCAGGGTGGCTTGTGACCTCCTGGGAGGTCTCCTGCCCCCCTCTCCAAGTCTGGTAGATGTCTTCTGGTCCAAGAAAAATCATCGCGAAGATTTTATTCCGTTTGGACTCTGTTTGCTATTCCTTATCTACAATACTCAAAAACAAGGAAAAAACAGAAACTGGCACTAGGCTCAAGGTTAATAGGTTAGTCCCAAAATTAATATAAAATAGCATATTAATGCATATAAAACATCCAAACAGATAATATAATAGCATGGAACAATCAAAAAATATAAATACGTTGGAGACGTATCAAGGAACCACTAGTGTTCTGTACTACCGAAGAATATTACTTGGATCATCTTCAATCCATTTTTTCTCGTGCGGAGATCCCAACTAGCTTAGTTGAGGGGAAATCATTAGATGAGCATGGTTATTTTGTGCGTCATTGGTTGCCTCAAAAGGGCAGACTTTTAGACCATCAAATAAATGTTTGATGTGCTATGCTTGGAATTTATGTTGGTTACATGATTTTACTTGTTGTTCCAGAGAAACTAAAAAACACCTTCCCTACCATTGTGTGTTTAATGATAATGAAATACTATATTGTTATGCCAAGGAGGCCTATTGTTGTTATGATGTTGAACAAATTGAAGAATTTGTTGCTTTTAAGGGTGCTTGTGAAGTTGCTATTTTGCTTGAAAAGTATGATGACAGGCTTTACAAATCTGAAAATTTTACCATACTTAAATATTGCTATGAAAACTATGCTTCTAATACTTATGTTAAATAATTTATCGAAAGAATGTCCGTTGCCCGGGAAGAGACTAAAATCTTGCAGGAATCTATGGAAGAAGAAATTGCTGAAACTGTGGGCTCATTAGATGAAAAAGATGAGGAGGAGAGTGAAGAACAAAAGGAGGAAGTGCAGATTGATCACCCATGCTCACCTTCTAATGAGAGTAACTCTTCAACTCATACATTGTTTAATTACCCTTTTCCCATACCGAAGGATGAATGTTATGTTGATTGCTATGATCCTTTGGATTCATTTGAAATATCCCTTTTTGATGAACTTGTTGCTTTCTATGCTTGTGGCCACGATGCCAATATGAATTATTAATATGAAGATGAACTTGCTATAGTTCCTTATGTTAAGCATGAAATTGTTGCTACTACACCCATACATGATAGTCCAATTATCTTTTTGAACTCTACTAACTACACTATATCGGAGAAGTTTGCACTTATTAAGGATTATATCGATGGGTTGCGTTTATCACTACACATGATGATTTTGATGGATATGATATGCATGTGCTTGCTGCTCCTACTTGAAATTATTATGAGAGATGAATCACATCTTCACTTCTCTATGTTTACAATACTATAAAATTGCAAGAAATTATTTATGCTATATATTAGCATTTACTCGATGTGCATGAATTGTTCTTGTATGACATGCCAATGCGCATAGGGAGAGAGGTATACTTCATTGTCACATGATATATATAACATTGTGCTCACTATTTATTTACGAATCATTGTTAATTAAAATTGTCTTTGATATACCTTGGGATCCGGGTGGGTCAATTACTTGAGCACTATATGCCTAGCTTAATGGCTTTAAAGAAAGCACTGCCGAGGAGACCACCCAAAAGTTTTAGGGGGTCATTTATTTCTGTTGTGTGATTTTCAAATAATTAAAAACAAAAAAATAGAGTGGGGAACCTAAAACTTTTTCAAAAAGATAGGTGAAAGTGAGAAAGATGAGCACCGTTTAAGTGGGGGCTAGCCTTGCACTTTGCTCATGTCCATGGAAACTTTGTGAATCTTGATTACAGAAAATTTTCAACACAAATAATTATCCCCTCGTATAAATCCATTGTATTATAAAAATAATGTGCCAAGAATTACCTTTAGGATGTTTAAATTGCTTGTTTGATATGTCCTGTGCAAAAACAAAAACTTTGGCTATAGTGATTGATTTTTCATATTTTACTCGAACATCAAAGGTTTTGAAACATTTACACAATACTTTTATGCAAATTATTTATTATGTCCTAATGTTTCATATTTTTTTAAGTTACAGAAGTATAGTAACCAAACAGATGTTTACAGATTGTCTTGCTTTTCACAGATTGTTGTTATAGTTGCTTTGCGTGCTTATGTTTGAATTCTTGTTGAGCCTCATTGACTTGGGACCCATATAATTGTGATAGATTACAGTGGGTAATTTTAGATTATAATTATGCAATAATGTTATGGCATGACATGATGAGATTTGATGATTATGTACTAACGTTTCTAATAAAAGTTTTGTCAAGTTTTGTGTGGATGAAGTGTTCGAAGATCGAGGAGGTATTGATATGAGAAGAATAAGGAGAGACAAGAGCTCAAGCTTGGGGATTCCCAAGGCACCCCAAGTTAATATTCAAGGAGACTCAAGCGTCTAATCTTGGGGATGCCCCGGAAGGCATCCCATCTTTCTTCTTCAACAACTATCAGTATGTTTCTTCTTTTGTTTTATCCACATGATATGCGTAAATTCTTGGAGCGTCGTGTGCCTTTTATTTTACTTTTATAAATGCACCATGCTGGTTTGGGAAAGTCCATGGTTGATTTATGGAATTCTATTTGCACTTCACTTATATCTTTTGAATATGGCTTTATAGAATGCTTCATGTGCTTTCACTTATATGATTTCAAGTTGGATGCATGCTTCTCTACATATAGAAAACCGTTATTTGTAGAATGCTCTTTTGCTTCACTTATATTTATTAGAGCATGTGCGGGTCTTCTTTTATAAAGAATTAAACTCTCATGCCTCACTTATACCTATTTAGAGAGTGAACAGGAATTGGTCATTTACATGGTTGGTCATAAAATTCTACATAAAACTTGTAGATCACTGAATATGATATGTTTGATTCCCTGCAATAGTCTTGCAACATTAAGATAGTAATATATAGGTGCACTAGTTGATGATTGTGGATTAGTAAGAATATTGATGTTAAGGTTTGTGATTCCCGAAGCATGCACGTATAGTCTCTAGTTATGCGATGAAGATTGGAGCATAATTTATCTTTGGTTGAAATCCTTTGTGTTGTTGAATCGGGGGGCGCGATGGTTAACTCCTCCCAACATCCTCCCTAGGAGCATGCGGGTAGTACTTTGATTTGTGATAAAACTAATAAAACTTTCTAATAAGTACATGAGTTCTTTATGACTAATGTGACACCATGGACATATGCATGTGCGCCTTCTCATATTTGCTAGCCTCTTCGGTATCGTGCATAGCCCATTCTCACCTCGAGGATCGGTGCAAATATTTGTCGGTGCATCCAAACCCCGTGACATGATACACTTTCTTTGCACATAATACTTATTATATCTTCCTCAAAACAGCCACCATACCTACCTATTATGACATTTTCATAGCCATTGCGGGATATATTGTCATGCAAATTCCATCGTCACTTCATATGACTAGTTCATTCATCATCATAATGCTTTGCATGATCGTATAGAGCTGACATAGTATTTATGGCAAAGACACCATTCTTCATATTTTTATACATGTCACGCTAGATCATTGCACATCTCGGTACACTTCCAGAGGCATTCATACAGAGTCATATCTTCCTATCAGTTCTTCATGTTGAGTTGTAAGTAAGTAAAAGTGTGATGATCATCATTGTTAGAGCATTGCCCCAATGAGGAAAGTATGATGGAAACTATTATCCCCCACAAGTCGGGATGAGACTCCGGACGAAAAATGAAATCAAGATGGGGGAGGAAAAATGAGCCCACCATATAAAAAAGAGAAAATGGGGGAGGCAAAAAGAAAAAAAGAAGAAAAGACCACCATAAAAAAATAAGGAAAATAAATGAGAGAAAAGAGATAAGGGACTTTGCTACTATCCTCTACCACACTTGTGCCTCAAAGTGGCACCATGTTCTTCATATAGAGAGTCTCCTATGTTGACACTTCCATATGCTAGTGGGAACTACCTTTTCATATAATGAACTTGGCTTGTATATTCTTATGACGGGATTCCTCAAATGGCTGATGTCTTCATGAGCAAGCAAGTTTGCACGCTCCACTTAGCTTAAGTTGAGCTTTCATACACTTATAGATCTAGTGCATCATTTGCATGGAAATCCCTACTCCTCGCATTGATTGTTGGAAATATGCCCTAGAGGAAATAAATAAAGTGTTTATTATTATATTTCCTTGTTCATGATAATCGTTTATTATCCATGCTATAATTGTATTGATTGGAAACACATTACATGTGTGGGTAAATAGACAACACTATGTCCCTAGTATGCCTCTAGTGAACTGGCTCGTTGATCAAAGATGGTCAAGGTTTCCTAGCCATTGACATGTGATGTCATTTGAAAATGGGATCACATCATTAGTACAATGATGTGATGGACAAGACCCATACTACAAACATAGCATATGATCGTGTCAGTTTATTGCTACTATTTTCTACATGTCAAGTATATGTTCCTATGACCGTGAGATCATGCAAATCACGGACATCGGAGGAGTGACTTGTGTGTATCAAACGTCGCGACATAACTGGGTGACTATAAAGGTGCTCTACAGGTATCTTCGAGGGTGTTTGTTGAGTTGGCATGGATCAAGACTGGGATTTGTTACTCCGTGTGACGGAGAGGTATCTCAGGGCCCACTCGGTAATACAACATCACAATAAGCCTTGCAAGCAATGTGACTAAGTGTTAGTCACGGGATTTTGTATTACAGAACGAGTAAAGAGACTTGCCGGTAACGAGATTGAACTAGGTATGGAGATACCGACGATCGAATCTCGGGCAAGTAACATACCGAAGAACAAAGGGAACATCATACGGGATTAACTGAATCCTTGACATAGAGGTTCGACCGATAAAGATCTTCGTAGAATATGTAGGAACCAATATGGGCATCCAGGTCCCTCTATTGGTTATTGACCGTAGAGGTGTCTCGGTCATGTCTACGTAGTTCTCGAACCCGCAGGGTCTGCACACTTGAGGTTTGGTGACATTTCGGTAGTATAGAGTTATGTATGGTGGTGACCGAAGGTTGTTCGGAGTCCCGGATGAGATCTCGGACGTCACGAGGAGCTCCGGAATGGTCCGGAGGTAAAGATTCATATATATAGGAAGTCCTGTTTTGGTCGCCGGAAAAGTTTCGGGATAATCGGTAGTGTACCGGGAGTGCCAATAGTGTACCGGGAGACCATCGGGAGGGGTATTTCGATCCAAGAGGCTTCATGGGCAGTGGGAGAATAATTACCAGCCTTTTGTGGTCTGGTGGAAGTCCCACACAAGGACCATGAGGCTAGGGAAGAAAATCCCAAAGGGAAAAGGTGGAAAAAAGGCCAAAAAGGAGGAATCCTAGTCCTACTAGGATTGGAGGAGGAGTCCTCCTCTCCTCCCCACTTCGGCCGAACCAAAGAAGGCTTGGCCCTTGCGCCAAGTCCTCTCCTCCCTCCCTCTTATATATACTGGAGGTTTTAGGGTTTTTGCATAAAATTTTAGCCACGTGCTACCCGTTCCTCCAGTGCATAGTTTCTCCTCTAGATCGGATTTTTGCAGTGCTTAGGCGAAGCCCTGCCGGAATAGCTCCACCACCATCGCCAGAGCGCCGTCACGCTGCCGGAGAACTCTTCTTACTCTCCGCTCCCTCTTGCTGGATCAAGAAGGCAAAGATCGTCATCAAGCCGTACGTGTGCTGAACGCGGAGCTGTAGTCCGTTCGGCGCTAGATCGGAAGGACCGTGATCAAGTTCGCGGGACGGATCGTGATCAAGTTCGCGGGACGGATCGTGATTGGATCGTGGGACGGATCGTGATTGGATCGAGGGACGCTCGGCGATTTGGATCGCGAAGACGTTCGACTACACCAACCCCGTTTCTTAACGCTTCCCGCTTAGCGATCTACAAGGGTATGTATATCCACTCTCCCTCTCGTAGATCCTCATCACCATGGATAGGTCTTGCGTGAACGCAGGAATTTTTTTCTTTCCCATGCAACATTCCCCAATAGTGGTATCAGAGCTAGGTCTTTGTGTAGATGAGATCTCGAGTAGAACACAAAGAGTTTGTGGGCGTTGATGCTTAGATTGCTTCCTTCCTTGGTCGTTTTTTGGTTCAGTGGTATTGTGAGATGAAGCGCCCCGGACCAACATTACTCGTACACTTATGAGAGACCGGTTCCCTCAACCGCAACTTGTTGCATAGATGGCTTGCGGGTGCCAGTTTCTCTCACTTTAGTTGGATCGAATTCGACAAAGGCGGTCCTTGAGAAGGTTGAAAAGCAACTAGTGTATCACCGTTGTGGTTTTTGCGTAGATGAGAATTGTTCTTGCTAGATACCCGTAGCAGCCACGTAAAACATGCAACAACAATTAGAGGACTTCTAACTTGTTTTTGCAGGGTATGTTGTGATGTGATATGGCCAATTACATGATGTGATATATGTGATGTATGAGATGATCATGTGATGTATAGATTATCACGACTTGCATGTCGATGAGTACGACAACCGACAGGAGCCATAGGGTTGCCTTTAATTATTGTATGACCTGCGTGTCAATCATTAAGCCCTATCTAATGCTTTACTTTATCGCTAAATGGTAGCAATAGTAGTAGAAGCATGTTGGGCGCGACAAACCCGATGGCGACACGTTGATGGAGATCAAGATGATGAAGATCATGGTGTCGTGCCGGTGACGATGGAGATCATGCCGGTGCTTTCTAGATGGAGATCAAAAGCACAAGTTCATGGCCATATCATGTCACTTATGAATTGCATGTGATGTTAATCCTTTTATGCACCTTGTTTTGCTTAGGACGACGGTAGCATTATAAGGTGATCCCTCACTTAAATATCAAGATGAATTGTGTTCTCCCCGAGTGTGCACCGTTGTGAAAGTTCATCGTGTCGAGACACCACGTGATGATCGGGTGTGATAGACTCTACGTTCACATACAACGGGTGCAAGCCAGTGTTGCACGTGCAGAACACTCGGGTTAAACTTGACATGGCCTCGGAACACAAGAGACCGAAAGGTCGAACATGAGTCATATAGTAGATATGATCAACATGATGATGTTCACCATTGAAGCCACCTCAACTCACATGATGATTGGACTTGAGTTGGTGAATTTGGATCATGTGACACCCAGATGACCTGAGGGATGTCAAGTTGAGTGGGAGCTTTAGTAATTTGATTAACTAAACTCATTATCTTGAACAATAGTCTAAGTAAACCTTTGCATATTTATGTTGTAGATCAATGGCTCGCGCAGTAGAACCCCTGAATTTTAATGAGTTCCTAGAGAAAGCTAATTTGAAAGATGATGAAAGTAACTTTGTTGACTGGGCCCGTAATCTGAGGATTATCCTCACGGCTTCCCAGAAATCATATGTCCTTGATGCACTGCTTGGTGACCAACCAGAAGACATGACCTCCGAAGATGTTAAGAATGCTTGGGAGGCACGTACTGGAGATTACTCAATAGTTCAGTGTGCAATATTGCATGGCTTAGAACCGGGACTTCAAAGACGTTTTGAATGTCATGGAGCATATGAGATGTTCCAGGAGTTGAACTTTATCTTTCAGAAGAATGCCCGGATTGAGAGGTATGAGACCTTCGATAAGTTCTATGCTTGCAAGATGGAGGAGAACGGGTCTATCAGTGAACATATACTCAGAATGCCTGGGTATTCAACTCGTCTAGCGGAGTTGGGAATTGCCCTTTCGCCAGAGGCGATCACTGACAGAGTTCTTCAATCACTGCCACCTAGTTACAAGAGCTTTGTGATGAACTATAACATGCACGGGATGAACAAGTCAGTCGCCGAGCTTTTTGCGATGCTAAAAGTCGCTGAGTCTGAAATCCAGAAAGAACATCAAGTGTTGATGGTCAATAAAACCACTAGTTTCTAGAAGAATGGCAAGGGCAAGGGCAAGAAGGGTAAAACTAAGAAGGATGGCAAAGCAGTTGCTACTCCTGTAAAGAAGCCCAAGCATGGACCTAAGCCAGAAACTAAGTGCTTTCATTGCAAGAAAACTGGTCACTGGAAGCGGAACTGCTCCAAGTACCTGGCTGACAAGAAGGCGGCCAACGACAAACAAGGTATATGTGATATACATGTTATTGATGTGTACCTTAATAGCTCTCATTGTAGTGCCTGGGTATTTGATACCGGTTCGGTTGCTCACATTTGCAACTCAAAACAAGAACTACGAATAGACGAAGGCTGACAAAGGATAAAGTGACGATGCGCGTGGGAAATGGTTCCAAGGTTGATGTGATCGCTGTCGGCACGCTCTCTCTTCGATTGCCATCGGGATTAGTGATAAACCTGAATAATTGTTATTTAGTGCTTGCGTTAAGCATGAACATTATGTCTGGATCTTGTTTATTGCGAGACGGTTACTCATTTAAATCAGAGAATAAAGGTTGTTCTATTTATATGAGTAATATCTTTTATGGTCATGCACCCAATGTGAGGGGTTTATTCATATTGAATCTTGATAGTGATGACACACATGTTCATAACATTGATGCCAAAAGATGTAGAGTTGATAATGATAGTACCACTTTCTTGTGGCACTGCCATTTAGGTCATATTGGTGTAAAACGCATGAGGAAGCTCCATGCTGATGGACTTTTGGAGTCACTTGATTTTGAATCACTTGACACATGTGAACCATGCCTCATGGGCAAGATGACTAAAACGCCGTTCTCTAGAACAATGGAACGGGCAAGTGACTTATTGGAAATCATACATACTGATATGTGCGGTCCAATGAATGTTACAACGCGTGGTGGATATCGTTATTTTCTCACCTTCACTAATGACTTAAGTAGATATGGGTATATTTACTTAATGAAACACAAGTCTGAAAACGTTTGAAAAGTTCAAGCAATTTCAGAGTGAAGTTGAGAATCATCATAACAAGAAGATTAAATTCCCGCGATCTGATCGAGGAGGTGAATATCTGAGTTATGAGTTTGGCAGTCACTTAAGACAGTGTGGAATTGTTTCACAGTTGACACCGCCTGGAACACCACAACGTAATGGTGTGTCCGAACGTCGTAATCGAACCTTATTAGATATGGTGCATTCTATGATGTCTCTTGCTGATTTGCCACTATCATTTTGGGGTTATGCATTAGAGATAGATGCATTCACTTTAAATAGGGCACCATCAAAATCCGTTGAGATGACGCCATATGAGCTATGGTTTGGCAAGAGGCCAAAATTGTCATTTCTTAAAGTTTGGGGATGTGATGCTTATGTCAAAAAGCTTCAGCCTGAAAAGCTGGAACCCAAAGCGGAGAAATGCGTCTTCATAGGATACCCGAAAGAGACAATCGGGTATACCTTCTATCTCAGATCCGAAGGCAAAGTGTTTGTCGCTAAGAATGGAACATTTCTTGAGAAAGAGTTTCTCTCGAAAGAATTAAATGGGAGGAAAATAGAGCTTGATGAGGTTATGGAACCTTTACTTCAACCAGAAAGTAGCGTAGCGCAGAAATATGTTTCTGTGGAACCTACAACGGTAGAAGAGGAAGTTAATGATGATGATCATGAAGCTTTGGATCAAGCTACTATTGAACCTCATAGGTCGACAAGGGCGCGTACTACTCCTGAGTGGTACGGCAACCCTATCTTGGAGGTCATGTTGTTGGACAACAATGAACCTACGAGCTATGGAGGAGCAGTGATGGGCCCAGATTCTGAGAAATGGTTAGAGGCCATGAAATCCGAGATGGGATCCATGTATGAAAACAAAGTATGGACTTTGGAAATATTACCTGAAGGGCGAAAGGCCATTCAGAACAAATGGATCTTTAAGAAGAAGACAGACGCGGACGGTAATGTCACCGTCTATAAAGCTTGACTTGTGGCAAAGGGTTTTTCACAAGTTCAAGGAGATGATTACGATGAGACATTCTCACCCGTAGCGATGCTTAAGTCTGTCAAAATCATGTTGGCAATAGCTGCTTATTTTGATTATGAAATTTGGCAGATGGATGTCAAAACGGCGTTCCTCAACGGTTTCCTTGAGGAAGAGTTGTATATGATGCAACCAGAAGGTTTTGTCGATCCAGAGATTGCTGACAAAGTTTGCAAACTCTAGCGATCCATTTATGGGCTGGTGCAAGCATCTCGGAGTTGGAATAAGCGCTTTGATGAGGTGACCAAAGCGTTTGAGTTTATACAAGTTTATGGAGAAGCTTGTATCTACAAGAAAGTGAGTGGGAGATCTATAGCGTTTCTAATATTATATGTGGATGACATATTGCTGATTGGAAACAATATAGAAATACTGGAAAGCATGAAGGAATATTTGAACAAGAGTTTTTCAATGAAGGACCTAGGAGAAGCTGCTTTCATATTAGGCATTAAGATCTATAGAGATAGATCGAGACGCTTGATAGCACTTTCACAAAGCACATACCTTGATAAAGTTTTGAAGAAGTTCAAAATGGATCAGTCCAAGGAGGGGTTCTTGCCTGTGTTACAAGGTGTGAAGTTGAGTAAGACTCAATGCCCAGTGACTGCAGAAGATAGAGAAAAGATGAGTGTCATCCCCTATGCTTCAGCCATAAGCTCTATCATGTATGTAATGATGTGCACAAGACCGGATGTCAGCCTTGCCATAAGTATGGCCGGAAGGTTTCAAAGTGATCCTGGAATGGAACACTAGGCAGCGGTCAAGAATATCCTTAAGTACCTAAAAAGTACTAAGGAAATGTTTCTCGTTTATGGAGGTGATGAAGAGCTTGTCGTAAAGGGTTACGTCGATGCAAGCTTTGACACTGATCTGGATGACTCTAAGTCGCAAACCGGATACGTATTTATTCTCAACGGGGGAGCGGTAAGCTGGTGCAGTTCCAAGCAAAGCATGGTAGCCGATTCTACATGTGAAGTGGAGTACATCGTAGCCTCTGAGGCGGCGAAGGAAGGTATCTAGATGAAGCAGTTCATGACAGATCTTGGAGTAGTGCCTAGTGCACTGAATCCAATGAACCTGTTATGTGACAACACTGGTGCCATTGCTCTGGCCAAGGAACCAAGGTTTCTCAAGAGGACCAGACACATAAAGTGACACTTCAATTCCATCCGCGATTACATCGAGGAGAAGGACATAAATATTTGCAAAGTGCACATGGATCCGAATGTTGCAGAACCGTTGACTAAACCTCTTCCAAGGGCTAAACATGATCAACACCAGAACTGCATGGGTGTTCGATTCATTACCATGTAAATCACATAGTGATGTGAACTAGATTATTGACTCTAGTGCAAGTGGGAGACTATTAGAAATATGCCCTAGAGGCAACGAATAAAATTTTTATTATTATATTTTCTTGTTCGTGATAATCGTTTATTATCCATGCTATAATTGTATTGATTGGAAACACATTACATGTGTGGGTAAATAGACAACACACTATCCCTAGTATGTCTCTAGTGAACTAGCTCGTTGATCAAAGATGGTCAAGGTTTCCTAGCCATTGACATGAGGTGTCATTTGATAACGGGATCACATCATTAGGAGAATGATGTGATGGACAAGACCCAAACTACAAACGTAGCATATGATCGTGTCAGTTTATTGCTACTGTTTTCTGCATGTCAAGTATGTGTTCCTATGACCATGAGATCATGCAACTCACGGACATCGAAGGATTGCTTTGTGTGTATAAAACGTTGCAACGTAACTGAGTGACTATAAAGGTGCTCTACAGGTATCTCCGAGGGTGTCTGTTGAGTTGGCATGGATCAAGACTGGGATTTGTTACTCCGTGTGACAGAGAGGTATATCAGGGCCCACTCGGTAATACAACATCACAATAAGCCTTGCAAGCAATGTGACTAAGTGTTAGTCGCGGGATCTTGTATTACGGAATGAGTAAAGAGACTTGCCAGTAACGAGGTTGAACTAGGTATGGAGATACCGACGATCGAATCTCGGGCAAGTAACATACCGAAGAACAAAGGGAACATCATACGAGATTAACTGAATCCTTGACATAGAGGTTCGACCGATAACGTTCTTCGTAGAATATGTAGGAACCAATATGGGCATATAGGTCCCACTATTGGTTATTGACCATAGAGATGTCTCGGTCATGTCTGCATAGTTCTCGAACCCGCAGGGTCTGCACACTTAAGGTTTGGTGACATTTCAGTAGTATAGAGTTATGTATGATGGTGACCGAAGGTTGTTTGGAGTCCCCAATGAGATCCCGGACATCATGGTGAGCTCCGTAATGGTCCGTAGGTAAATATTGATATATAGGAAGTCCTATT
Source organism: Hordeum marinum (assembly GCA_022496015.1). Taxonomy (NCBI): domain Eukaryota; kingdom Viridiplantae; phylum Streptophyta; class Magnoliopsida; order Poales; family Poaceae; genus Hordeum; species Hordeum marinum. The sequence continues at coordinate 524,915,227 of CM039674.1, read as the reverse complement.
TTGGTTGCCGGAAAAGTTTCGGGCTCATCGGTAGTGTACCGGGAGTGCCGGTAGTGTACCGGGAGACCATCGGGAGGGGTATTTCGACCCAAGAGGCAACATGGGCTGTGGGAGAGTGAATACCAGCCCTTAGTGGGCTGATGGAAGTCCCACACAAAGCCCATGCGGCTAGGGAGAAAAAACCCAAAGAGAAAAGGTGGAAAAAGGCAAAAATAGGGTGAATCCTAGTCCTACTAGGATTGGAGGTAGATTCCACCTCTCCCACCTGGTTCGGCCGACTGCCAAGCCTCCTCCTCTCTTCCTCTTATATATACTGGAGGTTTTAGGGTTTTTGGACAGAATTTTTCAGCCTTGTGCTACTTGTTCCTCCAGTGCATAGTTTCTCCTCTAGATCGGTTTTCTGCAGCGCTTAGGCCAAGCCCTGCCAAAATAGCTTCACCACCATTGTCGGAGCGCCATCACGCTGCCGGAGAACTCGTCTTCCTCTCCGCTCCTTCTTGCTGGATCAAGACGGCGGAGATCGTCATCAAGCTGTATGTGTGTTGAATGCGGAGGTGTCGTCCGTTTGGCGCTAGATCGGAAGGATCGTTATCAAGTTCGTGGGACGGATCGTGATCAAGTTCGCGGGACGGATCATGATTGGATCGCGGGACGGATCGTGATTGGATCACGGGATGCACGGCGATTTGGATCGCGAAGACGTTCGACTATACCAACCGCATTTCTTAACGCTTCCCGCTTAGTAATCTACAAGGGTACGTAGATCCACTCTCCCTCTCGTAGATGCTCATCACCATGGATAGATCCAAGTGTGCGTAGGAAATTTTTTGTTTCCCATGCAATGTTCCCCAACATATGCACACAATGCACTCCCTTGGATTTCAGGGTATAGGGGGAGCTCCCCCTATATTCATGTTATCTGCACTTGAATTCAAATGTAATCCTTGTTGGAAATATGCCCTAGAGGCAATAAATAAAGTTATTATTATTATATTTCCTTGTTCATGATACTCGTTTATTATCCATACTATAATTGTATTGATTGGAAACACATTACATGTGTGGGTAAATAGACAAACACTTTGTTCCTAGTATGCCTCTAGTGAACTAGCTCGTTGATCAAAGATGGTCAAGGTTTCCTAGCCATTGGCATGTGATGTCATTTGATAATGGGATCACATCATTAGGAAAATGATGTGATGGACAAGACCCAAACTTCCAATGTAGCATATGACCGTGTCAGTTTATTGCTACTATTTTCTACGTGTCAAGTATATGTTCCTATGACCATGAGATCATGTAACTCACGGACACCGGAGGAGTGCCTTGTGTGTATCAAACGTCACAACGTAACTGGGTGACTATAAAGGTGCTCTACAAGTATCTTCGAGGGTGTCTGTTGAGTTGGCATGGATCAAGAATAGGATTTGTTACTCCGTGTGACGGAGAGGTATCTCAGGGCCCACTCGGTAATACAACATCACAATAAGCCTTGCAAGCAATGTGACTAAGTGTTAGTCACGAGATCTTGTATTACGGAACAAGTAAAGAGACTTGCCGGTAACGAGGTTGAACTAGGTATGGAGATACCGACGATCGAATCTCGGGCAAGTAACATACCGAAGAACAAAGGGAACATCATATGGGATTAACTGAATCCTTGACATAGAGGTTCGACCGATAAAGATCTTCGTAGAATATGTAGGAACCAATATGGGCATCTAGGTCCCGCTATTGGTTATTGACCGTATAGGTGTCTCGGTCATGTCTACATAGTTCTCGAACCCGCAGGGTCTGCACACTTAAGGTTTGGTGACGTTTCGGTAGTATAGAGTTATGTATGGTGGTGACCAAAGGTTGTTAGGAGTCCCGTATGAGATCCCAGACATCACGAGTAGCTCCAGAATGGTCCGGAGGTAAAGATTCATATATAGGAAGTCATGTTTTGGTCGCCGGAAAAGTTTTGGGCTAATCAGTAGTGTACCGGGAGTGCCGGTAGTATACCGGGAGACCACCGGGAGGGGTATTTCGACCCAAGAGGCTTCATGGGCTGTGGAAGAGTAAATACCAGCCCTTAGTGGGCTGGTGGAAGTCCCACATAAGGCCCATGCGGCTAGGGAAGAAAGGCCAAAGGGAAAAGGTGGAAAAAGGCAAAAAAGGAGGAATCCTAGTCCTACTAGGATTGGAGGACGAGTCCTCCTCTCCTCCCCACTTCGGCCGAACCAAGGAGGCTTGGCCCTTGCGCCAAGGCCTCTCCTCCCTTCCTCTTATATATACTGGAGGTTTTAGGATTTTTACACTAGATTTTCAGCCACGTGCTACCCGTTCCTCCAGTGCATAGTTTCTCCTCTAGATCGGATTTCTGCAGTGCTTAGGCGAAGCCCTACCGAAATAGCTCCACCACCATCGTCGGAGCGCCGTGACACTGCCGGAGAACTCTTCTTCCTCTCCGCTCCCTCTTGCTGGATAAAGAAGGCGGAGACCGTCATCAAGTTGTACGTGTGCTGAACGCGGAGGTGCCGTCCGTTCGGTGCTTGATCGGGACGGATCGTGATTGGATCGCGGGACGCTCGGTGATTTGGATCGCGAAGACGTTCGACTACACCAACCGCGTTTCTTAACGCTTCCCGCTTAGTGATCTACAAGGGTACGCAGATCCACTCTCCCCCTCGTAGATGCTCATCACCATGGATAGGTCTTGCGTGAACGTAGGAATTTTTTTGTTTCCCATGCAACATTCCCCAAAAATCCTTTTGAAGTGTACACATTGTTATTAGGGGGGGGGGGTATGCCTCCTTGACATTGTTGCTCACTATTCTGTTTTATGAAGCTTTAACTGTGTTGTCATTGAATAGTCCAAAAAGGGAGATTGTAGTGCATCTGGTGCCCCTTGAGGGTTTTGGATGACTCCATGGACAATACAGTTAAGGGACCAATCTGATTGGTAGTATACACAAATGTAGTCCCTGGGCATTTGGTTTATCACAGAGTTATGACCACTAAAAATGTTGTTTTACCATTGAGGAATATGAGATGCCTACTGAAGCAATTCAAGATACTCATGGAAAGTGAAGCAGAAGTGTAGACTTTGTTTATTCTATTTGATTCAATAGGTCAAAACATACTATCAAGCAGGGCCAAAGTGATTTTAGATTGAAGTCTTCTAGTGTGTCCTCAATCCAAACCTAAAATCTTTGAAAGAATACTTTGAGAGTGGTACAACAATGGCTTTTGACTTGTTCATACGAGATGTTATTCTTCGGTACTAACCAACGCATTAGCTTCGAAGTATAGTTGGTTGTCTTGTGCAGGAGAGACCACGTGAGAGAGCGAGCCACTTTGAAATCCAAACATTTGTCCTGTGTCATGTTGACATTGTGGGTGTGCCTCCAGTAGTCATTTCAGCCCTCGGGATTTCTCTGGCAGCTATAATTAACCACCTCTTTCAACCTTAAACGGTTGGCTGCTCCACACAAACTAAGACAGAGATTGTTTGAGCAACTCATTTTCCTTTCACAAGATCCAAGAGAATCTCGGTGAGTCAAAACCCAAAGCCCAAAATGCTAAAGTGATTGAGCCCGACGAAAGAGTTTGATCGAGCTGACCTAGTCTATTACTGTTCTTGACTATGCACCCACTAGACAGTTAGACATCTGTTACGAGCATCCAAAGAGTAACTGTGGATCTTTCATCGGTGATTGGGCACGGTCATGGTCGACTGTAGCTCAAGGAGAATAAGGTGAAAACTTTTTCTTCTGAGTTGAATCTCAACACTCTTCAATCAGATGTAGAGTTGTGTCAACAAGTTGAACTGGGTGAACAAATCATTGTCTTTACCAAGCATTCGGGTTCTATGTCTTCGCTCTCACTTTACTTTTGTACTTTGTATTGCGATGAACTTGTTGCCTCTACATTATCCTCTATGTATGTGACATGTTAGCCTACTCTACTACTAAGGTCATGTTGTCAGAGTAGTTTGGATTCTCTACAGCATTTGCCCCTGCTAGTTGTGTATGTTTTACTTTGGTTTGTCCATTTCAAAAGAAGTAGATTTGAACCCATTCACCCCCTCTCATTGATATCTGTGCTTACTGTCAGCAATTGCAGGTTTCAGTTATGTCTCCTCCGGTGTCAATCTCTCCAAGCTGAAACATATGGGCTTCTCTCCGCCACAATGTAAGCAGATAGTCTTCACATTGCGGAACCCTAGTACTACACTGATTGCTTTGTATTCGCATAGGAAGCAGCGGCGAGTTCCATCATCCAAGCCACAGGTCACCGGAACATATGGTCCATTCTTGATTCTACACATGGTCCATTCTTGATTCTACACAGGCGTCACCATCTTTTATCCACACCATAGTAGCACACATCAACATGTGTTTTAATGTCATAGCATATCATCAAGCAAAGTTAGCTATCAAGATTAAAAATAGGGCGTAGGTTTCCGATGTCTCTGTTCAGATACATGACATTGTATTGCGAGAGATGTTCTCACCATGTCAAGTGAGAGCCCTTTCACACCCTTCTCTGTAAAATGCTGCTAATGGAATACAATCTTTTGTTGTTAAAAAAAACACACATTTGTTCAGTGCAAAACCATAACTTAGAAAGGTCATGATAATATGGCTGTATGCTCCCCTTTTCCAAAAAAACTTAGAAAGGTCGGATTTCAAAACAAGCATGGCAGTTAGGTTTCTCAACACAACGGAAATATGAAACAAAACTCCGACGGCACACTGGCTGATAAAAATGTTAACAGCTACAATGGTGAGCCTAGATAGCACACAAAATAAACACATTGAGAGGAATTGACGCATGCATTGATTCAATGGTAACCAAAGGAAACAATGGCCAGTCAAACTTAATGGCTTCATGGTTGATCTATACAAAATTACAAATTTATCAACACTTCTGGAGAGCTAAAAGGAAATCATACTCCCGGATGGAGGACTCGGTGAATGCTTTTATCGCCACAGCGGTGATATGGAAGGGCTTGGCACCGTTAACTTGCAAGATTTTCATGTGGCTCGCGATGCAATACAGATTATGGACGTCTGACAGAAGACTCAGGCACGGACTGCAGGACGAGGCCTCCCCTTGCTTCTTTTGTGAACATGAGGAATATACAGCTGACCATTTGCGGTTGCAATGCATATTTGCAAGGCATGTATGGTATATCTGCTTCACACCTCATGCCAGGTTGGAAGATTGGTGGACGACTCGAATTCACAAGTTGGAATGGAAGGGGTTTGATTCCTTTCTGATGCTCATCTGCTGGACACTATGGAAGCAACGGAAAAACACATATTCTCATTTTGAGGAACTTCGATTGTGGGCATAGCAGGAGGGACGGGAGTGCAATGATATTGCGAGTGGTTGGCTAGATGGGTTCGGAGTGGAGATCGCCAGTTTGTGGGGCCCTACCCTCTGTAATCTCTTGTAAATATTTTCTACCTTTCATAAAGCTAAGGTACATCATTGGAGTACTCTCGGAAAAAGCAACTTCTTAGCTAACTTTCGGCCTGTCTAATACCTCTAACTTCAGCATTGTACAGACTATTATCTTCTCTGTATTATACTATATAAAACCATAAAACTACGCAATAAGGATGTTTTCCTCGAAACAAGATAGAAGCAGTTCTGTGTTAGAAAAACATTCAACAATTCTTCATTTACCTAAGATAACAATCTTCGCTTAAAATAGTTTGGCTTTCATTCTATCATTCAATAACTCCTGATAATGTTTAAGAAATACATGATATTTTAAAAAGTATAAACATATACTTAGCTCATGGAAGGCACAAACTTGACAGATACATTTTTCTTGAAAATTTAAATCAAAATAATTAAGCAATAAGTAATATGGTTGATGAAATTATCCATCATCAGCAGGTTAAACATCAAAAGGAAGAACTTTGGCCTTACCATGACAACTGTATGGAAATGCTTCATTTCGTAACAGTATGGAGCTGCTAGAAGCATATCAATATTCCTTTTTTTTAATAAGCATATCAATATTCTAGTTATAATTAATTTTGAGGAAAACATGAAAGGTGCATATACATGCAACACATACTAAGCAGGTTCAGTTAATGCAGCTACTTGAGGATTGAAATCTTTAGGATTTCAAGTCTTCCTCATTTAAAGCCAACGGCAGAAGCCACCAGTGGAAAAGGGTGGTGGAGTGCACACATGCTAAATACAGTATGTACTTGGTCCGCTCTAGTTTACTTGAAGCAAAGTGACAAACTATCTGCCATCTAGCTCCTCGGTGATGGTTACGTCATTATTACTGCAGATGGTTACGCCATTATAACTGCACAGAACACTACCCGATTCATCTTCCTTAGATACCCTTAGGTTGAAGTATGCTGGCTGTTTAGGCTCTGGAAGTATAGCATTCTCGCTGTTTAACATGACAATGACATTTGACATGGTCGGTCGATCATCTGCACGCTCCTGTACGCACATTAGTGCAATGTGAATATACCTCCTAGCCTCTTCTGCATGGACCTCCTTAGCAATTGATGCTTCTAGAAGCTCAAGACATCTTCCTCCTTCCCACAGCTGCCATGACTGCATAAAATTTATCATCACATACATGTCAAAAATTACTTTGGTTTACACATAATGTACATATGTGTGCATGACTTCACAAAATGCTCACATATCCAAGGAGATTAAGAAAGTCTTCGTGCTGATGGAGACCAGAATTTTTTTGTCCGCTAAGAATCTCGAGAAGTAATACACCAAAGCTGAACACGTCAGATTTGATCGAGTAAATGCCTTCAGATGCATACTCCGGAGCCATATAACCACTGAAATGAGTTCCAAGCACAAGTAAAATACTAGATCAAAATTTGAAGGTAGATTAATCAGCTGCTTAATGGTATTCTAATTAAGTGTGTTATATGCTTACTATGTTCCTACTACCCTCTTTGTGCTTCCCTGAGTATCATTGGAGCTGAAATTTTTTGCTAGCCCAAAATCAGAAATTTTAGGATTCATGTCCTGGTCCAAGAGAATGTTGCTGGCCTTAAGGTCTCTGTGTATGATGCGTCACCGGGAGTGCTTGTGGAGATACAGAAGACCTTGCGCTATCCCTTCGATTATCACACATCTTTTATTCCAATCAACCAAAGTTGTTCTGCTAACATCTGCACTTTAGAGAGTCTTTTATAGTATGGACGAAACACGATCCGAGATATGGTTGAACTACACTGTGCATACCAAAGATAAAGAAGTCCAAGCTCTTATTTGGCAAATATTCGTACACCAAAAGTTTTTCCTCTCCCTGAATGCAGCAACCCATGAGCTTGACCAGATTACTGTGTTGTAGTTTTGCAATAAGTTCAACTTCGTTTCTGAATTCTGTGAAACCCTGTCTTGAATGAGAGGCAAGCCTTTTAACTGCAATTTCCATTCCATCTGGTAATTGGCCCTGGAAGTATGTACAAAGCTGGAGGCATTATACTTTACTGAAATTACAGAAAATGGATTACATGCCATCCATGGGAAAAGGACTTTTGGGAACATCACATATCCCACACATGGCCTTAATATTCCATTTCAGCGCATTGCATCTATTTCCTTCAGAGTTTCAGTCCACTGTCGAATAGAGTAAAATAAACACGTTTATCAAGAGTTTCTTAATTTTTTCTCTCTAGTTTAAGGCTAGGTAGCAGGTTACTTATGCTATTCATATTTGGTTGAGACACATTTATAAATCTGGATTCCGGGAGTATATGTTTATCAAGCAACTGTATGTATTTTTTTTCTCATTCTAGTGTGTTGAGAATATAATGAAAAGTGTGTGACTTCGCCTTTTTGCCATAGGTTGCTATTACAGGGATGAATGATATGATAACTGCCATTCTAGATATTGGAACGTATATATATTATTTTTCAAGGTAGCTTACAAAACTAGATCCATCATAGAATGATTCATTATAGATTCGGCTACTGTAATTAGCTCTACTGTAAATATATAACGATTATTTTGGGCAATAGTGACTTAATTTATATTTTAGAATGAACATATGATTGAATCTTTTCAAGACAACAGAGTTACCTTGTAGACAGGGCCAAAACCACCTTGCCTAAGTAGGTTTTCTTTTGAGAAGTTGTGTGTTGCATGCAATATCCCAGAAAAGTCAAAGAGAGTGAACTCTGAACTCTTTTCTTCCAATCTCCAAACCAATGCATCTTCTTCTGGCCTATCCATGGCAGCTTGATCGTGTAAGATTTCCATTCCTAAATTGAGAGGACACACAAATATATACTGTTAAGGTGAGTACATAAATAAGTGGTAATTTTTTTAGAGGAATGTTATAATCCTGATTACAACAAACCTTTTCTTCGTCTTCTCATCCATAGAACGAAACACATAACGCACAGAAATATTGACAGTAATGGAGCTGCCACAGCAATAATCCAAAGCGCCCTCCGGCGTGAGTTGCGTCCTAAGAAAAACACGAATCCACATATAGTTTTCACATAAATATAAAAACGAATTTATTTAGTGATAGATACAATGACAAATCAGTTGTAGGTTGTGGATCATCTCACTCGACCACACATCACTAATTGAACATGGGTCAGCCCCCCTTTGACCTTTGAACCATTCTGACTCTAGCATCTTTCTCCTTATCAATAAACATCCTTTTCTTTGTTAGTTACTTAACTTAGTTCTTCTACTTATTTCTTTTTATTCATCTATTCTTAAGCTGATGTCTACTTGTCTAAAAATGCTACCACATACGTAACAAGCTAATTATCATAATAGTGAAAAGATCTAAGTATAGATTTTTCCTTGTAAGTGGACATTGCAACTATGTACACTAAATCAACTGCCATGAAAGATAATTTAGTGTAGAACACAACTCTAATTTCCAAGCCTACTTCTAGTACCATACAATATAACCAGTATCTTTATCGAAAAAATTATATATAACCAGTATAAGTTCTTTTTAATAGCTGCATCAATTGATGGAAGAATTCACTCTTTTTCAAAAAAGAGAAGTTCTTTTCCTAGAAGTTTCCAATAAAAAATTTGTACCACGCAAGATGTGTGACATGTTACCTAAATTAATGAATCTAATTGAATCCGTGGTGCCATGTCCAACCAAGGATCTGCCGTGCAGGATGAGAATTTTACATACCGTGAAGTTCTTGGATGGTCACTTGCGCCTCCAGAGGTGGTGGTGCCGCAACCGGCGACTGTGACTGCGACTGTGGGGGTGGGTACACTGTAACTGGCGGCATGGTGTTGTTGATCGCCGGAACTTCAGATAGCAAGTTGATAATACGTAGCATCGGGTCCCCTTGAAAGAATGGGTATATCTCGTACCTCATGCTACACCGTGTCCCCAAAACTCGACCACCTTTCCTACCGTCCATGTACTTGAGTGTTAACTGGTAGTAAGGCTGGAAACAGGCCGCACAGTCGTCAGCGCTCAGGTCGGGCGTGCACTGCATAAGGCAGTAGAGCGTCGGGAAGGAGTTGCCATCTAAGCGCGAGGTGGTGAACCTCCTCGAGTTGTTCGCGGCCGATTGAGCCGTGTCGTTCAGAAGTGTGAACAACAAGCGCCTGAAGGAGTCAGCTATTGTTGAGATGTTCATCAACATCTCGAGGCTCACAATGACGAGTATATTGTCATTGAGGGTGGTGGCGAGAAAATTCTTGTTGGAGAACCTGAGCATGCAAGGATTGCTATTGTAGTACACGGTGGCGTCCTTATTGTTCGTGCAGTGTTCTTGCCCGTCCTGGAAGGCGGTAACCAAGCATCCCTCGCAGGCAGAGGCATTGGAGTCCCCATGGCAGAGAGCAAGGGCGAAGATGGTGTTCGGAACATTGCCGACGGTGTCGGTGGCAAAGAGGGTGGTGCTGGATGCTGCTTTCTTCGGGAGGGTGGAAGAGAGGAGCCTGAGGTTGGCTTCATAGGTGCTATTTGTTTTGTAGTTGCCGCTCTCGCCGCAGGATGGCCATGTTTGGGCAGCAGTGAGAGGCACGATGAGCAGGAGATAAGGCAGATCCACAGATGATAAGAACCTCATCGCCAGACAACTCGTAGAAAGTGAGGAGCTCTTCATCAAAAGGGGAGACAGAAATTTATGTTAGAACAGGAACATAGTAAGTAACTAAAAAGGAAAAACAATGTAGAGAACTGAAAAACGCCACCATAGATCGAAGCACCGCCTCCACAAGTTGTAGTAACTCTGGATCATCAATTAGTGATGTCACACCAACCTAAAAAACACAGAGGAGAAATGTCCATCTGCTCAGAAATGCAAAAGACAAGATGCTATTGTTGGCAACAATTCTCAGAATTCGAAACCAGTGGAGCTAGAAGATTATGCTCCTCTGTTTGTGGCATCGGGCCATCAGGAGCTGATACACAGGGAAGGGAACACCATCATCCGTTTCAGCAGCTCTGATGATCCTGTTCTGAAAAAGCAAAATTGATGGCTTGCAAGCCTCAGAGATGTACCGTGTGCGAGACAGTTAATGAGAGGTCTAGATGCTCTAAATTTCAAAGTTCAGATGCCATAAGTAGCCATTCAGATATCAGGGATTAAGCTGAAAGTTTAGGCAGTCTACTCCAAGTCAAAACGGGATTAAACTGGAAGCTTAGAAAGTCAACTCCCAGTCAAAACGCGCTTGTGCGTCTACATTATTTATTTATTTATTTTGGACAGGAACCCGAAAATTCTCAACTCAACGTGCTGTTTAGGGTGAGCAAAATCCAAAATTTGCTGTTCAATCTGAATAAACAATCTAGCCCCGCAAAAAAAAAGAGAAAAAAGAAATCTAAGTGCTTACCACTGGATTATGGATTGGCACTGAAGATGGTGGTGGCTTACGGATTATGGATCGGGGATTATCGACCACAAAGCTCTGCATTGTACAGCTGTACGATGGCGTCGCCGGCGCGCGATCTCCGTGCTCCTCTCCGGCACGACGCCGCCGGGCGCCGGCGCTCGCTCGCCAATGTAGCCTCCGGTCCAGGCGGCGCAGCCCGGAGATGAGTCGGCAGAGTGGGGAGTGGGGGAGGAGGAGCCACTCGATTCAGTGGAGGACGGCGGCGGAGTGCGCTTATATTTCCAACTTGGGTGGACGAGGAGGAGAATGACTGGCTGACCGCGACGGAGTCTCCGTCCCGCCCGTCTCTCTCGCAGTGCCGACAAGCTGGCTCAGTGGGCTCACATGGGCCTGTGTCAACGCTTACAGTGGCCTCACATGGGCCTGTGTCAACGCTTACAGTGGCCTCACATGGGCCTGCGTCAGTGTTACTGCGTTCAGCCTAATAACCACCCCGCAGCCAGCAGTAAGCACAGGTTAACCGTGGCGCACAGCCCACTCTCCGTTATGGTCCAGCCCATTTTCCTTTTTTCTAAACTGCTGCAAAAAAGAGCATTCAGGTGGATTCGAACCGGATTCTCGAAAAAAAAAAAGGGGGATTCGAACCTGCGCCGCAGAGATAATTACAACTGCGGTACCTGTACTATCGGGCACGTAACAAGACAGTCGTACTCGTCGGTTGCTTCGGTTCGGTCCTCAAATACGCAGAGACGCTCCAAAACGGTCCTCTGTACGTATGTTATACGATTCTGGCTACTCCTTCTCGTACGCGCGCGACCCAGAAGATTACCACATGAGCGCGTGGGCTGGTTCCTGGTTGAGCCGAACCAGTTACACCGGATGGGCAACTAACTAGTAGCACAAAATTCCTCACTCTCACCATTCCTTAGTCCTAAATCAATTTCGTCCTAAATCTCAAATCATGTGCTCTCCTCTCGATGGAAGGCGACACCGTGACGGAGAAGAAATCTGTTTTCGGCGTCGGAGGAAACGCCCCCCTCCTCCCCCCCCCCCCCTCGTCCCGTCAGCCGCGCAAGGTTGGGCATCGCACCCCCGACGAGGTTGCTGTTGTGGGGAGGTCGTTGTCGGTGTCAAAACCGACGGATCTCGGGTAAGGGATCTTCAACTGTGAGATTAGAATCGACGGTAACAGACGATGAAGGGGACATAGATTTACTCAGGTTCAGACCTTTTTATGAAGGTAATACCCTACATCCTGCTTGATTGTATTGATAGTATGGGGGTTACAGAGTTGATCTACCTCGAGATGTGTTGTTTTGTCTATACCTTAAAACCATCCGGCTTATATAGATGCCGAGGATGTCTAGGGTTCACACATGGTCGGTTACATGCTGAAGAGATAAACATGCCTATTTTATTACAGCAAACGTGGAGCGCTAGCCGTGCTTCCCGAAGCTTCCAACCTGGAGACCGGGCCTTCAAATTTTCCAGTGTTCGATAAGTAGCCCATATAATCTGACCCATAAATAATAGGTCGGCTATCCAAGGACCTCCTAATCCAGGACTCCTTAGTCGTTTTTCAGGAGGTGTGACGCCACGGTGGCCCGTGCCTCCGCCCGGTGACTGGACGCGTGCTCCTCGCTCGTACGCAGGCGATGGACTTGCTGGAGACTCGCTTCCGTAGCCAGGTGCTCCTGGCGATGGCAGTTGGAGACCGGCGGGGCTGCTTGACGTCCTTCCGAAGAACTGTTGCGTGAAGCCGACTGATGTGGGCATTGGGGAGGCTTGTCCTCCATAGGACAAGTTGTTGATCTTCTCCATCGCTGAGCATGCGAGTGATGGAGGTCTCGATGCAGGTGTGCCGCGCTGGAGCTAGCATCGCCGAAGCAGAGGCGCACACTTGTGCACGCGACTCTGATCCATGTCAAGGAGGTGGTCGACCGTGGCCGTCTCTTTCCAGAGGACTGCCATGACGGACGACACTCAGCTTGGCAACGTCGACAGCTCTATCTACTCCTAGTGAATTAGGATTTCATTGTATCAAGTAAAAGTGCCAATTTTCCAAACTGGCATGGTATGTAATGAAGTTTCTATGCTGCCTTTTGCTGGGAAGTTGTATGCTAACATTTTTTTACTTGTGTTAACTTGTCCTTGGAAGGTCTATGCACTGCTAGTATGGTCAATTATGTAATGAAGTCAAACTGGGATGTTATGTAATGAAGATTGGTAGCTTTTGAGTACAGTTTGGTATCTTGTGAATGTTGTTTAAAATTCGCTGGGAATTGCAGCAAGTTTGCAGTTTGGAAGCTTGTTAAAACATGTTTGTTTTCATTCAGAAATAGAGAAAGAGCAGAAATCTTAATGCCAAAATAATCTGTTGAATAGGGTGTGACATGTTCTCGTACATTTCACCCAAAAGCATTCAGTTTGACAAGGTTGCCCTGATCATTACATGATCTTAAACACAACATGATCAGTCTGACCAACATTTGACAGGTTTATGAAAGCAAATAAAGGAGTTCTGCAACTTAACAAAAAGAAAACACACATGCTACTTAAATATATCAAACATTATACTTTTTCTTGGTTTCTTAAAACCTGTCCTAGCCTGACTGAAGTAAGGTCTCATTGGCCGATGTGGCTGCTCCAAAATGCTCTGCTTTGCTTGGCATTCATCATGCCTTTGTTTCTCACTTGCGAACCTAAGATTTTCCTCCATGGCTTGTTTCTTTCCTTCCTCGGCTTGTGCTTGTGCTTTGTTCCATTCTTCTGCTTGTTTCTTTCTCTCTTCCCAATCATGTGGCCTGGATGTATCTTGCTGCAGATTTTTCTTCTCCCATGCCCGCTGCCTTGAATTCTCCCCTTGAGCAAGATAATCTTTGAAACCTCTAATTCTTTCCTGGTCATCCTCTTGCATCATAAGAAATTGCATTTCTTCTCCTCTTAGTGAATCTTCAGCTCTCTTTCTCTTTTCATATGTAATTCTTTTCTTTTCTGCAGCCTTCACCTTTTTTGCTTCCTCCATTTGCATCTTTTTAGCTTGCAATGCATTCCTTTTGGCCTCTGCAAGTGCCCTCTTCTCCTGCTGCTCAGCCAATCTTTTTCTCTTCCTTTCTTCAATTTCTCTTTTTTCCAGCTGCCAACTGTTTTTCTCCCAGCACAGCTTTCTTTTTCTCCTCAATCTCTATTTTTTTTGCTGCAGCCTCTTGTTTCCTTTTCTCTGGAGCTTGCAAAATCTTTTTCTCTTCCTCTCTGATCTTGTTCAAAGCTGCATCAAACTTTGCCTGATCTGCAATCTCTTTTTTTTCAGCAGCAAGTCTAAGTTTAGCCAGTGCATGCACCTCTCTTTTTCTATGAACATTTTCCTGTGTTGTTGCAGTTGTTGGTTGAACAGGGAGTTGGCTTGGGACATTTTCTTCAATAAATGCAGATGGAGGTAAAGGGCCTGAATCAGGTGGTTCTATAATCTGGCTTGCAACATTTGTCTACAACAATTCAGAAAAATTAAGTAGATTGCAGTAATGAATTAGATGGTAGTAACAAAAAATAAGAAAAATAATTACATACCTCTTCCATTAATGTTGTAATGACCTCAGCCTCATAAGTAGGTGGTTGCTGCTGTAATAAACCATCGGTTTGCATATTTTGCTCCTGATTACATAAACCGTACAAATTAGAAAGATCCGGTTATGTAAAAAACAATTTAGCATTAAGGAGGTCGTGGTCAGTTATATTACTTGTGTCGTGGCCTCATATTCTTCATCAGAGGAGGAAACTTCAGGTTCCGCTCTTACTTTATTTTTTCTTAACTTCCTCTTGTGTTTTAGGCCTAATTTGAAATCTTTGCACCCATCTATGTTATGTCCTTCAACTCCACAATAGCTACAATGGATAATAGATCCACCTCTCCCAGCTTCTCCCTGCCCTACCCTCGGTCTCTTCTGGTTGTTGTCTTCTGTTCTTCACCTTTCTACCTTTCTTTTTCTTAATTTTGGGAGGAAGCACTTCTCTGCCATACATTTTCCCCCACTCACTCACATCTTTACATGGAAAGATTATGTGCTCATAAGCCTTGCGGTAAGTCTCAATGGAGTAACATGGGTGGACCAATGTTTCAGGTGGAATATTGTCATATCTTGCAGCTGCAACCGCATGACAACACGGAATCCCAGTTAAATCACACCTTCTGCGAGTGCATTTGCTCAACCTTATGTCCACACTGAACTGCCTAGTTTTGTCTTGCACTTCGAAAATGCCCAGTCCAGCAGGATCAGCATGACATGTGGCTGTAGCATCAACATGTCTTTGCAACCTTTTTCTAACTTTGGGACATATTGTACCATGCCAGTTCAGTGCCTCCAGTTGCTTACCATAGTGTCTACCCATCATCTGTCCTTTAATCCTCTGTATCATGGTTAATATGGGGAGTTCTCTTGCATCTAAAATATACTTATTGAACACTTCACAGTTGTTGTTCAATAGTACATCACACTTCAGGAAATCTGTTTGAAATGCCCTTACCCATGTTTTTGGGTCTAACTCCTCTAACCCATCATATGCTTCCTTACTAAGAACTAGCATTCTGTCCATGTTCTCTCTGAACTGACCATGAGTAGTACTTCTAGCACATTGCCACAATTGATTCTTTAGCACTTCTCCTTTAAAGTTCTTTGTGAAATTTTGCCAGATATGTCTCACACAATATCTATGCTCTGAATCTTTAAATAGTTCTCTCACTGCCTTAATTAAACCCTGGATATGAATAAATTAATTTAGTGCCAAATAAATACTAATTAAGAAGCATATAGTACAATATGAAGAAATGCAACCAAAGCATATATTACAATTGTAAGTGACTTACTTTCTCCTTGTCAGACATGATTGTCCAAAGTGAGGTGTCCACAATGCCAAGATCTTCTTTAAGAACAGTCAAAAACCATCTCCAAGCTTCTGTGTTTTCAATTTGCACAACAGCAAAGGCCACGTGATAAATGCAGTCGTTAGGATCCATTCCTATCGCAGTTAACAAAACTCCACCAAACTGAGTTTTCAAATGACAACAATCTAAGAAAATTACAGGCCTGCAAGCCGTAAGGAATCCCCTCTTGCATGCATCAAAATAGAAGTAGCACTTTTGGAATTGGCCATCATCGGCAACTTGCAATAAAAAGGTACTACCAGGATTTGACCTCCTTAACTCAGCGGCATAATCCCACAACATGTTGTACTGAGCAATATCATCACCATAAATAATGTCGAATGCTATTTTCCTTGCTCTCCAAAGCTTCTGCCTATGAACCTTCATGTTCCACTCGTCATGCACTATTGCTCCTAAACCTTCAAAGAAATCTTATCATCTGCTCTGACCTAGTCAACATACTTTGCAGCAATGTATCTGGCAGTGAACGCTTTAACACTCCACTTCTTTGTGCATGTGTGCTCATGTTTAAATGTTTTAACCTGAATTCCATTGGTTCTTCAAATGAAGCATATAAATACCAAGGGCAACTACCATTGCACACAACTCCAATCCTTGTCTTGTCATTCTTGGGATACGTTATTTGCAGCCTCTCCTTGCAACTATACTCCCTAAGGGCATGTCTGATTAATGCAATAGATGGGAAAACCTGCCCCACATAGAACTTAGGCTCCTTCAAATCAACTTCAGTGAAATGTTTGAAATTGAACTTAATGTCATCATCATCATCTGATTCGGGCAGATCAAGACTATCATCCTCGGAGTTTGGATCTTCTCCTAGCTCCTTCCATGTCCTTGTCCCTTTCTTCTCCTCACCAGTAGCTTTTGCATCCTCATTGATCAAATCATCATCACCATCATTGAGGTCATAGTCACTATCAATTATTTCCGGAATATAATCGAAGTCTTCGCTGTCACTTTCACTACATAACTCCTCCTCTCCCTCTGTTGTCCCTCTTCTGCTCCTCCTGCTTGTGCCTTCTGCATTTTCCTCACATGCAAGCAACATGGAATCACTGTTGTCCCCCAAAAGTACAACATTTTGCTCCTCTGCAACACTGTCATTTATCTTGCTCTTCATAGGATTGATCACATCAGGTGCATGTGCACATGGATTTGCTAACACATCAGCCCATCCTCCTCCACCAGAAGCGGCATCATCACCAAGATACAACATCAGGTATTTGTGCCCTTCCCTCACCAGCTTCTTAATGCATTTTGTGTCATTATTGCTTGCAATCAACCTAAGCCCATCTTCATTCATTTGAATCCCAGGCAGCAGTATATAGATTTGAATTCTTCCTGTAGTCTCATAACCCATCTTCTCTACTAATTCATACAACATTTCCATACAAACAACACTGCTGTCACAGTAATCGCAACAGACCTTGCGACCATTGAGATATGACCGATTGCCACCACTGCCCATGAAAAATCCACCATGGATGAACTCAATTGTACAGAAATCAGTGCCTTCATCTGTTAAACCAGAAAAAAGTTCAAATTTTGTCCATCGGACATCAAATCCTACCATATACGTGAACCCTAAGCAAATGTGTGCCTAAATTATCTAAATTATATGGTAGAACGCACCAAAACGACGGAATAGATGAGAGTCGATGTAGTAACATGCCCGTGGTGGCAGAATCTTACCATACATGGGTACTGGGGCATTGATGTGCCGCCGTATAGGATCGCATGCCGTCATTCACGACGGGTCATCGCCGCCGTGCGAGCACCCACCCGTACAAGCGACTCTCGTCGCCTAGATGTTGCCGATCACCTACGTCGTCGTACGCCGTCGTCGCCTGGGGCATGAGAGGAAGACAACATGGGCAGTTGGGCTCAAACTGGACGCATTTAGCTGGACAGGGCCCGTTTCGAAACAGCCTGCTTCGTAGAGGATGTGGCGCTCGTCCGGCTGCTTCGTAGCTTGATACGTACACAGAGGACCGTTTTGGAGCGTCTCTGCGTATTTGAGGACCGAACCGGAGCAACCGACGAGTACCGGGACTGTCTTGTTACATGCCCGATAGTACAGGTACCGCAATTGTAATTATCTCTGCGCCGCGCGATAACCACAAAGCACCAAACATTTTTGTGATTACATATATGTTCAACCTAATTTGCTCTTTTTCTTATTCTTTTCTTTTTCTTCCTTATTTTCTTTTTCTTTTTTCTTTTTCCCTTATTTTCTTTTTCGTCCTTCTTTTATTTTTTTATTTTTCTTCCTTTTTTTTACTTTTCTTGTTCCTTTTGCTAATTCGACGAAAAAAGTTCACCGGATATTATGAACTTATTTCAAATTTGATGAAAAAAGTTTACCAGATTTCTGTGAAGCTTTTTCCAAATTTGATGAACCTTTTTCCTTGTTTGATGAACGTTTATAAAAATTGATGAACTTTTTTGCATATCCGATGAACAATTTTCAAGGTTGGTGAACTTTTTTTCAAATTCGATGAACATTTTTTGAAATTTGATGATTTTATTTTAATTCGGTGAATTTTTCTCAAATTAGATGAACTTTTTTTCAAATTAGATATACATTTTCGAATTCGATGAATTTTTTTCAAAGTTGATTAAAAAATCAAATTGGATAAAGTTTTTTTATAGTCGATGAACTTTTTTTCGAGTCCATGAACTTTTCTGAAATTGGTGAACTATTTTCAAAGTTTGCGAACTTTTTAAAATCGGTGAAATTTTTAAACATTCATGATTTTGTCATTTTTACCTTTTTTCAAAAAATAAAGTCAACAGTTGACTAGTCAACAACCGCGCTTGAGCGACTGGGAAAACTGAGCGCTCAGTGTGTGCCCGGTGCTCTAAGTGGCGCTTAAGCTCGCCGTAGTAGGACCGTGTCAGCCCACGACACATGGCTGAAATAATATATATCTTGATTTTTTGCAAATGCAAGAAGTGTCAAAAAATGTAGATTCAAAAGTATCAAACTTCTTTGAAAAATGTGAACCAACCAGTGGTTAGCAGTTAGAAGGACGGTGATATCTTGAGCCTATCAGGATTCAAATCCTAGATCAATGATCGGTTGTGAAACTGTGAACATGCATAATGACACCCTATACTCACACGAATGACATTCGATTGAACCTATTTTTCCTATTTTTTCAAGAATCACCAGGAGAGGTGTCAGGACTCCGATCCTAAGCCATACAAACCTAGCATGTGACACATCATATCACATTGTGGCCTCACGCACGGTAATCCTCATGGCTGCCACCTTACCTTGGTCGGGACCATTTGCGCCTTTTGGCTGACGTATATGAATGTGTCGCTAGCAATCATATGTCAAAGAACCCGGGTCGACATGACTAGTTATAGACCCAAGTGGCACAACCGTACAGGGATAGGCATACGTAACCCAACAATGTAGGTGTCGGCCATCAACGTGTGTAGACGAGTCATAGCAAGCTACAAGGACTCCATTACACCGTGGGATGTTAATGTCATCACTGCACATAGACGAGTCGTAGCAGGCTATAGGGACTCCATTACACCGCGCACATTTCCTCGAAGGGACAAACATAGCAGCAAAAAAGGATACACGATGGTTAATCAATGTGTCCGGAGTAGTAGCAAGCTACCACGGCTCGGTGGAAGCACAAAGAGGTATGTCCCCGTAAAGAAGGCTACCATAGGCACACAACTAGGTGTCGAATCCCACACATACCAATGCATTTCAAACATACACACAATATGCACGATATGTGTAGATACAACATGGCATCACAACAAAGCTCTACAACATAGCATTTATTTAGAAGGCTCCAAAGAGCCAACATAGTATAATGTTACAAGCAAAGGGGGTGGCATGACCTTACATTCAGAGCATACAAACAACAAGCGGAAGTTACATGTCTGGGTATAGACATCTAATAAAAGCGGCTGGAAGAGCCTGAAAAGCTACAACGACCCTACCAAAGGAGCCAGACTCCTGTCTAGGTTTCCTAGCTATTATGTCTATGTCAACGTCAAGAAGAAATGTAAAGTGAACAATGTCTATCTCTGTAAAAATATAAATAAGCAACAATGAGTACCAAGGTACTCAGCAAGTCTTACATCAGAAGTAACTACTTATGCATCATGTATCAATGAAAGGGTTTGTGGGGTTTACAATAGAATGCCATCTTTGACCTTTGGCTAAGCTAGACTACAACAATTATCCAATGTATCATTCTCTCGTCTCCCTACGAGAGAGCACACACGAGTCCACATATCCACCACATCAATATAACACTATGGATCATCTCTCTTCTTCCTACGAGAAGGACATCCATATCACTCACACTTATCTGGAGCATTTTAGAGTATCCAGTTAAAGTTATCTATGAACAATGTAAGTCTCCAAGTAGTCCATATCCGCAGACGCTGCTATTCGAATAGACAGTTTACCCTGTAGGGGTGTACTTTGTCACACATGCTCCCACCACTTATCGCCATGTGCACGTAAAAAGTCACCTCGACAACCTTCAAGCGGAAGCCCAGGGAGGGAGTCGGCCACGAATGTTAACATTCAACGACTCTAGCCCAAGGCAGTTGCCTAACTGAGTTGGTTAGCACAATCGAGAATCCGACCGTGTTTCACGATTTGGACTCAGAAGTTATGTGTAGGGCCCCAAGCCGGTCTCGGTTGGGCCGTTCAATCACTTCGCAGGCCCGACCACATCCTATAAACGTTTCAAACTAGTGCAACTCCTGGGTAGAGAACATGGTAGGTTAATAGGCCGAGAGAGCTCGAGTTACCAGAGCCCAATGTGTGATAGTAGTTAGTCTTGGAACAAAAACACGAAACTCAGTTCCTATGAGTGGCATTAATGAGACAACCCACCATGTACTCCTACATGGCCTCTCATTGTTACCTTTACCAAAACTGGTTCAACACTTAACCCTCATCATCATAACACATCCATTTCACTCTGGTTCATCACCCAGATGAATCAAACATAACACAACTCTAAGCATAGCAAGCATAACAGGGTTATAGCACAAAATGGCTTAAGCATCTACCAGGTATGCTAGGTTGCTTGGTTTAGCTATTTACTGTGACAATGAAAAGTCATGCAAAGGAGGGGTTACAACTACCAAAACACAAGTAACAATTGAATCATTTGTCCTAATGCATTGAAATGAGGGCAAGAGCGAGAGAGTGGGATTGCATAGAAATACTCAAGGGGTTTTGCTTGCCTAAAGATCAGAAGAACTCAGTTGTTCTTCAATGTCGTCGAAAACTACGTCTTGCAAGTCTGTCGACAAGATCAAACAAGGAATGAATTAAGAACGACAAATGATTCACAATGATACATGATAATGGCACTGCAGTATGTTACTGGTTTGAGCTAGTGCATCTATCAATAGTTTAAATGAAGTTGGTTTGGACCCAAGGTTCAAATTCAACTCCATGTGTGAACTTACATAATGTGTTTTGAACAAAATGTCCAAGTTCTCCTATTTAGCTTGATCTAACATGCATGAGAATGGTACCATGAGATTCCCTGTATTTTTCTGATAATTTTCATATATAAATTACTTTAATCTGACTTACAGATTATTTTCTACGAATTTTTGAAGTTTATACTATTTCGTGGATTATTTCTATAACAGAAAGTATTAATTGCTTCAGCCCGAGGTCATGCTTGCGTCAGCAAGTCAACAGTGCTGGTCCCAGGTCAAACTTGACAAGTGGGGTCCACTGGTCAGTGACCTAGGGTTAATCCACACGCTGACCAGGAGTTTGACCCACTTTGGGGCCCGCTGCCAGTGCCTAAGGGAGGTATAATTAGTAGGGGATTAGCCCTAATGACCAGGCCAGGTCAGCACCGGTCGAAGAGAGATCGTCCGTGACCATCCGACGCGGCAGAGGCTTGCCGGAATCATGCAACAACCGTGGATGGACGATCTGCGGGCACCAGGGCATAGCCCAGGCTCGCCCGCATCCAGGGGGCACTACTAGGAAAAGGCCTGCTAGTGGCGCACCTGTTTTGGCCACTAATGGCGCACTATAGGTGCACCACTAGCATCATGCCACTAGTAATTAATACTAATGGCGCACCCCTGGTGCGCCATTAGTATACCAGGGAGTGCGCCATTAGTATATCACACGGTGCGCCATTAGTATGCCTCCCAGGGGGCCATATTTACCTTGTGCTCTGGCTTACTAATGGCGCACTTGTAGATGATGCGCCACTAGTGTGCTTACTGCAGTGCGCCACTAAAGTGCAGAGTGGTGCGTCACTAGTATGAATATTAGGGATTATTTTTTTTCTTTTCTGATATTTACATAGGTTACAAAACATATTACTCGCAGAATATAGACAATACAACATATAAACAATAGATTTATCGAATACAATAGAAGATTAGTCTCCGAATACAATTCATCATATTAGTCTCCGAATTTAAAATACCGAACAAAGTTAGAACATTACAAGTCTCGAGACCGCGACTAGCGAGTTTGTCTTCACATTACAAGTCGATATCGATCATCTAAACTACCATCACATAGAAGAGAGGTGCGGTCATCACGATGAGCATCATCGCGATGAAACTGGTCTTCATCCGGTTCCTCCAACGCTCCCTCCTCTCTCCCGCTAGATAGCGCGCGTATCTAGCTTCCGCCTCCGCCCTAGTGGTGTACCCTTTGTAACTGTTACCGCTGAAATGGTGAACCTGTCTCCGACACTCCTCCCAGTCGTCGTAGACTCCGGGAACCTTACCCTTGTACACGACATACGACGACATCTCTATGCACTAGCCAAACAAAATGTTAGTAGGAATTCATAGACAATACATAAGCAATATATAAGTATGCAACAAAAGGATTGAAAGAGAAAAGCAACACATTAATAGCACGATTCATGGCCCTACTAATAAATAGCATCGATTACATATAAGTTGAATGACTGTCCAAACCAAAGAGACATACAAGTTCATTAAAGTTTAATATTACAACATGAGCCAATTGACATTTCAGAACTACATAGCACCACTACTTTCGACTCGACTCAGGGACCGGAGCGTGGATGAAGCCACCGTCTTTCGTGATGGTCATGAAGTCGTGGGCATTGTCAGCCTGCATTTGTAGCGTTGTTTCTATCTCACTGTTGGACGGTTGATATCTGAGGTAGAACTGTCCCGAGGTACGAAGGACATCTTGATGGATGATTTCCGCAAACTCCGATTGGATGCGATAGAATTCTTGTCTGATGTCCGCGTCCTGGATTGCCGACAAGCGTGTGGCCCAATCTTTGAGATTATTTGGTAGCAGAAGGTGATGCTGGTCCCGTACGATCGCCCGCATGTGATGGAGGGCGTTGTAGGCATCCTTCTGATTGCCAGGCGGCTGCTTGACGCAGGGGAACGTCGTATTGTGGGTGAACACGTGCTTGCCCTACCTACGAAGTGTCCTGCTGAAGGTGCCTCCAGATCTGGCGTAGCCGGGGAGAACATCATCAAGAACTTTCTTGATATTTGTGTAGTCTTTCTTCGACTGACGGTCCGAGTCGAAATACGTGGCCATGGAATATTTCGGGCTTAAGAGGATGAGTGTGCAATGTGTGTCACTACACAAAACACAAAATGTTAGAAAAAAAGAACGATCAAAATCTAAGAAATCATATGTTACGGGTCGGTGAGGGGATGACTTACTCGGGAAAGTAAGGCACGAGGAAGTTATCCTTATCTGGGTTTGCCAGAATGACGCCTTCGAGGTGTGAACTCGCAACTTGCCGGTCCCCAGCGCTGCCCAAGATCTTGGCACGCATGTAGAAGGGGTCGACTATCACGATGTCCGGGGTCTTGTCTCTAATGATCTGCATCTCCATACTCAGCGAAAATAGCTGAACGAAGGTGTAGTGGAGCGGATGAAGGTTAAACATAGCGAAGATGTCATCAAACCGCAGGACGATCGTACCCCCGATGGTGCTATCCACAAAGCCCTTGCCCTCTGGCACCTTGCCCATGAAAATCGGGTATGCCTCATCATTCTTGGAGAGACGCCGCTTCTCCAAAGAAAGAACACTGTCATGCAGACTCCGCATAGCACCGGTTGCAGCATTGAGCAGATTAGTCGGTAGCATCGGCCTACCCGCCACATGCACCCTCCTCGAGATATCCTTAGGTGAAGGTGGCCCGTCCTGAGCACGGATCGTACCCGGTGCTGGCTGGCTCGCACCGCCCTTGTTATTCTTTCTTTTCCGTCCTTCTTCTTCTGCTGTAATGGGATCGAGTTTTGCTCATAGACCGCCTTCTTGAGTGTGTTGGGGCTGATAATATTTCGCACCTCGGCTATCTGAGGCTCGGTGAAGGCGGCAGCTGGAGGCATCTCCTGAGAACTGAACGCCAGACGACGCCTGTTGCAATTGGGTTTCTCCATGCTACCAGCTAGATCGCGGTTGTCTTTTGCAGGGTTGGGTTCTTGAGAAGGAGGCCCGAAGAATTCGTCACCGTACCCATGTTCGGCAAAGTACTTATCGACGTTGGTAAATGTACCGTCGTCGTCGTCGTCGTCCGGATCCTGTGCCATTTGCATGTCCGGATCCTGTGCCATATGCATGTCCGGCATGTTCGGTAGCGTTGCGGCGGTCTTGTCATGGCTTGGCGCTGACATGACTGGCGGTGTTGTCTTTGGGGTGGTGTCCCCCGCCCCCAAACGAATCTGGCTCTTCGGCCAAAGCAGGGGCCAGCTTAGGCAGGCGCTGAGGGTCATCACATCATCTTCGTCGGCCCCAGCGGGTCGAATCGGAGGTAACAAGTCGTCGCAGCCTGGCAGCACCTGAACCCGTTCAACCCTATACACGGTGGGTGGCATCGGATTACCGTGGAACACGGGGTTGCCCGGTTGAACGATTATGCCCTTGGCGACATCGATCAACTCGCCGCCCACGAAGTGCAGGAGAGTGCATGGAACGTCGGCGGCGCCCTGCAAAAACATGTAGGGCGTCAGGGATGCCTAGTCAAAGGCAAGGAGATGAAGTCATCGGCCGAGAGGCTTAGTTACCGTGATGGCGTCGAGCTCGGCTAATGTCGAGGCACCGCCAACGGCGGGCATGCAACTGACGGAGGGGCCGCTTGCTGCCGAGGTGCCGGCCGGCGTACACCCGGGTGCATTAAGCTCCAATGCCCGTGCCGGCGCCGGAGACACCAATACCGCCTCCGCCGGAGACACCAATGGCGCCGCCTATTGCGAGTTGCTGGTCGTGAAGCTGGGAACCAGGGGCGGCCCCTGTTGGCCGCCCGCAATCCACGTCTACAGCCCTTGAATCAAGGTAGGCACAATGGCGATGAGCGTCGTTCCCATTTGTTGTTGCATTTGCTCTTGGACCATCTCCGGAATCCGCGCCACTTGTGCCTTGAGTTCTTGAACCTCGCACGACTGGCTTTCCGAGCTGGTCTTTCTTTCCTTTCACACACCAGCGTTATAGTATGACGACCATTTTGTGGACAAGCCTTTGTCGGCCACATGACCAGCTGACGACGACTTACTGAACTTATCCTTGTTTTTCATTACGTTCAACGCCCTATTGAAAGTGTTGTCCCAAGGGGAGCTCTGAGACGACCCCGCCTACTGCTTTCAGTCTCCTGCGGAAGGAATGTGAACCATTTAGAAATTTGGCTTCATTAATTAGAATGCAACCATATGGAGCTAATTACGCGGGGGTGTATTCCTTACTAGAACACGCTCAAGCGCCTTGGTCTTCGCATCCGTGGTAAGCTCCTTTGTTACCGGTCCACCTTGTACCGGGCCCTGACATAGTTCCTGGTCTGCTTGTCACGGTATTTCTCGAAGCGGGGCGGTAGGCCTTGCTCGGCACGCTTCGCGTCCTCCTTGTCCCATATAGGTTCCGCCACTCTGTAACCGCCGGGACCGAGTTGGTGGACCCCTAAGTTCAAGTCCCGCATATCTTTCCCCCACTGACTTGATTCCACGGTTGCGCTTCTCTCGCACTTGATCTTGAACTCCTTGTGGTCATCTTTGCTGATCGAAGGATTTTTCGCCTTGATCTTCTCATAACTATCACCTTTGTCAATCATTTTCTTCACCGCGCTTCTCCAAGTAGACAGGGCCGTGCTCATCTTCGTGAGGGCGGCACTGTTCACTTTATTCCCTGAGAGGCGTGTGTTTGTGACGTCACCGGGGAACTTGTATCGTTCGTGCAGCTTCGTGAAGAGGAGGCTACGCAAATTCCCTCGGTCAGGATGCCTTAGGTTCTCGGTGTTGATCGAGACGGTGCTCCGGAGAATGCACCCGACCTGAACCGAGTACCCCTTGACTAATTCTTTGGGCGCCGTTGGATGCCCCTCGGAGGACACTTCAGTAAATTCCTCCTTGACGGTGCCGAGCACGTTCGGGCGCCGGTCCTTCCGTTGCCTCTTCGGTTGGCTGCCATCTGTGCGTGCTCTGCCATCATCAGTGATGGCATCCTCGGCGGCACCATCAGTGGTGTCATCCCCGACGCCACTAGGGGTTGTGTAGTCGGGATCGGTGTCTTCCGCGGCGTCCTCATAGCGGTGAGGTTCTTCCTCCATCTCCTGGGACAGCTCCCAGAATGCCTTGCCCGAACCGCCGGCCTCATCGTTGTGGGCCATGTTTCGCTCTAAATAGGAAAAAAGTTTGGTCAAAAAGTTGGTTATTGTCAAGGGCCTACAAAACTGAATTTTGGAAATCTACAGAATGAACAAGCTAAGGGCTGCAAATGCCCGCAAGGCTTCAAGGGTGACGACATAATGGTTCAGTGTTATTTAAGGGTTGGTTTGTGAGGAATTATCATGGTCTCATCATTTAGGGTTTGTCGACACCGAGGCATCCTAAGATAATGCTGCTCAAGATTCAAGACCGGAAGGAGGGCACGGTCCAGGTATATATGTATACAATATTTGTTGATAATAAGAAGCTGTTCATGTGACAATGTGTGTACTGATTTTGTGGTTGTGTTGCGGACGTAGGTGGTCAGAATGATCGAACCACAGAATCACCCATTGGAGCTAAGTGGCAAAGCAAATATTTTCAAAAAGTACGAGAATATGATTTGCATAACAAGTGACAGAAATGTGTGGTTCGTAGGGCGGAGTTGCATTACTTCAATTGCTGGTTTTGGAGGGCAAAGCATTGTTAAATGGTCTAAGAGCCGGAAGAGCGACAAGAGGGCAAAACGAGGAAGGAATAAGAAGAGGAGGAAGGTTTGGTTCTCAAACATTGTTGAGACAATCTGTCCAATCGAAAGCTCAGAAACTGATGACACAAGCAGTGGCAACAAAAACATTGCTAGTGGTGAAACAATGGTGGTCCTGCACGCCCACGTATGTAAATAACATTTGTCCAATTAATTACAGTGTTTTTATTTCATTGATGGAACCGTGTGACAATTCAAGGGTGTAGTATGACAGCCTTTACAAGTTTAGGTGCATGTGGGCATAGCAGAGTAGGGAGAAAATGACTAGGAGAATTCAAACCCCGACCCATGCATTAGTCGCAAGTACCCCATATGTCCTATTTTTAGCAAAGTCATGCTAAAATTCACGGAAAATTTCAGCATGACCTTTGCTGAAAATAGGACATATCGAGTACCCGAATTTGCCGGAACGGAAGTTAATCGACATTCCGGCAAACTCAAGGGCCTCTCGGGGTACCTGCAAAATCATTATCCAATGAAGGAATTGCGCCGCACACTGCTGCCTCACACTGCTGCCAAAATCATTATCGACATGCTGAATGCGTGCTGCGGGTGTGTCACCTTATTGCAAATTTGGAGTGCTCTTTTGCCACCCAACTAAAGTTAGTAGGAACAAGAATAAAACTGAAGTGCAGGGCTGTACATCATTTTACTTTTTCCATCCATACAAAAGCTGTGTTGTGGGCAGCTGGCGTACGCCATTAGAACCGAAGCGCAGATACGAAGGCTGGATTTCAACACCTACGACGACATACCTAAATGAAACGAATATGTTGTTCTGACTGCAACGGGTAGGTAGGGATTGGGAAGTGGAGGTATCGGGGTTCAAATCCATGAGGGTGCCGGTACTGGCTCGTGAACGTGGGGGCCAGAACTAAATGCTAACATTATATATTTCCCCTAGGCGCGTGTAGTTTCTTCTAGTACTAGTATTTTGCATCAGTGCAGTGCAATAGATTACTACTCTTGGTAAGCAAACGAATCCGCAAACTGGATGAGAATCGACATACGGGTCACGTCAAGGAGAGCAAGCATGAGAAGAAGAAGAGTCGAGGCGGGTTAGGGTTCGTCACCGGAGGAGGGGGCCGAGGTCGGGGCGGATCTCCCTTGCTCCCGCGGCCGTCTAGTGGAGCACGCCGGGCTGGGCCGCCGGCGCGGTTGGGTGAAAGGGAGGACCGGGGAGGCGTGGTCGGCGAGTTGGGGGGAGGGGAGGAAGGGTTAGGTCGGGGTGGGGGTGGGGATTGAGGGGAGAAGGAGGGCAAGGCGATTACGGCCCTACGCGCGCGCGGCAACAGAGGTTGTAGACAGAGGGGGAGAGCGATGGCCAAGACCAAGGCCACGCATGTGTAGCCTTATCCATAACAATGGCGCACCTCCCAGGGGTGCGCCATAAGTATATCCATAGCAATGACGCACCACTGAGGGGTGCGCCATAAGTAACTTTTTTTAGTTGCGTCTAATAATTTTTTATTTTTTATTTGAATTTTTTTATGAATATGAAAAAATATCATCAAATTTGTTATTTGAAAATATCATCAAATTTTTTATATGAAAATATTTGAATTTTTTTTCATAAAAATTGGTATACCAACGGCCGACGCACCTCCTAGGGGTGCACCTTCAATATTTTTTTTGGATTTTTAGTTGCATTCATTTGTGAATTGGTAAAACATTTATGAATATGAAAAAATTTATGAATACAATCGAGAAATGAAAGCTACAATTTAAACACAATCGATCTTAACTAGCTATCTGTTCACAATCTTCTTGCCCTTATTTTTCGCAAATGGAGTTCTTCTTTTGAACGGACGTTCTTTAGGTAGGGTTGTCCTACTTCTTCTCGTGGTGTATGCTGGTACTTCATCGTCGTCGTCATGTTCCATCTTCGGGTCGCCGTACTTGTCTTGCTCATTGGCGACTCCATCCATTCCGATGATCTTCCTTTTGCCTCTCCTCACGACAACACGACTGGGCTTTGACGGGTCGGTAATGTAGAAGCATTGGTCCACTTGGGAAGCCAGTACCCATGGCTCATTTTTCGCGGTGGCATTTGCGCCCACCGTCTTGGATTTGGCTTCGGGTATAACCATGGTGGTGAAATACCGGTCTTCTTTTAGGATGCTCTTGGCCCATCTGGCACGGAATATCGGGACCTTCTCTCTAGCGTAGCTCAGCTCCCAGATCTCCTCGATCCTTCCGTAGTATCTATCCTTGTCGTTACCGGTGTAGGGTTCCATCGTTACCCCGGAGTTCTGATAACCATCGCTCTTCATGTCCATTCCCTCGGTGTAGAATGTGTAGCCGTTGATATCGTACGCCTCATACGTCATCAGGTTGTGCTCGTCGCCCTGTGACAAGGCGAATATGAGTTGTTCTTCTGCAGAAGAATCCTCATGTAAAGGGTACGACAGAAGCTTCTTCTTGAACCAACGCGTGAAACATGAGTTGTGCTCTTTGATTATATCTCCGTCCGTCCTCTGTTGGCCTCGGTCATTGTACGTCTTCTCAATAAAGGTTTTGTGCTCTACCACCCAAGGATCGACCACGTCTATGTGTTGTAGCGCGACTAGGTTTGCTCTTTCAAAGTCGGCGAGTCGACCCTCGAAGTCGACATGCATTTCGTGGCGACCCTCACGGTGACCCCATCCAGCGAGCCTGCCGAGGTGCCTGTTGACGGGCAGACCAACGGGGTTCTCGATGCCTAGATAATTCATGCAGTAGGAGATGCACTCTTCGGTCAGAAAGCCCCTGGCTATGCTTCCCTCTGGACGTGACATGTTGCGAACATATCCTTTGATGACACCATTCATCCTTTTGAACGGCATCATGCTGTGCAGGAACGTCGGGCCGAGTGGGATGATATCCTCCACGATATGGACCAGCAGATGCACCATAACGTCGAAGAATGCGGGCGGGAAGTACATCTCAAGCTCGCATAGTATCACCATGATCTCTTCTTGTAGCCTTCTGAGTTGCCTCACGCCAACCGACTTCCGAGAGATGACGTCGAAAAAGTTGCATAGGCCAAATAGCATTTCACGAACGTGCGCGGCCATGATCCCACGGATTGCAACTGGAAGTATCTGCATCATCAGCACGTGACAGTCGTGAGACTTCATCCCGCTGAACTTCTGCTTCGCTGAGTCTAGGTATCTGCTTATCTTCCCCGCGTAACCGTAAGGAAGTTTTACTCCTACGAGGTAGGTGAAAAACTGATCGATCTCTTCCTGACTTAGAGTGAAGCACGCGGGAGGGAAGTCATTTCCGGTCTTCTTGGCCTTTTTGCCTTTGCGATGACTTTCCGTGTCCTGCTTCGCCTCATCATCATCATCATCATCATTATTAGCGTGAAGCTCCTCCCTGATGCCCATTGATTTCAAGTCTGCCCTTGCTTTTGGCCCATCTTTGGTCCTCTCTGGCATGTTGAGCAGGGTACCAAGTAGACTCTCGCACACGTTCTTCGTGATATGCATGACATCAAGGCTGTGAGGCACACGGAGGATCTTCCAGTATGGCAAGTCCCAGAAAACAGACCTCGTTTTCCATACCTTCAGCTGCGGCTCTGGCGCCTTTCGTTTCTTTCCCGGCTCTAGCGCCTTTCCCGGCGGTGGGCACTCTTTCCAATTTTTCAACAGCTTGTCTATTTCCTCGCCGCTCCTCGTACGTGGGCGTCTTCGGGGTTCGGTTTCACCATCGAACATATCCTTGCGTTTTCTCCATGAGTCATCGTCGCGAAGCCACCTTCGATGTCCCATGAACACGGTTTTCGAAGATCCGGGATCTCTATCTAGCTTGCGATACGTTGTGTCATCCAAGCACCTGACGCATCCAGAAAATCCGTGGACCACCTGCCCCGCGACATATCCGTAACCGAGATAGTCGTGCACCGTTGTGAGCAGTGCGACTCTCATAGGGAAATATTCTTTCTCTGCGGCGTCCCACGTATTGGCTGGCGTTTTCCACAGCGTGTCTAGCTCCTCTTTCAGCAGCCCCAGATACAGATTGATGTCGTTCCCTGGTTGTTTCGGCCCTTCAATTAGCATACTCATGTGAATGTACTTCCTCTTCATGCACAACCAGGGGGGAAGGTTGTACATCCACACAAACACAAGCCAGGTGCTATGTGTGCTTCTCTGGCTGCCAAACAGATTGACTCCATCGGTGCTCGCGCCCAGCACGATGTTCCTTGGATCGTTCCCAAATTCTGGGTGTTCGAAGTTCAACGCTTGCCACTGGCTCGCATCCTTAGGGTGACTCGACATCTTGTCTTTTTTATTTATCTCCAGTCATTTGCGTCATCTTCTCGCTTCTTCTCCTCCCTATCCGTGTACCAACACAGGAGCTTTGCTACCTTAGGATCCTTGAAATACCGCTGCAGACGAGGAGTGATCGGAAAGTACCACACCACTTTTCAAGGAGCTTTCTTCCTCTTCTTGTATCGAGTGACGCCGCACACGGGACATATGGTAGACTCCGCGTGCTAGTCCCGATAAATGATGCAATTGTTCATGCACACATGGTATTTCATGTGCGGTAAATCCAGAGGACACACGATTTTCTTCGCCTCCTCGAAACAGGTCGGGCACTTGTTCCCCTTGGGAAGACGTTCGTGCCAGAATGACATGTTCTCGTCGAAGCATGCATTGGTCATTTTGTGTTTTACCTTCATCTACAGAGCCATGAGCGTTACTTTCTGGTGGGTATCCTCGGTCCTGCATCCTTCATACAATGGAGTAACCGCGTCTATCTCCAGTTGATCCAGCTTGGCTTTCTCTCGGGCGGCAGCTCTTGCGTTATCCATCTGCTTGAGAAGCAACTCTTGAATATGAGGGTCCTGCATCCAGCCCATTGATGGTCCATCGTCATCTGCTCTGGCATCTTCATCTTCATGATCATGCCCTTCGTCTGCTCCGGCATCTTCCTCATCATCATGTTCGGCATCTTCTACATGATGACTGTGTACTGCATCTACTTCGTGATCATGTCCTAGAGATTCTTCGTCTTCTCGCCCGCCCTCACCGCGGTTGTCTTGATCATGCCCTTCCTCATTTCTTTCCCGGCCCCCATGGACGACTTCATAATCATCTTCATCACCTTGCCACCGATAGCCATCCATGAAACCACGCAAGAGCAGGTGGTCCCGCACCTGTACGGAATCCGGGTCCATAAGGCTCCTCAGCTTGCATCTTCGACACGGACATCTTATCTCCGTCTCGTTCTTTTGAAGCATCTCGGCCTTTGCGGAGCTCAAAAACCTATTCACGATGCCTTCGGTCATCGTGCGGACCATGGTCGCCTGCGGGGTAGAGCAAAACGATATTTTAGAACCAAGAAAAAATTTGGCATGACTTTGCCTAAAAATAGGACCAAAAGAATGCATAGTGCCAAATTCTCGCCGAAACGGAAATGAATCAACATTCCGGTAAAATATTGGCAACTATCGCATTTCAAATACCGGTACCTGCAAACACAAACATATATGCAACACCACAAACATATGCAACACCACAAACATACATAGATTTAGCTAGGCCATAAAAATTGCATGTGCACGTTGTTGGAGGGAGAAAAAAGTAGATCTACAACATAAAGAAAGCTTTCCCCTTACTTACCTATCAAAAAAGGTAATTTAACCATTTAATTTGGATTAATCTATGGTGCAAATGAGGTGAGGAGAAGGAGGCAGCCGAGACAAGCTTGGAGGAGGAGGTGGAGAGAATGAAGTGGGAAAAGTGAGTGTGGTAGGTGGCTGTCCAAAATATCTAGCTGGTCCCAGGTTACTAATGGCGCACCACCTACAAATGCGCTATTAGTAACCCTGGTTACTAATGGCGCACAAGTTAGGTGGTGCGCCATTACTAGTTTTGCAAAAATAATAATAAAAAAATGTTAGTAGTGGCGCACCGTGTGTGTGGTGCGCCATTACTAGTTTGAACTAGTAATGGCGCACTATACACTAGTGCGCCATTACTAGTTATGAAAAAAAGTAAAAAAAATTGTTAGTAGTGGCGCACCGGGTGAGTGGTGCGCCATTACTAGTTATAACTAGTAATGGCGCACTGTGCCCTGGTGCGCCATTACTAGTTTTGGAAAAATAATAAAAAAAGTTTGTTAGTAGTGGCGCACCATGGGTGTGGTGCGCCATTAGTGTCCATCACACTAATGGCGCACCAACAGATGGTGCGCCACTGCTATATAGTAGTGGCGCACCACATGTGTGGTGCGCCATTAATGTCCATATTATCTATAGCCCTTTTCCTAGTAATGGGGAATGCGGCTGGTCGCAGGGTCTTCGGAGACAACGACCACGACGATCTTGGCGGCGAGTGGCGTTCGGCCGCGTGCGGGCATGGGGCTGCGATGCACGGGGAGGCTAGCTAAGCGGCTTGGCAGGATCACGAGGGCTCTAGGTGCACGCAGGGGTGCTCAGGCGTGACCCGTGGTGGTTGTGGCCACGGCCACGCCATTGCCGGCGGTGAGAGGTCTTGGGCTCGCGGCGGGGCGGCAGCTAGAGGATGGGAGGGACCATGAGGAGAGGGGGAGGCAACAACGAGCTTGGAGAGGTCCGGAGTCCGGTGAATTTGACGAGGATGCAGCCGGTCCCGAGATTGAACAAGACGCAGATGGCGGCGCTGCAAGGCACGGGGCCTTGCTTGGTTCGACGGGGAGCTTCAGGGCATCAAGGCGGACCCCATGGACGTGTCGGAGAGGCGAGGCGACGACAGCGACGAGCGGCAGTGACGGCGGCTCGGGTCTGGTGTGGGAGAGAGCATCGAAGGGGGGGGGAGAGAGAGAGCGGCAGGGCGAAGGAACTTGAGGGGGTTCCAGGATGTCTCTCGGCGTTAGATAGGTACGCTGGGGGAGCGACACGGCCAAGCAGGAGCTGGCATGGGAGCTGGCCGTGCTTGACTTTGCCTCTGCCTACTAGCAGAGGTAGAAGACGAGCCTGCCCTCTGGGCTGGGTTGGCTTCTGCTCTAGGGAGGCCCAGGTAAGCCTCTGCATTTTCTTTTTATCTGACATTTGTTTTACTTTGGAAAATATAGCAAGACCATTTTAATAAATCCTGGAAAAAAATGTGGACAAGTGGGTTTATCCAATGTCACAAAATAATTATCAGAATAAATGGAACTATATTATACATATAGTAAATATAATTCAATTGCAATTAATTGTTTGATTAATTCAAATTCCCAAAATAAAATGTTGCCGTGATTCAAAAATATTGGTTGGCAAATTTTCCTCAGTCCAATATTTTGTTAGAATACCAGGAACATTTCCTTGGTTCACTTTGAAGCAATTTTTATATTGCCTATTTGACAAAAATTTGAATAATGAGGCTTGATCGCTTCCTCAATTCATTTTCAAAA
Organism: Hordeum marinum; assembly: GCA_022496015.1. Lineage (NCBI taxonomy): Eukaryota > Viridiplantae > Streptophyta > Magnoliopsida > Poales > Poaceae > Hordeum > Hordeum marinum. The sequence continues at coordinate 524,880,873 of CM039674.1, read as the reverse complement.
GAAAATAGAAATGCATGAATGAATGCATTGTCAATCGTAAATAAACTAGGGTTGTGACAACTCACCCCCACTAACACAAGAATCTCATCCCGTGATTCAGGAGTAGTCGGGAAGAGTGTAGGGTACTCAAGCCAAAGACGATCTTCGCGCTCGTAGGTTTGCTTCATTCTTGGAATGGTGCAACCACTGAACCTTGAGAAACTTGATGTTGCGAAGTTGAGTGATGCGCTCGATTTCATCAAGAATACGAACAAGATATTCTCAATATGAAAGGTCATCTTGAAGATCAAGCGTTTCGTGGTCTAGTTTACAGATAGGATCCTTGAAGCAACACATGAGTTGAGAAGCGTGGAAGACATCATGAACTTTGGAAAGCTACAGGGGTAGTTCCAATTGGTTGGCAACATCTCCTCGTTTAGCGAGAATGCGAAAAGGACCAATGTAACGAGGAGCCAATATGCCTTTGATACCAAAACGATGGGTACCCTTTAGAGGTGAAACCCGAAGATAAGCCTTCTCGTTAACTTCATAACTTACATCCTTATGACGACGGTCATATTGGCTCTTTTGATGAGATTGGGCAGTTTTCAAATTCTCATGAATGATGCGAACTTGCTCTTCTGCATCCTGTATCATATCTGGTCCAAAGAATTGTCTTTCACAGTTTATGACCAGTTTAATGGCGTTCGGCATCTTCGTCCATAGAGAACTTCCAAAGGAGCTTTGCCCAGACTAGACTGAAAGCTTTTGTTATAAGCAAATTCGGCGAATGGAAGAAATTTCTCCCAATTCATTCTGAATGAGATAACACGGGCTCTGAGCATATCTTCGAGAATTTGATTGACTCTTTCTAGTTGACCACATGACTGAGGGTGGTAAGGGGTGCTAAAGGAGAGATGGGTTCCCATAGCATTCTGGAAACTTTCCCAAAATCGGGAGGTGAAAAGACTTCCATGTTCTGAATTGATGTCTAGAATAATACCATGAAGAGAAACTATTCTAGAAGTATACAGATCTGCTAACTAACTAGCATATATACTTTCTCGAACTGGGAGGAAATGAGCAACTTTTGAAAGGCAATCGATGACCACGAAGATGACATCATTCCCTTTCTTAGTCTTTGGGAAGCCGGTGATGAAATCCATACCGACCTTGTCCCATTTCCACTCGAGAATAGCCAAGGGCTGAAGGGTGCCAGTAGGCCTTTGATGCTCTGCTTTATTGCGACCACAAACGTCTCAGTTAGCAATGAACTGAGTGATTTGTCTCTTCATCCGGGTCCACCAAAACCTCCGGCGTTAGTTGATACATTTTAGTACTACCTGGATGAATCATGAGAGGGGATTCTTGAGCTTCCTTGAGGATCATCTCCCGAAGTTGCTGCTTTTCTTGGGAACCACCAAGCGGTCCTCAAAGAATACAACACTTTGATCATCTACCGAGAAGGAATGAGCAACTCCCTTGGCAATGTTGCTCTTGATCCGGGAGATTCCCGTATCCTACTTCTGGGCAGCTATGGTTTGATCATCAAGAGTCGGTTTCGCCACTAAGGTAGAAAGGAATCCTCGAGGAACAATGTGAATATTAAGCTTACGAAATTCCTCGTGGAGAAGAGGTTGACTTTGTAGCAACATGAGGTTGTTACAATAGGATTTACGACTTAGTGCATCAGCCATGACATTGGCTTTCCCTGGGGTGTAATATATTCCTAAGTCGTAGTCCATCATCAAATCAATCCACTGTCTTTGCCTAAGATTCAAATCCGGTTGGGTGAATATATATTTGAGACTCTGGTGATTAGTGTATATTTCGCAACGATTACCCAGAAGGTAATGTCGCCAAGTGACAAGTGCTTGGACTACTGCGGCAAGTTCCAGATCATGTGTTGGATAATTCTCCTCATGTGCATGCAAATGTCAAGATGCGTAGGCAATCACATGACGATCTTGCATAAGAATGCAACCTAGAACTTGTCTCGAAGCATCACAGTAGATAACAAAGTCCTTTGTGAAATCCGGGGCCACAAGTACCGGGGCAATAGTCAGTCGTCTTTTCAACTCTTGAAAACTTTCCTCACACTTTGGAGTACACTCGAACTTCTTATCTTTCTTGAGGAGTTCAGTTAGAGGTTTGGCAACTTTGGAGAAGTTCTCAATGAAGCAGCGACAATTGCTCGCTAAGACAAGGAAACTCCTAACTTCTTCATCGATTTAGGTTGAGTCCAGTCAAGGATAGCTTGAATTCTCTCAGGATTGACAACAATACCTTTCGTAGAGATTACGTGACCCAGATAGGTCACTTCTGGCAACCCGAATTCACACTTGGAGGGTTTGGCGTAAAGGCGGTGCTCTCGAAGTTTCATCAATACCAGCCTAAGATGCTCATCATGTTCTTCCTCGTTCTTCGAGTATATGAGGATATCATCGAGGTAAACCACGACAAATTTGTCCAAATACTCAATGAAGATCGAATTCATTAAGAGGGAGAAGGTGGCTAGGGCATTGGTTAGGCCAAAGGACATGACAGTGTACTCATATTTTCCATAATGGGTGACAAAAGACGTCTTTGAAATGTCCCCATTCCTGATTTTGATTTGATGATAACCTAATCTCAAATCAATCTTGGATAAGACTGCAGATCCAGCGAGTTGATCATACAAATCGGTGATCCTGGGGAGCAGATATTTGTTCTTTATCATGATGAGATTAACCAGCCGATAATCGACAACCATCCGGTTCGTACCATCCTTCTTCTTGACGAAGAGGACATGACAAGCCCATGGATAAGAACTAGGACGAATGAAACCTTTATTCAAAGATTCATCGAATTGGATCTTAAGCTCAGCTAGCTCTTGGGGACTTTTAGCAATTGGAGCGGTTCCTAGAATGAGGTCTATGACAAACTCTACTTCTCTGTCAAGTGGAGCACCTGGGGAGGGAGTCCTGGTTTAATGGGTCCTCGGATCCGACCCATTATTCGTGGGCCGGACTGTATGGGCCGCAAGGCAATCATCGAAGGATCGAGGACCACCTGTGCCAGGATGGAAGCTTCATGGAGTCCAGGTGTGTTCTCCAAGTTATTAGCTATAGTTAGGCAAGTTATCTCTTCGGCATGTAACCGACCATGTGTAAGCCAAGGGCACCCTCGGCATCTATATAAGTCGGAGGGTTTTAGGGCATAGAGGTAGAACAACTCATCTAGGGTTAGACATACGATCTTGGGGTAGATCAACTCTGTAACCCCTTACACCATCAATATAATCAAGCAGGATGTAGGGTATTACCTCCATTGGACGGCCCGAACCTGGGTAAACTCGTGTCCCCTTCGTCTCCTGTTACCGTCGATCCTAGTCTCACAGTTCGGGACCCCCTACCCGAGATCCGTCGGGTTCGACAACGACATTGGTGCTTTCATTGAGAGTTCCACTGTGAGCGCCGAAGGCATCGATGGCTTGCCTCATTACGAATGGCAAGATCTGCATCAAGGGGACTTTCACCCCCGATCAGAATTTCACTGGCAACGACACCTTGTCACATGCCAGCTCGATCAGCCGTCAAGGCCAGATCGGAAGGTTTCCCCCAAATTAGAGTATCAAGTTCGGAACCCTAGAGTTCGTGGCTGATTCATGCGGGACACTTGTTCCAATGGAACACTCAACCTTCGAAGAAAAGCCCGCAAGTCCGGATGCGTTGACGTCCAAGACATCAGGCCCCGTTGTGGAATGGAACTTAGATCCACTTCGAAGTGACTCTAGAACCGTCACACCACTTGACGAATCCACTCATATCACAACACACACCCTGCCATCGCTTCGTTCTTAAACGAATTATTCGATCGGGTCGAAGCAATGCGTATATCGGATGACCAGTTTCGGATCTATGATTGGCTCGGGATTAAACCCGATGATAGGGTGATTCACGTCCCTCCTATCACCCACCTTGTCGCTATTGTTGAGTGTCCAGCTGCGGATTCGTCCCGATAGCCAGAATTGAAAACAGTTTACACCCCGGTCTCTGATCACCAAGGCTACGCAGACGAGCCAGGCGCCTGGGATTACCTTAAAACCGGACGGTCATTGGTCCCAGATCTATGCCACAATTCGGAGTTGGCATTCCCGAATACTCGACGTGACGTAGATTCCAATTTTTTTCCCACCCACCGCCCAGGATGATAATCCCAGTTTTTCACCGAAGCCCGTATCTCCGGACTTTCAAGACATAAAACAATTGGGAGGAAAATCAGTCCACCACTTTTGGGCAAGACTCCTACTATCTAGGAGCAGAGTAAAAGGTCTCAGTGACCAAGACTTAACGACAATTTTCATTCGCAATTGCCATGACGAGGGTATTCTTAATTCCCTAGCCCGCCAGTGCATAAGCGATTTCTTGGAGCTATCCGAATTGGTATGGAAGTACTATTCCATGGAGAGTGTCTGGCAATCCGAGGGGCTGCTCTCAGAACCAAAATCCTCTGAGCACCCTAGAGGAGCTCGGAAAAAGAGTATACCTCCAAATCGGCTGGCCAGGTATGAACCCGTCGAAAAAAGAAACAAACCCCTTTCGGGGGCATGCACTGTCCTCAACGGGCTTTTGGATAAACCCTGCCCCATACACCCCGTATTACCAAACACGACCCCAATGTACAACCTTCGAGCTTGTTGGGTTGTCAGGCAAGTCGCAAAAAGCGGCGAGGCCATCCTCGACATACCTCCATCGAGTAGCCGTTCTCCTTTGCCGCCCGGATTTAATGCCGAAGTCCTGACTGTCGAGAGTTCTTAAGGGGCACGAGCAATTCTACCATGTGGCAGCCACTAGCCCATGGGCAGACGTACCAATTACTTTTGGGGACACTGATCGGCCGCCCATTCTTCCCGGTCACTCACTTGCCGCTCTAGTCTTGAATCCCATAATTGATGGATACAGGCTACATAAAGTACTAATGGACGGTGGCAGTGGTCTTAACCTCATTTACGAGGCCACTCTGGAAAAAATGCAGTTCGGCCGATCCCGCATCGAACATAGCAACACAACATTTCGGAGAATTATCCCAGGAAAGGAGGTGCGTTGTTTCGGATGTATCATCCTGGACGTTGTGTTCGGCACACCCGAAAACTACCGATCCGAAGAACTTCTCTTCCACATCATCCCCTTCCCAAGTGGCTATCATGCCCTATTGGGGCGCGACGCCTTCACAAAGTTCCAGGCTATACCCCATTACGATTACATGAAACTAAAAATGCCAGGACCAAATGGAGTGATCACAATCGCCAGTGATCCAAACATAGCCCTTCGGGGCCGAAAACAAAACGGCAGCGCTCGCCCTCGAGGCACTAGCAGAAACTTTCGCCGCCAAAGAGTTGACTGCTCTACGGTCGACAGTTAATAGAGACGATGTGATCCTCAGCAAAAGACCCAAGTCTGCATCCTTCAAACCAGCAGACGAAATCATTAAATTTCAAGTGCACCCAACGGACCCCAATAAAATAGCGTCCGTTGGAGCCCAGCTCGATCCCCTCATGGACGAGGCTTTGTAGCATTTCCTTCGCGAGAGACATTTTTTCCTGGCATCGTTCCGATATGCCTGGAATCCCACGTCGGCTAGCCGAACATAGCCTAAACATTATTCCAGGCTTTACGCCCGTGAAACAGAGTCTGCGCTGCTTCTCCGAGCCCAAACAGCAAGCCATGGGTGACGAATTAGCCAATGTTCGAGGACAGATTTTTTTGGGATATTAAACACCCCGAGTGGCTGGCAAACTTGGTGATGGTACCTAAGAAAGACAAGTCCTGGCGGCTATGTGTCGATTTCAAAGACCTTAATAAAGCATGTCCCAAGGACACTTTCCCCTTACCATGCATAGACCAGATCATCGATGCCACAGCCGGACACGATTTGTTGTGTTTCCTCAACACTTACTCCGGATACCATCAAATTAAAATGAAGGAATCCGATAAAGCTGCTACGGCATTCATCACCCCTATGTGCCATTCTGCTTCAACACAATGCCTTTCGGGCTAAAAAACGCTGGGGCCACATACCGACGCATGATCCAGACCTGCCTCTCTATACAGATCGATAAGACCGTCAAGGCATACATGGATGATGGGGTAATCAAAACCAAACAAGTTGACCGGTTGATCGACGACTTATGTCATACTTTTGCTAATTTACGCGAATATGATATACGGCTCAATCCGGAAAAATGTGTATTCGGAGTTCCCTCTGGTAAGATGCTTGGATTCATCGTCTCCCATAGAGGAATAGAGGCAAATCCAGCTAAAATCCGTGCTCTATCAGAGCTTGCAATCCCCACAAAGCTGAAGCATGTGCAGAGGCTAGCCGGGTGTGTAGCGGCGTTAAGCCAGTTTATCTCCTGCCTCGGAGAAAAAGCTCTACCGCTCTACAAGCTGCTGAAACGGACCAACAATTTAGAATGGACCGATGAAGCAGCAGCTGTGTTAGAAGAAATCAAAGAAATACCGGCAACCAACCCCATACTCACGGCACCAGGCGCCGGTGAGCCCATGTTGTTATACATATTGGCCACCAACAAAGTCGTCAGTGCAGTGCTCGTCGTTGAACGAGATGAGGAGGGGCATAAATTCCGGACTCAGAAGCTAGTATACTATGTGTCAGAGGTGCTAACGCAGTGCAAGTCCAGATATCCGCATTATCAAAAAAAATGCTTATATAGTATTCATGGCATCGAGGAAACTCCGACACTACTTCCAGGTGTGCGCGGTGACGGTAGCATCAGAGGTCCCCTTGAACGATATAATCAACAAGAGGGACGCCACCGGCCGCATTGCCAAATGGGCCATTGAGCTCCTCCCCTTTGAAATAACCTACAAGCCATGTCATGCCATTAAATCACAGGTGCTGGCGGACTTTCTGGCTGAATGGACGGAGGCCGAACTCCTCAAGGAATATAGTGCATACTCCCATTGGACAATGTACTTTGACGGCACCAAATCCTTGGCTAGACTAGGGGCTGGAGTTATCCTCACATCCCCCACTGGCGACAATGTGCGATACGTGTTGCAAATCATGTATGCGGACTCCAACAATGCAGCCGAATACGAGGCCCTTCTTCATGGTCTCCGAATGGCTGCATCAATGGGCATATGCCGGCTAGAGGTACGGGGAGACTCCAACTTAGCCATCTCCCAAATCAATGGCAAATTCGACGCTAAAAATCCGAAGATGGCGGCATACAGAAACGTCGTCCTCAAGATATCAGCTCGGTTTCAGGGGCTGGAATTTCACCATGTCGCTCGCGATAAGAACCAAGCCGCCGACATATTGGCTCGTATAGGAGCCAAGCGCGACCATGTCCCAAAGAACACTTTTCTGGAACAGCTTTTAAGCCTTCTGCCGTGTGGCAGGATGATGACAATGGCGCCGGTCCGAATACATCGGACGTGGTTGTCCCCCCTGTTAACGAACCGGATGACCAAATAACGGGCGACTCCGTGATGAATGAAACACCTTCGGATCATGAGGTAATGGCAATAATTGCACCTTGGACAGAGCCCTTCCTCGTCTACCTTCTTCTAGGAACTCCCCGACGACTAGACAGAGGCACGATGCATAGTTTGGTGCTCCAAGGCCTACAAGATTCATGAGGGTGAGTTATACAAGAAAAGCACAACTGGAGTACTACAGCGGTGCGTATCCGAGGAAGAAGGGCGGGAGCTTCTCGCTGAAGTACATGCAGGCATGTGAGACCATCACGCCGTGGCAAGAGCCATAGTTAGCAAGGCCTTCCGAGCCGGTTTCTTCTGGCTCACAGCTCGGACGGACGCACAGTCACTTGTCAAGCACCGCGTGTGGTGTCAACTCTTCCCAAATCAAAGTCACATGCCTCCAACATCTCTTCGGACTATTCCAATCACTTGGCCTTTCGTGGGCTGGGGACTTTACATGGTCGGACCACTTAAAGGGGAGACCAAGAAAAACAAATACCTACTGGTCATGGTTGACAAATTCACCAAATGGATAGAGGCAAAGCCAGTTAAATCAGCCAAGTCCGGACTAGTTATATACTTCATATCCGGCGTAGTACACTGTTACGGTGTACCGCATAACATAATAACGGATAATATATCTAATTTTACAGCCCAAGAGGTCAAGGACTCATGCGCGAAAATGGGCATTAAGCTCAATTACGCATCAGTCTACCATCCGCAGACCAATGGACAAGTCGAATGTGCCAATGGTCTCATCATGAGCGGCATTAAGCCACGATTGGGTGAGGAGCTCGACTCCGTACTATGGGGCCTGCGTACCACCCCAAATAGATCAACGGGCTTCACACCATTCTTCATGGTCTATGGGGCTGAGGCAGTCCTCCCCTGCGACATTATTCACGACGCACCACGAGTGCGCATGTACGAGGAAAAGGAAGCCGAGTTGGATCGGCAGGACGACCTGGACACCTTGGAGGGAGAACATGACATAGCTCTGGCTCGCTCTGCGTTTTATCAGCAGCAAGCGCGACGCTACCAAAGTAGGGATGTCAGGGCACAAGCATACAACGTAGGTGAACTCATCCTACGGCTCCCGGAGAAGCAGAAGCATAAACTCAACCCCAAGTGGGAGGGCCCCTTCATCATCGATGAAGTACTCGCGGGAGGAGCCTATCGCCTTTGGAACTCATCAGATAATCGCCTTGAACCAAACCCATGGGACGTGGCTCGTCTATGGCGCTTCTACGCATAAACCGGTCGTGTCCAAATCCCCACACATTTTACATTTTTTTTTTGTTGTATTTTCACTTTTTTCTTTCCCTCCCACTTTGCTGTTTGATAGGATCGATTTTCTTCTTCCTATGTTTGGTTAAACCGATCCTGTACTAATGTTATCGACATACACCATAGAGTTTACATCTGAACACAGCACGTGGGGGCTCCTTCTAGTAGCCATCCTTTTCTATTGCAATTATTTGCCCGCACCTGTCATACGCGCGGGTCATCCGGACATGTACCTCAGATGGGTGAAGCCGAAAGCTTGCTATCTTATGTAGACAATTGATCGTCTATGACGGAAACACCTTATATGGCAACGGTCGTTCTCACTATTGTTCAAGTCTTTTCTGCCCAATGAACAATTCCGCATACTGAAAAGTATGCGGACTTCCATCTACGATCTTCGTAGAACCCCGATGGAAGGTCTCGATAGAGTTACTATTTTCTTCGGAAGATGTTTCTTATGCTTAGTCGTAATATAACATATCTTTCTATGTGCTTTCTGTCTGTTCGCACCACATGACCCGATTGCCTGGTTCCCCGAATATAGTTTGTTCTTTTAGAGGGACACATAAGGAGGAACACTCGCGAGCTATTTTCCCGGGAAGGAGAAGCCGATGGCCGGTGAAGACAAAGTTTAAAACACAGATTGTCAATACACACGTACATATAAATTACATGTGTAGCTATTGATCAAGATTATCGATCATAGTGTCGAGGGGGCAGTCTGCTTGCGAAAGACGGGCGACAGGCATCACCTGGTGATACACCAGGTGGAGTGGCACCTCTTTTCCATCCGATCCCACAGGACCAACCCGTGCCATATGCTCAGGGTTTAGTCCGGTGAAACGAATCTTGATCATTGCCCATGCCTCCCGCGCTCCCTCACGACAAGCCGAAGTCTTTCACAGCTCCAATCTGCTTCGAGCTCCCTAGAATCGATCAACGAGGGCGGCTTGCCCTTCAGGTGGCTGTTCGGCAGGCCATAGAGCCTTCACCATGCCTTTCATTGCCTTCCGCACGCGCCCGTGGAGAGAGTTCAACTCCTTCAACGGGCCCCTTGGTATGATTCGATCTCCTCTTCAGGATGCCCCGACACACTACTAGGGAAAACCTTAGACACAGAGGATTATTAGTAGCGCTGGTCAAAAGAGGGCGCTACTACTATCTAACAGTAGCGCGGGGAGACAAACATCGCTACTGCTATGTAAATAGCAGTAGCGCGTCCCACACAAAAAGCGCTACTACTATAACTGCCACACCGTTGCCAACAGGCTAGGTTTAGTAGTAGCGCCCTATTTTGACAAGCGCTACTGCTAAGAAAATAGTAGCAGCGCGTTTTCCTTAAAAGCGCTACCGCTAAGTTTGACTTGCCCCTTCGCGGTTATCCCTCCTTCCCCAATTCCCCATTCTTCTCGCGTCCCTCTCACTTTGCCGCCCCTGCTCTCTTGCCGCCACTACCTCTGTCGCCGTCACCGGGGCCACCACCGGAGCCGCGTGCCGTCGCTGCCACCAGAGCCACGTGCCCTCAACGCCCCCAAGAGCCACCCTCGTTCCCTCCTCGCCGCCCTGCCTCCCTCCATGGCCCTACCTCCCTCGCCGTCATGGGGCCGCCCTGCCTCCCCTAACGGTCCTGCCACCCTCGACGCCCTCCTCGCCACCATCTCCCCTGAGCACCTCCCCTGAGCACCCTCTCTATAAAACCCCACCCTCGTCTCTAGGTTAATTTACTTAGGTGAATTTAGTTATGAACCCTAGATAGGTTTAAGCAAAGTAGTAGTGGTACAGTAGGTGAATACTTTGCAAGAGGGCAGTAGGTTAATTTACTTAGGTTAATTTAGGTATGTACCCTAGGTTTAAGTATGAACCCTAGGTTTTGGTATGAACCCTAGGTAGCTAGGTTTTGGTATAAACCATAGGTAGCTATTTTGATATATATGAATTTAGCTACATATCAAATTAGGACAGAAATATTATTCTAGGGCAGTATATTTGGACATGTGGTTGCTCGCGTATATTTGGACATGTGTTGCGGTGTCGAAGATGGATGTTTGAAAATTGTTTGCAGGGAATGATTCCGAGTGGCCTATGTTTTGCTGGAATGTTGATTCATTTCCGTTCTGGCAAACTTTAGGCGCTCCATTTTTCCAGTTTGTAGCAAAGGTCATGCCGAAATTTTCCGTGAATTTCGGCATGACTTGTGCTACAAACTGGGACATATCGGGTGCCCAGGATTTGCCACAACGGGAATGAATCAACATTCCTGCAAAACATTGGCCTTTTTTTATGTCATTATTCATTTTATTAGGTCTAGGATTAATTGACTAGATTTAATCATAGGAAACATGGCTAGCAACAATGAAGGACATGGTTCTGGTGATTGCAACGTCTACACGACGGCAAACGCCTATTTGAACCTTCTCGATGAGCAACAGTTGTTGTAGGGCCCACCTGTCACATCCGAGACTGAGACCGACATCGAGACTGGCACCGAGACCGGCGTTGAGACTGACACCGGCGCCGTGACCGGCGCTGAGACTGACACCACCGCAGAGACCGGCACCGAGACTGGCGAAGCCGGTATAGAACTGAAACCAGAGAGGCAACAACGCCCAACCCGGCTCATCACTACTAGACTAGTGGTCATGGAGGTGGACGACGGCAATTTTGAGCCAAAAGAGCCCGCGGAAGCACGCACGTGCTACGACAATCAAATAGCCTGCATCCTATGGGCAACCGCCACCATCAACGATGCGAAACTAAGGAAGATACCAGATATGAAGCAATCCCTCCTAACGAAGCCGCACCAGGTGTTCTTGTTCCCGAGCCGGGATGGAAGCAAATATAAAAATCCAAATAAAGACCCGACAATGAAGAAGATAAACAGATGCGCTATGGGCAAGTTTAGCGGCGCATTGTCCGCCTGGAAAGTAAGGGTGAAAGCAAGGATCATCGACAAAAAGGAACCCTACTTCGAGATTGTAAAGGATAATCCGACAATTACGAAAGAGTAGTTTGAAATATTCAAGGTGGCTTGCATTGCCGAAGCTGCCAAAGAAAAGTCAGAGTACATGAAGGGGCTTCAAGAGAGGAACATGGGGTGCCACAACCTCGGAAGCCGTGGTTACACGGGGAAGAGATCCATATGGGCCAAGGAGGACACGTAACGCGAAAGTTTGGGCATCCCAGACCCCTTGGCGGAGTTCACCGCCCCGCAGGAGCGTGACTTCCTCAGGGCCCGGTACCATTGGGACCCAGTGAAGAAGGTTTTCGAGACGGATGAGGTTACGACGGAGTTCATGAGACTGCTGGTAATTTTTAATTTACTTCCTAATTTTAGCTTCTGATCAATTCGACTGCATGTTTAGTCATATTTGTAAACGATCCTTGTTCCTTTTGCAGAGAGACCAGCACAGGATCGCGGCCGAAAGTGACTCGTCGTCTGAGGCGTTGGCGAGGCCCATGTGAGACACCCCATTCAACCGGGCCTTGAACATATTGAAAGGACTCCCGATGGACACTCGGCCATCGTATGGGTGCGTGCACGGCGTCGGAGACATCGCCACGTGGAAGAAGTACTACCGTGAGACCACGGAGGAGAGAAAGGAAAGACGGAGGTTAAATGAAGAAAACATCGACAAGAAGGTTGCGATTGCGGTCGTAGTAGCGGTAGCTGCCGCAAAATAGGAGATTGCAGCTTCGTATGGTGTCTTGGTTCCGGATATCATCAGTTGGGGCAGGAAAAATCCAAATAAACAGGCAGCGTACTTTCCCCTTTCCAACTTCTTCGGGAGTTGCTCGACTAGCATTGCAGCAGAACCAGCTCCTACACCGGCTCTCGCGCCTGCTCCTGCACCAGCTCCTACACCAGCTCCTGCACCGGCTCCCGCACCTGCTCCTGCACCAGCTACTGCACTGGCTCCCGCACTGATCATAGCAGCCCATCCTCCGTCACGGACGTGCTCGGCGGTGCTTCATCTTTGGCTGAGCTCGATGACCTCACGGTACCTGTCACACCGGCCCTCTTCAATAAATGTGTAATCTCCCGTTTTCCGTTGCCTTTTGGATGTCGCACGTCGCAGACATGTCTTTGCAGGCCGACGTAACCCCATGCACCATATTGTACACCATCAGCGACCAAAAGATGGACGTGGGGAAGGTGACGATAGTGAAGCCGAAGGAACAATTGTTCCACAGCTGGCCGATCCCCCTTGACGTCTTCAAGGTTTTCGTGGCCAGTGTCAAACTAGGCCACGAGAATTTGGCTCCTCCATTACTAGGGGGGGACAACGACGAGACCCCGCGGCGGCTTGGCGATTGCAAGAGGTGGGTCCTATTGTGGCCAAAGAGTCTCCTTCGTCCAGAGGCGGCTGGGAGTACACCCACAACCATGCTGCCTCAGCAAGGTATGAACATCAACACCCCACCTACCCAATTAGCGTCGCCTCTCGTGCTAGGTGATAGCGAACGGGGTGAGGAAGAGGCTCCATTAGTCACTAATGATGACATCGCCGCCAAAGAAGCAATGCATGATAACCATGCCATCGATGAGGATGACGATGCCACTCTACAATATCTCAATACTGGCGCCTATGACGACGGAGGATTGATGGCTCAGCGTCATGAGTCGGTGCCTGAATTGCCGCCTCCGGAGGCTGAACGTATTATAGACGACCTTCCAGTAGCAAAGAAGCATATGAAGAGAGTGAGGAAAGGCAACAAAGATGCTTCTATGATCCAGCCGCCTCCGCAGCCTCGGGTTCAAGACCGTATACCTGTCATGGGTGCGGCGAAATACCATATCACCCGTGAACCAATCCTACCTAAGGCAGCGGTAGAGGCCATATATGGCGATCTCAAGAGACTTCTTGGCGATGTGCTGTGACGAGAGAAAAGTCTGATCGCCTTGCAAAATCCAGGATACTCGCTCTACGTGGTTAACGTGCCGCAGCAAAGGTTGCACGTCAACACATTCCCCGTGGAAAAGTTCTTCCTTCGATTCGATTACATCTTCGACATGTTTCACTTGAAAAAGCTGGATTTTACGTTTGTCCGCCTTTTTGCCTTGTACATGAACTACATCATCAGGATTGAGTAGATACCTTATATCTGTGTCGCTGACCCATACTTCATGCACGAGAGCTTCTTGGCAGTCTGCAAAAAGCACCGTGAATATGTGAGTAACTACATCGCCGATTTCATGGTCGGCAATAAGGACAAGGAGACAATTTTCGTGCCTTATCATCCCGTATAAGTCATCCGCGCGGATATCCTTCCTTCGATTTCAATCATTTCATTTGCATGCGTGGAGGCTAATTTGAGGTGTACTTATTTTGCGCAGTGACGGGCGCGCCGTCCTCACCATCCTTTACCCCCGAGTCTCCCACGCTCTTTACTTGGACTCGTTGAAGAACATGAAGAAAAAGGATTACACCCACATCAATTTTGTTCTCGACAGTGCTATCTTTATGTACAGCATATGGGGTGGAGAGATCACGCTTAGGAAGACAAGGAACCGTGCGCCCTGCTTCGGCCATAAGATTGACTTTTGCTGCATCCAGCAACCGAGTGGTACTATCAGTGATGGATTCTATGTCCTCCACCACATGCAGGAGTTCAGACGGGATCAGTAGAACCTTTGCATGTCACCTAGATCCGGTGATGCCCATATTCTGCAATGGGCAAAGAACCTAGGCGATATCCCGGATCATCGACTCCGAGCTGAGTTCTATCACATCCAATAAATCATCATGAAGGAGGTCCTCGAAAAATGGGGATGTTCTACGAAGAAGGGAAAATGTCGCAGGAGGACGTCCGAACATGCGTAGCCGCTCAGTGTCTCGACCTGAAGCCTTTCACTGCACTCGAAACTATCTCCCTGACTTGCATGGATGATACAACATGTTGGAGTGATTGACGATATATGACAATGTGTCCGTTTAGTACATACTTTATCTATGATGAAACTTTGAGTTATGCATGACAAAACTTTATTTGTGATGTAATTAAACCGTCCTCCTCAACCAGCGAACATCACTCTAGTTAGGGCATTTTTGGTACAATGAACTTTGTTATTTATGCTTATGATATGTTGCTTCTATTTTTGCCAAGTCTGTCTCTTTCTGTTGCTCAACTATATATGTTGCATATCATCAACTCATGTGACGATGCAGGTGCATAGATCATCGATGGCGAAGAAGTGCTACGCCAGGAGTATACGACAAGTGGCCGGAGTGTTAGACCCAGGTGTACGGTTTCCGGTTTCTGAGCGACAGCTAGTAGTTAGTTTAGGTTCACACTAGTGCGAGAGAGGGATACGAACCAACGCCTCAAGAAGTACTACATTATGTATGATGAGACATGTCATTTAACTTGTATAGCTATATCGTGATTATGATGTGACGACATGATTTGTGTTGGATGATATGATGAGACTATTATGTGTATGTTATGATAAGCATATTGCATGTTTATGATATGATTAGAATACTGGATGAAACCTATAGAGAAGCATCGCAAATACGTAGCCAAAAAAGATATGAGAAAATATAGTAGTAGCGCTCTTTAGCACTGGATAGGAAAACACTACTCCTAAAGGACTTAGCAGTAGCGTTGGTATGGAAAGTGCTACTACTAAGTAGGTATACCAGTAGCGCATGTCAAAACGCGCTGCTGCTAAACGTTAGCTGTACCGCCGTATCAGTAGCGCGGGTACCCACGCTACTGATACACCTAAAAACTGCGCTACTGCTAGGCTTTTCCCTAGTAGTGACAGGAGGCATGTACATAAGACAATGACATGCTTACTATTATTGATTACATCAGCTATATTTGTTGATGATAGAACGGTACTTAACGAACACGCCCCTTTGAAGTTTTCGGTTTTCTTCTTGAGCTTGGGCGAATTGAATCTTCAAACTCTTAATTTCCTCGGCCTGCTTTTGCACAACAAGGCAACTGGCTTAGTGCTGGGACTCGACATACATCTGAGATTCTCGTGCTTCTTCCAACTGCCTTTCCATGTGCCCTATTGATTCGGCTGCTACACGGAATCCATATGTCAGGCACGATGATATAAAAATATTAGCAGTAAATGCATACTCACCATGGGCCTCTCGCGTGAAACTCTTCACTTGTGCTAGTTTGGCCTTCACGGACTGTATTTCCGTGCGTCTCTCCTTGAGTTCCTTGGCCAATTACTTGGACTGTTGCTTTGAGGCTTGCGTTAACAATCAAACAGTGAGGAGACCCTTAATTCGTTTATTCTAAAACAAATTAAGGCTCGGGGGCTGCTAGGCTTACACAAGTATTCGGATTCTATAAAATCCGATCACTTACCTGTATGTTGGTCGCTATTAATTTCATAGCCTCGCCGGACCCATCTCGGGTGGCGCCAAGTTGCGCGTCAGCTGAGCGTAGGGCGCCGAACTCCTATTCGGAGAAAATTAGATGTTGCATGGCCTCCCATATTTGCCGATGATGCATGGCACTCTCCACCTCCGATTTGGTGACGGATACACCATCATTAGATTCGGCAGGCGCCGGATTAACCCTGCGGGCTTCTGTATCAAAAGCCGCATGGGTGGCGGCTCGGGAGCTTTAGGCGTCTTCGGACACCCGGGTAACCCCCTCAGTAGGAGAGGGTTGGGCATTTTGCCTAAATATTTCCAAGGACAAACTGTCGTAAGACTCTATTAACCTCAACTATAGGTGGATGACCGAATAATGTACCTTCGTGATGAGCGGGCAGGTGGGTTCTCCCCTATAGCCGGTTCCTTCGTAGGATCTTTGTTGGCCTCCGACTCGGCCGCAGCTTTGGCTGCCGGTGTATGACACACGGATCGACGTCGCTTCAGGGTTGGGACCGGTGCGTCTGGGGCGTTCTTGGCGGACGACCTCTTGTGGGAGGAGTTTTTCTACTTACCCACTGTAGGAAGGGAGAATGACCCAGGGTTATCAACTATGATGGCCACCGGGGATTGGATGATGCTCTCCTAAATAGACTCCATCCTTGAAATCAAGTAGAAGATCTGGGTCTTCGTTGAAACTTGGATCGTTATCACGAGCATGGTTCTCGGGCTGAGGAGCCGAACAATTGACTGTCTCGATGAAGCTCCTCCATTCCTATTCATGTTAGACTTTGGTCAAGTAGAATGTAGAATGAAAACCCCGAACTATATTCATATTTGAAAAAAGATTACTCGTTCGATGGGATTGTGGGCCGAATACCCTTCATTGGTTGCCCGCATGACAAAGTCTTCTTGCTCTCCTTTGTATAGATCAACAAGAGCGGAGGCCAACGCTGTTGGATTGGCGGGCCCTTGTTTTCAGGAGCGATGGCATCGCTCGTCCCGTTGTATTGCCATAAGGGGTGTACCCTCTGTTAGAGGGGCTGCACACCCCGGGAGATGGCGCCGGCCATGACATCGATCATGGTTAGCCTATGGTTGGCGAGTATCTGCACCTGTGTGCCAAGGCGCTGTACTTCGGTGCTTTCCTCCTGGGATGAGCTCCTGGGTCGCCAGTTGTACCTCTTCTTTGGGAGGATGTCGGTGTATTCGGGAAGACCGATCCGAGTTGGCTCGAACAGGGAGACATCTTCGATGTAAAACCATTCCGAAGTCCACACTTCGGATTTCTTCGGCGTGCCCACCGGATACCCAGTCCCCGCTATGCGACACACTTTGGCTCCGCTGACCTCCAAAATAACCTTGTCCCGAGTTCGGGGGACGAGGCAGAAGTATTTCCTCCATAGATCAAAATGTGCTTTGCACCCCAAGAATATCTCACAGAGGGCGACGAAGCCTGAGATGTGTAGAATTGACTCTGGGGTAAGATGGTGGAGTTGGATCCCGTAGAATTCCAATAGCCCCCTCAGGAATGGGTGGATTGGGAATCCAAGGCCCTAGAGGAGGAAGGGAACAAAGCATACACATTCCCCCTTGTTGGGATTAGGGAAACGCTCGTCGAAAACCTCGTCGTCGTAAGTTAGCAGTCTTGCATGGGTCGCCGCTAGATCTAATGATGGAAGATATCCTTGGGTCTCCAGATTACGAAGCCGTATGAGTGTGACGGAACAGCTGGTCCAGTCCCCTGGGCGCTGGCCATAGGTACGTGCGGAGGAGCTCGAAACGTTAGCCATGTTTGGTGTGGAGTTTCCGCTTGGAGCTTATTTCGATAAGAGGGAAGGAGAAGATGTGGTCTGATCCACGATTTTGTTTGGTTAAATGGGTTGGTTCCTCCGTTGTAGGAGGGTAACATTGTAAAAATCGCTAACCACTCACCTCCCCACGATGCGCAAAAGTCAAGGAGCTCGTGCAGTTATTATAATCAACCTGCGCCCGCGACGCTTGGGATCTTATCGAAGACTGGTCGGTTGCCGAACGAAGAAGGATGAGGGAGTCGCCATGCAAGCCGAAGACGACGACAGGAAGAGATCGACCGAATATATGTCGGTGTTGAAGGCCAGTCCGAGGGCTACTGAGGGAGTCCCGGTTTAAGGGGTCCTCGGATAGCCGACCCATTATTCATGGGCCGGACTGTATGGGCCGCAATGCAGGCATCGAAGGATCGAGGACCACCTGCGCCAGGATGGAAGCTTCATGGAGTCCAGGCGTGTTCTCCAAGTTATTAGCTGTAGTTAGGCAAGTTATCTCTTTGGCATGTAACCGACCATGTGTAAGCCAAGGTCACCCCCGACATCTATATAAGCCGGAGGGTTTTAGGGCGTAGAGGCAGAACAGCTCATCTAGGGTTAGACATACGATCTCAAGGTAGATCAACTCTGTAACCCCTTACACCATCAATATAATCAAGCAGGATGTAGGGTATTACCTCCATTGGAGGGCCCGAACCTGGGTAAACTCGTGTCCCCTTCGTCTCCTAGTACTGTTGATCCTAGTCTCACAGTTCGGAACCCCCTACCCGAGATCCGCAATTTTTGACACCGACACCTAGCAATTCTTCTGGAAAAACATCTAGAAAGTCACTGACTATCGGGATGTTTTCAAGGTCTGGAAGAGGATTGGCGTTGAGGGAATAAATCATGCCCTCTGGAATGCGGGTTTGAACATTGACTATCTGGCCAGAAGGATGGGTAAGTTGAACATACCTAGTGAAACAATCAATTTTGGCATGATGAACTGTCATCCAGTCCATCCCCAAAATGATATTGATGTTCGAAGACTTGAGAGCTATCAGAGAAGCAAGGAGTACTAAACCATCAACAAGGATTTGATTTCCATGGCTCACTCTAGCAATTTGCCATCTAGAACCTGCAGTCTGAACTTCCAAAGGAGTTGGCGTAATATCAAAAGACATATCATGCGACATGGCATACCTTTAATAAATGGAAGAGTGAGATGCCCAGAGTCAAATAGAACTGAAGCTGGATGAGAATTGACAAGAAGGGTCGTAAGCACGACATTAGCATCATCTTCAACTTATTTTGTAGTTACATGGTGCACACATCCATGAGTATATACCATTGACCTGGCATTAAGCTCCTTGATTTGGGGCTTGCCACGACCGGCAACATTGCTTGAAGAGGTTGGAACATTAGCTCTCAAAGGGCAATTCTTTGAATAGTGTCTAGGCTGACTGCACTTGAAGCATGCCCCATGAATGGGACGTGTATCTGAGTTGAGCATCCGGTTGATGAGGTTTTTCTGGGGAACACATGGCATCGGCAGCCGAGGCGCCACATAGGATGGCCTCGGTGCAAATCCCGAAGGAAGAGCGGTGTTTAGAATCCATATTCTATGCCTCTGAGATATAGAGACCGAGGATGACCCAAAATCACAGTTGCACTCGCGAGGTTCCTCATAGGTCATCCTACCAGTTTCTGCTTGGATGGCTTGTTCACAACAACCTGGAAGGTAGAGAACTCATGCAAATTGAGGTCACGATGTAGCTGTGGGTCGAGACTTTTCCTGAACCTTGCTTGCTTCTTGGCATCTGTGGATACTTCTTCGGGTGCATAACGCGCAAGGTGTTCAAATTCATGACTATATGCATCCACATCCATCTTGCCTTGGGTCAGGTTGCAAAATTCTTCTTGCTTAGGATCTATCAGGGCACGTGGAATATGATGCTCATGAAAGGCCTCATAGAATTCCTTCCATAAAGTAATTTGGCCGGCAGGTTGCATGGCCTCGATCGAACTTCTCACACCACAGGATGGCGGAACCTTCAAGGTGATATGTGGCATAGGTAACCCTGTCTCCTTCAGCCACGTTTTCATAATGCAACTTGTTGCTGAAGCTACGGAGACAATCATCTGCATCTAGTGGCTCAATGGAATGGTGGAAGGTGGGAGGATGCAATTTGATGAAGTCTTTGATGGATACTAGCTCACTGCGCTAATAGTATGTATTCTGCTCGATGTGATCCAACAAACGGTCGGTAGCACGCTTGTTCCTCTCAATTTCTAGCATAACCTTTGCCAACGAGGGTTGGTCAGGAGGATTTTCTTCATCCCTACCACCTCCATGGTTCTGACTATGCCCAACATATCTCCGGTTAACTGGCGACATCCTGAAGGAAAAAACTAGGTCTCAGAATCAAGGAAGATTAATAAAACACAATGAATCCTAGGAAAACTCGGACAACATAACACATGTACGAGCATGAAATATGAGGCAACTTGCACAATATTTGGCAGCATAACCACTCAACATCATGGTTCAAGGCACAGAGAGAACATAGGCATCACTTCTCACGTCTCTGATGGGACATGACTTGACACAAACAACCATTCTATAAGTCTATGGTCTAGTAGCTCGTCATGCTAGCAGATAGGTAAGAAGCCTAGTCCTTAATCCCCGTAGAAAGGTAGAGAGTGACCCAAAATAGAGTAACTTGAGGAAAGGAGTAAAAAGAGCCTTAAGTTCCATTCCACAATCAAGTCCCTTATATAACTAAAGAATTACTAGACTCAACATCGACCAATTTTGCTTCGTAAACCTAGAGACAGTTCGACTCTGATACCAACGATGTCAGGACCCCGATCCTAAGCCATACGAATCTAGTACGTAACACATCATATCACATTGTGGCCTCACGCACAATAATCCCCATGGATGCCACGTTACCTTGGCCGGGACTGTTTGCGCCTTTTGGATAAGGTATATGAATATGTTGCTAGCAATCATATGTCAAAGAACCCTGGTCGACATGACTAGTTATAGACCCAAGTGGCACAATTGCACAGCGACAGTCATACGTAACCCAACAATGCAGGTGTCAGTCATCAGCGTGTGTAGACAAGTCATACAAAGCTAAAAGGACTCCATTATGTTGTGGGACATTAATGTCATCACTGCACGTAGACGAGTCATAGAAGGCTACAGGGACTACATTACATGGCGAGACATTTCCCCGAAGGGACATACACAATAGCAAAGAACGATGCACTCCGGTCAATCAATGTGTCCGGAGAAGTAGCAAGCTAGCAAGGCTCGGTGGAAGCACAAAGAGACATTTCCCCGTAAAGAAGGCTACCATAGGCACACAACTAGGTGTAAAATCCCACACATACCTATGCATTTCAAACATACACACAATATGCACGATATGTGTAGATACAACATGGCATCACAATAAACACTACTAGGAAAAGGGCTATAAATAATATGGACATTAATGGCGCACCACACATGTGGTGCGCCACTACTATATAGCAGTGGCGCACCATGTGTTGGTGCGCCATTAGTGTGATGGACACTAATGGCGCACCACACCCACGGTGCGCCACTACTAACAAACTTTTTTTTCCAAAACTAGTAATGGCGCACCAGGGCACAGTGCGCCATTACTAGTTATAACTAGTAATGGCGCACCACTCACCCGGTGCACCACTACTAACAAAATTTGTTTACTTTTTTTAATAACTAGTAATGGCGCACCAGTGTATAGTGCGCCATTACTAGTTCAAACTAGTAATGGCGCACCACACACACGGTGCGCCACTACTAACATTTTTTAATTTTTATTTTTGCAAAACTAGTAATGGCGCACCACCTAACTTGCGCCATTAGTAACCAGGGTTACTAATGGCGTATTTGTAGGTGGTGCACCATTAGTAACCTGGGACCAGCTAGATATTTTGGACAGCCACCTACCACACTCACTTTTCCCACTTCATTCTCTCCACCTCCTCCTCCAAGCTTGTCTCGGCTGCCTTCTCCTCCTCACCTCATTTGCACCATAGATTCATCCAAATTAAGTGGTTAAATTACCTTTTTTGATAGGTAAGTAAGGGGAAAGCTTTCTTTATGCTGTAGATCTACTTTTTTCTCCCTCCAACAACGTGCACATGCACTTTTTATGGCCTAGCGAGATCTATGTATGTTTGTGGTGTTGCATATATGTTTGTGTTTGCAGGTACCGGTATTTGAAATGCGATAGTTGCCAATATTTTGCCGGAATGTTGATTCATTTCAGTTTCGGCGAGAATTTGGCACTATGCATTCTTTTTGGTCCAATTTTTAGGCAAAGTCATGCCAAATTTTTTCTTGGTTCTAAAATATCGTTTTGCTCTCCCCCGCAGGCGACCATGGTCCGCACAATGACCGAAGGCATCGTGAATATGTTTTTGAGCTCCGCGAAGGCCGAGATGCTTCAAAAGAATGAGACGGAGATAAGATGTTCGTGTCGAAGATGCAAGCTGAGGAGCCTTATTGACCCGGATTCCGTACAGGTGCGGGACCACCTACTCTTGCGTGGTTTCATGGATGGCTATCGGTGGCAAGGTGATGAAGATGATTATGAAGTTGTCCATGGGGCTCGGGCAAGAAATGAGGAAGGGCATGAGCAAGACAACCTCGGCGAGGGCGGGCGAGAAGACGAAGAATCTCTAGGACATGATCACGAAGTAGATGCAATAGACAGTCATCATGTAGAAGATGTCGGACATGATGATGAGGAAGATGCCAGAGCAGACGAAGGGCATGATCATGAAGATGAAGATGCCGGAGCATACGATGATGGACCATCGATGGGCTGGGTGCAGGACCCTCATATTCAAGAGCTGCCGCCCGAGAGAAAGCCGAGCTGGATCAACTGGAGATAGACACGGTTACTCCATTGTATGAAGGATGCAGGGCCGAGGATACCCGCCAGAAAGTAACGCTCATGGCTCTAGAGATGAAGGTAAAACAAAAAATAACCGACGCATGCTTCGACGAGAACATGTCATTCTGGCACGAACGTCTTCCCAAGGGGAACAAGTGCCCGATCAGTTTCGAGGAGGCGAAGAAAACCGTGTGTCCTCTGGATTTACCGCACGTGAAATACCATGTGTGCATGAACAATTGCATCATTTATCAGGACGAGCACGCGGAGTCTACCATATGTCCGGTGTGCGGCGTCACTCGATACAAGAAGAGGAAGAAAGCTCCTCGAAAAGTGGTGTGGTACTTTCCGTCACTCCTCGTCTGCAACGGTATTTCGTGGACCCTAAGGTAGCAAAGCTCCTGCGTTTCCACGCAGATAGGGAGGAGAAGAAGCGAGAAGATGACGCAAATGATCCGGAGATAAATAAAAAAAGACAAGATGCTGAGTCACCCTAAGGATGCGAGCCAGTGGCAAGCGTTGAACTTCGAACACCCAGAATTTGGGAACGATCCAAGGAACATCGTGCTGGGCGCGAGCACCGATGGAGTCAATCCGTTTGGCAGCCAAAGAAGCACACATAGCACCTGGCCTGTGTTTGTGTGGATGTACAACCTTCCCCCCAGGTTGTGCATGAAGAGGAAGTACATTCACATGAGTATGCTAATTGAAGGGCCAAAACAACCAGGGAACGACATCAATCTGTATCTGGGGCTGCTGAAAGAGGATCTAGAAACGCTGTGGAAAACGCCAGCCAATACGTGGGACGCCGCAGAGAAAGAATATTTCCCTATGAGAGCCGCACTGCTCACGATGGTGCACGACTATCTCGGTTACGGATATGTCGTGGGGCAGGTGGTCCGCGGATTTTCTGGATGCGTCAGGAGGAGATCGATCAGTTTTTCACCAGCCTCGTAGGAGTAAAACTTCCTTACGGTTACGCGGGGAATATAAGCAGATACCTAGACTCAGCGAAGTAGAAGTTCAGCGGGATGAAGTCTCACGACTGTCACGTGCTGATGACGCAGATACTTCCAGTTGCAATGCGTGGGATCATGGACGCGCACGTCCATGAAACGCTATTTGGCCTATGCAACTTTTTTGACGTCATCTCTCGGAAGTCGGTTGGCGTGAGGCAACTCAGAAGGCTACAAGAAGAGATCATGGTGATACTATGCGAGCTTGAGATGTACTTCCCGCCCGCATTCTTCGACGTTATGGTGCATCGTCTGGTCCATATCGTGGAGGATATCATCCAACTCGGGCCGACGTTCCTGCACAGCATGATGTCGGTCGAATGGATGAATGGTGTCATCAAAGGATATGTTCGCAACATGTCACGTCCAGAGGGAAGCATAGCCAGGGGCTTTCTGACCGAAGAGTGCATCTCCTACTGCATGAATTATCTAGGCATCGAGAACCCCGTTGGTCTGCCCGTCAATAGGCACTTCGGTAGGCTCGCTGGATGGGGTCACTGTGAGGGTCGCCGGAAAATGCATGTCGACTTCGAGGGTCGACTCGCCGACTTTGAAAGAGCAAACCTAGTCGCGCTACAACACATAGACGTGGTCGATCCTTGGGTGGTAGAGCACAAAACCTTTATTGAGAAGACGTACAATGACCGAGGCCAACAAAAGACAGACGGAGATATAATCAAAGAGCACAACTCATGTTTCACACGTTGGTTCAAGAAGAAGCTTCTGTCGTACCCTTTACATGAGGATTCTTCCGCGGAAGAACAACTCATATTCGCCTTGTCACAGGGCGACGAGCACAACCTGATGACGTATGAGGCGTACGATATCAACGGCTACACATTCTACACCGAGGGAAAGGACATGAAGAGCGATGGTTATCAGAACTCCGGGGTAACCATGGAATCCTACATCGGTAATGACAAGGACAGATACTACGGAAGGATCGAGGAGATCTGGGAGCTGAGCTACGCTGGAGAGAACGTCCCGATGTTCCGTGTCAGATGGGCCAAGAGCGTCCTAAAAGCAGACCGGTATTTCACCACCATGGTTATACCCGAAGCCAAATCCAAGACCGCGGGCGCAAATGCCACCGCGAAAAATGAGCCATGGGTACTGGGTTCCCAAGTGGACCAATGCTTCTTCATTATCGACCCATCAAAGCCCAGTCGTGTTGTCGTGAGGAGAGGCAAAAGGAAGATCATCGGAATGGATGGAGTCGCCAATGAGCAAGACTTCTACAAGTACGGCGGCCCGAAGATGGAACATGACGACGACGATGAAGTACCAGCATACACCACAAGAAGAAGCAGGACCACCCTACCTAAAGGACGTCTGTTCAAAAGAAGAACTCCATTTGCGAAAAATATGGGCAAGAAGATTGTGAACAGATAGCTAGCTAAGATCGATTGTATTTAAATTGTATCCTTCATTTCTCGATTGTATTCATAAATGTTTTACCAATTCACAAATGAATGCAACTAAAAATCCAAAAAAATATATTGAAGGTAGCACCCCTAGGAGGTGCGCCGGCCATTGGTATAATAATTTTTATGATTTTTTTTTCAAATATTTTCAAATAACAAATTTGATGATATTTTCGAATAAAAAATTTGATGATATTTTTTCATATTCATAAATTTTTTCATATTCATAATTTTTTTCAAATAACAAATAAAAAATTATTAGACGCAACTAAAAAAAAGTTACTTATGGCGCACCCCTCAGTGGTGCGCCATTGCTATGGATATACTTATGGCGCACCCCTGGGAGGTGCGCCATTGCTATCTGTATGTAGGGTAGGGGAGGCAACAGTGAAACTACCTCTGCTTTCTTCCTGGCTTGGGTTGCCGCGCCGTCGCACGCCCTCCCTCGCACGTCTTCCCTCTCCCTCTCGCCGTCGCACGCCGTTGCCGCGCCCCACGACTTCCGCCCCCTCCACCCACCTCCCCCGCTCTACATATATGCGTGCCCACGCGCCGGGCACCGGCCACAACCTCGTACCGCACCGCGCCGCTCCTCCCTGCCCACCGCAGCTGCTACCCGCCACACCTGCTTTCTTTCTTGGTTGGTGGGATTGAAGCGGGGCTCCGACGCCGCCCGACCCGATCCAGGAGGGCACCGCCGGCGATCCAGGAGCCCAGCGATCGCGCTGGAGGCGAGGGGGATCGGCTACCTCCCCAGCAATCCAGCTTACACCACCGCCTCTGATTCCAGGCAGGTGCGTGAGTGAGCTCCTTTACCCAACCCTTTTCGGACTGCACGGTTAACTATTGCTCCCAGGCTTCTAGTAGCATCACTGCTACTCCTTCATTGTCAGGCCTCAGTGATGCTGCTATGAGTAGGATCCAAGGTTATGGGCCATGGCCACAAGAAATAGTATTCATGAAAGTTCAATTCACTAGTAAGTGAAAAAGATATGTTGGAATACTCAGGAGTATATAGGGTAGAGAACACAGTTTCCAGAGACGCTCTTTTGTGAAAGTAGACTTACTTTTGCCATCTTAGCCCCATTGACCGAAACGGATCCAATGAAGTCGAATAGTGGGTCTTGGCATTCGCTAAGGTTGCAAGGAAGTGTTGGCTACTAATTCATTTGTAGATTTATATTTGGATGGGGAGCTGTACTGGAAAGTGAAAGGAATGACATATTGTTATCAAACTTGAACTGCCAGAAAATAGTGTAAATAGGTATTTGCTGCAGTAAATTCAGCATAAAGTTGCTACAAATAGCAAGAGAGTCAGTATTACACACAACAAAATTTACTTCAATAAAATATGGATAACCCCTTTAGTAGATCATTGTTGAGAACGCACCAGAAATTAAGGAAAAATACACTATTATCATCTTCCCAAAAAATCAAGTTACAATATCTATATAAAGAATCCCAAAACCTATATTTGGGAAACTAATGCGGGAAATTATTAACAAAGTGTGGCTTTCTTCATGTGTTTTCGGTCTTTTGTCATGCTGTGTCAATCCATGTGCCTAATATAACATAAAAATAATGGTAATAAGAGCGTTAACCAATATGGTTATTTTGTAACTGATTATCCAATGTGTTTAAGGGAATGAGCATGCCTGTATTTATCAACACCAACTGGATACACAAAATGTTGGCCTCAATTACTTCGGGGGCTTTGCATAAAAAAGGATAAATGTGTGTTACTTTAGCAAGTAATAGGATTGCAATGTGTGCACTGAGAATCCCGAATTAATCTACAGAAAAATGAATGCAGTTTTAAACCTAAAAACTGAAGCCAAAGACCAGTCTCTTTAGTTCAAAAGAAAATACTAGTCTTAACTTGTAAAATGTGCAAATTAGATTAACTTCGGTAGTTTTAAATTTTAATACATATTAAGAGAAAGGGCCACTTTTCATGTTTTCCACTTATATTTTCCTCAGTTTGATGCAGAAGAGCTACAGATTGTTATGAGACTTTTCAAACTTCTAAATTTTATTGCTTGCCATAGCAAAAATGGTCATGTAACACCAGACTGCATGCAAGGACAATCCATTTCACAGAGTTGGTCGTTTGTGACCCTGTTAGGATGATATTTAAATGAAATATGCTCTGAATACACAAGTTCTAAAAAGTGTGATCCATATGAACAGTTGCATACGTTTTTTATAATAGTCTAAAAAATAATACCCCAAGATATATAACTGGTATAAGCAATAAAACAAGACAAGATATTCTCAGGTAAGTGAGCCAAAGAGCTACCTCCAAGTACGTCACTAGAGCCTCGTGAAAGTTGCAAGGACACATGCTAGAAAAGACTCTGGTAATCATCCATGTGATAAGCTTTTAGCTGTGCATATGACATGCTCCTAGCCATATTTAATGTTGTGAATGCTGATGTCACTAGATCAAGTATCGATTCAGAAGGCTTGACAAATGGCCCTTCAAATGAGGTTGCAGCTACAAGGAACAAAACTGCTGAGTCGGCACCATCAAGTTTCAGCATCTTATCATTTAATACTTGCACCTGGCCATTGGCACCACTCGTCAGCAGGTAGAGAATAGCACAAAATTTCATTCCGGGAGGATGATTAGATGCATTGTCATCTCCTGCGGGCTTTTCTCCTAGGCAGCTACCCTCCATGACTATTTCATTTGCATCTGTTACACGAATCCGGTGATCTAGTGGTGTAGCTAAAGATACTATAAAGGAGACAGCTCTTGATTTGTTTGGAGAGATTTTAGTCGCAATTACTTGATGTGGATTTGAGGAGAAGTGCTCCCTTGAGTACACTACTTTCCTAACACTGTATGTGACATTGACTGTTGCAGATTCCAAATCAAGGTACCCCGAGAGGCCCTTGAGTTTGCCCGGAATGTCGATTAACTTCCGTTCCGGCAAATTCGGGTACTCCATATGCCCTATTTTCAGCAAAGGTCATGCTGAAATTTTCTGTGAATTTTAGCATGACTTTGCTAAAAATAGGACATATGGGGTACTTGCGACTAATGCATGGGCCGGGGTTTGAATTCCCCTAGTCGTTTTCTCCCTACTCTGCTCTGCCCACATGCACCTAAACTTGTAAAGGCTGTCATACTACACCCTTGAATTGTCACACAGTTCCATCAATGAAATAAAAACACTGCAATTAATTGGAAAAATGTTATTTACATACTTGGGCATGCAGGACCACCATTGTTTCACCACTAGCAATGTTTCTGTTGTCACTGCTTGTGTCATCAGTTTCTGAGCTTTCGATTGGATAGATTGTCTCAACAATGTTTGAGAACCAAACCTTCCTCCTCTTCTTATTCCTTCCTCGTTTTGCCCTCTTGTTGCTCTTCCGGCTCTTAGACCATTTAACAATGCTTTGCCCTCCAAAACCAGCAATTGAAGTAATGCGACTCCGCCCTACGAACCACACATTTCTGTCACTTGTTATGCAAATCATATTCTCATACTTTTTGAAAATATTTGCTTTGCCACTTAGCTCCAATGGGTGATTCTGTGGTTCGATCATCTTGACCACCTACGTCCGCAACACAACCACAAAATCAGTACACACATTGCCACCTGAACAGCTTCTTATTATCAACAAATATTGTATACATATATACCTGGACCGTGCCCTCCTTCCGGCCTTGAATCTTGAGCAGCATTATCTTACGATGCCTCGGTGTCGACAAACCCTAAATGATGAGACCATGATAATTCCTCACAAACCAACCCTTAAATAACACTGAGCCATTATGCCGTCACCCTTGAAGCCTTGCGGGCATTTGCAGCCCTTAGCTTGTTCATTCTGTAGATTTCCAAAATTCAGTTTTGTAGGCCCTTGACAATAACCAACTTTTTGACCAAACTTTTTTCCTATTTAGAGCGAAACATGGCCCACAACGATGAGGCCGGCGGTTCGGGCAAGGCATTTTGGGAGCTGTCCCAGGAGATGGAGGAAGAACCTCACCGCTATGAGGACGCCATGGAACACACCGATCCCGACTACACAACCCCTAGTGGCGTCGGGGATGACACCACTGATGGTGTCGCCGAGGATGCCACCACTGATGATGGGGGACAGATATGCGGGACTTGAACTTAGGGGTCCACCAACTCGGTCCCGGCGGTTACAGAGTGGTGGAACCTATATGGGACAAGGAGGATGCGGAGCGTGCCGAGCAAGGCCTACCGCCCCGCTTCGAGAAATACCGTGACAAGCAGACCAGGAACTATGTTAGGGCCCGGTACAAGGTGGACCCGGTAACAAAGGAGCTGACCACAGATGCGAAGACCAAGGCACTTGAGCGTGTTCTCTTAAGAAATACACCCCCGCGTAATTAGCTCCATGTGGTTGCATTCTAATTAATGAAGCCAAATTTCTAAATGGTTCACATTCCTTCCACAGGAGACTGAAAGCAGTAGCGCGGGGTCGTCTCAGAGCTCCCCTTGGGACAACACTTTAAATAGGGCATTGAACATAATGAAAAACAAGGATAAGTTCAGTAAGCCGTCGTCAGCTGGTCGTGTCGCCAGCAAAGGCTTGTCCACAAAATGGTCATCATACTATAACGCTGGTGTGCAAAAGGAGAGAAAGACTAGCTCGGAAAGCCAGTCGCACGAGGTTCAAGAACTCAAGGCACAAGTGGCACGGATTCCGGAGATGGTCCAAGAGCAACTGCAACAACAACTAGGAACGACGCTCACAGCCATTATGCCTACCTTGATTCAGGGGCTGCAGACGTGGATTGCGGGCGGCCAACAGGGGCCGCCCCCGGTTCCCAGCTTCACGGTCAGCAACTCGCGCAACGCGCAGGCAGCGCCATTGGTGTCTCCGACGGAGGCGGTGTTGGTGTCTCCAGCGCCGGCATGGGCATTGGAGCTTAATGCACCCGGGTGTACGCCGGCCGGCACCTCGGCAGCAAGCGGCCCCTCCGTCGGTTGCACGCCCGCCATTGGCGGTGCCTCGACATTAGCCGAGCTCGACGCCATCACGGTAACTAAGCCTCTTGGCCAATGACTTCATCTCCTTGCCTTTGACTGGGCATCCCTGACACCCTACATGTTTTCGCAGGGCGCCGCCGACGTTCCATGCACTCTCCGGCACTTTGTGGGCGGCGAGTTGATGGATGTCGCCAAGGGCAGAATCGTTCAACCGGGAAACCCCGTGTTCCACGGTAATCCGATGCCACCCACCGTGTATAGGGTTGAACTGGTTCGGGTGCTGCCAGGCTACGATGACTTGTTACCTCCGATTCGACCCGCTGGGGCTGACGAAGATGATGTGATGACCCTCAGCGGCTGCGTAAGCTGGCCCCTGCTTTGGCCGAAGAGCCACATTCGTTTGGGGTGGGGGACACCACCCCAAAGACAACACCGCCAGTCGTGCCGGCGCCAAGCCATGGCAAGACCGCCGTAATGCTACCGGACATGCTGGACATGCATATGGCATAGGATCCGGACATGCATATGGCACAGGATCCCAACGACGAAGACGACGACGACGGTACATTTACCAACGTCAATAAGTACTTTGCCGAACATGGGTACGGTGACGAATTCTTCGGGCCTCCTTCTCAAGAACCCAACCCTACAAAAGACGACCGCGATCTAGCGGGTACCGCGGAGAAACCCAATTGCAACAGGCGTCATCTGGCGTTCAGTTCTCAGGAGACGCCTCCAGCTGCCGCCTTCACCGAGCCTCGGATAGCCGAGGTGCGAAATATTATCAGCCCCAACACACTCAATAAGGCGGTCTGTGAGCAGAACTCGATCCCATTACAGTAGAAGAAGAAGGGACAGAAAAGAAAGAATAACAAGGGCCGTGCGAGCCAGCCGGCACCGAGTATGATCCGTGCTCAGGACGGGCCACCTTCACCTAAGGATATCTCGAGGAGGGTGCATGTGACGGGTAGGCCGATGGTACCGACTAATCTGCTCAATGCTGCAACCGGTGCTATGCGGAGTCTGCATGAAAGTTTTCTTTCTTTGGAGAAGCGGCGTCTCTCCGAGAATGATGTGGCGTACCCGGTTTTCATTGCCAAGGTGCCAGAGGGCAAGGGCTTTGTGGATAGCACCATCGAGGGTACGATCATCCTGCGGTTTGATGACATCTTCGCTATGTTTAACCTTCATCCGCTGCACTACACCTTCGTTCGGCTATTTTCGCTGAGTATGGAGATGCGGATACTTAGAGACAAGACCCCGGACATCGTGATAGTCGACCCCTTCTACATGCGTGCCAAGATCTTGGGCAGCGCTGGGGACCGGCAAGTCATGATTTCACACCTCGAAGGCGTCATTCTGGCAAACCTAGATAAGGATAACTTCCCCGTGCCTTACTTTCCCGAGTAAGTCATCCCCTCACCGCCCCATAACATATGATTTCTTAGATTTCGATCGTTCTTTTTTTTCTAACATTCCATGTTTTGTGCAATGACACACATTGCACACTCATCTTCTTAAGCCCGAAATATTCCATGGCGACGTATTTCGACTCGGACCGTCAGTCGAAGAAAGACTACACAAATATCAAGAAAGTTCTTGATGATGTTCTCCTCGGCTACGCCAGATCTGGAGGCACCTTCAGCAGGACAATTCGTAGGTACGGCAAGCACGTGTTCACCCACAATACGACGTTCCCCTGCGTCAAGCAGCCGCCTGGCAGTCAGAAGGATGCCTACTACGCCCTCCATCACATGCGGGCGATCGTACGGGACCAACATCACCTTCTGCTACCAAATAATCTCAAAGATTGGGCCACACGCTTGTCGGCAATCCAGGACGCGGACATCAGACAAAAATTCTATCGCATCCAGTCGGACTTTGCGGAAATCATCCATCAAGATGTCCTTCGTACCTCGGGGCAGTTCTACCTCAGATATCAACCGTCCAACAGTGAGATAGAAACAACGCTACAAATGCAGGCTGACAACACCCGTGATTTCATGACCATCACGAAAGACGGCGGCTTCATCCACGCTCCGGTCCCTGAGTCGAGTCGAAAGTAGTGATG
This sequence comes from Hordeum marinum, assembly GCA_022496015.1. Classification (NCBI taxonomy): domain Eukaryota; kingdom Viridiplantae; phylum Streptophyta; class Magnoliopsida; order Poales; family Poaceae; genus Hordeum; species Hordeum marinum. The sequence continues at coordinate 524,848,566 of CM039674.1, read as the reverse complement.
CTATGTAGTTCTGAAATGTCGATTGGCTCATGTTGTAATATTAAACTTTAATGAACTTATATGTCTCTTTGGTTTGGACAGTTGTTCAACTTATATGTAATCGATGCTATTTATTAGTAGGACCATGATTCGTGCTATTAATGTGTTGCTTTTCTCTTCCGATCCTTTTGTTGCATACTTATATATTGCTTATGTATTGTCTGTGAATTGCTACTAACATTTTGTTTGGCTAGTGCATAGAGATGCCGTCGTATGTCATGTACAAGGGTAAGGTTCCCGGAGTCTACGACGACTGGGAGGAGTGTCGGAGACAGGTTCACCATTTTAGCGGTAACAGTTACAAAGGGTACACCACTAGGGCGGAGGCAGAAGCTAGATACGGGCGCTATCTAGCGGGAGAGAGGAGAGAGCGTTGGAGGAACCGGATGAAGACCAGTTTCATCGCGATGATGCTCATCGTGATAACCGCAGCTCTCTTCTATGTGATGGTAGTTTAGATGATCGATATCGACTTGTAATGTGAAGACAAACTCGCTAGTCGCGGTCTCGAGACTTGTAATGTTCTAACTTTGTTCAGTATTTTAAATTCGGAGACTAATATGATGAATTGTATTCAGAGACTAATCTTCTATTGTATTCGATAAATCTGCTGTTTATATGTTGTGCTGTCTATATTCTGTGCAGTAATATGTTTTGTAACCTGTGCAAATATCAGAAAAGAAAAAAAATCCTTAATATTCATACTAGTGGCGCACCACTCTGCACTTTAGTGGCGCACTGCAGTAAGCACACTAGTGGCGCATCATCTACAAGTGGGCCATTAGTAAGCCAGAGCACAAGGTAAATATGGTCCCCTGGGAGGCATACTAATGGCGCACCGTGTGATATACTAATGGCGCACCTGGGGTGCACAATTAGTATTAATTACTAGTGGCGTGATGCTAGTGGCGCACCTGTAGTGCGCCATTAGTGGCCAAAACAGGTGCGCCACTAGCAGGCCTTTTCCTAGTAGTGAAAACTCTACAGCATAGCATTTATTTAGAAGGCTACAAAGAGCCAACATAGTATAATGTTACAAGCAGAGGGGGTCACATGACCCAACATTCAGAGAATACAAACAACAAGCAGAAGTTACATGTCTAAGTACAAACATCTAATAAAAGCGGCTGGAAGAGCCTAAAAAGCTACAATGACCCTACCAAAGGAGCCAGACTCCTGTGTGGGTTTCCTAGCTATTTTGTCGATGTCAACATCATGAAGAAACGTAGAGTGAACAACGTCTATCTCTGCAAAAATTTAAATAAGAAACAGTGAGTAAGAAGGTAGTCAGCAAGTCTTACATCAGAACTAACTACTTATGTATCATGTATCAATGAACAGGTTGTGGGGTTTACAACAGAATGCTAGCTTTGACCTTTGTCTAAGCTAGCCTACGACAAATATCCAATGTATCATTCCTCTCTCCTCTCCCTACGAGAGAGCGCACAGGAGTCCACATATCCACCACATCAATATAACACTACGGATCCTCTCTCGTCTTCCTACGAGAAGGCCATCCATAGAACTCACACTTACCTGGAGCATTTTAGAGTATCCAGTTAAAGTTATCTATTAACAATGCAAGTCTCTAAGTAGTCCATACCCGCGGACGCGACTATTCGAATAGATAGTTTACCCTACAGGGGTGTACTTCGTCACACATGCTCCCGCCACTTATCGCCATGTGCATGTAAAAAGACACCTCGGCAACCTTCAAGCGAAAGCCCAGTGAGGGAGTCGGCCACGGACACTAACCTTCAATGACTCTAGACCAAGGCAGTCGCCTCACTGAATTGGTTACCACAATCGAGAATCCGGCCATTTTTCATGATTTCGACTCAGAAGTTGTGTGTAGGGCCCCAAGCCGGTCCTGGTTGGGTCGTTCAATCACTTCGCAGGCCCGGCCACATCCTATCAACGTTTTGAACAAGTGCGACTCCTAGGCAGAGAACATGATAGGTTAATAGGCCGAGAGAGCTCAAGTTATCGGTGCCCAATGTGCGGTAGTAGCTAGTCTTGGAACACAAACATGGAACTCAGTTCCTATGAGCGGCTTAAAAGAGACAACCCACCATGTACTCCTACATGTCCCCTCATCGCTACCTGTACCAAAACAGGTTCAACACTTAACCCTCATCATCAGGACACATCCATTTCACTCCGGTTCATCACCCAGATGAATCATACATAACACAACTGTAAGCATAGCAAGCATAACAGGGTTATAGCACAACATGGCTCAAGCATCTACCAGGTATGCTAGGTTCCTTGGTTTAGCTATTTACTATGACAATGACAAGTCATGCAAAGGAGTGGGTTCAGCTATGGAAACACAAGTAATAGTTTAATCGTTTGTCCTAATGCATTGAAATGAGAGCAAGAGCGAGCGAGTGGGATTGCATAGAAATGCTCAAGGGGTTTTGCTTGCTTGAAGATCGGAAGAACTCAATTGTTCTTCGATGTCGTCGATAACTACACCTCGCAAGTCCATCGACAAGATCAAACAAGGAATAAATTAAGCACGACAAATGCTTCACAATGATGCATGATAATGGCATGGCAATATGTAGCTGGTTTGAGCTAATGCATCTATCAACAGGTTAAATGAACATGGTTTGAACCCAAGGTTCAAATTCAACTCCAGGTGTGAAGTTACATAATGTGTTTTGAACAAAATGTCCAAGTTCTCCTATTTACCTTGATCTAACATTCATTAGAATGGTACCATTAGATTACTTGCATTTTTTTATAATTTTTCAAATATAAATTAATTTAACCTGTCTTACAAATTATTTTCTATGAATTTTTGAAGTTTATACTATTTCCTGGATTATTTCTATAACAGAAATTATTAATTGCGTCAGCCTGAGGTGATGCTTGCATCAGCAAGTCAGCAGCGCTGGTCCCAGGTCAGACCTGATGAGTGGGTTCCATTGGTCAGTAACCGAGGGTTAATCCACGCACTGACCAGGGGTTTGACCCACTTTGGGGACCACTATCGGTTCCCAAGGGGGTCTAGTTAGTGGGGGGTTAGCCCTAATGAACGGGCAAGGTCAGCGCCGGACGGAGAGAGATCGCTGGCAACCATCCGACGTGGCGGAGGCTCGCCGGAATCGCGCAACGGACGTGTTTGGACAAAGGATGGGTCCTTTTTTGAAAAGTTTGGATTGCTTACCACGGGTCACGTGGTGCCAGGCAGCCAGAGGACTCTCTCAAAACATACGTTCGTCTGCTTTATGAATAAAGCAACAACGGAACAAAGTACACGGATGAACGATACAAGATTGTGAGGTAGCCCTCATACAATGTCGATCCTAAGATAACCGGAACACACAGAATGCACGCGGCTACGCTACTGACAAAGAACATAGGAAGAAGAATACAAAGCAATGCTACGCCCTATAACACCTAAGTCCCACTACAACGCTCTCAGGAGGGAGAATGGCGCCAAGCGTCATCACTGTCAAGTCTAGAGCAGACAAAGGTTTTCACCTGGAACCCTGACAGCGAGAGGAGCACCACAACGACTTCTTCAGGAAGAAAGCGTCGCCCATGAGCGTCCTCGCCATCAGCACCAAAGCATAGAGCTTTCTCTCGGCAGCTCCTCCATACCACCACGAGGTCACCAGGACAAGTGCAGCGTGTCCAGATCCCTAGGTCCGAATCGAGGCGTAGCTACTGCCAAAGACTGAGGGCACGCCCAAGCCACCCACCACTACACCTCTCGCCGTCCACAGAACCAAGAGGGAAAGCCATCACCATTGACATGGTGCCCGTCGAAGAGCCAACCATGCAGACTGCTACCCCGGCATCCATGTCCGAGACACTACTAGTCCTCCACATCATGATGCACCAACCATGGAAGGAACAGTAAAAGGGGTCTCCTTTCACTCCTAGCCCGATATTAGTCATAGGATCTGGGTCGATGCCTCCACGTAGGAGGCGTCAACGCTCGCGTCCCTAGCCAGTCCTAATGGACTGGGGTAGACACAATCCCGTCCTACCGACAACCGTCGGCGAGCAAGCTCACATGACACCATGCCCATGGTCACCACGTAGATCTACCCCGAGAGAGAAGCGATGTCCCCGACTTCCACCAACGACCACCTCGCCTGCAAGGAACTGTGGGCACATCCCAGGCCGAGCCCCACCTCACCTACCCAAAGCACAACTCTGATCCGCCTCGGGCCCAAATCAAGCCCGCCCATGCACGAACCCAAAATCCTCACCTCCCTCATCACATGTGCAGCCGACAACACCGGCACCCACGAAGCCCAGCACACCGTTGGCTTGGATCTAGAAGAAGGATATGGCAACCACCCCTTACACCGCCTAATAGACCTCGGTCACCGCATCGCCGCAGCCACCACAAGCTTGCCCTGCCGCCCCACCCAGTCATGGCCAAGAGCAGCCTCACGAGGAGTAGGGAACCACTGCCAGAACGCGACACAACAGCCACCAGCTCGAGCCGCCTATTGGCCAGATTCGGTTGCTGCAGCCCAGACGCGCTCCACCTTCCAGGTGTTAGAATTAATGTGTATAGGCCCGGTGCATGACACCCTTCGTAGCCTAGCGCACATGTAACATAGCATGGTTGTATTATCACATGTCTATCTTGGAGAATAAGGCTGGTTAGGTAGGTAGTTTGTTAGAGTCCTATCCCATCTATCCCAACCACATCGCCTTGTACTCCAGGTCCAAAACCGTGTACGCCAGATTCAAGGATCGATCCTATTATATAACATGCAACACGTCGCCCTAGAGGGATACGACGCTTCCCACAATTCTCACATGGTATATAGAGCCGACCTTTTCCATTACATCTAGATCAAACTCCCACCTCCAATCTCAGCCATGTCCTCCTCCAGCTTCTCTCAAACCAGCCTCAATGGTAAGGTAATCGAGAGGCTCACTCGCACGAACTACGTGCTCTCGCATGCACAGATCACGCCATAACTCCGTGGTGCTGGTTTCTTCGTCTATGCTGACGGATCTGTCGAGGATCCTACCCGCCTTGTCGTCACCAAACACAAGGAAAAAAGGAGGAATTAACGCCGACCCCCCTACATCTGATCTGGGTCAGGGAGGACCAGCAAGTATTGGGCTACTTGCTTAATAACCTGTCAAAGGAGGTGTTGGTGCAGGTGACTTCCATAGCCCATGCGCACGATCTGTGGACAGCTCTCACAAGCATGTTCTCATCGCAGTCGGTGTCCCGCATCAACAACATTCGCATGGAACTTGCCAATGCACAGAAGGGGCAATAATTTGTCGCGTCGTACTTTTCATAGATGCGCTCCCTTGCAGATGAGCTCGTGAATGTGGGGAAGCCACTGCCCGACGACGAACTCGTCTCCTACATCCTCGGTAGCTTGGACATGGACTACCAGCCACTGGTTTCAGCGCTCGATGCCCCCAGCATCCCTATCAAGCTCAATGAGCTATTTGCTTAGATGAGTAACTTTGACTAGAGGGAGGCGCTATACCAAGGCATGGGCGTCAGAGGCGGCTTCAAGAGCTCCGCCAATGTTGTTGCTCGTGGTCGTGGTGCCGGATCCCAGTACCATGGACCACCTCGCTCCAAAGGCAAGGGGATCAGCGGCAACTTCAACAGCAACACCAACAGGTGCACCAATGGCGGGTGGCCCTCCTCCTTCAACAACAAGGGTCGCCGCCCTGGCTCCTCCAACAAAACCTCCAGATCTGACACCATCCGCTGTCAGATATGTGGTAAACCTAGCCACTCTGCTAAAGATTGCTGGTACATGTTTGAGGAGGATGGCGATGACTCATCCCAAGATGAGAAGGTGGCTGATGCGGTAGAACCTTCCTATGGGGTCGACACCAACTGGTACATGGACAATGGTGCTACCAACCACATCACCGATGAGCTAGAGAAAGTAACCATGAGGGAGAAATACCACGGCAAAGAGCAAGTTCATACCGCCAACAGAGTGGGTATGAGGATTTAACATGGTGTTAATTTAGTTATAAAAACCCCTCATCGAAAAATACATCTTAGAAAAATCTTGCATATCCCTAGTGCTTCCAAAAATCTTCCTTCCGTTCATCGTATTGCTATTGACAATAATGTCTTCCTCGAGTTTAACCCTTACATCATTTTGATCAAGGATCAGGCCATGACGAAAATTATCTATCAAGGTAGATGCATTCAAGGGATCTACCCGTTGATTCCCGAGCTTAGAAGATTCAATAAGCAAGCACATGGTGTCACCAAATTATCTTCAACTCGTTGGCATGATTGATTAGGGCATGCATATTTTTATTTAGTTGAACGAGTGCTTAGGAAAAATAAACTCCCATATGTTAGTTAGCTTAGATTTGAAACAATTTGTGATTAGTGTCAGAAAGCTAAGAGTCATCAATTATACCATATCCTATTTCTACCTGTGTTTCCACTAAACCACTACAACTCATTTTTTCTGATGTTTGGGGTCCTGCCCCTAGCTCCGTTGGTAGACACACATATTTATGTTAGTTTTATTGATGACTACAACAAGTACTCCTGGATATATCTTCTCAAAAAACGATCAAATGTGTTCCATATTGGAATTATGCCCTAGAGGCAATAATAAATTAGTTATTATCATATTTTCTTGTTAATGATAATCGTTTATTATCCATGCTAGAATTGTATTGATCGGAAACTCGGATACATGTGTGGATACATAGACAACACCATGTCCCTAGTATGCCTCTAATAGACTAGCTTGTTGATCAAAGATGGTTAAGGTTTCCTATGCATGGACATGAGATGTCATTTGATGATAGGATCACATCATTAGGAGAATGATGTGATGGACAAGACCCAAACTATAAACGTAGCATATGATCGTGTCAATTTATTGCTACAGTTTTCTGATGCCAAGTATCTGTTCCTATGACCATGAGATCATGCAACTCACTGACACCAGCGGAGTACCTTGTGTGTATCAAACACCGCAACGTAACTGGGTGACTATAAAGGTGCTCCAGAGGTATCTCCGAGGGTGTCTGTTGGGTTGGCATGGATCAAGACTGGGATTTGTTACTCCGTGTGACGGAGAGGTATCTCAGGGCCCACTCAGTAATACAACATCACAACAAGCCTTGCAAGAAATGTGACTAAAGTGTTATCCACGGGATCTTGTATTACGTATAAAAAGATTGAACTAGGTATGGAGATACCGACTATCGAATCTCGGGCAAGTAACATACCGAAGAACAAAGGGAACATCATACGGGATTAACTGAATCCTTGACATAGAGGTTCAACCAATAAAGTTCTTCGTAGAATATATAGGAACCAATATAGGCATCCAGGTCCCGCTATTAGTTATTGACCGTAGAGGTGTCTCGGTCATGTCTACATAGTTCTCGAACCTGCAGGGTCTGCACACTTAAGGTTCAGTGACGTTTCAGTAGTATAGAGTTATGTATGGTGGTGACCGAAGGTTGTCTGGAGTCCCACATGAGATCCCAAACATCACGAGGAGCTCTAGAATGGTCCTAAGGTAAATATTGATATATAGGAAGTCCTGTTTTGGTCGCCGGAAATGTTTCGGGCTCATCGGTAGTGTATCGGGAGTGCCGGTAGTGTACCGGGTGACCATTGGGAGAGGTGTCTCGGCCCAAGAGGCTACATGGGCTGTGGGAGGAGGTAAACCAGCCCCTGGTGGGCTGGCCGAAGCCTCCCCGAAGGGATCATGCGGCTGGAGTGGTTTGAGAAGGAAAAACCCAAGGTGGAAAGAGTTTCCAAGTGGGAAGGAGGAGTCCTAATCCTACTAGGATTGGAGGAGGACTCCTCCTCTCCTCCTTGCGCCAAGGACAAGGGCTGGCCCCTTGGGCGCCAAGCCTCCTCCCTCCCTCCTGCTATATATACTAGAGGTTTTGAGGGTTTCGAGATATTGAAATCAGCCACGTGCTACCCTCTCCTCTAGATCGTAGTTTCTCATCTAGATCGTTTCAGCAGTGCTTAGGCGCGGCCTTGCTGGGATCTTTCCACCACCATCACCACCACGTCGTCGCACTGCTAGAGAACTCATCTACCTCTCCACTCCCTCTTGATGGATCAAGAAAGCAGATATCGTCATCGAGCTGTATGTGTGCTGAACGCAGCGGTGTCGTCCGTTTGGCGCTAGATCAGAAGGACCGTGATCAAGATCGCAGGACGGATCGTGATTGAATCGCGAGATGGATCGTGATGGGATCACGGGACACTCGGCGATTTGGATCACGCAGACGTTCGACTACATCAACCGCATTTCTTAACGCTTCCCGCTTAACGATCTACAAGGGTATGTAGATCCACTCTCCCTCTCGTAGATGCTCATCACCATGGATAGATCTTGCGTGTGCCTAGGAAAGTTTTTGTTTCCCATGCAACATTCTCCAACAGTGGTATCAGAGCTAGGTCTATGTGTAGATTATATCTTGAGTAGAACACAAAGGGGTTTGTGGGCGTTGATGCTTAGATTGCTTCCTCCCTTGGTCATGTTTTGGTTTAGCGGTATTGTGGGATAAAGCGGCCCGGACCAACCTTACTCGTACTCTGACGAGAGATCGTCCACCGATTGACGTGTAACTTTGCTGCACAAACATGGCTGGCGGGTGTTTGTTTCTCCTACTTTAGTTGCATCGGATTCGACAAATGCAGTCCTTGAGAAGGTTGAAAAGCAACTTATGTATCACCGTTGTGGTTTTTGCGTAGGTGAGAATTGTTCTTGCTAGATACCCGTAGCAGCCACGTAAAACTTGCAACAAGAATTAGAGGACGTCTAACTGGTTTTTGCAGGGTATGTTGTGATGTGATATGGCCAATTACATGATGAGATATATGTGATGTATGAGATGATCATGTATTGTATAGAATATCATGACTTGCATGTTGATGAGTACGACAACCAGTAGGAGCCATAGGTCTGTCTTTAATTATTGTATGACCTGCGTCTCAATCATTAAGAGCTATGTAATGCTTTACTTTATCGCTAAGCGGTAGCAACAATAGTAGAAGCATGGTGGGCGTGACAACCCCGATGGCGACATGTTGATGGAGATCAAGATGATGGAGATCATGGTGTCATGCCGGTGACGATGGAGATCATGCCAGTGCTTTAAGGATGGAGATCAAAAGCACAAGTTCATGGCCATATCATGTCACTTATGATTTGCATGTGATGTTAATCCTTTTATGCACTTTGTTTTGCTTAGGACGACGGTAGCATTATAAGGTGCCCCCTCACTAAAATTTCAAGATCAATTGTGTTCTCCCCGAGTGTGCACCGTTGCGAAAGTTCGTCGTGTCGAGACACCACGTGATGATCGGGTGTGATAGACTCTACGTTCACATACAACGGGTGCAAGCCAGTGTCGCACGTGCAGAACACTCGGGTTAAACTTGACGAGCCTAGCATGTACATACATGGCCTCGGAACACAAGAGACTGAAAGTTCGAACATGAGTCATATAGTAGATATGATCAACATGATGATGTTCACCATTGAAACCACCTCAACTCGCGTGATGATCGGACTTGAGTTGGTGAATTTGCATCATTTATCACTCGAATGACCGGAGGGATGTCAATTTGAGTGGGAGTTCTTAAGAAATATGATTAATTGAACTCATTATCATGAACATAGTCGGTAGTGTCTTTGCAGATTATGTTGTAGATTACTAGCTCACGCTGTAGCTCCCTTAAATTTTATATGTTCCTAGAGAAATAGAGTTGAAAGATGATGGTAAAAATATTGTGGACTGGGTCCGTGATTTGAGGATTGTCCTCATTGCTGCACAGAAGGCTTATGCCCTTAATGCACCGCTCGGTGCGCCACCCCCTCTAGCGTCGTCTGTAGATGTTGTGAACATCTAACATGCACGTTCTGATGAATACTTGATAGTTCAGTGCGTCATGCATTACGGCTTAGAATTGAGGCTCCAAAACGTTTTGAACATCACGGAACATATGAGATGTTCTAAGAGCTGAAATTGGGATCTCAGGCTCGTGCCCGTGTTTTGAGATATGAGATCTCCAACAAGATTCTTTGCCTGCAAGATGAAGGAGAATAGCTCAATCATTGAGCATGTGATCAGATTGTCTGGGTGCTACAATCGCTTGAATCGAGTGGGAGTTGATCTTCCAGATAAGATAGTGATTGATACAGTTCTCCAAGGCACTGTCACTAAGCTACTAGAACTTCATGATGAACTATAATTATGCTAGAGATGGAAATGATGATCCCTGAGCTATTCGCGATGTTTGACACCCCAAAGGTAGATATCAAGAAGGAGCATCAAGTGTTGATGGTTAGTAAAACCACTAGTTTCGAAAAGGGAAAGGGTAAGGAGGGAAACTTCATGGATGGCAAGTCAGTTGCTGCTCCAGTGAAGCAACCCAAAGTTGAACCCAAACCCGAGACTAAGTGTTTCTATTATGAGGAGAGCGATCGCTGAAGCGGAACAACCCTAGATACTTGGTAGTTAAGAAGGCTCGCAACGTCAACATAAGTATATGTGATATACGTGTTATTGATGTGTACCTTGCTAGTACTCCTAGTAGCACCTGGGTATTGGATACCGGTTCAATTGCTAAATGTTAGTAAATCGAAATAAAAGCTACGGAATAAACGGAGACTAGCTAAGGGTGAGGTGACGATGTGTGTTGGAAATGTCTCCAAGGTTGATGTGATCAACATCGCACGCTCTCTCTACCTTCGGGATTAGTGACGAACCTAAATAAATGTTATTTGGTGTTTGCGTTAAGCATGAACATGATTAGATCGTGTTTATTGCAATACGGTTATTCATTTAAGTGAGAGAATAATGGTTATTATGTTTACATGAATAATACCTTCAACGGTCATGCACCCAATGAGAATGGTTTGTTGAATCTTGATCGTAGTAATACACATGTTCATAACATTGATACCAAAAGATACAACATTAATAATGATAGTACCACATACTTGTGGCACTGCCACTAAATGTCATATTGGTATAAATTGCATGAAGAAACTCCATGCTGATGGACCTTTGGACTCATTCGATTTTGAATCGGTTGAGACATACGGACCATGCCTCTTGGGCAAGATGACTAATACCCCATTTTCCAGCTTGATGGAACGGGCAAGTGACTTATTGGAAATGATACATGTTGATGTATACGGTCCAATGAGTGTTGTAGCGTGCGATAGATATCATTATTTTCTTACCTTCACTGATGATTTGAGTAGATATAGTGTATATTTACTTAATGAAACACAAGTCTGAATCGTTTGAAAAGTTCAAACAGATTCAGAGTGAAGTTTAAGAGCATCGTGACAAGAAGATAAAAATGTCTACGATATGATCGTGGAGATGAATATCTGAGTTACAAGTTTGGTATACAACTTAAGATAATATCTGAGGTGAATATCCTTGGCATAGAGGTTCGGCCGATAAAGATCTTCATGGAATATGTAGGAATCAATATGGGCATCTAGGTCCCGCTATTGGTTATTGACTGTAGAGGTGTCTTGGTCATGTCTACATAGTTCTCGAACCCGCAAGGTCTGCACAGTTAAGGTTCGGTGACGTTTCGATAGTATAGAGTTATGTATGGTGGTGACCGAAGGTTGTTCGGAGTCCCAGATGAGATCCAGGAAGTCACGAGGAGCTCCGGAATGGTCCGGAGGTAAAGATTGATATATAGGAAGTCCTGTTTTGGTCGCCTGAAAAGTTTCGGGCTCATCGGTAGTGTATCGGGAGTGCCGGGAGGGTACCGGGGGACCATAGGGAGGGGTGTCTCGACCCAAGAGGCTACATGGGCTGTGGGAGGAGGTAAACCAGCCCCTGGTGGGCTGGCTGAAGCCTCCCCTAAGGACCCATGCGGCTGGAGTGGTTTGAGAAGGTAAAAACCCAAAGTGGAAAGAGTTTGCAAGTGGGAAGGAGGAGTCCTAATCCTACTAGGATTGGAAAAGGACTCCTCCTCTCCTCCTTGCGTCAAGGCCAAGGGCTGGCCCCTTAGGCGCCAAGCCTCCTCCCTCCCTACTCCTATGTGTACTAGAGGTTTTGAGGATTTTGAGATCTTGAAATCAGCCACGTGATATCCTCTCCTCTAGATCGTAGTTTCTCCTCTAGATCGTTTCAGCGGTGCTTAGGCGAAGCCCTGCTGGAATTGTTCCACCACCATCGCCGCCACACCATCGCGCTGCTGGAGAACTCATCTACCTCTCCGCTCCCTCTTGCTGGATCAAGAAGGCGGAGATCGTCATCGAGCTGTACGTGTGCTGAACGCGGAGGTGCCGTCCGTTTGGCGCTAGAGCAGAAGGACCATGATCAAGATCGCAGGACAGATCGTGATTGAATCGCAAGATGGATCGTGATGGGATCGTGGGATGCTCGGCGATTTGGATCGCCAAGACGTTCGACTACATCAACCGCGTTTCTTAACGCTTCCCGCTTAGCGATCTACAAGGGTATGTAGATCCACTGTCCCTCTCGTAGATGCTCATCACCGTGGATAGATCTTGCGTGTGCGTAGGAATTTTTTTGTTTCCCATACAACATTCTCCAACATTCCAAGTGTTTCACAATTTCCAAGCACTCGTTGAACGAAAATTTGATAATAATATCATTGCCCTCCAATCCAATTGGGGTGGTGAATATGAGAAACTAAACTCATTTTTCAAATAAATAGGCATCTCTCATCATGTGTCATGCCCACATGCCCATCAACAGAATGGGTCTGCCGAACGCAAGCATAGGCACATTGTCGAGATGGGCCTTGCTCTCCTAGCCGGAGCCTCTATGCCTTTGAAATTTTGGGATGAGGTTTTTTTCATCGCCGTTCATATCATCAACATGCTACCCGGTCGTGTTATCAATAATGAAACTCCAGTAGAACGACTTGATCTTAATGTCAAACCAGACTAAACCACCTTACGTGTTTTTGGTTGTGCTTGTTGGCCAAATCTTAGACCCTACAACAAACACAAGCTTATGTTTTTCTCTAAGCAATGCGCGTTTCTTGGGTATATTCCACAAAATAAAGGGGTCAAATGTCTAGACATCTCCACTGGCCATGTCTACATATCCCGTGATGTAGTTTTTGATGAAACCAACTTCCCATTTGCCGATCTTCATCCAAATGCTGGTTCTCAACTTTGCAAGGAGATCCATCTTTTGCCCCCTCATGTCCTTAGCATGGATCAAGGAGAAGTTTATAATGATAATCAACTGCTGACTAACCCTCATACTAACGCTTTGCCTAAGTTGCATGATGATCCAACAGAAAACAACGAAGAATATGGAGCAAACATCAATCAAAACGATGAAGAAATCACTCCGGCAGGTCCATATTTTATATGTCCAATGGCAGGGGACAGATTCTCCTCGGGATCGCGAGTGGATCAGCCTGCCAGCCGATCTACCTCAGGATCAGCGGCGGCAGGTTCTGCACCTAACGCGCACCCAACCATGCGCGGAGATCGCGCCCCAGCATCCGACACGCGGTGCTCTTCAAGTGGTTCGAGCAAGGCCTAGGGTCCGCGCCAGTCGCCATATGCCACGCAACCCCATGTAGCCCGTCTGGCAGACCCTCCATACTGCTTCACGCGGCACACCCGCCAGCCGATAGGTGCGCCATCCGAGGAGCGGACAGGCCCAGGATCCGGCCCTGATTTGAATGGCCCCACGCCATCATTACATTATGATGGGGGCAAAGGGGCGGGTCGCACGCGATCTTCTGTGGCCCAACCCGCGCCTGCTTCGTCGCCTCCTTCGTCGCCTTCTATCGCAGAAGATCCGCCGGCTGGTGATCCATCGGCTGGTGCACTTATGCCAAGATCAGAGGGGCTCTCTGGATCCCATACGACCATGGCTGCTGCAGTCTCTCCTGCGGCACCTCAGACTCTTCTTTAGAAAGCGTTAATTCCACGGATTAACTGCAAAAACAAAATATGGTTTGGCATGTTCCACAGGTTAACCTGGTAATCTGGAAGAAGCGCTTGGTGATGCACGATGGAAGAGGAATACATGGCTCTTCAGAAAAACAAGACCAGACATCTAATTCCCTCGCGGCAAGGTAAAAATTTAATTGATTGCAAGTGGGTATTCAGAATAAAACGAAAATCTGATGGAACTATTGACCGTCACAAAGCCAGACTTGTTGCAAAAGGGTTCAAACAACGTTATGGAATAGACTATGAGGACACCTTTAATCCAGTGTTAAAGCTATTACCATTCGTCTTGTCCTATCCATTGCTGCTTCTAGGGGATGGAGTCTCAGACAACTAGATGTACATAATGCGTTTCTTCATGGTGTTCTGGAAGAGGAAGTTTATGTGAAACAACTTCCTGGGTTTGAAAGTAAGAATGCCCCTCATCATGTGTGCAAGATTGACAAAGCTCTTTATGGGTTAAAACAAGCTCCAAGGGCATGGTACTCAAGACTCAGTCAAAAACTGCAAGCACTTGGTTTTGTTCCATCTAAATCTGACACCTTATTGTTCATTTATAATAAGTCAAATACCTCCATATTTGTGCTTATATATGTTGATGACATCATTGTTACAAGTTCATCCATTGAGGCAATAACAGGTTACTGAAAGACTTAAGTGCAGAATTTGCTCTTAGGGATTTGGGAGACTTCCATTTTTTTCTTAGGGATTGACGTCAAAAGACATCAAGATGGTATTCATCTCTCTCAAGAAAAATATGTTGTTGATCTCGTAAAGAGAGTAGGGTTGCAAGGATGTAAGCCCTCATCAACTCCACTATCCAGTACAGAGAAATTGTCCTTAGCAGAAGAAGAACTTTTGAATCAAGATGGCAACACCAAATACAGAAGTTTAGTAGGTGCTCTTCAGTACTTGACTCTTACTAGACCTGATATCTCATTTGCAATTAATAAGGCATGCGAGTTCCTTCATGCACCTATCACAGTTTATTGGATTGCTGCAAAACGTATAGTAAGATATGTCAAGAATACTATGAATGTTAGTCTCACATTCAACAAATCACCTTCCACTCTAGTTAGTGCCTTTTCTAATTCAGATTGGGCAGGATGTCCAGATGATAGACGCTCAACTGGTGGTTTTGCAGTCTTCTTTGGCCCAAAGTTAATATCCTGGTGTGCAAAAAACAGGACACTGTGTCCAGTCAAGCACTAAAGTTGAATATAAGGCTTTGGCAAATGCAACAATAGAGATAATATGGGTTCAGCCTATGCTAAAAGAGTTGGACATAAGGAAAACTCAAGCTCCATGTTTGTGGTGTAACAATCTTGGTGCCACTTATCTCTCTGCAAATCCTGTCTTTCATGCAAAAACTAAGCGCATTGAGATAGACTTTCACTTTGTTAGAGAAAGAGTTGCTCAAAGACAATTGGAGATTCGATTCATACATTCTTGAGATCAAGTTGCCAATGGCTTTACAAAAGCTTTGCCTACAAAGACCTTTGAAGAATTCAAACGTAATCTCAACCTAAAAGGGTTGTGATTAAGGGAGGATGTTAGAATTAATGTGTATAGGCCAGGTGCATGACACCCTTCGTAGCCTCCTGGGCACGTACTAAGGAGGTTCAATTAATGCAGCTGCTTGAGGATTGAAATCTTTAGGATTTCAAGTCTTCCTCATTTAAAGCCTACGACAGGGCAGCCATCAGTCGAAAAGCATGGTGCAAGCGCACGAAAGCCAAATACAGTATTGGCTTGCATATACATATACAGCCTATGCACACCAGCAGAACCGAACAACCGCAACAGAAATGTGCCGGTTGCCATCCTTCAAAACAAAAATATGCTACAGCCTATGCACACCAGCGAAGGTTCACTCACTGCGCTAGTTTACTTGACCTGGTCTGTCTGCCTGCTGTCTGATTGCTAACACTTCAATTAACAACCGAAGCAAAGTGATCAACTATCTGCCATCTGGCTCCTCGGTGATGGTTACGTCATTATTGCTGCAGATGGTTTCGGCATGATTACTGTATAAAACACTACCAGATTCATCTTCCTTAGATACCCTTAGGTTGAAGTATGCCGGATGTTTAGGCTCTGGAAGAATAGCACTCTCGCTGTTTAACATTGCAACGACATTCGACATGGTTGGTCGATCGTCTGCGTGCTCTTGTACGCACATTAGTGCAATGTTAATGTACCTACTAGCCTCTGCTGCATGAATCTCCTCAGCAACCGATGCTTCTAGAAGTTCAAGACATCTGCCTCCTTCACAGAGCTGCCACGACTGCAGATAATTTAAAACATGAAAAAGGTAACTTCGGTCTACAAAATAATGGATATACGTGTGCGAGAGTTTGCAAAATGCTCACATATCCAAGGAGGATAAGAAAGTCTTCATGCTGATGGAAACCAGAATTCCTTTTTCCACTAAGGATCTCCAGAAGTAACACACCAAAGCTGAACGCGTCAGATTTGATCGAGTAAATGCCTTCAGATGCATACTCTGGAGCCATATAACCACTGAAATGAGTTGGAGGCACACGTAAAATATTATATCACAAATTTAAAGGTTGATGAATCAGCAGATTAATTGTGTCATACACTTACTATGTTCCCACCACCTTCTTTGTGCTTCTTTGAGTATCATTGGAGCTGAAAATTTTTGCCAGCCCAAAATCAGAAATTTTAGGATTCATGTCCTGGTCCAAGAGAATGTTGCTGGCCTTAAGGTCTCTGTGTATGATGCGCAACCGAGAGTGCTTGTGGAGATACAGTAGACCTTGGGCTATCCCTTGGATTATCACACATCTTTTGTTCCAATCAACCAAAGTTGTTCGGCTAACATCTGCACATTAGAGAGTGCATTTTATAGTATGGATGAAACGCGATCCAAAATATGGTTGAACCAAATTGTGCGTACCAAAGATAAAGAAGTCCAAGCTCTTATTTGGCAAATATTCGTACACCAAAAGTTTTTCCACTCCCTTAATGCAGCATCCCATGAGCTTGACTAGATTACTATGTTGTAGTTTAGCAATAAGTTCAACTTCATTCTTGAATTCTGTGAAACCCTGTCCTGAATGCGAGGCAAGCCTTTTAACTGCTATTTCTGTTCCATCTGGTAACTGGCCCTGAAAGTATGTACAAAACTGGAGGCATTATATTGTAGTGAAATTACAGAAAATGGATGACATGCCATCCACGGGAAAAGGACTTTTGGGATATACAGCAAACAGCATGTCAACATCACATATCCAATACACGGCCTTAATATTCAACACAGGAAAAGGAAGCAGACCCAAAACCTGCCTCCCGGTCGCGCTTGCGACTCTGGAGGCCCCCGCCGCCGCCAACCACAGAGAGCACCCATGCCGCCCATCCCCTACTCACCGTCACCAGAGGAAGCCTAAGGGCAAAGCCCAGCGGCTGACAGCGGCGGCGAGGACGCACGCGGCCCGCGTTCGTGACAATCCCCGGTCCATCTCCATTCTCCACTCGCCGACGCGCTCTCCGCTTGGCTCCATGCCAGGCCTTGCACCTCCATTCTCCGACCGGCTCCTGCCTCACCCCATCCCGTGCCCCCGCGCCGCGTTCACTCCCACCATGGCTCTCGGCGTCCTCCACCATTCAGATCCAGCCGGTGGTTACCGGTCTCGACCTGCGCCATCATCCTACTCTGCATCGGGCCGGTGTGCCGCGGCTGCGGGATCCATGCTCCCCGCCTTGTGGAGGTCTTGGTCTACCTGCTCGTCCAGCCAGGGTGGTGCGGGGTGGCAGCCCGGCCTCCTTTGCTCTGCTTCATCCCCAGTGCTAGCGTTGGTTCTAGTACTTGGGCGAGGCTGGAGTATCTAAACCGGCTGGCAGTGCCTGTGAGGTCAGGTGCTTATTCCAGGAGAAATCCTGCTCTGTACAAGTGACCACGTCGGCACCCTTTCCGTCATAATCCTCCGTGAGGCGTGGTTTGGGAGATGCATCTCCTCTCGATGTACACCTTCCTGAAGGCGTTGCTTGGGAACCCCTGCCATTGTCATTTCCGGACCTCGTGCTAGTTTGCTGGCGAGTATGGGTCTACCAATGACTCCGTGACATCCCTCCTCCAACCCATCACCCGCTACATCCCATCTGACCCTTGCCCTCCCGTGGTGTGTCGTACTGTTGTTGTGCCTGCTCAAGACCCTCCCATGGCTGCTGTTGTGTTGCCACGAGCTTCGTGCTCTTGGTGTTGTATCGGTTCACCTTTGCTAAATGACGACACAATTATGCCTCCCCAACTTGCTAATCGTTCCGTTTTCCTATGACGGAGCTCCATCAAGATTCGTGTTTTGCCATGCGACTCGTTGTTGTGGATGCTCCTGTGTTGTACCGTGGGATCTGGTACGAACATCGGCCCGGTGAATTATGTTGTTTGCAAAGTCTTAGTATCATGATCCCTCAATGGCACCCCGCATCTACTAGTGCATCTCATGGTGATCGTCTTTCTGTAAGCTAGCTAGGTCGGCCTTCTCATGGGCGTCCATTTTTTCTTATCTTCTTTTACCTTTGTTACTTGTAAGGTTTTTCAACCTGGTTTCCCTCATAAATGGGGTCAACTTCTTTAGGTTTTCGATCTGGTTTCCCTCACAAACTGGATCTAATTTTTATTTGAATGAGATCTAATTCAGGTGGGGAACTCTTCCCCTGGTGACAGTTCAAAGAAATCCATTTCAGTGCATTACTTCTATTTCCTTGAGAGTATCAGTCCACTACTGAATAGGGCAAAATAAACATATTTACCAAGAGTTTCATATTTTTGTTTCTAGTTTGGAGAACGTTTTCCGACAGACGGCAGGCCCAAGTTTGGGCCAGTCTCGCGCGCATCGTCTGGTGCGTTAATATCGGACGCTTCACACAACCGCACTCAACACGTGGGTCCACGCACCACCGATCTCTCTCAACCACTTATCCCCTCTACTAACCACCTCATCCTCATCCTCTGCCTCTCTCCCATACTATCTTACAGCCCCACCCGCCACTTCCTCCCTCGATCTCACACAGGGCAATAAAAGTCCCCACTGAGAACTACTCCCTCCGGCCCATAACGCAAGACGCTTTTTTATACTAATGTAATGTTAAAAAACCTCTTACATTATGAGACGGAAAGAGTACTTTGCAAGAGATAGCCATGGATACGGCTGCAACGTCCTCCTCCCCATTTTTTCTCCCCCACGCCAAGCTGTTATCCCTTCTCTAGGAGGTACATCCATGGCATCGCCGGACGACAGCTATAGATCCAGCCAGGCGCGGTGTTGTAACCACACAGCCAGATGCTAAAACCAGCAAGGCGCGATGCATGAACCAGCCAGCGACGACAAGTGTTGGAGATCCCGTCAGTTCTTGTTGCTGGAACAAAGGTTTTTTTTTTTTTGCCGGAACCAGGTTCAGATTTTGCTACGAGAGTCTTTGGCGTTTATTGGGAAAAAAAAACACAAGTTTGCTACCACCGCTTTTTTTTTGCTGGAACCAGTGTGCCAATTTGCTACCACCGTCTTCGATAAACAAATTTTTATTGTCATGTCTTTTGCTGGAACATTGTACCACTTTTTGCTACAAACATTTTGGGTTTTGCTACAACCGGTTTGTAGATTGTTACATCCATTTTTCATGAGGACACGGACACCCATGACTACATGTATTTTTGCTGCAACCGTTGTCTGTTTTTGCTACTAGCGGTGTCGACATTGCTGCTTTCATGTCTGTGCGATTTTGAGTTGCCAACCGAAAATGGCGGCAAGCTACAACGGCAGTGCCGGACCACAACGGCGAACGACATGGAAGCGGCGGGCATGGAGTCAGTGCTTCGTGAGCGATGGAATGAAAAAGACGACGCCAAGGGAACGACCTAATCTAATGGCTGTATATAGAAGAATCGGGCGGCTATGCGGCGACCGGCCCAAATTTCGGCCGGTCGACCAGCGCCTAGCACCCGCCTTCTAGTTTAGGGTTACGTTAGGTTACTTATGCTAATCATATTTGGTTCAGATACATTTATAAAACTGGATTTTAGGCTCTATATAATATATGTATATCAAGCAATTGTATGTAAATAAATTCATTCTAGGGCGTCGATAATATAATGGAACGCGCGCGGCTTCGGTTTTTCACCGTAGGTAGGTTGCTAGTACAGGATGAGTGATATGATAACAACCATTCTGGATACTGGAACATATATTATTTTCAAAGGTACTTACAAAACTAGGAAAATCATAGCACGATTCTTTATAGACTAGACTACTGTAATCAGTGCTATTGTAAGTATATAAGGATGTTTTTTAGGCAACCGTGATTTAATATATATTTTAGAATTAACATATGACTGAATCTTTTCAAGACAATGCATTTACCTTGTAGACAGGGCCAAAACCACCTTGCCCATGTAGGTTTTCCTTGGAGAAGTTGTGTGTAGCATGCAATATCTCAGATAAGTCAAATAGAGTGAACTCTGAACTCTTCTCTTCCAATCTCCAAACCAATGCGTCTTCTGCCGGCCTATTCATCTCAGCTTGATCGTGTAAAATTTCCGTTCCTAAATTAAGGGGACACACATACAACGTTAGGGCTGACTACATAAATAAGTGGTAGTTTTTCTTAGAGGAATGTTGTAATCATGATAACAACAAACCTTTTTTTCGCCTTCTCATCCGTACAACGAAACAGATAACACACAGAAATATTGACAGTAATGGAGCTGCCAAAGCGATAATCCATAGCGCCCTCTGGCGTGAGTTGCGTCCTAAGAAAAACACAAATTCATACATAGTTTTCATATAAATATAAAAACGAACTTATTTAGTGATAAGGAAATGACAAATCAGTTGAGGTTATGGATCATCTCACTCAACCACACTTAACCAATTGAACATGGGTCGCTGCCCTTTGACCTTTGAACCATTCTGACTCTGGCATCTTTCCCCTTATCAGTAAACATCCTTTTCTTTGTTATTGACTTAAATTAGTTCTTCTACTTATTTCTTTTTTATTCATTTATTTGTAAGCTCATGTCTTGTCTAAAAATGCTACCACGTTACCACATACTGCCTCGTCCCATAATATAAGACATTATTACATCCAATATGTGAGCATATTGGATGTAATAACACCTTATATTATAAAACGGAGGGAGTACGTGATAAGCTAATTATTATAATAGTGACAAGATATAAGTATTGATTTTCCTTGTAAGTGGACATTGCAACTATTGACTAAATCAACTGGCATGAAAGACAATTTCATGTAGAATACAGATCTAATTTCCTAACTTACTTCTATTAGCATATACAATAATTAGTACCACACAAGTTCTTCTTAATAGCTGCAAGCATCGCTCATCGGAAAGACAAAGGAAGTTCACTCTTCTTTTCCTAGAATTTTCCGCTAGGGAAATTGTACCACGCAAGATGCGCGACATGTTACCCAAATTAATGAATCGAATTGAAACAGTGGTGCCATGCCAAACCAAGGATCAGCCGGGAAGGATGAGAATTTTACATACCATGAAGTTCTTGGATGGTCGCTTGCGCCTCCGGAGGTGGTGGTGTCGCAACCGGCGAGTGCGAGTGCGACTGCGACTGCAGGGGTGGGTTCACAGTAATTGGCGGCACAGTGTTGTTGATGGCCGGAACTTCAGATGTCAAGTTGATAATACGCAGCATGGCGTCCCCTTGGAAGAACGGGAATGTCTCATACCTCATGGTACACCGTGTCCCCAGAATTCGACCACCTTTCTTACCATCCATGTACTGGAGTGTATACTGGAAGTAAGGCTGCAAACAGGCCGCGCAGTCGTCCGCGGTCAGGTCTGGTGTGCACTGCATAAGGCAGTAGAGCGTAGGGGAGGAGATGACGTCTAAGCGTGAGGTAGTGAACCTCCTCGAGCTGTTCACGGCCGATTGAGCGGTGTTGTTCAGAAGCGTGAACAAGAGCTTCGGGAAGTTCATCAAGCTCTCGATGCTCACAATGACGAGCATATGTTCATTGACGGTGGTGGCGAGAAAATTCTGGTTGGAGAACCTGAGCATGCAGGTATCGCTATCGTAGTAGACGGTAGCGTCCTTAGGGTCAGTTCTTTTCCAGCTTATTTCAGCTTATTGTCAAAATAAGATAAAAGCCCAAAAGAACTCGTTTTTGATAAGCTAGCTTAGCTTATTTTTACCGGAGTTCCCTTTGCAATAGAAAAAAGCTGGGGGTGAGCAGCTTCGCGCAGAAGTTCACTTAGAATCGAGCCCAACCCCTCGTCCCACCATCGAGTCCAACCCCTCGTCCCATCACCGAGCCCAACTTTTCACTAATCATACCATATATAAGCTGAAAAAAAGACACCGAAAAGAACTGGCTAGCTTATTATCTGGAGCTTATTTTCACAGGAGCTTATTTGGAGCTTATTTTCGTAGGAGCTTATTTCCACAGGAGGGCTCAAAAGAACTGGCCCTTATTGTTCGCACAGTGCTCCTGCCCATCCTGGAAGGTGGTAACCAAACAGACCTCGCAGGCAGAGGCGTTGGCGTCCCCGCGGCAGAGAGCGAGGGCAAAGATGGTGTTCGGAACATTGCCAACGGTGTCGGTGGCAAAGAGGCTGGTGCTGGACGCTGCTTTCTTCGGGAGGGTGGATGAGAGGAGCATGAGGTTGGCTTCGTAGGTGCTATTTGATTTGTAGTTGCCGCTCTCACCACAGGATGGCCACGTTTGGGCAGCGGTGACAGGCACGAGGAGCAGGACGAGGGGGAGGATAACCAAGGCCATCCACGGATGACAAGGCAGATCCACGGATGATAGGAACCTCATAGCCAGGGAACTTGTAGAAACTGAAGAGTTCTAAAAAAAAGGGAGACAAAAAAACTTATGTTAGAACAGAAACATAATACCTAAAAAGTAAAAATAATGTTGCAAACTGGAAAACGCCAGCATACATCGAAGCTCCACCTCCCCAAGTTATAAACTATGGATCATCAAGATTCAAGAAGCCATGACACACCAACCTAAAAAACACAGAGGGGAAATGTCCATCTGCTCAGAACCTGGAAAGGCAGCATGCTGTTGCCGGCAAAAATCCTCAGAATACAAAACCTGCGGAGATAGAAGAATATGCTCCTCTGTTTGCGGCACCGGCCGTCAGGAGGACCACCATCCATTTGAGTAGCTCTGGTGATCATGTTCAAAACAGGATTAATTAAGCTGGAAGTTTAGGAGGTCAAGTCCAAGTCAAAACGCGCCTGGTATCTCTTCACTTTGAGAGGCACCCGGAAATTTCTCAACTCGACATGCTGTTTAGCGTGAGCAAAATCCAAAATTTCCTGCTCGAGCTACATACAGAATCTATCCGCGCGCGCAAGAAAGAAAAAAAAATCTAAGGACTTGCCGCTGGTTTACGGATTGGAACTGCCGACAGTTCCTTGGAGGCTTATGGATTACGGATCGGGAAACTGGCTTAAACCATGTGGAAAAGGGGGGAGAAAGAGGTGATTGATTTCGTACCTCCGCCTCCGGGCTCGGTCGCCGCCGGGAGACGGCGCTCGCGCTGCTCCCCTGCGGCTGGTTCGCCAATGTATCCTCCGCTCGAGGCAGCGCGGGCCGGAGTTGTGTGGGAAGTGGGGGAGGAGGACGGCGGCGGAGTGGGAGTGCACTTCTTTTTCAACTTGTGTGGACGAGGAATGACTTGACCGTGAGTCTCCGTCCGGCCGTCTCTCTCCCTGTGCCGACAAGCTGGCTCACTGGGCTCGCGTGGGCCTGCGTCGACCGTGCGCCATGGGCCGCCTACGCTCAAATCAAACACTCCCGGCCTTGTTTGCCTAGGAAAGAAAAAAAGCCAGCCTACAAAATCGATTCTCTCCGCTATAAACAAATTGATTCTCACAAGAAGAAAACTATATACAAAACCTAGCGGCTGACGGAATCGACCGCAACGAACCCATCCTATATACATCATCTCCAACCCAGCTGGCTGCTGATCATCGATCGTTCTCGACACATGGTCAATTCGGGCTGCTAAGCCAGGAGTAGGCGGGGCGGTTCCTCGTCTCGGCGCATGCCGAACTTGCCATGGTGGTCCAGCTCGTCGAGCACAAGCTCTATGTCACCCGGCCTGCATCGCCGGACCCTCGCTCCGGGAGGACCAGGCAGTTTCTCGGGCTCGAGACGATGCACATGCAGCACCCTTCACCGGACAGCCTCGTGTCGCTCGCGACAGCGTGGCTCCCACCGCAGAGGTTCGAGATACTTGCCCCTCAGGGTGGACACGGTCCGGTCCCGGTCCGAGCCACCGTTTGGACCGGCCGCCGGCGGTCCGAGCCGGACCGGACCGAGCTTACCTGCCGTACCGGACCGCCTGCGCGTACCTTGGGTCTCTGGACGTGGACGACGCCCGCCAATGTCCGTACGTCCGGTTTCTGGAAATGTCCCTCCACGGCACCATCCATGGCTTCTACCTCAGGGCGCTAGCTATGCTGCCAAGCTATGCCACTCGCTACCACGCCCTGCGGCGTCCTCCTCGCCGGCCACTGCTACGGCCCCATGGATCCTGTCTCCAACGTAATCCTCAGCGCCGATCCTGTCTCCAACGTAATCCTCAGCGCCGTCTGGTATGACGCTAACTTCCTGCTCCCCATGGCCGACCGCAGGACGCAGGCACACGACATCCTCGACACTCTCACCATACTCAGGCTGGTCACTTGCTCCTTGCACGGCCTCTCATAGCTCTCACATCCACGCCAACTCCAGCAAGCATCTGTCATTGCATGAGATCTTGAAGTACCTCTGCTAGAGGCAGTGCCACCTGGCCACCATGTTACAACCACATCTAAACCGGAGCTCTCCCAACCGTTTTGTCAACGCTGTGGCTGCCGCCCGGCACCCGCAAGCGTCCGCTTGGGCAACATTTCTTGCATCTTTTTCACCGACAAAGATAGACCAGATCCGGTCCTTGATGATGAGTGCCACTGCCAACAACACTGCACTCTCTTAATTATGAGTCTTTGACCTAGATATACAACATCCTCTGAGAGGAAAACCAAACGGCGATGATCCTGCCGGCTCCCAGACTTTGGGACGGCAGTGACCATTCTTGCGAGGAAGAGGGAGACCTCTGCTCACCAGCAGAGCTAGCTTCATTCGCGACAGGATTGAACAACTACTGTGATGTAGCCATAACACTAATCTGTCACCTGGATCAATGCTACCACGTCAATTTCATGGCAGCTACCAAATTGACATCCAAGAACACGCTTTTCTTTGCCGAATTTTGGTGTGGGTATCAAGATCAGCCAAAGCCCTCCGTATGCTGCCCTCTGCCACAACCGTATTACATGGGTAAGTACTAAGTAGTATTTTAACCTTAATTTTAGTTTATGTTGAGTTTTCCAGTAGTTAGTACCCCATATTTGTTGAGTTCTTCGGTTAAAGAGTAGCGTTTTTCTTCAAATTTTGGGTGCAAACTTCTCAAAGTAACCGTACATCCGTCTGATGCTAATTTGGTTCTGCCCACAGGAGTCCGCATGTATGCTCGCGTATCCGGATGACTCCATCGACTATTTCTGACGAGACATTACTCATGGCGGACTAGGTGACACAGAAGGCTGGAGGTGCTACAAGGTTTTGGGAGGATACCTGGCTGGGGGACGTCCTTGGCTTTACAATATCCAGCCATCTACAATATTGTGCAACGTAAGGATGCGTATGTTGCCACAATATTACAATCCATTCCACTTAACATCCAGTTTCGACGAACACTGATAGGTCATCGGTGGACAGAGTGGCTGCATTTAGTTACACGCCTTGTGGAGGTGTAATTATCGGAGGAGCCCGATAGGATTTCTTGAAAGCTCACAGCTTCAGGTTTATTTACAGTAAAATCCATGTACCTCGACCTTATTGATACAACGCAAATATCCAAGTCAAAACATGTTTGGAAGGTCAAGGTTCCATTGAGAATCAAAGTTTTCATATGGTTTGTTCACAAGAAGGTGATTCTCACTAAGGACAATTTGGCTAAGCGCAATTGGCCAGGAAATACTAGATGTTGCTTTTGTCACCAACAGGAAACAATCGAACACCTTTTTCTCCAACGCCCGCTAGCAAAACTATTATGGCAAACGGTCTGGGTTACCTTTAATATTG
The DNA here is from genome assembly GCA_022496015.1 of Hordeum marinum. Classification (NCBI taxonomy): domain Eukaryota; kingdom Viridiplantae; phylum Streptophyta; class Magnoliopsida; order Poales; family Poaceae; genus Hordeum; species Hordeum marinum. The sequence goes on along the minus strand of CM039674.1, from coordinate 524,822,443 downwards.
TACCTCTGGATAGCATTGACACTTTATTTGATACATGGCTTAACGGAGTCGAGTCTAATACTGCTGCACATATACGCATAGGTGCTTGTGCACTACTATGGGCAATATGGAACTGCAGGAATGATTTGATTTTTAACAGGGCAACACATGTACATTTCTTGCAGGTACTACACAGGGCGTCGGCGTTGATCCGTACGTGGTCCTTACTCACTCCTGCGGAGAGCAGGGAGCCTTTGGTTGCTGGGTGTGTCCGATGGGAGATGACAGCGCGGGATATATTCAACCGGTTTGGATGGCGGTCCACTAATTGAATAGATGACTAGGCATCTTGGTCTATGTTGGCCGGTTGTGGCTTATCTCGTTATTAAGTTTTTTTCTAACCTCGCTCCTTCGAAGCCTACTTGGACCCGCATAATATTTGTTTTTCGCATATTTAATAAAGTGGCTGTATGCATCATGCTGATGCAGAGGTCGGAGGGCATCCTACTTTAAAAAAAAAAGATGACACAGAAGGCATACTAGACACGAACTTTTTGTACTTCGACTCCGAGAGGGACGTGCAGCTTGCCAAGGTCTTGTAAAGGATGGGCAAGAAAGAAGAGGTCACCCAAAGGTCCTCTAGTGGAAGGCATGCTGAGTGGATGAGTGCTTTGTGCTAATTTCAATCATTTGAGTGAGTACCTTCCAACCAACTTTATTTAGTCTGTTTGTCTATCTTTTTTTTTTGAGAACACGTCGAGAGGGGCAGGGGTTCCTGCATTTCATTAAGAACAAGAGAGTTGTTTAGGTTTATTCATGCTTTGAACCAATGTAGAAATGTTTGGGAAAGCTAGATAGTGTAGTTAAAGAAAATAGTTGGGTGTGGATTAGTATAAACCTCGAACTTGTTGATTGCCAGCTCTTTCATTAACGACTGAAGCAGAGTGAGCAACCATTTGGCATATGCCTCTGCCGTCATGGCTTATGTCGTTGTCATTATTACTGGATGCAATAAGAACACCGGCAAATTCATTTAAATGTTTATCATCGCAATGACATGGTGGGTCGATCATCATCGTTCTCTTTGTAAACACATCAGTGTAATGTTAGCCTTCCTTCTATGGATTCTTCACAATGGATGATTCTAGAAACTCAAACCATCTTCCCTCCTTCCAAGAGCTGTCATACTTGTGGTTGGCATCCACCTCGTCAGGTCATAGTGTCTTGTTTTTTTTGTTACTTGCCGCTATTTATCCCCTTCATTCATTGACCCTACGCCGTGAAGATTGGGCTCCCCTCGTGTATCTCTTCCCCGAAAATGGTGTTGCATCACATCGCCTATTCATGTTGACTCCTTAAGTCTTTTTGAAAGGCGTTTATATAATTCTCCCGAGTGGTAGTACCCATCTCCCCTCTTCACGTCACCTCGGCCTCGCCGGCGGAGATAGGGGGGTGGGGGGCTAGTTCCCCCTATCGATCGAGATTTCGTATCAGGTGTATCTGTGATTAGCAAAAACAATAGGCCATTAGATGTACTATCCCCCCCCCCCCCCCCCCCGGGGGCTAAAACATAGAACCTCAAAACAGATAATGCCCATACGGAAGCCCATATGTTGCCCTCATTTGCCATTAGTCCAGGCATCAAACGAACTCCCATGATTGATGTGTGATTGCTTAGCTAGGTGATTAGTACTTTCTTGAAAAAGACTAGGCAATTAGGGCTGCCGTGCTGCCCTGCTGCCTCTTGCCTTACTACAATTTCTCTCTCAAAGTGAGATTATATCATGGGGCAACACCGGCGCCGTAACCCACGGTCATGCACTTATCAATTTTCCTGTGAACTGTGAGGTTAGCACTAAATCTACTACTGCCTCCGTCTGGGTTTATTAGTCCCCATCGTATTGTGGGTCAAAATTGACTACATATTTAACTAGCAAAATGTCAATGCATGTCATCAAAAATTATGTTGTTGGATTCGTATTTAAAGGTAGTTTCCAATGATATAAATTTTGTTTCAATTATTATCTTATGGCAGTCAAAAATATACAATTTATATAATTACATTTTAATTTTGTGACATTTGATGTTAATTCCAAGACTTGAAGTTATGAATAGAAAAGTACCACTAAACCCTATAAACATCGATTCGAATTTTAAGCTCTGTATGAAAATTTGAAGAGATGTGTTGTAGTCCGAAGATAGCCGGTTTTCTTGGGCATTGCAGTATAATATATATTGGAAGGGCATTAGCAGCAAAGTTATCTTCCGATACAATTATTAATATTTTGTATCTTTCAGCAATTGTTGACAAATCTGGACTACAAACGTAACTATGTTGTTATAGCCTTGAAGTAGAAAATTACTATATCAGTATGATAGTTATTGCATTGGATTAGTTTTTAGCGACTTAGCTTCGTGAGAGTCGGAAGGTTTGTCATATCCATCATCATACTCAGAACATCTAACCCTCGAATCTGGTGACATTTTTTGTACAATGTGCAGGAGTTTAATATTGAAACCAGCATAACATTTTGCTGACACCTTGCAAAACACTCTCTTGAGGAAAAAAAATGCCATGTGCAGTGTCCAAAGCATTGCATAGCAATGAAATGAAGTAGATATCTCTTTTTCATATGCCACGTGCATTGTTGGGTTTTGACCCTGTATGATGTGATGTTTTCTAGTAGTGTAGCTTCATTCACTTGCCGCGTCTGCCTATTTTTGGCTTATTTAAGCTTGAATTACTGTAGAATCGTTGGATAAAGATAGGTACAATGGTTAACATCTAGAGTATGGTATGGATTAGTGTACAACTCAGACACCGCTATGATTGCTTGTTTTTCATTAACAATCGAAATAAAGTGATCAACTATCTACCATCTGGCTCCTCAGTGATGGTTACATCATTATTACTACATGGGACAAAAAATTCATGTGTCTTAGATACCCTTAGGTTGAAGTATCCTGGATGATTTTGTTCGGGGAGAATAATACTCTCGCTGTTTAACATTGCAACGACATCTGACATGGTGGGTCGATCATCTGCACTTTCTTGTACACACAACAGTCCAATGTTAATGTATCTCCTAGCATCTGATGTATGTGTCTCCTTAACAATTGATGCATCTAGAAGCTCAACCCATGTTGAGCAAACGAAAGGTCCTCTTCACGTTCGCCGCGGGATCTGAACTTGGACACGTAGTCGCCACAGCCTTCTCAGCACAAGAACTCACATTTGTCTCCATTTCTGCATGGTTTCTTGGCAACGGTGTCGTGTCTACAGAACACAGTAATGCGTATGGAGAAGGATCAGAGTGATGGGAAGCTACAGACCTGTGCGTCGTTCATTTCTCAGCGTCAGGCCGCGTACACTAATTCGGCACAAGTGACGACGGCCTCTGCCCGTATAGCCTCCGTGCATAACGCACATGCGTCGCCCGAGCCAGCATCTACATAGACATCGCCTCAGGTGGTGGCCGACAGGTCGGCCCAGGAGGGGCCGGCAATCAGCAACCACGGGTCGGCGACCCAGGCTAAGGAGCCGGTCGGTGTGACTTGCATGTCACGTGCAGATGCATGTTAGCGGCCAAACGAGTCCCACGGCTGGGCAGTCTTTTATTAGCACTAATGGCATGTGTGAGCTGGGTATTTTCGCTGATGCATCACTAGAACCTACAGTTCAGGAAGTTGCAAATCAGGCCGGTGGCGAACTCTCAGCTGTAAGGGAGACAGTGGAGAAGGATCTGAAGGGGTTTGCTGCTTCAACACCGATGCTCACCCCTGTGGTGCATTCCCAACAGTCATCCAAGACTGCTACTCCGATTCGCCAGAGTGGACGCCATCCGGTTGATGCTTAGGGAGCTTCGACAACTGACTAGGATTCTTTGTGGCAATGCGTCTAACGGCGTCATATAACCTCGACAACGCTGGTATGGAATCGTCTAATAAATCTTTTCTGTCATTTTCTTCCCCGCAAATGTCTTCTAAACTGACTAGTATAGGCATGGTTTTGGGTAATAATGAGAAAGAAGTAAATGTGTCGACTAATGCACTGAGACATATGGAGTATGACCGTCTAACGGTAACACCTAAAGTCTTGGGCAAGTCGGACAACTCCCAACTAGAGGATGATGATGCGGATGCCACTAATGATGGTCAACTCCTCTCTCGTATAGTTGGTGAGGTGTCGGAGGTAGTTTTAGATGAAGCTGGGCTAAGTTCCTTGTATGAACTCAAAGCATCCGGTCGTAAATCTAAATCTTCTCGCACAAAGAAGTGTCAGGCGTCTTGTAAAAAGGCGAAAGTGTCTAAATCCCCAACTGTTTCCCAATGAATGGCATGTTTTTTAATAGCAGAGGTCTTGGTGACTTGGCTAAACATTTACATAGCGCTGATTATTCTAGGGATTATAAGTTGGATTTTTGGCCATTTTTGAAACGGGGAGACGAGATTTCTCGGTGAGTTTTCTTAACTGCCTGTCGGGTGGCATAGATTTCTCCTGGGTGTCTCGTCCACCCCGTGGCAGATCTGGGGCATATTACTTAGCGTGAGAACGAAGACCATGGAAGTGTTGGCAAGTTCGGAAGGAGAGTATCATATAAAACTCCATATCCGTAACAAAGCTGACAACTATACATGGACTCTTGTCGCCGTGTATGGTGCAGCCCAGGAAGAATTTAAAGCTGATTTTCTCCGGGAATTAGTTAATCTGGCAAAGGACAATCCATATCCTATTATAATAGGTGATGATTTTAATTTGCTAAGATTTCCTCATGAGAAAAGCAAAGGTAGGTTCGACGATCATTGGTCTTTCTTATTCAACGCTGTCATTGACAGTCTTGATTTAAGAGAGGTTTCCATGATAGGAAGACAGTTCACTTGGGCGAACAGTCTTCCAGAGCCGACATACGAAAAGCTAGATCGCGTGCTAATGGATACCGAATGGGAATCTAAGTTCCCTATGGTAACAACCCGGGCATTGAGGCTTTGCCGGACCATGCCCCCATACTTATAACCACAGGTCGCCCATACCTAGGTGTAAACACCAATTCAAGTTTGAACTTGGATGGTTACATCGGGATGGCTTCCATGATATGGTGAAAAAGGTGTGGGAAAGATCTGTCTCGGGTCGGACCCAATCCAAAGATGGAATAATAAAATGCGTGCACCACGCAGATTCCTCAAAGGATGGGCTAGACATATGTCCAGTATTCTGAAAAAGGAAAAGCTTCGACTATCATCTATCATCGATGAATTAGAGGCCCTTGCAGAGGTGCGACCATTATCCGTGCAAGAAGTTGAGCTAAAAAGCCAATCAAATGGACAGATCGCAAAATTATTGCGCGAACAGGAGCTCAAATGGTACCAACGATCAAAAGCTCAATTTATCCTCGAAGGAGATTCGAACACAAGATACTTCCAGGGTGTTGCAAATGGCAAACATCGGAAGAAACTTATTCATTCTCTTGTACAGGATGAGGGTACGATCGAGGGCCATGAACAACTCAAATCGTACATTACCAACTACTATAAATATTCGTGTGGGGCACCAGAAGAAGGAAACTTCTCTCTGAATGAGTCACGAACAGAGGATATACCCCAGGTTTCTGATGAGGAAAACCATTTTCTTGTTGCTCCTTATACCGAGGAGGAATAAAGAAGGCAGTTTTCCAAATGGAAAACAACAAGGCCCCAGGGCCGGATGGCTTCCCAGCCGAGTTCTATCAATACTTTTGGGAGGTTATCAAGTTGGACCTGCTAGAATTGTTCAAATTTTTCCATGTCAGACAGTTAGATTTGTTCCGCCTAAATTTCGGTGAGATAATTTTACAATCAAAGGTTAATGAGACAGAAAGGATACAACAATATAGACCTATCTGTCTCCTTAACGATAGTTTTAAAATTTTCGCGAAAGCCGCAACACTTAGGCTGAATTTCGTGGCTGATCATGTGGTTTCACCCTCACAAACTGTTTTATGCAAGGAAGAAACATCCTAGATGGAGTTGTAATCTTGCATGAAACAGTTCACGAACTACATAGGAAGAAGCTGAATGGAGTTATTTTAAAAATTGACTTTGAAAAAGCTTATGACAAAGTTAAATGCTCTTTTCTCCAGCAGACTCTCAGAATGAAAGGTTTTTTTGCAGAGTGGCCAGCTCTGATCCAAAGTTTTGTTTCTAAAGGTAGTGTGGCCATCAAAGTCAACGATGACGTTGGCAGATACTTTCAAACGAAAAAAGGATTTAGACAAGGCGACCCAATATCGCCCATACTATTTGACATAGTGGCTGATATGTTAGTTGTCATGATTGACCGTGCAAAAAATGAGGGCCCAATTGACGGGGTAGTTCCTCATCTAGTTGATGATGGACATTCTATCCTTCAATATGCCAACGATACAATACTTTTTATGGACCATGACATCGAAAAAGCAAGAAATCTGAAATTAATCTTATCAGCCTTCGAGCAACTTTCGGGTCTTAAGATAAACTTTCATAAGGGGGAATTGTTTTGTTTTGGCAAGCCTCAGGACGAGGTCCAATAGTATGCTGAACTATTCGGCTATGGACAGGGTCAGTTTCCAATTAGCTATCTAGGTATTCCGATACATTATCGGAGACTTACAAATGCTGAATGGAAACATGTCGAGGAGAGATTGTAAAAACGTTTAAGTAGTTGGAAAGGAAAATTGCTATCTCTGGGCGGTAGATTGGTACTCATAAATTCAGTACTCAGTAATATGGTATTGTATATGATATCATTCTTCCTGTTGCCAAAAGGGGTCTTACAACGGTTGGATTATTTTAGGTCGATATTATTTTGGCAAGGAGATAGTGAGAAGAAGAAATATCGGCTGGCTAAATGGAGTGTGGTTTGTCGTCCCAAAGATATGGGTGGGCTGGGTATTCCTGACCTTGAGGTCAAAAGTACGCCCTCCTAGGTAAATGGAGTGTGGTTTGTGGTCCCAAAGTACTTACCAAAAACGGTGTATGGCAAACCCTCCTGAAAAGAAAATACGTAGGCTCAAATGTGTTATCCCAAGTTAGCTGGAAGCTTGGGGACTCGCACTTTTGGGCTGGTCTAATGGCTACGAAGAAACATTTCTTCCGTTTTGGATCATTTTCTATTAAGGATGGCTCGGAAATTCATTTCTAGGAGGACAAGTGGCTGGGAAATGCTACTCTTCGGGAACAATATCCAGCTTTATACAACATCGTGCGTCACAAGGGCGATACTATTGCCACGGTGTTGGAATCTTTCCCACCAAACGTGACATTCACGAGAGATCTAATCGGTCCAAGACTTGCATCGTGGAACACTTTATTGTAGTGTTTGACAACGGTGCAATTGTCACAGGGTGCTGATGAGTTTCGTTGTAACTTACATGAGAGTGGTAAATTTTCTGTGGATTCCATGTATAAAGCGTTAGTCCATCCGATTGTGCCAGTCGATAGTAACAAGAAGATCTGGAAGATGAAGATACCACTAAAGAATATATTTTTTGCATGGTATCTTCGTCGAGGAGTCATTCTTACAAAAGATAACCTTATTAAGAGGAATTGGCAAGGAAGTACGAGATGTGTTTTCTGTCATCGGGATGAGACAATTAAACACTTGTTCTTTGATTGCAAATTCGCTTGATCTATATGGTCAGTCATCCAGATAGCTTCTGGCCTGTATCCTCCGCGTAGCGTTGCTAATATATTTGGCAATTAGCTACATGAAGTGGTTCACAGGTTTAGGACTCTAATTAGGGTGGAAGCGCTAGCCATTATTTGGTCGCTTTCGCTATGTAGAAATGACAAGGTTTTTTTAATGATAAAAATTCATCTCTTATGCAGGTAATCTACATATGCACAAGTACTCTCCGTTTATTGTCATCTCTACATCGTGTGGAGTTTCGCGACCTGTTGACGGTGGTCTGTATGCGGTTGGAGGATACGGCGAAGGATATTTTTATCCAAGATGAATGGCAGCGTGATCTACGGATTGGACACCCATCTACTTAGGCGTCATACAATTTCGTTAAGATTTTTGTATTACGTCATTTTCTTTTTTTCTTGTTGTGTTCGGACTTGTTGCGGCTGTGTGCATTCTACATATGCAGAGGCCGGATGTAATGCTTAAACCTTTTAAGTAATAAATCACCCTTTATCGAAAAAAATGTTGGTCCTTCCCAGAGTTGCCATGACTGCAGAAAGCGAGCAAGTATCTTCATCATGTGCATATACATGAGAAAAGTTATAAGTCCACTACAAAAATAACACGCCCGTACAGACGAGGGTTTAGAAAATGCTCACATATCCAAGAAGGTTAAGAAAGTCTCCGTACTGAAAGAAACCATAATTCCTTTTTCCACTAAGGATCTCAAGAAGTAACACACCAAAGCTGAACACATGTGATTTGATTGAGTAAATGCCTTCAGATGCATACTCCGGAGACATATAACCACTGAAATGAGTTAGAAGCACAAGAATTTTTTATATCAAAATATAAGATTCGGTTCATCAACTAAGAAATGGTATAGTAGGCACTACTTATGTTTTTATTTGTAAGTAAGAAATATGCTTACAGTGCTCCTACTACCCTCTTTGTGCTTCCCTGAGTATCATTGGAGCTGAATATTTTTGCTAGCCCCAAATCAGTAATTTTAGGATTCATGTCCTGGTCCAAGAGAATGTTGCTGTCCTTAAGGTTTCTGTGTATGATGCGTAGCCGAGAGTGCTGCTGGAGATACAGAAGACCTTGGGCCATCCCTTCGATAATCAGACGTCTCTTGTTCCAATCAATAGAGGCTGTCTTGTTTCTTACTGCACATGAGACATTGCATTTTATAGTAATGGACATATCAGAATCCAAAGTATGGTTAAGAACTATAGTGCGCATACCAAATATAAAGAAGTCCAAGCTCTTATTTGGCAAATATTCATACACCAATAGTTTTTCCTCTCCCTGAATGCAGCATCCCAAGAGCTTGACAAGATTATTGTGTTGTAATTTTGTAATAAGTTCAACTTCATTTTTCAATTCTGTAAAACCAGGTCCTGAATGTGAGGCAAGCCTTTTGACTGCAATTTGTATCCCATCTGGTAATTGGCCCTGTAAGTATGTACAAAACAAAATTGGGGACATCATTTTTTATTGAAATGACAAAACAAGGTTTACAAGTCACTCATTGGAAAATAAGACAAAATAAACAAGTTACCAAGATTTTCTTAATTTTGTTTCTGCACAGTATCATGAATTTTCAATGTACAAGCAAGATGTGTTGATTAATGGCCAGCCAATGTTATATTTATTTAATCTATTCGTTATATAATAGGAAGGGGGCCCTTGGCGCAGCGTAAAAGTTGTTGCCTCGTGACCGTCACGGGTTCAAGGTCTGAAACAGTTTCTTGCAAACATTTAAGGAAAAGCTCTGTACTATAAAGCCGAAGTGATCGGACCCTTTTCCGGACAATGCGCCAGCGGGACTTACGTGCACTGAGCTGCTATTTTTTAATCGTGATTTAATATATATTTATAATGAACTACCATTGATTTTTTTTAAGATACGTTGTTCAATCTCGTTGCCGGGAAGTCTCTTTACTCGTTCCGTAATACATCATCTCGTGACTAACTCCTTAGTCACTTTGAGTTCATTATGATGATGTCTTACCGAGTGGGCCCAGAGATACCTCTCCGTCACACGGAGTGACAAATCCCATTCTCGATTCGTGCCAACCCAACAAACACTTTCGGAGATACCCGTAGTGCAGCTTTATAGCCACCCAGTTACGTTGTGATGTTTGACACACCCAAAGCATTCCTACGGTATCCGGGAGTTGCACAATCTCATGGTCTAAGGAAACAATACTTGACATTGAAAAGCTTTAGCAAACGAACTACACGATCTAGTGCTATGCTTAGGATTGGGTCTTGTCCATCACATCATTCTCCTAATGATGTGATCCCGTTATCAACGACATCCAATGTCCATGGTCATGAAACCGTGACCATCTATTGATCAACGAGCTAGTCAACTAGAGGCTTACTAGGGACATGTTATGGTCTATGTATTCACACATGTATTACGGTTTCCGGTTAACACAATTATAGCATGAACAATAAACAATTATCATGAATTGGAAATACAATAATAACCATATTATTATTGCCTCTAGGGCATATTTCCAACAGTATCACCGTTGGCAACGGTTCTTATTTACCTATCACTCATGTCGGTACTACTTCTTTTCCCTCTACTTCCACACCTATCACTATGTTTAATGTCCTTGTCTCACCTGACTTAGTCACTAGTTTAGTTTCCGTTAAATGTTTTACCCGTGAAAATCCACTTACGGTTGAATTTGATGGTGTTGGTTTTTCTGTGAAGGACGCCCGTACCAGGATGGTTCTGCACCGTTGTGACAGTCCTGAAGACCTCTATCCCATGCACGCCGGCACCTCCACCTCCACACATGTCGTCCTTGCTACCGGCGTCGACCTTTGGCATGCTCGCTTGGGACACCCCAACCCCGCCGTTTTATGTCAGATCCTTAGGAGTTTTTCTTTCTCATGTAATAAGCTCGATGAGCACACTTGTGAGGCTTGTCGTTTGGACAAGCACGTTCGTCTTCCTTTTAGTGCGTCTACCAAAGTTTCCACTTTTTCATTTTAGATTCTCCATAGTGATGTTTGGACGTCTCCCGTTGCAAGCAACACAGGCTATCTATACTACTTGGTGATTTTAGATGATTATTCTCATTATGTGTGGACTTTCCCTCTTCGTCGTAAATCCGATGCTTTAGCCACACTCACCGCCTTTTATTTCTATGACACCACCCAGTTCGGTTACCCATCCTTGCACTCCAAACCGATAATGGAAAAGAGTTTGACAACGTCGCCCTCCGTACACTTCTCACCTCTCATGGCACCACCTTTCGTCTGACGTGCCCGTACACCTCACAGCAGAACGGTCGTGCCGAGCCTATCCTCCGCACTCTTAATGACTGTGTTCGCACGTTACTTTTTCACTCTAATGTGCCCAATCAGTTTTGGCCCTATGCTCTTGCCACCGCCACTCTTTTAGTTAACATTCGTCCGTGTCGTCCTCGGTGGAACTACGCCCCTCACCACCTTCTCTTCGGTACACCGCTGTCCTACGACGGTCTCCGCATCTTTAGGTGTCTTTGCTACCCTAGCATCGTGTCCACTACGCCATAAAAACTCGCACCATGTTCCGTTCCGTGCATCTTTCTTGGCTACCCCAAACACCAAAGATTACCGGTGCCATGATCCTGTCACCCATCGTGTGTACACCTCGAGGCACGTGTACTTTGTCGAGACAATGTTTCCTTTCTTTCATGTTTCTCCTGCTTCGGCTCCCTCGATGCTGACCCCCACGCCCCTACTTGGAGCGATGCGTGGCGGCGCCCCCTGGAGACCCTCCTAGCACGATGCCTTCTACCGCCGCCGCCCGGTCTTTCGACTCTCTCTCCTGAGGTCGAGTCTGACTGGCCCCCCGGGTCCCTATCTCCCTCCTCCATGTTTGAGCCAGTGGCCACCCCTATTGGCGCTGTCTCCCAGGCGACGGGCTCGACTACCACCTCGCCCGTTGCCACCTCCTCTGCCGGCTCGGCTGCCGCCGTCACCTCCGTGGCCCCTGTTGCCACGAACCTCGTCGCTGCAGTGGCCCCCGCCGCCGTGGGATCCCCACTGGCTAGTAGCAATGCAGGAGGAGTTCGACGCCCTACAACGCAACCGCACGTGGCAGCTTGTTCCGCGACCACCTCGTGCCAATGTCATCACTGGTAAGTGGGTGTTTCGCCACAAGACTCGTCCGGACAGTTCTCTTGAGCGCTACAAGGCTCGGTGGGTGGTTTGCGGATTTCGATAGCGGGCAAGTGTGGACTTCACCGACACATTCGCTCCGGTTGTTAAACCGGGCACGATCTGCGCGGTGCTTTAGTTGACGGTCTCGCGAGCCTAGCCTGTGCATCAGTTGGAACGTCTCCAACGCCTTATTGCACGGTCATCTTGCTGAGCAGGTGTTCTGTGAGCAGCCCACTGGTTTCGTCGACACTGAGCATCCGGACTTCGTGTGCCTGGTCTCCCGTTCCCTCTACGGGTCGAAGCAGGCGCCTCGGGCTTGGTACCAGCGTATTGCAGCCTTCCTGTGGTCTCTGGGATTTCGGTCCACTTGCTCCGATGCCTCACTCTTCGTGTATCATCAGGGAGTTGACACTGCATATCTTCTGCTCTACGTCGATGACATCATCCTCACGGCACCCGCCCCCGAGCTCCTCCAGCGGCTGACGGCTCGTCTTTGTGATGAGTTTACCCTCAAGGACTTGGAGCCCCTACACTACTTCCTCGGCATCGAGGTGGCCCGACGGGCTGACAGTTTCTTTCTGCATCAGCAGAAGTACCCCCATGAGCTTCTGGAGCGTGTCGGCATGCTTAACTGCAAGCCGGTGCCCACCCCCGTCGACATGAAGGCGAAGGTCTCTGCTCTGGAGGGGTCTCTCACGTCCGATGCGGCGTTTTATCGCTCCATTGTTGGTGTTTTACAGTACCTGACGCTGACCCAGGCATGCTCCGCGTGATTCTCATTGGACCCTGGTGAGGCGTATTCTCCGTTACATACACGACACCATAGCTTTGGGACTCACTCTGACGGCCTCCGCCTCCACCGACCTCGTCGCCCACTCGGATGCTGAATGGACCGGCTGCCCCGACACCCGGCGTTCCACGTCCGGCTATTGCGTCTACCTTGGCCCCTCGTCGATCTCTTGGTCATCGAAGCGGCAGACACGTTCTCCCACTCCAGCGCCGAGGAAGAGTATCGCGCCGTGGCTAATGTCGTGGCCGAGTGCTCTTGGATACGTTAGCTGCTTCAGGAGTTGCTTTGTGATGTTCACAAAGCCACCCTCATCTACTGTGACAACTTCAGTGCGGTCTACCTTTCCACCAACCCGACGCACCATCGACGTACGAGGCATATTGAGTTCGATATTCACTTCGTGCGAGAGCAGGTTGCCCTTGGCCGTGTTCGGGTTCTCCACGTTCCGACGTCCCAATAGTTTGCTGACGTGATGACTAAGGGATTGGCTATTTCTGTCTTTAAGGAGTTTCGGTGCAGTCTTTGTGTCTCCGACGACGCTTCGACTGCGGGGGTGTTTAGTATATATTTCTGTTGCATGTATATTGTGTTGTTACCCACCTCATAGTCTTGTATAGATGATGTTGAAGCCTACCCTTTACTTATATATACGTGCACTGACATCCTATCAATACATCGATAATTATATTGCCAACTTGCCTCTATACAGTCAGTAATGGAGCCACCACAACAATAATCCACAGCACCCTCTTGCGTGAGTTGTGTCCTAAGGAAAAAATCTAATTCATGAATAGTTCTCATATATATAAATAAAAACAGATTCATTTAGTGATAGGGACAACATATGACAAATCAGCTTGATTAATTATACATGGGTTGGTCATATTTGACAAAGGAAATTTCATCTATTTTAGTGACCTTTGAACCGTTCCGGTTCTAATTATTTATTTGTATTCATCTATTCTAAGCTATCACGTTACTTATCGTAAAGATCTAAGAAGAGATGTCTGTAAGTGGAGATTCCGATCATGTGCTAGAGTAAATGATACAGAATTTAGTGTGGACAATATATATCGGTACATATAAGTTATTTTAAATGGCTGTATGCATCTCGGCGCGAAGTCAGAGGGAATTCCCTCCTATAAAAGAACCTTTGTCTACAATTTTTCTAAATGAATTAATCAAATAGAAGCCATGTTGCCATGTCCAATTAAGGATGTCCTGGAAAGGGTGAGAAGTTTACATACCCCGTTGTTCTTGAAAAGTCGTCCGCGCCTCCCCCAGAGGTGCCGCAGCTGGTGGATTTTTAAAGAAAAGGAGGTTAAATCCCTGATTTTTGCATTAACTGATGCATACAATCATTTTTATTAATTATTTTTATAAAGGTTTGATAAGAAAATACATCAAGCCACCCGAAGCCACCACTCACACCTACAAACTCGATAATGAGGAGTGCCCTCACCTCCCATATCTAAAACCGGTGTCGTCGCCGATCCATCTACATAACGTATCGGGACCAACAGCCGGTGCAGCAGACCTAAAGCGCGCACCACATGCATATGTTTTAGAAGCCAGAAGCCGCCATCATCCTCGAACCGTTGACCCATCTTCAAGAGAGAGATCCGCATCATTCTTGCCAGTCCAGACATTCGTCCACGGCACCACGGCGCCCAACGGCACCACCGCCCTGCACACATTCATCCATCCAGACGCGAAGACTCTTGCAGATCTGTCGTGCGTAGCACCTGCCGACCAGGCATGACACAGCATAGCACCTGTCGGTCAGGCATGACTTGACATCTCCGCCAAAGCTCCATGCAAGACTTAGCCGTTCCACCTCCTACCTCTATCTTCCAGCGCTGCTCCACAAACGATGCTCCCAAGAGAGTAACGACACCGTAGTACCGTCATCGTCCGATCTGGGTGAAGAGTCTTAGGGTTTCCGCCGAAGCAGCACAAGTGGGTTGACAGAAGTTACACGGTGATGCCTTCATGAAGGTAACGACGCGGGACGCCGCCATCGCTCGCCATTAGCTCAGTTTTCACTGGCAACTCTGTCTCCCCAACTCGCAACCAGGACTACATGACGGAATTGGAGATCCGATCATCCAGTCTCTGGCTGACTATCTCCGACGAAGGAGGCGGCCGCCACTGCCATGCCCAGGGCCGGAGCCCTCGACGTCCTCATGATGCAGGTCGATCCCAGGGGCAGCCTGCCGTTGACGGTATACAACATCAGCATGTGCAGCCCGCCCGAATCCCATATGGACCCACATCGGGTACCCAAGCCACCGACGTAGTACGAGTCACCGAACGCCGTCGCCGCGTGCCTGGCTGCCTCGCCCCGCACCACTGCTGTAGATCCGGCCATCATGGACCGCCGCCGTCCTGACCGAGTCTTTGACGAGGAGAAACGCTGCCACCGCCGCTGCGGCACACAGGCTTTGTCTGCGACGCCCCCGACGACGACGGTGAGGAAAGGGTGTGCGCGGAAGAACTGAGAGATGACCGGCAAGGACGCTCCGATGCGACGCGACGGCACCACCAGATGGGAGCGGGTAGGGTTAGGAGCCTTCGCTGATGGATCTGTTCGTGGGTTCCGCCGCAGCTGGTGGGTGCGGCCGGGAATGTGGGTAGGTGGTATCCCGCGTGGGCGCTGGCGTAGTGCCCTTGACCGCCGGAATTGCAAGCATGGGGACCCCTTGGTAGAAGTGGTATAGCTCGTACCTCATGCTACATCGTGTCCTGAGAATTCGACCACCTTGGGATCCATCAAGGCTAGGGAAACCTGTAAACAAGCCGCGCAATCATCGGGCGCGAGGTCGGGCGTGCACTGCATAACGCAGTACCCTGTAGGGACGAGGTTGACGTCTAAGCGCGCGGTGGTGAACCTCCCGAGCTGTTTGCACCCGATTGGGCCGTGCTGTTCAGAGGCATCAAGAGCAAGTGCACGATGGAGTCGCCACCTGTCCTGTAGTTCAGGGTATTCCGGATGATGATCCACCTCCTCTGATCTTCCGTACTGTTGACAAGGAGTAAATTATGGTTGGAGAACGTGAGCAGGCATTAATCGTAGTATGTGGTGGCTTCCATATTGTACGGGCAGCTCAGCTGCCCATCTTCGAAGGCGGCAGCCACGTAGATCTTGTTGAAAATATGAGCAAATTACTATAAGATTTAATCCGAATAAGCAGCAAGTAGATCGTGACAACAAAAATATAGAATAAACTAATCATACAGACAAGCATAGTTAACGTATAAAATGAATCTACGACACAGACTAGACATAGAAATTTTAGTATGATCTCAATCAGGAAGGACAAGATTGCATACGGTGTAGCAGGAGTAGAACCGCCAGTGTTGACGTTGTCGCCCATGTCGTTGAGGAAGAGGTTGCCGAGGTCGGGAAAGAAGTCGTCGTCGAGGAAGTCGTAGCAGCCAGCAGTCGTGCGAGTGCGCTCCCCAAAAACCTGATCGCCCGTCTCCCATACAGGATCATGAGAGGCGGGGTTTCGGAGGCCTGCTGTCCCTTCTCGGGGTGCACGCCGGAAGGAGGGATGGAGCAGACTTGGATGGCGGCGCAATGATCTGGAACGGTGCGAAACCATATGTTGTGGTCGCGGCTAGGGTTGGCAGGGACGTCGCGTATATATATGTGCGGCGGTGGAGAGATGTAGGATAGACCCACGTCCGAGTCGGTTACAGTCCACGATCCGACGTCTCGGATCGTGACGCGTCTGGTAAAGACTCTCCGTTCCTGACCGGCGAAAATAAGCGCGTAGGTATGAGCTCGGCTCGGCTCAATCCCGCAACCCGCGGCGCGGCGCGGCGCGGCGTGATGGCATGGCGAGGCGAGCGAGGAGGAGGAGTGCGCGATGGCCTCTTCTCTTCTCACTCTCTTACAAGTGTTAGAAAAGCTCACCTTATAAAGAGGTGTTGCTCCTTCTCCACTAGCGGTGTGGGACACAACTTTAGTCCCAACCACACCACTCAAACAGCCAACACCACATGGGCCATGAGAATTTAAGATTTTTGGATGGGCTATGGGCCAAAGGCCTCATAGCAAATCCAGCAATCCCCCACAAAGTCTCATTGGCACATCTCATAATTGCTTAGTCCAAAACATTGTTTATATACCGATTCTTGATGGAGACTGTTAAGTTGAACTTCCATTTAGAAATTTATGCTACACTAGATCACAACTTGAATAGTGGACTATGCCTTGAACTACAAGTTTTCCGCGAGTCTAGTTTCACACAAATCCTTGACCGATACTGAGCTACCGCAAGGCTTCCCCACGGGTGGAGCATATACGTCACACCCCAAGGCCTTTCATGAATTTATTAGAGAACACACGATTCTCACAGACTGCGACGTTTATAGTCAAATTCATATAGGTGTGTTCCTCAGGAGATGTCCTGCAAGACAACATCTCTGCTTACCCAAATAAGCCACTTGGAACACATTAAGATATGTATCAACCTGCCATGGAGACTATGAGAGTATTGCATCTTCACGGAGTGGGATAGCAAATATAGAGATACTCTCCTTCTAGCTGTCCAATAGCTTGTCTCCCACTTCTACTTCACGGGATCTCCAATCACATAGAGTGGGTTACCACTATGGACAACTCATACATTGGGTCTCAAACCCATCTCCGTCGATGCATTTTCTATCACATTACGTGATAAACCCTTTGTGAAGGGATCTGCCAAGTTTTTAGACGTTTGGATATAATCCAACGCAATAACTCCGGAGTTCTTCATTTTTCTGACAGATTCCAATCTCCTTTTCACATGTCTTGAGGACTTCATATTATCCTTAGAACTGTTTATCTTTATGATCACAGTTTGATTATCACAGTTCATCAGGATAGCAGTTATTGGTTTTTTTAACCATAGGTAAGTCCATCAAGAGCTGACGAAGCCAATCTGCCTCAACAGTGGCTGCGTCTAATGCTGTGAGTTCTGCTTCCATAATTGACCTCGTTAAGATGGTCTGCTTGCAAGACTTCCAGGAAACAGCGCCACCACCAAGTGTAAAAACATAACCACTTGTGGCTTTAATCTCATCAGCATGAAATATCTAGTTTGAGTCACTATAACCCTCGAGTACCCTTGGGTACCCGGTGTAGTGAATCCCATAGCTCGCAGTACCTTTCAAATAGCTCATAACTCTCTCAAGTGCATGCCAATGATCATCTCCTAGGTTTGATACAAACCGGCTTAGTTTGCTCACAGCAAACGAGATGTCAGGCCTTGTGGCACTCGCAAAGTGTATAAGCGAGCCTATTATCTGAGAATATCTCAGTTGATCTCTAGCAATTCGTCGATTCTTTCGAAGTAACACACTAGCATCATATGGAGTTGGAGAAGGCTTGCAGTCGCTATACCGAAAACGACTCAAGACCATTTCTGCATAGTGAGATTGGAGCAGTGTAATCCCACCATTCTCATCTCTCAGCAGCTTGATGTTTAATATAACATTAGCTACTCCAAGATCTTTCATCTCAAAATAACGAGATAAGAAACCCTTAACCTCCTTGATTAGATCAAGGTTGGTTCACTAGTAGAATGTCGATTAGTTGTCCCGGTCGGGATGTGCCTTTAGTACCGGTTCCCCAACCGGTACTAAAGGGTCGGGACTAAAGGTCCATACCTTTAGTACCAGTTGGCCCATGGACCGGTACTAAAGGCCCACCACGTGGCTTCTTGCCTGGGCTGGCGGCGGAGGACCTTTAGTACTGGGGTGTGATACCAACCGGTACTAAAGGCCCACCATGTAGCTGCCTGCGTGGGCTGGTGGTGGAGGACCTTTAGTACCGGTTGGTGATACCAACCAGTACTAAGTGTTCTGTTTTTTTTGTTTTAGCTTTTAATTAGCTTTTGGTTTTCCATTCATTTCAAGTTTATTTTACGGTGCTACATACTGTATACATTACACATGTTGATGCATATATATATGTATGTAATATAATATACAATATCTCATATACAGTATATATACAAATGGAATTACACATCCATATATATTCTGGGACTTAGAACTTAAGGCCCAAAACCCGGTCCGGACTAGCTAGCTAGTGCTCCGGATGAAATCTCAGTTTTCTACTACTGATTTGCTGGCATTATTGAGGCGGCGGTAAGGAATAGTGCGCCCCATTTACATCAATGACATGTCGAAGAAGAAATGCCGCAAATTCCTCTTGAAATGCTACAAAGCGTTTCTTGGGTGAGAGCTTCGACATCATCTGCCAAACTCGGAGTTGTCTTTCACATGCTCCTCTGCGACGTATACGGCTTTCGGTCTGGATGCGAATATTCTCGCAGAGGAAGTATCCACATAAATTTGTCCCCTGTGGCTGCTTCGCGCACTTTGCAAAAGAATAGAATTCAATAAGATAATTAATAATCAAGCATGTGATAATGGTATTGAAACTAGAATTAAAGAGATACGCGGACCTAGTAATACTACTTAATTACCTGCATCTTTTTCCACTTCAGCTTCAGTTTCCATTGACGACCGTGATGGGTTTTTTCTATCATCTTTTTCCCAACACTAAGCGGCAAAGAAAAGAACGAAAGAGTTATTATAATTACTTTTGATATCAGGAAATAATGAAAGAAAGCGAGGTCAATAAAGATTGAAATTACCGTTCTATCATAAAATACAAGTCCACGGATGATTGTTCTAGTGTATCTAGTGAGTCGTACACTTGAACAAGTCCATCAGCAATGATAATATTTAGGAGGATATAGTGGTCTCTGCGGAGAAGTTTATATAATTAAGCAGGCATACATATAACTCATCAACTACACTTGACAGTGAGCTAGTAAGCAAAAATAAAATTTATAGTATACAAGAGAGTAAACACTCGCCCTATGTTGTAAGGAAATATTATAGTAGATTTGATATTCATTAGTGTCTCTAGAAAATTTTCCAAGAGATCTTCCGTGTCCCTGGCATAATGTTTTACCACATGACCATTAATGGTACTTGGGTCGATGAACCCAATGTCATCGATTCCCTCTTGTTTGAATTCCCACATCTTCAATCTGCATAATAGCATAGAAAAGAACATATACAATGAGGGTAAGCCAATGAACGATATCTTAGCTAGAGACTTAAATTATTGAAGATATAAATTACTTACAGACAATAGCAACTGATGAGAGTTTTGTCGATAGAGTCCATGTGGTATAGCTGGAAAAGTTCTGAGAATTCAAGACATATGTCACATCCATTGACATAATGCTCTTTCCTTACTTTGACCATGACCGCCGTCTCCCCTCGCTTTGCTTGACGCAGGTACCAATCATGCAACCGTCGCATCGCAGTTGGTAGTTCCTTGTATTGCTCGGGTGTGACAAGTGGTTTTCTGACGGCATATTGCATTGCGTACTCAGTTGCATCGTACCCACGGATTTCCTCGGTGCCAAGGATTTGTCCAAGAGTGAGACCTGCAGCCTCTACTTCTTCGAGGTCGACTGGGTTGCCTTGCACGTCGACTTGTTGGATCAATTTCTATCTTGGATCGGTACTCACCTTGAGCGAAGAGATAGATTGCTTGGATTGTTCTCCGAGCTGGGGAACTGTTTTCCCGCTAGTAGTACCTCCTATCGTTGATGTCGTACTTCCCGACTTCTTCCTTGGGCTGGGCCGACTTCTCTGCTCACTTGCCTTCTGAATCTGTCGCTCATAGTCTGTCGGCATACGCTCGACATATGTCGGGGGTTAATCAATAAAGTGTTCCATAAAGTGCTCTTGGACTTCCTTGGGTATTATCTCCTTTGGCGGCATGGTCTTCTTCGCAAAAAAGGCTTTCACTTGGTGATCGCTTTCAATTTTGTTTTCCTCTGGTGTTATGTCATAAGGCAGCTTCCTTTTGGCTGGAGGCTCGGGTTTCTTCTTTGCTTTCTTCCGAAGAGGACTTCTGCTGGCCTTCCTCTTTGGGGAGCCCTGTTGGCGGGACCGCTGTCGGGGTGGAGTCGGCTCACATGGCGGAGATCGATATGGACTCGCGTCGTGCTCCGCCCCGAGGTTGGGAGGACTGCTGGCAAGGTGGGGAGGTCTGCTGGCGAGGTGGGACGCCTCTCGAGGTGGGGAGGACTGCTGGGAAGGTAGGGAGGACTGCTGGCGAGGTGGGGAGGACTGCTGGCGAGGTGGGGAGGACTGTTGGTGCTGTGATGCCTCTGGCTGGGATCCCTCGCGCTGGACATCGATACTCGGAGGAGCCGATGGCCTTAGCGCCGACTGTGGAAAGATGATGCAGTCCTTACTCCATAGAATGAGACCACGGCCGGCTTCTGCCAATGTGGACTCCCGCTCATCTCCAGGGATGTCAAGCAATAGTTGATCATATCCTGGCTCTATTGCGTCCACCGCGGCACGAGCATACCCAGCTGGAACCGGATTGCAATGCCAGAGAACATCATGTGTATTTGGTAAAGCATAGCCCGTCGTGACCCGCATGGGTATGTTCTTCATTTTGCTGGATTAGCTCACAAGATATCTTCTCGGTGATATCATCCATGGGGGTGTGACCCAATGGTGCCCCCGTGGAACGCACGCTGCTTTTCGGCAGTGTAGATGGGACGGGTTCCCCTGCCTCTTGCTGCGGAGTTTCCCTTTGCTGGGTCAGTATCTGTATCTGCAGCTGTTGTTGCTCATACTTCTGTTCCAACTTTGAAAGTCGGTTTGCTTCCACCTTCTTTTTTCTCGAACGGCTTTTATAACTGTCCTTCCATCCCGCAAACCCCTCGTACCACGGAACAACGCCCACGCCTCATGTTCGTCCTCCGTGTTCGATATTCCCGAGGGCGCGTGTAAGCTCGTCGTTCTCTCTATCGGGGTGAAACCGTCCTTCTTGGGCAGCTTTTATTGTATCAATAAACTCATTTGATGCATGCTTCAAACTGGCCAGTGCAATAATCTTTCCTGTTGCTACGTCCAACTTTCCCCCATGCGCAAAAAACCAATTCCTGCATCTCTGGGGCCAGTGAAAGGTTATTGGAGTGATCCCTTCAGCATGCATCTTATTCTCTAATGCATCCCACTTAGGAATGGCTGACTTGTATCCACCTGTCCCTAGTTTATGGTAATACTTTTTTTTCTCCGCATTTATCTTATTCTTTGCCGACTTCTCCATAGCATCTTCCGATGTCTTGTACTTGATAAATGCATCCCAGTGATTCCTTACCTTCTCGTATATTCCTATGAATTCGGGCGCCTTCTGGCCTCTAGCGTTGTACTCGGTCCATAATCTTTTCTTCCAAGTCTGGAACGCGCTGGCCATCTTATGGAGAGCAAACTCCTTTACTTTGTCCCTTTTGCGCTCCAGGAGAGAATCTGGTAGGATGAAATGCTCCATGAGATCTCGCCAAAGGGTATCTTTAATTCTTGTATCGACATAATTCACTCCTGGTTTTGGGTTGTTTGGTTGAATCCATTCTTGCATTGTGATCGGGACTCCATCCCTAACAACCACTCCGCATTGACGCACAAATATCTTGGCATTGGCTTCAGGGTGAGTCGGTGCGCCATCATGTTTGAAAGCATCAAGATTGAGCTTTGCGTTGCCGTCCAATATTTTGGCACCGCCTCATACCTTTCTACTAGATTGGCTCGATCCGGAGGACTGGTAATTAAAAGAAAAAAGATTTGTTAATATATATATACACACAAATCAATTAATACACATGTAATGATCACATGAGGCTAATATGTGTATATACCTCACCGGACATTGTTAGTTGTTCCGGATTTTGGAACATAAGTTGTTCTTCCTCGGCCTCACATCCATCACCGTAATCGTTTAGATATTGTGAGCCGTCATCATCATGTGATTCACCTAGAAGGTCCGCTGGGTTTTCGGAGGAGCGTATCATGTCAAAGATGTCCTCTTCATGAGCTCTACCGGTATTGTCCATAGCTTAATAACTAATCCATAATAATATAGATAAAACAAATTAGTATTCAAATTATCATGCATTCAAGAAGCAAAATAACTGATAGTTAATTAACAATGCATCATAGAATACATATATAGTAGTTCTTAGAAAAGATCTCATCTCATAATCTCGGATAATTGTTAATACATCGGCTAATCCATCGATCTAGCTAATACATCATAATAATACACATATAGTAGCTAATATATCGATCTAGCTAGAACCCTAGAGCCCGGCGGATATCGGGGCGGGTGGTGGACACCCAAAGAGAAGGAACCATCGCAGGAACATAGCTGTAGTGAGATCCCTGAAGAATCTGCGAGGTATTGTCGGACCTGGCCTCCAAAGCTGCCATGTAGCGACGGACGTGCTCATTCTCCTTGCTGACATGGTACTGTACCACCTCCGCGGGGGACTCAAGCCTCTGAAAACTCCGTGGCCCATGTGGCCGCCACCACAGAACCTTCGGGTCGACGACGAGCTGGCTCCTCACCAAGCTGTGCCGCCCGGAAGGCAGCACCTCCCAGTACTAGCCCGGCGGAGCCCAATCCCTGATAGGGCCCCTCGGCTCAAGCAAGTGACCTCCTCCGGCGCCTCGACGACGAGGATGCGGGATCGGCATCGTCGATGTCGAGAAGAAACACTTAATTATGAAAACAAATTAAATTAAACGTAGCAAAATTAACACTTAGCATCCAACAAATTAAATAACACTTAGCATCTAACAAAATTAACACATACCCTAATAACCTAAAGATGACCTACCTAACTAACTAACTAAACTAAATCTAAACTAAATTAAACCTAAACTAAACTAAACCTAAACTAAATTAAAGCTAAACTAACGAAACTAAACTAACTAACCAATTAACTAACCTAATAATTAACCTAAGAAACTAAATTAAACTAACTTAAACCTAAACTAACTAAATTAAACCTAACCTAACTAAATTAAACATAAACCTAAACTAACTAAATTAACAGAAAAAACAGGAATAATGGAGGGGGCGGCCGGGCACTCATCGAAGCCGGAGTTGGGTGCGGGCGCTGCCGGGGCGACGTCGGGGCGGTGGAGGCGGGGTGGCGCGCGGCGTCGGGGCGGCGCGCGGCGTTGGGGCGGCAGGGTCGGGGTGGCGGGCTCGAGGCAGCGCCCATCGTCGGGGCAGCGCGCAGCGTCGGGGCGGCGCGCAGCGTCGGGGCGGCGGGCAGCGGTGACGGCAATATCCGATAGCCTAGCGGCGCACGAATGAGCTTCTCCCGGTGCGTGGCTCGCACCGGGACGAGGCCTCCACAATTTATATGTGGAGGACCTTTAGTACCGGTGCGTGGCTCGCACCGGTACTAAAGGGGTCTTTAGTACTGGTGCGAACCACGCACTGGTACTAAAGGTCCTCCCCAAAAACGCGTGGGACGGTGGACCTTTAGCACCGGTGTGTGGCTCGCATCGGTACTAAAGGGGTTTTTAGTACCGGCGCGAACCACGCACCGGTACTAAAGGTCCTCCCCAAAAACGTGCGGGGTCATGGACCTTTAGTACCGGTGCCTGGCTCTCACCGGTACTAAAGGTTTTTTTAATTCATCATTAGTTATTATTTTTAGAAAAAACCCTAAACTTTAAAAAATCATAGAAAAAAAACTAGGACTCCAATGGAAATAAATAATATATGAAAAAAATATCAAAAAAAAATAAAGATTCTGTTTATGGCGTTTCCATGCATGTTTGAACAACTTAAACTATTGTATAAGACAATTTGATTAAATGACATTTGAAATGTCGTATCTCGAGTTTGAAAAGCAGTACAAATGAACTCGGAAAAGTTTGTAACTTGGCATGACATCATAATTTCACCCACATAGAAACTTTTAACGAGTTGACAGGGTTACGACAAAAACTGGATGCACTTCGTGCACAAATTGGTCAATCTCTTTCGAAGTTTGAGGGTTTCGGACGAAAACTCATCTATTATAAAGGGATTTCATTTTTAATAACTTATTTTAACTCCATACTTTTTTTGTGTTCAATATGCACCATTCAAAGGCACATCATTAATTTTCAACCCTTTCTGACTTCATTTGATATTTTTCATGCATTTAATGATTTATTTGAGTTAAATGACCCTAAATTTGAAAAGCAGTACATATGAACTCTGAAAAGATTGTAACTTGGCATGACATTATAATTTCACCCACATATCAACTTCTAAAGAGTTGAGAGGGTTACGGCAAAAATTGGATGCACTTCGTGTACAAATTGGACAATCTTTTTCGTAGTATGAGGGTTTCGGACGAAAACTCATCTATTAGAAAGGGATTTCATTTTTAATAACTTATTTTAACTCCATACTTTTTGTGTGTTTCATATGCACCATTCAAAGGCACATCATCAATTTTCAACCCTTTCTGACCTCATTTGATATTTTTCGCGCATTTAATGATTTATTTTGAGCTAAATGACCCTAAATTTGAAAGCAGTACAAATGAACTCTGAAAAGGTTGTAACTTGGCATGACATTATAATTTCACCCACATATCAACTTCTAAAGAGTTGAGAGGGTTACGGCCAAAAACTGGATGCACTTCGTGTACAAATTGGACAATCTCTTTCGAAGTACGAGGGTTTCGGACGAAAACTCATCTATTACAAAGTGATTTGAATTTTAATAACTTATTTTAACTCCATACTTTTTGTGTGTTCAAGATTCACCATTCAAAGGCACATCATCAATTTTCAACCCTTTCTGACTTCATTTGATATTTTTCATGCATTTAATGATTTATTTTGAGCTAAATGACCCTAAATTTGAAAAGCAGTACAAATAAACTCTGAAAAGGTTGTAACTTGGCATGCCATCATAATTTCACCCATATAGCAACTTCTAAAGAGTTGAGAGGGTTACGGCAAAAACTGGATGCACTTTGTGTACAAATTGGACAATCTCTTTCGAAGTATGAGGGTTTCGGACGAAAACTCATCTATTACAAAGGGATTTCATTTTTAATAACTTATTTTAACTCCATACTTTTTGTGTGTTCAATATGCACCATTCAAAGGCACATCATCAATTTTCAACCCTTTCTGACTTCATTTGATATTTTTCATGCATTTAATGATTTATTTTGAGCTAAATGACTCTAAATTTGACAAGCAGTACAAATGAACTCTGAAAAGGTTGTAACTTGGCATGACATCATAATTTCACCCACATAGAAACTTCTAAAGAGTTGAGAGGGTTACGGCAAAAACTGGATGCACTTCGTGTACAAATTGGACAATCTCTTTCGAAGTATGAGGGTTTCGGACGAAAACTCATCTATTACATGCATGTCCTTCACATAGAAAGTGATGACGGTGAAGCTGGTCACGTCCGAGAGTGGGATCTCGCGGTGTAAGACTTTTTCTGCTGTTTGTCCCTTGCTTATGATTGCGCCGTAACCATGGAGAATCTTCATCATTTAACAAGATGCTTGGGTCAGTCTTCACTCTGAAGGGAGGGATTTCATGATACTTTTCATAATCTTTCGACATGTCTGTATTGTCCTCCACTCCCACAATGTTTCTTTTCCCTAAAAGAACTATGTGGCGCTTTGGCTCATCGTATGATGTATTCGCTTCCTTATCTTTTTTTCCTCGGTTTGCAAGACATGTCCTTCACAAAGAAAACCTGAGCCACATCATTTGCTAGGACGAATGAGTCATCTGTGTATCCAAGATTGTTGAGATCCACTGTTGTCATTCCGTACCGCGGGTCTATCTATACCTCGCCTCCAGTATATTTGACCCATTTGCACCGAAACAAAGGGACCTTAAGATCAGGTCCATAGTCAAGTTCCCATATCTCCTCTATGTAACCATAATATGTGT
This sequence comes from Hordeum marinum, assembly GCA_022496015.1. NCBI lineage: Eukaryota > Viridiplantae > Streptophyta > Magnoliopsida > Poales > Poaceae > Hordeum > Hordeum marinum. Next base: position 524,796,047 of record CM039674.1, on the reverse strand, counting down.
CTTGAAAGTTAGTTGCATCGTAGCGGACACCACTGTTTTGGTTGGTGCTCTTTTTATCTTGGGCGATCGTGTAAAATGTATTCCCATTTATCTCGTACCCTTTGAAAGTCGTTACAGTCGAACTTGGTGTCTTGGCCAACCAGTACAGTTCATCTGGAACATCATTGTCATTGATGAGCTTTGTTTGCAACCAACCGGCAAAAGTTTCCATATGTTTATGTTCAATCCAGGGGACAGACTGCTCCGGGTTCTTGGACCATACAATATCCTTGTGTTCCTCCATATATGGAGTCACCAAGGTAGAATTTTGTAGAACCGTGTAGTGTGCTTGAGTGAAAGAATGTCCGTCCATATTTATTGCTTCTTTCTTTCCTAATGTGCCTTTTCCACCCAGTCTCCCCTCATGCCGCGATTCAGGAAGACCAATCGGCTTAATTTCAGGAACAAAGTCAACACAAAACTCAATAACCTCCTCTGTTCCATATCCCTTGGCGATGCTTCCTTCTGGCCTAGCACGGTTATGAACATATTTCTTTAAGACTCCCATGAACCTCTCGAAGGGGAACATATTGTCTAGAAATACAGGACCCAGAATTTTAATCTCTTAGACTATGTGAACTAGAACGTGCGTCATAATATTGAAGAAGGATGGAGGGAACACCAAGTCGAAACTGACAAGACATTGGACTAGGTCATTCTGTAACCTTGGTAGGATTTCTAGATCGATTACCTTCTAAGAAATTGCATTGAGGAATGTGCATAGCTTCACAATGGCTAATCGAACATTTTCTGGTAGAAGCCCCCTAAGTGCTATTGGAAGTAATTGCGTCATAATCACGTGGCAGTCATGAGACTTTAGATTTTGAAATTTTTTCTCTGCCATATTTATTATTCCCTTTATATTCGACGAGAAGCCAGACGGGACCTTGATACTGAGTAGGCATTCAAAAAAGATTTCCTTCTCTTCTTTCGTAAGAGCGTAGCTGGTAGGACCTTGATACTGCTTTGGAGGCATGCCGTCTTTTTCGTTAATTCTTTGCTTTTCCTCTCGTGCCTTCGGTGTATCTTTTGTCTTTCCATACACGCCCAAGAAGCCTAGCAGGTTCACACAAAGATTCTTCATCACGTGCATCACGTTGATTGCATTGCGGACCTCTAGGGCTTTCCAATATTCAAGTTTCCAAAATATAGATTTCTTCTTCCACATGGGTGTGTGTCCGTTGGCGTCATTCGGAACAGATTGTCCGCCAGGACCCTTTCCAAAGATTACCTGCAAATCTTTGACCATATCAAATATATATTCACCAGTACAGAGGCTAGGCTTCTTCTGGTTATCTGGCTCACCTTTGAAATGGTTGCCTGCCTTTCTTAAGATATGCTTGATCGGTAGAAATCGACGATGTCCCAGGTAGACATTCTTCTTACATTTATCCAAATATATACTTTCAGTATCATCTAAACAGTGCGTGCATGCATTGTATCCCTTGTTTGTATGTCCTGAAAGGTTACTAAGAGCAGGCCAATCATTGATGGTTACAAACAGCAACGCTCGTAGGTCAATTTCCTTCTGTATGTGCGCATCCCACACACGTACACCTAGTTTATTCCACAACTGTAGAAGTTCATCAACTAGTGGCCTTAGGTAGACATCAATGTCGTTGCCGGGTTGCTTAGGGCCTTGGATGAGCACTGGCATCATAATGAACTTCCGCTTCAGGCACAACCAAGGAGGAATGTTGTAGATACATAGAGTCATGGGCCAGGTGCTGTGACTGGAGCTCTGCTCCCCAAAAGGATTCATGCCGTCTGTACTAAGAACAAACCATAAGTTTGTTGCGTTAGATGCAAAGTCCTCGAACTCCCTCTCAATTTTTCTCCACTGCGACCTATCAACAGGTGCTCTCAACATCCCGTCTTTCTTACGTTCTACTTTGTGCCATCGCAACAACTTGGCATGCTCTTTGGTTTGGAACATACATTTCAACTGTGGTATTATAGGAGCATACCACATCACCTTGGTAGGAACCCACTTCTTGGGGCGTTCGCCCTCCACAACACTAGGGTCATCGCGGGGGATCTTATAGCGCAATGCACCGCATACCGGGCATGCATCCAAATTCTCGTACTCCTCACCGTGGTAGAGGATGCAGTCATTAGGGCATGCATTTATCTTCTACACCTCTAATCCTAGAGGCCAGACAACCTTCTTTGCTTCGTACGTACTTTCAGGCAATTCGTTATCCTTTGGAAGCATCTTCTTTATCATTATCAGCAATTCTTGAAATCCCTTATCAGTTACACCATTCTTCGCCTTCCATTGTAGCAATTCCAACATGGTACCCAACTTTTTTTGGTCATCTTCACAATTTGGATACAATAATTTCTTGTGATCCTCTAACATGCGTTTCAACTTCAACCTCTCTGTATCATTTTTGCAGTTTCTCTTTGCATCAGCAATGACCCGACCCAAATCATCAGCGGGCTCATCTGATGCCTCGTCTTCAGCTTCCCCCATTGATGCCTCTTCTTTAGCTTCCCCCATTGTTGTATCAACGAAAAGATAGTTGTCATCATCTCTTCTTCTTCATTGTCTTCCATTATAACCCCTCTTTCTCTGTGCTTGGTCCAACAGCTATAGCCGGACATGAAACCGGACTTCAGCAGGTGGTGGTGAAGGGTTTTTGAGGTAGAGTAATTCCTATCATTCTTACAGTCGCGACATGGACAACACATGAAACCATTCTGCTTGTTTGCCTCAGCCACACGAATAAAATCATGTAGGCCATTAAGAAACCCAGGACTTAGTCGGTCATCGTACATCCATTGGCGGCTCATGTTCACTACACAATATCGAAGTGACCAAATTAATACAACTTCATCATCACATTACAACCAAAAGTAGAGCTAGCAGTGACCAAATGTTATTAATTCAAATAATAGATACTTATAGTTCATACATACATCTCATAAAACAACATACAACTATCTAAAATATGTAAATGCAACAAAAAATGCGATCATAATCGCAACTAAAGTAACAATTGAGCCAACAGCATAATGATACCAAGCCTCTTTATCAATGGCATATTTTCTAATCTTTCTAAGCTTCAAGCGCATTCCAGCCATCTTGTTCTTGTGATCATCGACAATATCAGAAACATGCAACTCCAATCCCATCTTCTCATCTTCAGTTCTTTTCAATTTTTCTTTCAAATGATCAATTTATTTTTCAGCTTGTGTTAATTTCTTGAGCAGAATTGCATAGTCGGTTGGAATTTCTGGTTCAACTACTTCCTATAGATAAAAACATCTACGTCAATTTGGTGGCATAATTAATTGTCATAGACATTAGATGATGTGTGAAATAGTTATAAAAGATAACGACATACCACATCTGAATCATAGACTGGACGAGGGCCGATGTGGGCGGATAACTAACAATAATACAAGTAAGTAAATCATACACGCAGCTATCTAAATCATACAAATAATTAAAAAATAGGTTTTAATAAGAACAAGAGGCTCACCAAGGTGGCCGGTGCCGCAACGAGATGGTCCGGACGATCAAAGGTGGTTAGGACGGCCGGGGATGGGAAGGCACCAAATAAACCACACCTACACATATGCAACCTAACAAGTTAATTTGAGCTCAAATTGCATATAAATCAAATAAACTCCCAAATAATGATATCACTCCTCCAAAACCTAGCTAAAACCCACAAATCACATATCTTTGAGCATACCACAAGCTAATTAGCAATGAGAGATGAAGGAGCAAAGTTGCTAACCTTTATGAACACTTGGATAGATGGGGTGCCTTTAAATCTTGACAAATCCTTGGCAAAATGGAGGATGAGCTTGGAGCAAGAAGAAGAACAGGGGAGAAAACAGAGAAATGAGAACCCCTTCGATATCGGCTGCGGACGAAGCGTATATGTAGGACGTCTTTAGTACCGGCTGGTGACACCAGCCGGTACTAAAGGTTGCCCTTTAGTACCGGTTGGTGTAACCAGCCGGTACTAAAGGTGCACGCGGGGCCCAAGTCTGATCAAAAGCCTGCCACGCCCCCTTTAGTACCGGCTCGTGACACGAACCAGTACTAAAGATCGCTCACGAGCCGGTACTAAAGGTTGCCCTGGTCCTAGTCGTTGGAGCCGGCACGAACCAGTACTAATACCGTCTTTAGTACCAGCTCGTAACCATACCGGGACTAATGCTTGGGACGAAAGGTCTGTTTTCTACTAGTGGTTCCAAAGATCAGTATGTCATCAACATACAGACAGAGAATAACTCCTTCACCCCCACCATGGCGATAGTATACACACTTATCAGCTTCATTTACAACAAAGCCCACAGCAGTTAGTGTTCTTTCGAACTTCTCATGCCACTCCTTAGGAGCTTGCTTAAGGCCATATAAGGACTTCAATAACTTGCACACTTTCCCTTCCTGACAAGGTACTATAAAACCATCAAGCTGATCCATTTAAATTTCCCCATCCAACTCTCCATTGAGGAAAGCCGTCTTAACGTCCATTTGATGAACGAGAAGACCATGTGAGGCAGCCAATGATAGTAGCACCCGAATAGTGGTCAGTCTAGCCATAGGTGAGTAAGTATCAAAGAAGTCTTCACCTTCTTTCTGGGTATAACCCTTGGCCACAAGCCGTGCCTTGTGCTTTTCAATGGTACCATCAGGTCTAAGCTTTTTCTTGAACACCCACTTACATCCCTTGGGTTTACACCCATAAGGACAATCAGTGACTTCCCAGGTTCCATTAGCTAAGATGGAATCCATCTCGCTACGGACAACTTCCTTCCAGTAGTCAGCATCAGAAGATGCATAGTCTTCTAAAGAGTCCTGGGTGTGTCATCCACGAGGTACACAATGAAATCATCACCAAAAGACTTTGCAGTCCTTCATCTCATAGTCCTTATAGAAGTTTCATTGTCATCCTCCTCAGGATTCTCAACGTGTTCCATCGCAATAGTGGGTTCAGGAATTATAGAAGATTCCTGAGTAGATAGAGTAGGTATCTCCTGATTTGATGAGTTAGACATATCCTTCATAGGAAATATGTCCTCAAAGAAAGTCGCATCATTTGACTCCATAATTGTACCAACATGCATGTCGGGTATCTCAGATTTTATTATCAAAAATCTATAGAGCATAGCCTAGAAGAACACAATCCACGGTTTTTGGTCCAAGCTTGCGCTTCTTGGGAATTGGTATATTGACTTTCGCCAAACAACCCCAAGTACGTAGATAAGAGAGTTTCAGCCTTTTCCTTTCCCATTCCTCAAACGGAGTAATGGTTTTATGCTTTGTGGGAACTCGGTTTAGGACATGACATGCAGTCATTAGCGCCTCCCCCACCATGCCTTGGAGAGACCTGATGTGTCTAACATGGTGTTAACCAAATCAGTTAGAGTACAGTTCTTTCTTTTGGCTACCCCATTTGACTGAGGTGAATAGGGTGGTGCCCTCTCATGGATTATACCATGTTCTGCACAAAGCAAATCAAATTCATTGGAAAAATACTCTCCACCATGATCATACCTAAGCTGTTTAGTTTTTCGATCAAGTTGGTTCTCTGTTTCAGCTTTGTTGTTTTTGAAGAAGTTTAAAGCCTCATCTTTTGATTTCAGAAGATACACATAGCAATATCTTGTGGAGTCATCAATCAACGTCAAGAAATATTTCTTTCCACCTTTTGTCAACACGCCATTCATCTCACACAGATCGGAATGGGTAAGCTCTAGTGGCGCCAAGTCTCTCGCCTCTGTTGGGACTTGCGAGGTTGCTTAGCTTGCACACACACTTGGCATTTGGAGCCCTTGACAGTAGTGAATTTCGGAATTAAACTCATATTGGCTAGCCGCGTCATGCAACCAAAGTTAATATAACAAAGTCGTGAATGCCAAGAATTAGACTCATTATTGTGGCAAACATTATTAATAACTTGAGTGCAAATATCTGACAAAGACAAGCGGAACAAGCCTCCGCACTCATAGCCTTTTCCAACAAATTGTCCATATTTAGAAATAACAACTTTATTGGACTCGAAAACCAACTTAAAACCATCTTTACACAAACGGGAACCACTGACGAGATATTTATTGATAGAGGGCACATGATGAATGTTCTTCAGACGCACGATCTTCCCCGAAGTAAACTTTAGATCGACCGTACTGACCCCTCGAACAGTGGCATGTGACCAGTTCCCCATCAGCACGGGAGAAGTCCCTGTGACCTGGTAACAAGAAAACATAGAGGCATCAGCACAAACATGTCATTACACTAGTAGAAAACAGACCTTTCGTCCCAAGCATTAGTCCCGGTCTGGTTACGAGCCGGTACTAAAGATGCTATTAGTCCCGGTTCGTGCCGGCTCCAACGGCTAGGAGCAAGGCGACCTTTAGTACCGGCTCGTAAGGGATCTTTAGTACCGGTTCGTGTCACGAACCGGTACTAAAGGGGGCGTGGCAGGTTTTTGGTCAGACTTGGGCCCCGCGTGCCTCTTTAGTACCGGTTGGTGGCACGAACCGGTACTAAAGGTTGCCCTTTAGTACCGGTTGGTGTCACCAACCGGTACTAAAGACTTCCTATATATATATATATGCTTCGTCCGCAGCCGATCGAAGGGGCTCTCATTTCTCTGTTTACTTCCCTGTTCTTCTTCTTGCTCGAAGATCATCCTCCATTTTGCCAACAATTTGTCAAGATTTGAAGGCACCCCATCTATCCAAGTGTTCACAAAGGTTAGCAACTTTGCCCCTTCATCTCTCATTGCTAGATTAGCTTGTGATATGCTCAAAGATATGTGATTTGTGGGTTTTAGCTAGGTTTTGTGGGAGTGATCATTATGTGGGAGTTTATTTGATTTATATGCAATTTGAGCTCAAATTAACTTGTTAAGTTTATTTGGTGCCTTCCCATCCCCATCCTAACCATCGTCGATCGTCTGCACCGTCTCGTCGCGGCACCGGCCACCTTGGTGAGTCTCTTGTTCTTCTTAAAACCTTTTTGCTAAATTTTTTTACTTGTAAGATTTAGATAGCTGCGTGTACGATTTACTTACTTGTATTATTGTTAGTTATTCTATAGTGTCATGGTTATGGTATCCGCCCACGTCGGCCCTCGTCTAGTCTATGATTCAGATGTGGTAGGTCATTATATTTTATAACTATTTCACACATCATCTAATGTCTATGACAATTAATTATGCCACCAAATTGACGTAGATGTTTTTATCTATAGGAAGTAGTTGAACCAGAAATTCCAACCGACTATGCAATTCTGCTTGAGAAATTAACACAAGCTGAAAAAGAAATTGATCATTTGAAAGAAAAATTGAAAAGAGCTGAAGATGAGAAGATGGGATTGGAGTTGCATGTTGCCGATATCGTCGATGATTACAAGAACAAGATGGCTGGAATGCGCTTGAAGCTTAGAAAGATTAGAAAATATGCCATTGTCAAAGAGGCTTGGTATCATTATGTCCTTGGCTCAATTGTTACCTTAGTTGCGATTATGATCGCATTTATTGTTGCATTTACATATTTTAGATAGTTGTATGTTGTTTTATGAGATGTATGTATGAACTCTAAGTATCTATTATTTGCAGTAATAACATTTGGCCACTACTAGCTCTACTTTGGTTGTAATGTGATGATGAAGTTGTATTAATTTGGTCACTTCGATGTTGTGTAGTGAACATGAGCCGGCAATGGATATACGATTACCGACTAAGTCCGGGTTCCTTAATGGCCTGCATGATTTTATTCGTGTGGCTGAGGCAAACAAGCAGACTGGTTTCATGTGTTGTCCATGTCGTGACTGCAAGAATGATAGGAATTACTCTACCTCAAAAACCCTTCACGACCACCTGCTGAAGTCCGGTGTCATGACCGGCTATAGCTGTTGGACCAAGCACGGAGAAAGAGGGGTTATAATGGAAGACAATGAAGAAGAAGAGGACGATGACAACTATCCTTTCGGCGATACAACAATGGGGGAAGCTGACGAAGAGGCATCAATGGGGGAAGCTGAAGAAGAGGCATCAGATGAGCCCACTGATGATTTGGGTCGGGTCATGGCTGATGCAAAGAGAAACTGCGAAAGTGACAAGGAGAGGTTGAAGTTGAAGCGCATGTTAGAGGATCAGAAGAAATTCTTGTATCCAAATTGTGAAGATGACCAGAAAAAGTTGGGTACCACGCTGGAATTGCTGTAATGGAAGGTGAAGAATGGTGTAACTGACAAGGGATTTCAAGAATTGCTGATAATGGTAAAGAAGATGCTTCCAAAGGATAACGAATTGCCTGAAAGTACGAAAGAAGCAAAGAAGGTTGTCTTCCCTCTAGGATTAGAGATGAAGAAGATACGTGCATGCCCTAATGACTGCATCCTCTATCGCGGTGAGGAGTACGGGAATTTGGATGCATGCCCAGTATGCAGGGCACTGCGCTATAAGATCCCCCGCGATGAACCTAGTGATGTGGAGGGCGAACGCCACAGGAAGAGGATTCCTGCAAAGGTGATGTTGTATGCTCCTATAATACCACGGTTGAAACGTTTGTTCCAAAACAAAACGCATGCCAAGTTGTTGCGATGGCACAAAGAAGAACATAAGAAAGACGGGATGTTGAGAGCACCCGCTGATGGGTCGCAGTGGAGAAAAATCGAGAGGGAGTTCGAGAACTTTGCAGCTGAAGCAACGAACTTATGGTTTGGTCTTAGTACAGACGACATGAATCCTTTTGGGGAGCAGAGCTCCAGTCACAGCACCTGGCCCGTGACTCTTTGTACCTACAACCTTCCTCCTTGGTTGTGCATGAAGCGGAAGTTCATTATGATTCCAGTGCTCGTCCAGGGCCCTAAGCAATCCGGCGATGACATTGATGTCTACCTAAGGCCACTAGTTGATGAAGTTCTACAGTTGTGGAAAAAACCAGGTGTACGTGTGTGGGATGCGCACACACAGAAGGAAATTGACCTACGAGCGTTGCTGTTTGTAACCATCAATGATTGGCCTGCTCTTAGTAACCTTTCAGGACATACAAACAAGGGATACAATGCATGCACGCACTGTTTAGATGATACTGAAAGTATATATTTGGATAAATGTAAGAAGAATGTCTACCTGGGACATCGTCGATTTCTACCGATCAAGCATATTTTAAGTAAGGCGGGCAACCATTTCAAAGGTGAGCCAGATAACCAGAAGAAGCCTGGCCTCCGTACTGGTGAATATATATTTGATATGGTCAACGATTTACAAGTAATCTTTGGAAAGTGTCCTAGAGGACAATCTGTTCCGAATGACGCCAACGGACACGCACCCATGTGGAAGAAGAAATATATATTTTGGGAACTTGAATATTGGAAACCCCTAGAGGTCCGCAATGCAATCGACGTGATGCACGTGACGAAGGATCTTTGTGTAAACCTACTAGGCTTCTTGGGCGTGTATGGAAAGAAAAAAGATACACCGGAGGGACGGGAGGACAAGCAAAGAATTAACAAAAAAGACGGCAAGCCTCCAAAGCACTATCAAGGTCATGGCAGTTACGCTCTTACAAAAGAAGAGAAGGAAATATTTTTTGAACTCCTGCTCAGTATCAAGGTCCCGTCTGGCTTCTCGTCGAATATAAAGGGAATAATAAATATGGCAGAGAAATAATTTCAAAATCTAAAGTCTCATGACTGCCACATGATTATGACGCAATTACTTCCGATTGCACATAGGGGGCTTCTACCGGAAAATGTTCGATTAGCCATTGTGAAGCTATGCGCATTCCTCATTGCAATTTCTCAGAAGGTAATCGATCCAGAAATCCTACCAAGGATACAAAATGACCTGGTCCAATGTCTTGTCAGTTTCGACTTGGTGTTCCCTCCATCCTTCTTCAATATTATGATGCACGTCCTAGTTCACCTAGTCGAAGAGATTAACATTCTGGGTCCTGTATTTCTTCACAATATGTTCCCCTTCGAGAGGTTCATGGGAGTCTTAAAGAAATATGTTCATAACCGTGCTAGGCCAGAAGGAAGCATTGCCAAGGGATATTGAACAGAGGAGGTTATTCAGCTTTGTGTTGACTTTGTTCCTGACATTAAGCCGATTGGTCTTCCTGAATCACGACATGAGGGGAGACTGGGTGGAAAAGGCACACTAGGAAAGAAAGAACAAATAAATATGGACGGGCATTCTTTCACTCAAGCACACGACACGGTTCTAAAAAATTCCACCTTGGTGACTCCATATATCGAGGAACACAAGGATATTGTACGGTCCAAGAACCCGGAGCAGTTTGACCCCTGGATTGAACATAAACACATGGAGACGTTCACCGGTTGGTTGCACACAAAGCTCATCAATGACAACGATGTTCCAGATGAACTGTACTGGTTGGCCAAAACACCAAGTTTGACTGTAACGACTTTCAAAGGGTACGAGACAAATGGGAATACATTTTACACGATTGCCCAAGATAAAAAGAGCACCAACCAAAATAGTGGTGTCCTCTATGATGCAACCAACTTTGAAGACACATATTATGGTTACATAGAGGAGATATGAGAACTTGACTATGGACCTGATCTTAAGGTCCCTTTGTTTCAGTGCAAATGGGTCAAATATACTGGAGGCGGGGTACAGGTAGACCCGCAATACGGAATGACAACAGTGGATCTCAACAATCTTGGGTACACAGATGACTCATTCGTCCTAGACAATGATGTGGCTCAGGTTTTCTATGTGAAGGACATGTCTAGCAAACCAAGGAGAGAAAAAGATAAGGAAGCGAATACATCATACGATGAGCCAACGTGCCACATAGTTCTTTCAGGGAAAAGAAACATTGTGGGAGTGGAGGGCAAGACAGACATTTCAGAAGATTATGAAAAGTTTCATGAAATCCCTCCCTTTAGAGTGAAGACTGACCCAAGCATCTTGTTAAATTATGAAGATTCTCCATGGTTACGGTGCAATCATAAGCAAGGGACAAACACGCAGAAAAAGTCTTACACCACGAGATCCCACTCTGGGATGTGACCGGCTTCACCGTCATCATTTTCTATGTGAAGAACATGCATGCATTTTCTAGCATGGTATCTTTGTAACAGTTTGTACGCGAGGTGCATCTAGTTTTTGCCGTAACCCTCTCAACTCTTTAGAAGTTGCTATGTGGGTGAAATTATGATGTCATGCCAAGTTACAACCTTTTCGGAGTTCATTTGTACTGCTTTTCAAATTCAGAGTCATTTAGCTCAAAATAAATCATTAAATCCATGAAAAATATCAAATGAAGTCAGAAAGGGTTGAAAATTGATGATTTGACTTTGAACACACAAAAAATTTCGACTTAAAATAACTTATTAAAACTGAAATCCCTTTGTAATAGATGAGTTTTCGTCCGAAACCCTCATACTTCGAAAGAGATTATCCAATTTGTACACGAAGTGCATCCAGTTTTTGCCGTAACCCTCTCAACTCTTTAGAAATTTCTATGTGGGTGAAATTATGATGTCACGCCAAGTTATAACCTTTTCAGAGTTCATTTGTACTGCTTTTCAAATTTAGGGTCATTTAGCTCAAAATAAATCATTAAATGCATGAAAAATATCAAATGAAGTCAGAAAGGGTTGAAAATTGATGATGTGCCTTTGAATGGTGCATATTGAACACACAAAAATTATGGAGTTAGAATAAGTTATTAAAAATGAAATCCCTTTGTAATAGATGAGTTTTCGTTCGAAACCCTCATACTTCGAAAGAGATTGTCCAATTTGTACACGAAGTGCGTCCAGTTTTTGTCGTAACCCTGTCAACTCTTTAGAAGTTGCTATGTGGGTGAAATTATGATGTCATGCCAATTTACAAGCTTTTCAGAGTTCATTTGTACTGTTTTTCAAATTCAGGGTCATTTAGCTTAAAATAAATCATTAAATGCATGAAAAATATGAAATGAAGTCAGAAATGGTTGAAAATTGATGATGTGCCTTTGAATGGTGCATATTGAAAACACAAAAAGTATGGAGTTAAAATAAGTTATTAAAAATGAAATCCCTTTGTAATAGATGAGTTTTCGTCCGAAACCCTCATACTTCGAAAGAAATTGTCTAATTTGTACACGAAGTGCATCCAGTTTTTGTCGTAACCCTCTCAACTCTTTAGAAGTTGCTATGTGGGTGAAATTATGATGTCATGCCAGGTTACAACCTTTTCAGAGTTCATTTATACTGCTTTTCAAACTCGAGATATGACATTTCAAATGCCATTTAATCAAGTTGTGTCATACAGCAGTTTAAGTTGTTCAAACATGCATGCAAATGCCATAAACATATTTTATATTTTTCTGATAGTTTTTCATATGTTATTTATTTCCAATGGAGTCATAGATTTTCTCTATTATTTTCTAAAGTTTAGGAGTTTTTTGAAAATAATAATTAATAATGAATTTAAAAACCTTTAGTACCGGTGCGAGCCACGCACCGGTACCAAAGGTCCGCACCACTCAAAATAAATCATTAAATGCATGAAAAATATCAAATGAAGTTAGAAAGGTTGAAAATTGATGATGTGCCTTTGAACACCCAAAAAGTATGGAGTTAAAATAAGTTATTAAAAATTAAATCCTTTGTAATAGATGAGTTTTCGTCCGAAACCCTCATACTTCGAAAGAGATTGTCTAATTTGTACACGAAGTGCATCCAGTTTTTGCCGTAACCCTCTCAACTCTTTAGAAATTGCTATGTGGGTGAAATTATGATGTCACGCCAAGTTAGATTCTTTTCAGAGTTCGTTTGTACTGCTTTTCAAATTCAGGGTCATTTAGCTCAAAATAAATCATTAAATGCATGAAAAATATTTAAATGAAGTCAGAAAGGGTTGAAAATTGATGATGTGTCTTTAGTACCGGTGCGAGCCACGCACCGGTACTAAAGGTCCTCCTCGTATAAATAGTATCGCCCTCATCCCGGGCCGAGCCACGCACCGGGAGAAGCTTGATTTGCGCCGCCACGCTGCCGAAATCCGCCGTCGCCGCCGCCCGCTGCACCAACGCCGCGTGCCGGCCCGAGCTTGCCACCCTGACCCTACTGCCCCGACGCCTTGCTCCGCCCCGCCGCCCCAACGCCGCCCCGGCAACCCCCACCCAACTGCGTCTCCGGTGAGTGCCCGACCGCCCCCACCCTTTTCCTGTTTTTTCTATTAATTTAGTTAGTCTCTTAGGTTAATTTAGTTAATTTAGTTAGTTTAGTTAGTTTCCTAGTTAGTTTAGTTAGTTTCTTAGTTAGTTTAGTTAGTTTCCTAGTTTCTTAGTTAGTTTCTTAGTTAGTTTAGTTAGTTTCTTAGTTAGTTTAGTTAATTTAGTTAGTTTGTTAGGTTATTAGCGTATGAGGTTAATTTAGTTAATTTAGTTAGTTTCCTAGTTTCTTAGTTAGTTTAGTTAGTTTCTTAGTTAGTTTCCTAGTTATTTAGTTAGTTTAGTTAATTTAGTTAGTTTCTTAGGTTATTAGGGTATTAGGTTAATTTAGTTAAGTTAGTTAGTTTCCTGTTTTTAAAGTTAAAATGATTAAGTGTTTTGTTAGATGTTAAGTGCTATTTTGCTAAGTGTTTTCTTAGATGTCAATGACAAGTGGGGCCGCCCCCCTAATCCACTGACAAGTGGGGCCGCTCCCGTAATCCACTAATTTTTTTAAGTGTTATTTAATTTGTTAGATGCTAAGTGTTAATTTTTCTACATGTTATTTAATTTTTTTTCATAATTAAGTGTTTCTTCTCGAAGTCGACGATACCGATCCCGCATCCTCGTCGTCGAGTCGGCAGAGGAGGTCACTTGCTTGAGCCGAGGGGCCCTGTCCGGGACTGGGCTCTGCCGGGCTGGTACTGGGAGGTGCTGCCTTCCGGGCGGCGCTACTTGGTGAGGAGTCAGCCCGTCGTTGACCCGAAGGTTCTGTGGTGGCGGCCGCATGGGCCACGGACGATTCGGAGGCTTGTGTCCCCCACGGAGGTGGTACAATACCATGTCAGCAAGGAGAACGGGCACGCCCGTCGCTACATGGCAGATTTGGAGGCCAGGTCCGACAAAACCTGACAGATTCTTCGGGGATCTCACTGGAGCTATGTTCCTGTGATGGTTCCTTCTCTTTGGGTGTCCACCGCCCACCCCGATATCCGTTGGGCGCTACGGTTCTAGCTAGATCGATATAGTAGCTACTATATATGTATTATTATGATGTATTAGCAAGATTGATGGATTAGCCGATGTATTAACTATTATTCGAGATTATGAGATGAGATCTTTTCTAAGAACTACTATATATGTATTCGATCATGCATTATTAATTAACTATCAGTTTTTTTTGCTTCTTGAATGCATGCTAATTCGAATACTAATTTGTTTCATCTATATTGTTATGGATTAATATTTATCTATGGAAAATACCGATAGAGCTCATGAAGAGGACATCTTTGACATGATACGCTCCTCCAAAAACCCAGCGGGCCTTCTGGGTGAATCACATGATGATGACGGCTCACAATATCTGAACGATTGCGGTGATGGATGTGAGGCCGAGGAAGAACAACTTATGTTCCAAAATCCGGAACAACTAACAATGTCCAGCGAGGTATATACATATTAGCCTCTGGTGATCATTACATGTGTATTGATTGATTTTTATATATATATATTAACAAATCTTTCTTATTTTAATTATCAGCCCTCCAGATCGAGCCAATCTAGTAGAAAGGTATGAGGCGGTGCCAAAATATTGGACGGCAACGTAAAGCTCAATCTTGATGCTTTCAAACATGATGGTGCACCGACTCAATCTTGATGCTTTCAAACATGATGGCGCTCTCCATAAGATGGCCGGCGCGTTCTAGACTTGGAAGAAAAGATTATGGACCGAGTACAATGCTAGAGGCAAGAAGGCGCCTGAATTCAGAAGAATATACGTGAAGGTAAGGAATCAATGGGACGCATTTATCGAGTACAAAACATCGGAAGCTGCTATGGAGAAGTCGGCAAAGAATAAGATAATGCGGAGAAAAAAAGTATCACCATAAACTAGGGATAGGTGGATACAAGTAAGCCATTCCTAAGTGGGATGCATTAGAGAATAAGATGCATGCTGAAGGGATCACTCCAATAACCTTCCACTGGCCCCGGAGGTGCAGGAATTGGTTTTTTGCGCATGGGGGAAAGTTGGACCCAACAACAGGGAAGATTATTGCACTGGCCAGTCTGAAGCATGTATCAGATGAGTTGATTGAAGCAATAAAAGCTGCCCAAGAAGGACGGTTTCACCCTGATAAAGAGAACGACGAGCTTACATGCGCCCTCGGGAATCCCGAACACGGAGGACGAACACGAGGCGTGGGCGTTGTTACGTGGTATGAGTGGTTTGTGGGCTGGAAGGATAATTATAAAAGCCGTTCGAGAAAAAAGAAGGTGGAAGCAGACCGACTTTCAAAGTTGGAACAGAAGTACGAGCAGCAGCAGCTGCAGATACAGGTATTGACCCAACAAAGGGCAACTCCACGGCAGGAGGCATCGGAACCCGTCCCATCTACACTACCGAAACGCAGCATGGGTTCCACGGGGGCACCGCTCGGTCACACCCCCGTGGATGATATCACCGAGAAGACATCTTGTGAGCTAATCTAGAAAATGAAGAACATACCCGTGCGGGTCGCGACGGGCTATGCTTAACCAAATACACCTGATGTTCTCTGGCATTTCAATCCGGTTCCAGCTGGGTATGCTCATGTCGCGGCGAACGCAATAGAGCCTGGATATGATGGGCTAGAGCTTGACATCCCTAGAGGTGAGGGGGAGTCCACACTGGCAGAAGCCGGTCGTGGTCTCATTCTATGGAGAAAGGACTGCATCGTCTTTCCACACTCGGCGCTAAGGCCACCGGCTCCTCCGAGTATCGATGTCCAGCGCGAGGGATCCCAGCCAGAGGCATCACAGCGCCAGCAGTCCTCCCCACCTCGAGAGGCATCCCACTTCAATAGGGATCCCAACGCGAGTCCACCCAACCTTGGGACGGAGCACGACGCGAGTCCATATCGTCGATATCGATCTCCGCCGCATGAGCCGACTCCACCCTGGCAGCGGTCCCGCCAGCAGGGCTCCCAAAAGAGGAAGGCCATCAGCAGTCCTCTTCGGAAGAAAGCGAAGAAGAAACCCGAGCCTCCGGCCAAATAGAAGCTGCCTTATGACATGACACCAGAGGAAAACAAAATTGAAAGCGATCGCCAAGTGAAAGCCTTTTTTGCGAAGAAGACCCTGCCGCCAAACGAGGTAATATCCAAGGAAGTCCAAGAGCAATTTAGGGAACACTATTGATCGACCCTCGGCATATGTGGAGCGTATGCCGACAGAGTATGAGCGACAGATTCAGAAGGCAAGTGATCAGAGAAGTCGGCCCAGCCCAAGGAAGAAGTCGGGAAGTACGGCATCAACGACAGGTTGTACTACTAGTGGGAAAACAGTTCCCCAGCTCGGAGAACAATCCAAGCAAACGATCTCTCCGCTCAAGGTGAGTACCAATCCAAGCAAGCAATCGATCCAAGCAGTCGACGTGCAAGGCAACCCAATCGACCTCGAAGAAGTAGAGGCTGCAGGTCTCACTCCTGGCCAAATCCTTGGCACCGAGGAAATCCGCGGGTACGGTAAAGCTGAGTACGCAATGCAATATGCCGTCGAAAAACCACTTGTCACACCTGAGCAGTACAAGGAACTACCAACTGCGATGCGACGGTTGCATGATTGGTACTTGCGTGAAGCAAAGCGAGGGGAGATGGCAGTCTTGGTCATTACGTCAATGGATGTGACATTTGTCTTGAATTCTCAAAATTTTTCCAGTTATACCACATGAACTCTATCGTCAAATCTCTGATCAGTTGCTATTATTACTAAGTGATTTATATCTTTAATAATTTAAGTCTCTAGCTTAGATATCGTTTAATGGCTTATCCTCACTATATATGTTCTTTTCTATGCTATTATGCAGATTGAAGATGTGGGAATTAAAACAAGAGGGAATCGATGACATTGGGCTCATCGACCCAAATACCGTTCATGGTCATGTGGTAAAACATTTTGCCAAGGACACAGAAGATCTCTTGAAAAAAATTCTAGAGGCACTAAGGAATACCAGATCTAATATAATATTTCCTTACAACATAGGGCGAGTGTTTACTCTCTTGTATACTACAAATTCTATTTTTGCTTACTAGCTCGCTGTCAAGTGTAGTTGATGAGTTATATGCATGCCTGCTTAATTATATAAACTTCTGCGCAGAGACCACTATATCCTCCTAAATATTATCCTCACGGATGGACTTGTTCAAGTGTACAACTCACTAGATAACTAGAACAATCATACATGAACTTGTATTTTTATGATAGAATGGTAATTTCAATCTTTATCGACCTCGCTTTCTTTCATTATTTCTTGATATCAAAAGTAATTATAATAACTATTTCGTTCTTTTTCTTTGCCGCGTAGTGTTTGGAAAAAGATCATAGAAAAAACCCATCACGGTCGTCAATGGAAACCGAAGCTGAAGTGAAAAAAGATGCAGGTAATTAAGTAGTACTACCAGGTCCGCGCATCTCTTTAATTCTAGTTTCAATACCATTATCATGCTTGATTATTAATTATCTTATTGAATTTTATTCTTTTTCAAAGTGCACGAAGCAGCCATAGGGGACAAAGTTATGTGGATACTTCCTCTACGAGAACATTCGCATCCAGACCGAAGGCCGTATACGTCGCAGAGGAGCACGTGAAAGACAACTCGAGGTTTGGCAGATGATCGAAGCTCTCACCCGAGAAACACTTTGTAGCACTTCAAGAGGAATTTGCGGCATTTCTTCTTCGACATGTTGTTGATATAAACGGAGAGCACTATTCCTTACCGCCACCTCAATAATGTCAGCAAATTAGTAGTAGAAAACTGAGATTTCATCCGGAGCACTAGCTAGCTAGTCCCGGCCGGGTTTTGGGCCTTAATTTATAAGTCCGGAATATATATGGATGTGTAATTGCATTTGTATATATACTGTGTTTGAGATATTGTATATTATATTATATATATATATGCATCAACTTGTGTACTGTATACAGTATGTAGCACCGTAAAATAAATTTGAAATGAATGAAAAAAAAAGTAGAGAGGAAAACTAAAACCTAACTCAAAGCTAAAACAAAAAAACAGAACACTTAGTATCAGTTGGTATCACCAACAGGTATTAAAGGTCCTCCACCACCAGTCCACGCAGGCAGCCACGTGGTGGGCCTTTAGAACCGGTCCGTGGGACAACCGGCACTAAAGGTGGTCTGGACCTTTAGTCCCGACCCTTTAGTACCGGTTGGGGAAACGGTACTAAAGGCCTATCCCGACTGGGACTACAGACAGACATTCTACTAGTGTTAGCACCGGTGTCAGTTAACCAATCTGAAGAATGACAAACTGAAAGGATGGTAGGAAAAATACCGTACCTAGAATCCTTCATATCAGTATCACTGATGACAACATTAGCGGATTTGCCGCTCTTCTCATGTTCGCGCTCCTCATAGTAGTTAGGACATCTCGGAGCCTTGGATTAGGATCACCGCAAACATGGCATAGTCCCTTTCCTTTCTTATGAGAATTCGTCTTGAAGTTGATAGATTGTGACGGCTTGTTCTTTGCAACAAACTTGCCTTTGCCCTGAGATTTGTTCTTGTTGTTTTGGGGCTTGTTGAGATGGAAGTTCTTCTTCTGCACCACGTGGGCACTAGAAGCTCCCTCAACAGCACGAGCACGTGTGTCTTTCGCTGTCACCTTCTCTTCAACATCAAGAGTTACAATGAGATCGGAAACAAAAAACTCCTGTCTCTTGTGTTTCAAAGAAGTAGCAAAATTGTTCCACGCAGGTGGAAGCTTGGCAATGATGCCTCCGACCACAAACTTTTCCGGCAATACACACTTGAAGTACTCAAGTTCCTTGGCGAGAGACTGTATCTCATGAGCTTGTTGAACAATAGAGTGCTCCTCAATCATCTTGTAGTCATAGAATTGCTCCATGACGTACAACTCGATGTCATCGTCCGAGGCCCCAAACTTGGCCTCGAGCGCAGCCCACATGTCCTTGGCATTGTCAAACGACATATACAAATCCACAATGGAATCGTCAAGAACACTCAGAAGGGCGCCCTTGAAGAGGGTATCGATCTTCTCAAAAGCTTTCCGTTGTGCAGGATTAAGATTGCTCTCGGGCTTACCCTTGGTGGCGTCATAGCAGTACATGGTCTGAAATCAGTAGACTACTCTCTGCGCCAACTCTTATATTGCATCCCCTTGAAGGTGCGCGGCTTCAGATGCGCAACAAAACCACTTGGAGTAAATTGCCTATAATCAGGTTTTTGGATTGTTGAAATATGAGCAAATTACTATAAGATTTAATCCGAATAAGCAGCAAGTAGATCGTGACAGCAAAAGTATAGAATAAACTAATCATGCAGACTAGCATAGTTAACGTATAGAACAAATCTACGGCAGAGACTAGACATAGAAATTCTAGTATGATCTCAAATAGGGAGGACAAGATTTCATACGGTGCAGCAGGAGTAGAACCGCCAGTGTTGACGTTGTCTCCCATGTCGTTGAGGAAGAGGTTGCTGAGGTCGGGGAAGAAATCGTCGTCGAGGAAGTCGTAGCAGCCAGCAGTCGCGTGAGTGCGCTCCCCAAAAACCTGATCGCCCCACTCCCGTACAGGATCACGAGAGGCGGGGTTCCGGAGGCCTACTGTCCCTTCTCGCGGTGCACGCCAGAAGGAGGGATGGAGAAGACTTGGATGGCGGCGCAATGATCTGGAACGATGCAAAACCATATGTTGTGGCCGCGGCTAGGGTTAGCAGGGACCTCGCGTATATAGATGTGCGGCGGTGGAGAGATGTGGGATAGACCCACGTCCGAGTTGGTTACAGTCCACGATCCGACATCTCAGATCGTGACGCGTTTGTTAAGGACTCTCCGTTCCTGACCGGCAAAATAAGCGCGTAAGTATGAGTTCGGATTGGCTCAATCCCGCAACCCGCAGTGCGACGCGACACGTCGTGACGAGGCATGGCGAGTGCGCGAAGGCCTCTTCTCTTCTTACTTTCTTACAAGTGCTAGAAGAGCTCACCTTATAAAAAGATGTTGCTCCCTCTTCATGAGCAGTATGGGACTAAACTTTAGTCCCAACCACACCTCTCAAACAGCCAACACACATGGAACACGAGAATTTCAGATTTTTGAATGGGCTTTGGACCAAAGGTCTCGTAGCAAAATCCAGCAGATCTTGCAGTCGGATGCGTCGGTGGTGTCCCCGTGGCAGAGCTTAAGGGCGTAGACGATGTCCGGAGCATGGCCCATGGTGGCGGGGGCGAAGAGGCTGGTGTTGGACACGGCCTTGTTGGGGAGGGTGGACGAGAGGACCATGAGGTTGTCTTGGTACGTGCTGTTTGATGTATAGTTGCCGCTGTCGCCGCAGACTTGCCATTGGGCGCCAACGAAAGGTAGGAGAAGCAGGAGAAGGATGGGGACGATGACGATAACCATGTCCATCGACTAGCTTACGCCGTTCAGAAGATTCTTGATGGTTTCTTATTTATTATGCGAAACAATGCAATACAGGGTTACTCCTATATATCAACATCACATTCATGGTGATGTGTTGGGATGTCTGCTTTTAGATAGTCGGCAAGAGAGACTAACATTTCATTCTTGATTGACCGGGTCTGCTTTTAGATAGTCGGCAAGAGAGACTAACATTTCATTCTTGATTGACCGGGTTTGAGAAGTGTGAAGACCGAAGACCAAACCCAGAAAACCGAGACCAAATCTGTAAAGACTGAGATCGAATCAGGAAAGACTTTGATTGCATCGTGGTCTTTGTCTTGCTGTCACTGTTAAGACAATACAACTAGACCAACGTAAATGCAGAAATTCCTTGCTTGATATGAGTACGTTGCCATTTTTCAACCTTGCACCCATTGAACTGTAGACATGTACGTGCAGCACTGAATGCAATACATGCTTGCTAGTCAAGCTGCTGCAGTGCAGCGAGTTGCCGATGAAATTGGTCCCGTGCTAGACTGGATGCACACAACAAACCATACTAATGCGTTAATTTCATTATAAGACTTCTCCCATTCCTACTTCATACAACTACAACCACTCTTATTAATTTGCTTATCAATATCATCATTAGCTCTTACGTACAGAAGTTTGTAGTGGTCCTGATTAAATAGTTAGTCATGCAGCAAGTGGTCAGCTACACATTAAACTATTGATCAATCTGTACACTTGTTGGCGAGATCATAAATCCGGGAAGAAAATTCAAAATACAGCAATGGAATATTTCTTCCATGCATCATGAAGTAGTAATATTTCATTGGAATGTGTTGACACCATTTTTTTGGCACAGCAGAAAACATATTTAAAATGACCTGAAATGAAAAGGTTTTGGAATCTCCATATCATCGAAATGAACAACTTTGATGTGTGGGTCATCTTCATCCGATGTTTTATGCAACCACGAGATCCAAAACAGTGTGGTGCTGAAGTTTACCCCAGGATATTTCTTTTATCATTTTCAGGCCCATTTTCTCCATCACAATGACCTTCGATGGTGATGTGTACAACATGACTTTTGTTCCCCTCTCCGAGCTTAGCAACTTTTCTTTTGGAGTCATCGTGAACCGAGGTCATATGCGACTTGCACGGAGCGTCAAAGAGACCTACTTAATGTATTTTGAGCGCGGAAGTTCTGTGCAAAACTTCCGGAGAGGTTCCGACCAATAAGAAACTTTGCACGCGGTGCGCCCCCAAAGCTGGAGTTTCAATATTATTTGCAGATTTACGGGCCCGAATGGAACCTCAACATGACCTGGGATGAAAAATTGCTTAACAGAAGATTTTTTCTTCGTTTCAAGATGAATAAGTGACTGTCGCGATCGGAAGTCATATGCAACCTGCAAGATCACTACAAGAGGACTACTTGCTATATGTTTAACCTGGATGCTCCGGGCCGGATCGGAAATTCCAGCCAACTAGACATTATATTTGGATCTTGTTTATTGCGAGACGGATACTTATTTAAATCTGAGAATAATGGTTGTTCTATTTATATGAGTAATATCTTTTATGGTCATGCATCCAATGTGAGGAGTTTGTTCTTATTGAATCTCGATAGTGATGATGCACATGTTCATAACATTGATGCCAAAAGATATAGAGTTGATAATGATAGTGTCACTTTCTTGTTGCACTCTCGCTCAAGTCATATTGGTGTAAAACACATGAAGGAGCTCCATGCTGATGGGCTTTTGGAATCACTTGATTTTGAATCACTTGACACATGTGAACCATGCCTCATGGGCAAGATGACTAAGACCCCGTTCTATGGAACAATTGAACGGACAAGTGACTTGTTGGAAATCATACATACTGATGTATGCGGTCCAATGAGAATTGAGGTGCATGGTGGATATCGTTACTTTCTCACCAGCACTCATGACTTAAGTAGATATGGGTATATTTACTTGATGAAACACAAGTCTGAAACATTTGAAAAGTTCAAGCAATTTCAGAGTGAAGTTGAGAATCATCGTAACAAGAAGATTAAATTCCTATGATCTGATCGAGGCAGAGAATATCTGAGTTATGAGTTTGGCAATCACTTAAGACAGTGTGGACTTATTTCACAATTGACACCGCCTAGAACATCACAGCGTAATGGTGTGTCCGAACGTCGTAATCGAACCTTATTGGATATGGTGCGATCTGTGATGTCTCTTGCCGATTTGCCACTATCGTTTTGTGGTTATGCATTAGAGACAACTGCATTCACTTAAATAGGGCACCATCGAAATCAGTTGAGATGACACCCTATGAATTATGGTTTGGTAGAAACCTAAGCTATCATTTCTGGGAGTTTGGGAATGCGACACTTATGTCTGATAAGCTCGAACCCAATGTGGAATAGTGCATCTTCATAGGATACCCTAAGAACAGTTGGGTATACATTCTATCTCAGATCTGAGGGCAAAGTGTTTGTTGCTAAAACGGATTCTTTCTCGAGAAAGAGTTTCTCTTGAAAGAATTGAGTGGGAGGAAGATAGAACTTGATGAGGTTGTTGAACCTTTGTTTTAACTAGAGAGTAGCACAGCGTAGAAAGATGTTTCTGTGGAGCCTACATCAGTTGAAGAGAAAGTCAATGATGATGATCATGAAGCTTCGGATCAAGTTACTATGAAACCTCGTAGGTCGACAAGGGCACGTATTGCTCTTTAGTGGTACAGTAACCATGTCTAAGAGGTCATGTTGTTGGAGAACGATGAGCCTACGAGCTATGGAGAAGCGATGATGGGCCCGGATTCCAACAAATGGTTGGGAGCCATAAAATTCGTGAAAGGATCCATGTATGAAAACCAAGTATGGACTTTGGTACACTTGCCCGTTGAATAGCAGGCCATTGAGTACAAATGGACCTTTAAGAAGAAGACAAACAATGATGGTGAATGAAACCATTTATGAAGCTCAAATTGTCGCAAAGAAGTTTCCGACAAGTTCAAGGAGTTGACTACGGTGAGACTATCTCACCTGTAGCGATGCTAAAGTCTGTTGGAATTATGTTAGTAGGTTGTATATGATAAATCCAAAAGGTTTTGTCAGTCCTAAGGATGCTACAAGGTATGCAAGCTTCAGAGATCCTCTTATGGGCTGGAGCTAGCATCTCGGAGGTGATCAAAGTTTTTGGGTTTATTCAAAGTTTAAGAGAAACTTGTATTTATAAGAAAGTGAGTGGGAGCACTATAGAACTTCTGATAAGTATATGTGGATGACATATTGGTGATCGGAAATGATGTAGAATTTCTGAAAAGCATAAAGGGTTCTTTTAAAGGAGTTTTTCAAAGAAAGACCTCGAATGAAGCTACTGAAATATTGGGCATCAGGATGTATAGAGATAGATCAAGACGTCTCATAAGACTTTCAACGAGCACATACCTTGACAAGATTTTGAAAGAGTTCAAAATGGATGAGTCAAAAAATAGTTCTTTCCTGATTAGGTGTGGAGCTGAGTGTGACTCAAAGCTCGACCACGACAGAAGAAAAAAAGGACGAAGGTCGTCCCCTATGCCTTATCCATAGGCTCTATATAGTATGTCATGCTGTGTACTGCACCTATGTGTGCATTGCCATGAATCTGTCAGGGAAACAAAAGTGATCCAGGAGAGGATCACTCGACAGCGGTCAAAATTATCCTTAGTAACTAGAGGACTAAGGACATATTTCTCGATTATGGAGGTGATAAAAGAGTTCGTCATACAGGATTACGTTGATGCAAGCTTTAACACCAATCCGGATGACTCTTAGTAGCAATCCGGATACGTATAGTGGAGCGGCCATTTGGAATAGCTCCTAGTAGAGCGTAGTAGTAGTATCTACAGTATGACATAGAAATTTGCAAAGTACACACTAATCTAAATGTCATAGACCCGTTGACTAAAACCTCTCTCACATGCAAAACATAATCGAACCCCAGAACTCATTGGGTGTGAGATTCATCACGGTGTAAATCACATAGCGATGTGAGTTAGATTATTGACACTAGTGCAAGTGGGAGATTGTTGGAAATATGCCCTAGAGGCAATAATAAATTGGTTATTATCATATTTCCTTGTTCATGATAATCTTTTATTATGCATGCTATAATTGTATTGATTGGAAACTCAGATACATGTGTGGGCACATAGACAACACTGTGTCCCTAGTATGCCTCTAATAGACTAGCTTGTTGGTCAAAGATGGTAAAGATTTCCTAGCCATAGACATGAGATATCATTTGATAACGGGATCACACCATTAGGTGAATGATGTGATGGACAAGACCCAAACTATAAACATAGCATATGATCGTGTCAGTTTATTGCTATAGTTTTCTACATGTCAAGTATCTGTTCCTATGACCATGAGATCATGCAACTCACTGACACCGGAGGAGTACCTTGTGTGTATCAAACATCACAACGTAACTAGGTGACTATAAAGGTGCTCTACAGGTATCTCCGAGGGTGTCTGTTGGGTTGGAAGGGATCAAGACTGGGATATTATTACTCCATATGACGGAGCGGTATCTCAGGGCCCACTCGGTAATACAACATCACTATAAGCCTTGCAAGCAATGTGACTAAAGAGTTAGCCATGAGATCTTTTATTATGGAACGAGTAAAGAGACTTGCCGGTAACGATATTGAACTAGGTATAGAGATACCGACGATCGAGTCTCGGGCAAGTAACATACCAAGAACAAAGGGAACAACATACGAGATTAACTGAATCCTTGACATAGAGGTTCTACCGATAATGATCTTTGTAGAATATGTAGGAACCAACATGGGCATCCAGGTCCCGCTATTGGTTATTGACCGTAGAGGTGTTTCGGTCATCTCTACATAGTTCTCGAACCCGCAGGGTCTGCACACTTAACGTTCGGTGACGTTTCGTTAGTATTGAGATATGAATGTTGGAGATCGAAGGTTGTTCGGAGTCCCGGATGATATCTCGGATGTCACGAGGATCTCCGGAATGGTCCGTAGGTAAATATTGATATATAGGAAGTCCCGTTTTGGTCATCGGCAAAGTTTCGGATACTTCGGTAGTGTACCGAGAGTGCCGGGAGGGTTCTGGGGCACCATCGGAAGGGGCCACCCACGCTGGAAGGCCACATGGGCCTGAGGGGTGGTGCACCATCCCTTAGTGGGTTGGGCAAACCATACCCACAAGGCCCATGCGGCTAGTATGTGGGAGAAGGAAAAAAGCACAAGTGGGGGAAGGATTCCTAGTAGGATTGGAGTCCTACTTGGAGTAGGATTAGAGGTGGACTCTTCCACCTCCTCCACTTCGGCCGAACCCAAGGGAAAACCCTAGGGAGGGCTGCCTCCTCCCTCCCTCCTATATATACTAGAGGATTTTGAGGGCAGCCCCAACCCTAATAGCCACGTGCTGCCCATTTCTTCCTCTAGATCGTTTCTCCTCTAGACTAGTTTCGTGGTGCTTAGGCGAAGCCCTACCGGATTAATTAACCACCACCACCACCACCACCACGCTGTTGTGCTGCCGGAGAACTCATCTACCCCTCCACTCCCTCTTGCTGGATCAAGAAGGCGGACATCGTCATCGAGCCGTACGTGCGCTGAACGCGGAGGTGTCGTCCGTTCGGCGCTAGATCGGAAGGACCGCGATTGGATCGCGGGACGGATCGTGATTGGATCCAGGACGGATCGTGATTGGATCGCGGGACGGTCGACGATTTGGATCGTGAAGACGTTCGACTACATCAACCGCGTTTCTTAACGCTTCCTGCTTTGCGATCTACAAGGGTATGTAGATCCACTCTCCCTCTCATAGATGTTCATCACCATGCATAGATCTTGTGTGTGCGTAGGAATTTTTGTTGTTTCTCATGCAGAGTTCCCCAACACATGTGCTGCCGCAAAGCATGCGTTTCGGTGTTGTTGCAAAAGTCCAGGGTGGCGGCCGGCGACCATCCTGGTTGGACTCGTCCATCTGGGCAAGGACGACAGGGCATTGCGGGCTCTCCTCCTTCAAGCGGTGGTTCATGGACATCGATGCAAGGTGGTCGGGGCCTGGGGGGAGCTATGCCGCGTGCGGTCGGACGCGGTGGCGCCATGCATATCCTAGAAGTCGTTCCTAGGTGCCACCGTGAGGGCTGGTGAGGGTGTGGTTCGGGCTGTGTCGGGACTCGGGTGGGGGCCAGGAGGCCATTGTCGAGAGGATAAGGAAGAAGAGATGCATGACATGGAATAGCCAAATATCTACAGTAGAAGCTTAATATATCAATCTTAGATTTTTTTCCCCCTGCAAAACTCTCTTTAACTGCTAGAGGAAATAATTTTAGATTCTTGAATCTTCTTAGTAGTATAGGTATCGTTTGATATTGGAAACACGGAGGAAAAAGATCCCTAAACAATGGCATATTGTTATTTTGTTGCACTACCAATTGTGCTTGGTTCAATTTCTTTAGTTTTCATACTTTCTTTGATGTAGATAGTATGAGGGCAGAGATTAGTAGTGACCTGACAATATGTTACTATTCAGTACTTGCTAAGGCTGGACATAAGGATTATTGATTGAATTTGGAACATAATATGAGACGTAATGGTATCTTCCCCTAACATTTAAGTCGTGTAAAGACCCTCCAAGTTCAACTCAAATTTTGAGGAATTAAAGGTTATTACACCCAACCCTACACCTAAAACTTAATTCCTCGTTTTTTTAGGAGGGAGTAGCCAATGAATGTTGGAAGACATGCAAAGTTAGGGATGATGGGAATACCAATGACAATCTGACAAACTTGTAGAAAACATATGCGAATTTAAGCTGGGCACCAATGTATAGCCAAAGCCATACGACTCGTATTTATCTGTTATCCATGTGTTAGGAATAATGGAACTCAACAAATTGATAGAATTGAAAAGAACACGAGGTGGGCTTACAATATACCAAAGTAGTATCACAACGATCGAAGAGCTAGAGTTGAGTCATGCGTGATAGATCTAGCTGGCCCATGGCAACGCACGGGCGTTCTACTAGTCTTCTTCTGGTGTACAATATTATACAAGGATGGATGTTGTGTGGCGAGGGACGTCTCCCCTAACCAAGTATCCTCATAGAACCTAGTCGAGTTACTGTTTCCATGCCAATTTCAAGTCTTTAGATCATATCTTTTACATCCCTCTTCAAGTTTTACTTGGATTTGTACTTAGTGTTGACGTGATAAACATGGAGTACAACATGGCAATTTTTTGTTGAATTTCTTTGAAATGGCAAATTGATTAGAACATGAAGAGTACAACATGGCAAATTGTTGAAACATAGTAGATTTCCCATACTACTTGACACATATTTTTTTGTTTACTCCAAGTGTTATCTCGAACAAGGCAAATTTTGTTCAAACATGTTTTGTATTTTAGTTTTTTCGGCAAAATTTAAGAACAAAACGTACTATCACATGGCAAACGCACTATAACATGACAATTTAAGAACAAAACGTATTCTTTTTGGGGTTTGACCATGGAAAAAATTGTATTCACCATGGCATTTGTATTGTAGATACCGCGGCAAATTGTCTCCACCATGACATTTTTATTATAGATACTATCTCAACTATTAAACATGTGGCAAATTTATATTCTATAGCTTGGGCAGAACCTATACTTGCCATGATTTCTTGGAGAAACGAAATGCCTAAATCTTACCATGCACTACGGGAACTTCCTAAATTTGACATGAGATGGGCTCAAACCAAACACCATCGGCCTGTTCGCTTGGAAAAGGAAATCAAATCCCCTAAAAAACGGAAATCAAATACTACTATATATATCTTTACCTACTAATAAAGGACCGAGTGCTTCTGCCTGTCCGTTCCACAAAACACGTTCGAAGTTGTCCTAAATTACCCACCTCGACATCCATAAATGAAGAAAACGGTTCGAATTTTTTGTTAAAGTCGTCGTCGTCCGGTTCGGTTCTTATATGCCGAGACTATAAATAAACACAAGATTGCGCAGAGGGGCAGTGGCTAGAGCTGTAGTCCTTCATAGAGATGATCGGAGTTTGATTCCCTGATCTCTCATCTTTTTCTTCCCTCTTTCCTCTTTCTAGCATGCACATCCTCCTCTCCAGCGAAGGTTCATAGGCCGGCCCATGTACTGATATTTTATTATTTTGATTTTTTTTCTTTATTAAATTAATTCGGTATTTTCCAAATTTAAAAAGTTGCGAGTTTTGAAAAAAATGTTCATAAAATCATAAAATGTTCGAGTATTCAGGAAATGGTTTAGGAAATCATAAATTGTGTATAAGATTTTGAAAAATATATTCAGAAAATATAAACCTTTGATGATTTTGTACATGATCATTTATTCAAAACATATTCATGAATTCGAAGAAAATGTCTATGAAATTTTCAAAAATATCTCAGAAATTCAAAAAAGTCGTGAGTTTCAAAATTTGTTCCCCAATTTCACAAAAGGTTCATCGATTCAAAAAATGTTCGCTGAGCAAAAAATTGTCCATGCATTTCACAAAAAAGATAAGTGGACATCAATCGACAAAATTTGATCACATGGACACCGCCGCCATCATTAACGAGGGTGGAAGAAAGGATAATGTGACAATATGATGGGCCATCATGTTAATATAAAAAAATAGAAGACGCTCATATGCTCATATCTAGGTATTGAGCCATACTTATTTGGTTGGAGCGTAATATTTTTGTTTTCCGTTGCGCAACGCATGGACGTATAGCTAGTAGCTAGCCTATATACAAAACCTGGCGATCGAGAATCCATCATTAAACCTAGCGATCGGAATCCACCGTATATACATCATCTCCAACCCTGCCGTCTGATCATTGATCGTTCTCGACACATGGTCCATCCGATGCGTATGCCGCCGCCACCGCCGTCGTCCTACGAGTACGACCCCACGAGGGGTACGATCTCCTGCTTCACGGACAACGGCCTCGTCGATGACCCCGTCTCGGCCGCCACGCTCGAGGCCCTCCGCATCATCCTCGTGGGCCACTACGAGGAGTCGTTCCGGCGGCTACCCATCGACGACATGCCGGACGGTCTCGACCTGGCCCAGCTCGCCGACCGCGGCGGCTTCTATCTCGGCCTCCTCGACCCCGTTACCAACATCGTCCTGAACACCCTCTCCCTCCTACCACATGGCTTCGAGTTCGAGGCAAACCCTTGCCCGATGCCGTCGGGCCGCCGAAACCCGAGCAATCATGCATGGCACGGCGTCGCGTGCAGGTCGAGCAGGTCCCTCCTTGAGTTCATGCGGGCCTACTTCGGGCTCCTCAGCGAGGAGCAGGCCGGGCGGTTCCTTGTCTCGGCGCGTGCCGACCTCGCCATGGCAGTCCAGCTCGTCGAGCACGAGCTCTTCGTTGCCCGGCCTGCGCCGCCGGACCCTCGCTCCGGGAGGACGCGACAGTCTCTCAGGCTCGCGGCGATGCACATGCAGCACCCTTTGCCGGACAGCCTTGTGTCGCTCGCGACGGCGTGGCTCCCACCGGAGAGGCTCGAGATACTTGCCTCAATCCTACGACGCGGCGGCGGTCGGAATAGTTTCACTGTCCAAGATGTAAAAACAATACTACACGTGCTGCGCAAACAAGACGATATCTCCACAATGGCAACATTGCCGTCGCTGCTGCCGCTTGAAGAAGGCACTACGAGCTTCGCCTACCTTGGAGATGGCCGGATCGCGTATACCACCATAGTCCAGCGAGCCGGCGACCACATTGTGTCCCTAAGGAGTGCTCAAGACACGTGGTCCACGCACACCTGGGCTGAGGCACCGCCTGCGACCGGCATGATGGTGGGGCCGCACGACTCTCCCCTTGCGCCTATGTGGGGTCTCTCGACGTGGACGACGTCCGCCAATGCCCTTATGTCCGGTCTCTGCGAAAATGTTTTACTGCACGGTGGTTCAACCCAACCTATGCTCCGTTGATTTTTGGATACTGTTCATAAACATCCGTGCATGATTAATTAAAATATGCATGATAGGAGATGTTTGCCTGTTAAATAATGCATTGCATGAAGTTTTGGATGGAATTAACATGCATGGCACGGATCCAAATGCAAGAAGATGTTTAATCATATGATGTGGAGCATAGGTTCGGCTGAACCATGATCCTAAACCACTCCTCTCCGGTCTCTGGAGATGTTCCTCCACCGCACCATCCATGGCTTCTACCTCAGGGCGCTTGCCATGCTGCCAACCTACGCCGCGCGTTACCACGTCCGCGGCGTTCTCCTCGCCGGCCACTGCTGCGGACCCATGGACCCTGTCTCCAACATCATCCTGAGCGCCGTCTGGTATGACGCCAACTTCCCTCTCCCGATGGCCGATCGCAAGACGCAGGCTCATGACATCCTCGACACCATCACCATGCTCAGGGTGGTCACTTGCTCCTTGCACGGCCTCATAGCTCTCCTTCATGCCAACTCCGGGAAACATCTACCGTTGCACGAGATCTTGAAGTACCTCTCCTACAGGCAGTGCGACCTGGTCACCATGTTACAGCCACATCTAAACCGGAGCTCTCCCAACCCTTTTTCCGCGCCGCAGCTGCCGCCCGCCACCCGCAAGCGTCTGCTTGGGCAACATTTCTTGCATCCTTGGTGCCGACGAAGCTACACCAGATCCGGTCCTTGATGACGAGTGCCACTGTCAACAACACTGCACTCTCTTATGAGTCTTTGACCCAGATATACAACATCCTCAGCGAGGAAACCCGGAAGGCGATGATCCTACCGGCTCCCAGACTCTGCCCTGCCGGACGGTGCTCACTATTCTCGCCAGGAAGAGGGAGACCTACACCAGCAGAGCTTCATCCGCGGCAGGATTGAACAACTATTGCTGGAATATGCAGGTCGCCATACTTCAGAACCAAAATATGATCTGGATTTTATATGCGGTGTAGCAACAACATTAACCAGTCACCTTGAACAATGTTACCACGTCAATTTCATGGCGGCTATGAAGTTGACGTCCAACAACACGGTCGCCATACTTCAGAACCAAAATATGATCTAGATTTTATATGCGGTGTAGCAACAACATTAACCAGTCACCTTGAACAATGTTACCACGTCAATTTCATGGCGGCTACGAAGTTGACGTCCAACAACACGCTTTTCTTTGCCGAATTTTTGGTGTGGGTATCAGGATCAGTCAAAGTCGTCCGTATGCTGCCCTCTGTGCCCTAACCGTATGAAATGGGTAAGTACTAAGTAGTCTTTTTAACCTTAATTTTATGTTGAGTTTTCCAGTAGTTAGTAACCCTATTTTTGTTGAGTTCTCCAGTTAAAGAGTAGAGTTTCTT
Source organism: Hordeum marinum (assembly GCA_022496015.1). NCBI lineage: Eukaryota > Viridiplantae > Streptophyta > Magnoliopsida > Poales > Poaceae > Hordeum > Hordeum marinum. The sequence continues at coordinate 524,764,066 of CM039674.1, read as the reverse complement.
AGAATTTTTGTGCAAACTTCTCAAAATAACTGTACATCCATCATATGCTAATTTGGTTCTGCCAACAGGTCGTTGCTACTACGGCCAGGAGACCGCACGGAAGCTCTCGTGTATCCGGATGACTCCATAGACTATTTCTCACGCGACATTACTCATGGAGGACTAGACGACACAGAAGGCATACTAGAAACAGACTTTTTGTACTTCGACTCAGAGATGGACGTGGAGCTTGCCAAGGTCTTGCAGAGGATGGGCAAGAAAGAAGAAGTCATGCAAAGGTCGTCTAGTGGAAGGCGTGCTGAATGGACCAGTGTTTTGTGTTAATTTCAATCATTTGAGTGAGTACCTTTCAACCAGCTTTACTTGGTTTGATTGTCCATCTGTGTTAGATTTATTCATGCTTTGAACTAATGTAGAAATGTTTGGAGAAAGCTGGATACAGTAGTTAAAGAAAATAGTTGGGTGTGGATTAGTGTGAACCTCGAACTTGTTGATTGCTAGCTCTTTCATTAACGACTGAAGCAAAGTGATCAACCATTTGCCATCTGCCTCCTCGGTAATGGCTAACGTCATTATCATTATTACTGGATGTAAGAACAACAATAGCCAATTCATGTACGGGTTTACCATTGCAATGACATGGTGGGTCGATCATCCGTGTTCTCTCGTACACACATCAGTGCAATGTTAGCCTTCTTTAAATGGATCCTTCACAATTGATGGTTCTAGAAACTCAAACCATCTTCCCTCCTTCCAAGATCTGCCATACTTGTGGTTGGCATCCACCTTGTCGGGTCATAGTCACTTTTTTCTTTTCTTTTTGCTACTTGTGGCTATTTATCCCCTCCATTAATCGATCATGTGCCACGGAGATCTAGCTAGCTCCCCTCATGCATCTCTTCCCTGAAAACGGTGTTGCATCACATTGCCTATTCATGCTGACTCCTCAAGTCTCTTGATAGGCTTTTATGTAATTCTCCCAAGTGGTAGTACCCATCTCCCCTCTTAATGTCACCTTGCCTTCACTGGTGGAAAAGGGGAGAGGGCTACCCCCCCCCCCCCCCCATCGATCGAGATTTCACTAGGTGTCGCAGTAATTAGCGAGAACTATAGGCCATTAGACATAATATGCCCCCACTGGCCAAAACATAGAACCGAAAACAGAGAATGCCCATAATAAAGCTCACATGTTGCCCTCATTTGCCATTAGTACTGGCGTTAAACGAACTCCTATGATTGGTTTGTGATTGATTAGGTGATTAACACTTCCTAAAAAAGAGTAGGCCGTTAAGGCTGCATGCTGCCCCTGCTGCCTCCTGCCTTACTGCAATTTCTCTCTCAAAGTGAGATTAGATCGTCGTGTGACGCCGGCGCCGCAACCCACGGCCGTGCAGTTATCAGTTTTCCCACACAACTATGTGAGGTTAGCACTAAATCTACTAATCTCTTCCAATTCTTATCTTATACCTGCCAAAAAATATACAATTTATGTAATTATATATTTAATTGTGTGACATTTGATGTTAATTCCAAGACTTGAATTTATGAACAGAAAAGTGCCACTAAACACTATAAATATCGAATCAAATTTTAAGCTATGTATTAAAAATTTGAAGAGACGTGTTGTAGTCCAAAGATAGTAGATTTGCATGGGCATTGGAAGATCATATATATTGAAAGGGAATTAGCAGCAAAGTTATCTTCCAATAAAACTATTAATATTTTGGATCTTTCAACAATTGTTGACAAATCTAGACTACAAACGTAACTATGTTGTTATAGCCTTGAGGCAGAGAATTACTATAACAGTACGATAGTTATCGCATTCGATTATTTTTCATCGACTTAGCTTCGTGAGAGTAGGAAGGTTGTCAGCTCTATCATCATACTCAGAACTTCTAACCCTTGATGACACCATGCAAAACACTCTCTTGAGGAAAATACCAAAGCATTGCATAATAATGAAATGAAGTAGATATCTCTCTTACATAGTATGCCATGTGCATTGTTGGGTTTTGCCTGTGTATGATTTTATGTTTTCTAGTAGTGTAGATTTATTCACTTGCTGTGTCTGCCTATGTTGTGATTATTTAAGCTTGAATTACTATAGAATAGTTACAATAGGTTCAATAGTTAACATCTAGAGTATGGTGTGGATTAGTGCACAACTCAGACAACGGTATGATTTCTTGTTTTCTCATTAACAACCGAAATAAAGTGATAAACTATCTACCATCCGGCTCCTCAGTGATGGTTACATCATTATTACTACATGGGACAAAAAATTCGTGTGTCTTAGATACCCTTAGGTTGAAGTATCCTGGATGATTTGGTTCGGGCAGAATAACACTCTCACTGTTTAACATTGCAACGACATCTGACATGGTGGGTCGATCATCTGCACTTTCTTGTACACACAACAGTCCAATGTTAATGTACCTCCTAGCATCTGATGTATGGATCTCCTTTGCAATTAATGCATCTAGAAGCTCAACCCATGTTTGTTCTTCCCAGAGTTGCCATGACTGCAGAAAGCGAGAAAGTATCTTCATCATTTGCATATACATGAGAAAAGTTATAGGTCCAGAACAAAAATAACACGCCCGTACACACTAGGATTTAGGAAACGCTCACATATCCAAGTAGGTTAAGAAAGTCTCCGTACTGATAGAAACCAGAATTCCTTTTTCCACTAAGGATCTCAAGAAGTAACACACCAAAGCTGAACACATCTGATTTGATTGAGTAAATGCCTTCAGATGCATACTCCGGGGACATATAACCACTGAAATGAGATAGAAGCATAAGAGAAATATTATATCAAAATACGATTCAGTTCATCAACTAATAAATGGTATAGTAGGCACTACTTATGTTGTAATTTGTAAGTAAGAGATATTCTTACTATGTTCCAACTACCCTCTTTGTGCTTCCCTGAGTATCATTGGAGCTGAATATTTTTGCTAGACCAAAATCTGAAATTTTAGGATTCATCTCCTGGTCCAAGAGAATGTTGCTGGCCTTAAGGTCTCTGTGTATGATGCGTAGCCGAGAGTGCTTGTGGAGATACAGAAGACCTTGGGCTATCCCTTCAATTATCACACGTCTTTTGTTCCAATCAACAGAGGTTGTCATGTTTTTTTCTGCACATTAGGCAGTGCATTTTATAGTATGGACGTATTAGAATCAAAAGTATGGTTAAAAAACTACACTGCACATACCAAATATAAAGAAGTCCAAGCTCTTATTTGGCAAATATTCATACACCAATAGTTTTTCCTCTCCCTGAATGCAGCATCCCAAGAGCTTGACAAGATTATTGTGTTGTAATTTTGCAATAAGTTCAACTTCATTTTTGAATTCTGTAAAACCCTGTCCTGAATGTGAGGCAAGCCTTTTGACTGCAATTGGCATTCCATCTGGTAATTGGCCCTATAAATATATACAAAACAAAATTGGAGGTATCATTTTTTTTTAAATGACAAAACAAGGATTGAAAGTCATCCATTTAAAAATAAGACAAAATGAACAAATTATCAAGATTTTCTTAATTTTAATTTCTGCAAAGTATTATGTATTTTCAGGGTACGTGCACGAATGTATTGGTAAAGGTCAGGCAATTTTGATTTTTTTAAGCGAATCATTATAGAATGAACTTAGGATTGAATATTTTCAAGACAATGCACTTACCTTGTAGACAGGGCCAAAACCACCTTGTCCAAGTAGATTTTCTTTGGAGAAATTATGTGTAGCATGCAATATCTGAGAAAAGTCAAAGAGAGTGAACTCTGAGCTCTTCTCCTCCAATCTCCAAACAAGTTCGTCTTCTTCCGGTCTATTGGCGGCAACCTGATCGTTTAAGTTTAACTTTCCTAAATTGAGAGAACACACAAATATACATCGTTAATTAGGTCTGAAAATTAACCTGGCTGGCTACATCAATAATTATTCTTAGTTTTTCTTCAGAGGAATATTGTCGTGAATGAACCATCATTATAACAAACCTTTTCGTCGTCTTCTCATCCATACAACGGAACAGATAAAGCATAGAAGTATTGACAGTACTGGAGCCACCACAGCAATAATCCACAACACCCTCCTGTGTGAGTTGCGTCCTAAGAAAAAAACAGACTAATTCATGTATAGTTCTCATATATAAATAACAACAGATTCATTTACTGATAGAGACAATATATTTTCCTTTTTGCCGAGCGGTAGACAATATATGAGAAATCAGCTTGACAAATTAAACATGCATCAGCCATATTTGACAAAGGAAATTTCACGTATTTCAGTGACCTTTGAACCTTTCCTACTCTAACGGTTTACCTCCCTTGTCAAGGGACCATTTTTTCTTGTAGATTCGCTTAGCTTAGCTTTTAAAACTGTAGTTCTTCCTACTTATTTATTTTTGGTCATCTACTCTAAGCTGAGATATACTTGTACTAGCAGTTTAATAGTGCTACGTACCACTTATTTAACAAGGTACTTATCAAAAAGATCTATAAGAATCGATTTTTGTAAGTGGAGATTACCATCACGTGCTAGAGTAAATCAGCTGCCATGAAAAAGAATTTAGTGTGTATAAAATATACATCAGTACATATAAGCTCTGAAGCTTTTCTCCACATTTTTTCTGAATCAATTAATCGAATAGAAGCTGTACATGTTGCCATGTGCAATTAAGGATATCCTGGAAGTTTACATACCCTGCTGTTCATGAACGGGAGCCTGCGGCTCCCCGAGAGGCGCCGCAGCTGGTGGATGCGACGAGGAATGTGGGTGCCTGGTAGCCGGCGTGGGCGCTGGCGTAGTACCGTTGACCGCCGGAATTGCAAGCATGGGGACACCTTCGTAGAAGTGGTATAGCTCGTACCTCATGCTACACCGTGTCCCGAGAATTCGACCACCTTGTGCTCCATATAGGGATTTGAGGGTGTGCTTCAAAACAAGCTGTAGACAAGCCGCGCAGTCGTCGGGCGTGAGGTCGGGCGTGCACTGCATAAGGCAGTACACCGTGGGGACGAGGTTGAGGCCTAAGCGCGAGGTGGTGAACCTCCTCGAGCTGTTTGCAGCCGATTGGGCCGTGCTGTTGAGACGCATCAACAGCAAGTGCGTGACGGAGTCGTCGCCTGTGGTGAAGTTGAGGTTGTTCCGGAGGGTGATCCAGCTCATCTGATCTGCGGTACTGTTGGCCAGAAGAAAATTATGGTTGGAGAACCTGAGCATGCAGGCATCATAGTACAAGGTGGCGTCCTTATTGTATGGGCAGCTTTGCTGCGCATCTTGGAAGGCGGCAGCCACGCAGCTCCCGCAGTCTGAGGCGTCGGTGGTGTCCCCGCGGCAGAGCGCGAGGGCGTAGACGATGTCCGGAGCATCGCCCACGGTGGCGGTGGCGAAGAGGCTGCTGTTGGACACGGCCTTTTTTGGAAGGGTGGAGGACAGGAGCAGGAGGTTGGCTTGGTAGGTGCTGTTCGATGTGTAGTTGCCGCTGCTGCCGCACACTTGCCATTCGGCACCAACGAAAGGCAGGAGCAGCAGGAGATGAAGGATGAGGGCGATAGCCATGTCCATCGACCAGCTTACACCGGGCAGTGCCAGAAAATGGTTGATGGTTTTCTATTTATTATGCGAAATAATGCAACACCAACTCCACCCAGTTGCTCCTATATCAGCGTCACATTCATTGTGAAGTGCTGGAACCGTCTGTACGTAGTACATTTTGTTACCGCCGAGAGAGACCGAACATTTAAGGTTTGACTGACCCGCGTTTGAGTGGTGTGAGCATAATTCTTGGAAAGACCCAAGACCCGAAGACCGAACCTTACCGAAAGCTGCATATGCTGTTGACGACTTTGGTTGCGTCGCCCTCTTGGTCTTGCTGTCGCCGTCGTGGGCTCACCATCTTCTATTCATCTCCGTAGCCAGCGAAGTCGGAGTCACCGGGTCGTGGACGTGATGGGTGATCACGATAACACCGACGCCCATATCAAGTGTACCGGGGTTCACTCCTCACATTGTTCTACAGAAAAAAAAACACAGTTTGCCTTGTGTTTCTCAATACGTCGAGAGTTTTAAATCGGCCACTCGGCTTATGATTCTTTAAGCCGCGTGTCGACGACAGGGCCCATGACGAAGCGTTGACACGGACAAAAAAAACCACGGCGTACCGTAACACTCGGCGTATATGTGACAACGCCAAGTGTGCCCGCGCGGGCAAACGGTCACGCCACATGGTCGTTCTCATCGCCAGTTACATCGCCGTGATGGAGGGCGTGTAAGCCGTGCGCCGCGTGTGTTTGCCGTGTGCCTGCAACGGCATGCACAACATAACTACAGCGGTCAGCCTTTGACTGCAGGCCGCTAGACGGTTGCTCACATGTAACGTCGGGGTCATGGCCGCGCAGATTCAGATGTAGCTGTGCGGCTCCGGCCATCGGCGGTCACCTCCCTCGCCAACCCTTTCCTCTCCTACAAATACGGCCTCTCTCCACCGCCTTCGAACAAAATCTCTCTTGTAGTCGCACAACTCTCTCCACCGCTGCACTCACCCAACCGACGCATCTCTGCACCTCGCCCACCGCCACGTTGCCTCGTACGAGGCTGGCAACAGTAGCTGGCCCATCTGGAGCCTCACTATCGCTGAGGCGGAGGAGTTGGTGTCGCTGGACCTCTTAGCGCCGGACATGAGGTGGTCGAAGGGCTAGAAGCTCAGCCTGGGCGGCGTCCTGGTGGCGTCGGTCCTGCCCCTGTTGGCACTCCATCGTTCCTCCGTGTCATCCACCTGTTCTGGGAGCATCTCAATTCAGAGGTGAGAGTGATGCCGGAGTATGCCGTTGCCAACCCACTCTAGCACGACATCCTCTTCAAGCACCGACACGAGCTTCTCAACCGGTATGCCGCAACTTCCCACCGCACGAGCACAATCATCAGGCGCGGCGGACGTTCTGGAACAGGCGCATCGCGGGACCTCTTAGACGACTTAGGCAACATGGTGATGATGTCGTAGTTCAACCGTTAAACATCAAGTCTACCATCAGAAAACCATTCAAATAACCTAAAGAAGTCATGGAAAACCACATCCCAATGGTGTTGATAAAATTCAGCGAGGGAGTTCAATTTTGAGCATTTTTTCTAACAGAGATAGAGGTAACCAAACGAGCATTTTTTTCTGAAGTTCAGCATTTTTGGCGTCACCACTCTAGTCACAGGATTCTTCCAAAAGCTCCAGCTCTTGGAGTTCAATTTTGAGCATTTTTTTTCTTAATTTTGTCATGACCAAAGATCTTGGACCCCCACCATTTAAAGAAATCTTTAATGCTCTTAAGTTTGATATTGATAATATCAATAGGGTCATTCATACAAACCGGTATGGCCCATATAAGTGAATGATAATTTGTGTGAACTTACTTGATAGTTGATGATCACATTCCCCGGCATCAGCGCCAAAAATCCTTCCTGATGCTTGTGATCTGCATTGGGTTTTCTGTGAAGAGGAACAAATGATGCGGCACAATGCGGGCAAGTATTTCCCTCAGTTAAGAATCAAGATTTATCGAACCAATAGGAATATCGGTTATCAACCGTCTTCAGTGGCTGCACACAAAAGAGCAAACACTTGCACCCAACGCGGCAAGAGGGTTTTCAATCCCCTTGATCTCATTTTTTGGTCTGTCTGTACCAGAAGGAAGAACGCATAAGGGCAATTTGAAACGTTACAAGCAAGGATTAGTAAGAGGCTAGTAGACTGGAATGAACAATACTTATCCTCGGGGAACAAGGAAATTTTGATAAAGGCCGTAGTGCAAGCTATACCCACTTATGTTATGAGCGTGTTTCGGTTGCCGGCCTTGGTCTGTGATGATCTAACTCGTATGATGAGACAATACTGGTCGGGTGTGGACAATGGAAAGAAGAAGGTAGCCTAGCTCAGCTGGGAAAAATAATGCTACCCAAGGCTATGGGCCGCATGGGGTTTAGAGATATGAGAGTTTTCAACCATGACTTGTTGGCGAAGCAAGGCTGGCGGCGGCTGGTTATTCCGGACAGCTTATGTGCTTGTTTACTAAGGGCTAAATATTTCCCTAATGCCAACCTACTAGACACGATCTTCCCAAGTAGCTCCTTGGCAGTTTGAAAAGGAATTGCCCCTGGACTTGATCTTCTGAAACAAGGGGTTATTTGGTGTGTTGGAGATGGTTCTCTAATTAAAACATGGCATGACCCCTGGATTCCACGGGGTAATGATCATAGGTTTGTCACGCGGAAGAAAAATTGTAGACTTAATTGGGTTGCTGATTTTCTTGATGAAAGTGGAGCATTGAATGTGCAAAGGCTTCGGGGAGACTTTTAGGACTTGGATGTTCGCAAGATAGTCAAAATCCGAACTTCTCCAAGGAATGGACATGATTTTCTTGCTTTGTTTCTTGAGAAGAGCAGTCAATTTAACGTCAAGAGTGCTTATTGTTTGGCAACGGAGGAACAGAACCGTGCCAAGGCGACGGGTGCAACGAGAATGAATCCATCCAGTCATCGTCCTATCTAGCAATGCATCTGGGGTGCCCAGGTTTCCCTCAAAATGAGTATAATGGCTTGGAAGGTGGTCTCGGGTGCACTGGCAAAAACTTCATGCAAGAAGTATCGACACGTTTTGAAGAATGATATATGCCTGATGTGTGCAAAGACAAGGAAAGTAGCTTTCACACATTGGTGACATGCAATCATGCACGTGCACTATGGGCACGAATGCGCGAGCTTGCTCTCTTGGATGAACCGGAACTGAGGGCTCTGGCCACTGAGGGCCACGGCGGCCAGGAGATGGCCGCGGCGACCAAGCTCAGTGGTCGGGGAAACCGATTCTGGGCGCTAGCAGGAGATGACCCCGACGAGTCGGACGAGGAGGAAGGCTGCGGCGGATCGCCCTCGCCGTCCGACATCGTCCTCGAGGCGGTGGGCAACGGGCGATCGGAAGAAGACATCGCGGCGGGGTTGGAAGACATACTTCCAGCGAACGATGAGGTTTGGAGCGGGATAGGCAAGACCGACAAGCTGGAAGCGTTGCGCCGGGTGGTGCATCGCCGGACTTCTGCGACGGCCGTTCGTCCATGGAAGGGGCCTTTGCCAAAGGTAAGTCTACCAGCTCTAACCTTGGCGGATTTCATTACTACGTGGAAGACTGTCAAAAAACGGAGAAAGAACACACTCGTGGCTAGACCGACGGCGGTGAGAGGATCACCGGCGACGAGCACCACAAACTTGTAGCGATCTCGATCTGGATCACGTGAATTCAGGGAGATGCGTCTCAAATTACTCTTGGGCCAAGACGGGCCTAAAAAAGAGAGAGAGGAGCCGGTCCAAACTGGGTATATGGCCCAGTTGACCACCGGGCCAGCGATGGCTGTGACGGACAAGGAGTCCCGATCGGTACGTACCTCCCGTTCGATCGAAGCTAGCGACGAGGAACGAATCGACAAAGTCATACCGGACACTGTACGCGATAACCAGACGGCAAAAAAACACATCGCATCGACAGAGGCAGCAGGTCTCGCTAGGGTTAGACGAGGCCGGCCCCTTCCTTCGCCTGGCTTCCCTGCACATCGAGGGAGAGCGCGGAGGATCCCAGCGGAAGCAACCCCGGTGGCTCTAATGGCCGGACGGGAGACCGGACAGCCGCCTCCGGTCTCCACCGATCCGCCCAAACCGGGGGCACAAGCGCAAGGCTCAGCCGGGACGGCTCCGGCGCATGCCGCAGCCGGCCATGGGGCTGCTGCTGTAGGGCAGTCTGATGGGCAGGGCCACGGTCGAGTGGAAGGTGGCCGTGGGGCTGCTACTGCTGGCCGGGGCGTGGCTGCAGATGGACATGGTCGCAGCCGAACTAATGGGCAAGGCAGAGGCGGATTCTTTGCTGCAAGAGGCGGTCCAGGCGCAGGACGGGCTGGGACCGGGAACGGTGGCTATCAGGGCTACCGATACAACTAGAATCAGTGGAACGACGGTTCAGCTGGACCTGGCGGCGAACGCGGACAATGGAATGACGCTGGAGGTAGAGGGGGTGGTGCTAATCACTGGCACCGTCACTTTTACCCTCCGAATGGTCAGTTTGTGGAAGGAACCAAGGGACCACCCTACCGACAGCGCGGTGGTCGCGGTGGCGGAGGCCGGAACTTTGGATGGAATAAAACGGGCTCCAAGTATACGGAAGTGAACACAGCAACAACTGACGTGGCTGCGGGAACAGGAACAGTGGCCACCTCATCGACTACAACCACTAAGCTAACAGAAGAGGCGGCGGCCGTGGTTACTGCCTTGGCGTCTGTGGCTATACCCACCAAGGCGGCAGCTGACGATAGAGAAACAGCGCGTGCTAACAATGCAACGCGCAAGAAGGAAAAGCTGACCTGTTATAGATGTGGTATACAGGGCCACTTTGTCATGGGCTGCACCACGGTCTTATGCGACACCTGTCAGAAACCAAGACATGATGAAGGTGCATGCCCGCTTTTGTTAGCACCTAAGCCAGTGATCAATATCTATGGGGTTTGCCAAAATAGACTCATGTTCTTCGAGATGCCACGCGCTACATCAGTCATTGCACCTCCACGTCTTGAGAGTTCAAGGACGGGATTGGTGAAGGTTACCAATGGTACGCTGACAGCCGATCAGGTCTCTCAACAGCTAAGGAGACTTGTGTCCGAGGCCTACCAATGGAATCCGGTTAGAGTGGACGAGCAGGTTTATCAAGTGGAATTTCCGAGAAAAGAAGACCTTTAACGTCTGCTGACCTTGGGGGTTAGTAAGGTAAATGGAAGTAAATGCTTGTTAGAGTTCGAGGAATGTAAGAAAAAGGAACCCTTAGGTACAAGGTTGAAGAAAGTTTGGATCAGATTTTCAGGCATTCCAGAGATCATTCAGAATGATTTTTTTTAAGGTCTGGAGCCTTGGTTCACTGGTGGGCAAGACAGAAAAAGTCGATAAGCCCTTCACACACAAACGTGGGATTGCCCGGTTACTCGTGAGCGTGTTGGACGTTGAGTACGTCCCCGATTACGCACCATGGTAATATGATGGGCTGCATTATGACCTCGACATTGAGGTTGAGGAAGATACTATACCGCAGATTCACGATGGTGATGTTGACATGGTGGACGGCGGTGACCGGGATCGTGATGGGAACCAAGGGGAGGATAACCCTGATGAGCGCACGGACAGGTCCAAGGAGGACCTTACTCACCCGGCAACGACGGAGACTGCTACACCACATTTTACCGGGGGTGCATCTTCAACTACACCTATGATGACTATGCGGTTTGGATCATTTAAGGCGATGTCAGCGCCGAGTCGTCTAAGGGATTCAGTCATGCACGTTCGAGATATCGAGCAACCTTCTGACGCAGCAGATGGACCGGTCGACGGGAACGAGTGGCCGGTTACACAGCTTTCGCAGGATCAGTGCCAAGTGAGCGGGAACTCGATGGGAGGCTCTCCATGCGTCACCGTCATCTCTAGAGATGGGTTGCCAGGATTGGCGTCGCCGATGACGCCAGCTGCGAGGGAGATGGTGCGACCAGTGACGACGGATTCGGCTGGACGGGGGGGTCCACGCCACGAGGTCCCGCGGTCTGCTTTGGATACAGGTGCTCACGGCATACGGATGGAGGTCCAGGTGCCTCCCCCGCGCCCGGTGTCGGTGGACTCGGCGGGACAGGAGGCTACACATCAGGTTTCCCCGGGGTCTTCTGCTGGTGCGGGTCCCCACGGTGTACGGATGGAGGTTCAGGGACATCCCCCGCGCCCGGTAACGGCGGACTCGGCGGGACGGGTGGTTCCACGACGGGTTTCTCCGCGGGCTTCTATGTCCGCAGCTCACGGCGCACTTACGGCGGCGGAGGGGCTGCCACCTCAGAATGGCCAGGTGGGTCCGGAGGGTGGGGCTGCTACTTCGCCCCCTATTAGTTCACCGGGTACCAATTCTACTACTATTGAGTGTGAGGCAGGTGGCCAAAGTCATACAGTGATATCTCCGGAGGACGTGATCTCGTATGGCGGGGTACCGGGCCCGACATCAGGAGATAGACGATTCAGACAACGCATCCAGGAGCAGCCGGATGTGGACGACATTATGCTCGGACGGGCACAGAGGTGCGCCAAGCTTCGTGACGTCGAGGAAACTATAGTTATGTCGGTTAATATTAATGCATCAATTCTGCACTTTTCGGATTCTGAGATTATGCAAAATGCTAGCGACATAGGTATCTCAATTGGGTCTGACGGTAAACAAATGGCTCGAACGATACATGAGAATCTAGACTTAGAAGCAGACAGAGCCATAGAGTTCATCCAAAATCTAGCTGCAATAAAACCAATGAATGAGTCAGACATTAATGGGTTAGGTGGAATAGAATTACAAAGTTTATGTGAAGAAATGCTTAACATAGGGGGAGACCAGGAAGATGAGGATGACATAGAGTCGGAGGGGTATATGGCCCCTTCGATTGATGGTTGTCATTCTCACGAAATACCTTCTCAAAGTGCCATAGCAGTGGCATAGGATAAGCAAAAAAGGCCTTGGAAAAGAATGGTATATCCTGTGTCAGCGGTACGGAGAAGTGCAAGAGTGAAACATAAGAAAAAAATTCCATGATGACATATGAAAGGAATCTTTTGGAATAACAGAGGTCTAGCGGGCTTGGCTAAAAGAAGATTTCTTAGAGAAGCATCACTAGAACCTAAGCTCGATTTCATGGCATTACAGGAAACGGGTAGGGATAACTTCACATCATCATTTCTTAATACTCTATCTGGAGGTGTGGATTTTGATTGGCACTGTTTGCCACCCAGGGGTAGATCTGGTGGGGTCTTACTTGGGGTGAAGTGCGAAACATTAGAGGTGATGAATGTGGTATATGGAGAGTTTTCCGTCAAATTTCGAGTGAAATCAAAACTTGATGGATTTCGGTGGGCTCTAGTGGCCGTATATGGGGCGGCGCAACCAGAGCTAAAACCAGATTTTCTCGCAGATTTAGTCAGAATTTACGGAGATGAGAGATTACCCGTTATGTTTGGGGGGATTTCAATAACATTCGTCGACAAAGTGAAAAAAAATAATGACAATTTCGAGGGAAGATGGTCAACAATGTTTAACATGGTAATTGAGAGCCTTGATTTGAGAGAAATCGATCTTACTGGTGGACAGTTCACATGGGCAAACTCACTACCGGTTCCAACATATGAGAAGTTGGATAGGGTACTGGCCAGCGTTGAGTGGGAACAGAAGTACCCGCTGGTTACAGTCCATGCTCTACAACGGGCCATCTCTGACCACACACCTCTATTGGTTGACTCAGGGGGGGCCAATCACATGGGGAATAGAAACAATTTTTCTTTTGAACTAGGATGGTTCGAGAGAGAAGGATTCATGGATCTTATAGCCACTGAATGGGCTAGAGATTCTGGTGGATCATCAAGTATTGAAAGATGTCAAAATAAAACCCGACATTTACGCCAGTTCTTGAGAGGATGGGCGAAGAATCAGAGCGGGTCATACAAAGTAGAAAAAGAGAAGCTTATTCGACTAATTGAGGAGTTACATGTGAAGGCTGAAACTAATATCCTTAATTGGTCGGATAGCAATATGAAAACTGAGGCGGAGAAGAATTTGCAATAGCTTCTGAGAGAGGAAGAGTTGAAATGGGCACTTCGAGGTAAGGTGAACAAGATAGTCCAGGGAGACGACAACACACAATTCTTTCACATGATTGCGAATGGCAAGCATCGAAAGAAAAGAAAAATTCAGCTAGAGCAAGATGAAGGGACAATTATAGGTCACGAGAATCTAAAAACTTATATTTCAGAATATCATAAGAGGCTATTTGGGGCACCAGAGGAGAATTTTGTTTCTCTCAATGAAAACAATACGCATGATATCCCTCAGATTAGTTCTGATGAAAATGATGTGCTATCAACTCCATTCACAGAGAAGGAGGTGTTTGAGGCTATATCCCAAATGAAACAAAACAAGGCACCGGGACCGGATGGGTTTCTGGCAGAATTTTATAAAAAATGCTGGCATATCATTAAGGGCGACCTTTTGCCTATGTTCAATGATTTATTTAATGGCATCTACAACTTTTCCACCTAAACTTTGGAACTATTACATTGTTGCCAAAGAAGGCGGAGGCTGTACGCATTGAGCAATTTAGACCGATATGTTTGCTCAATGTCAGTTTCAAAATATTCACAAAGGTGGGCACGAATAGACTCTCAAGGATAGCTCATTCGGTAGTCCAACCAACACAAACAACGTTTATGCCTGTACGACACATCTTAGAGGGGGTCGTTGTCTTGCATGAAACTTTGCACGAAATACATACGAAGAAACTCGATGGGGTTGTCTTTAAGGTGGATTTCGAAAAGGCATATGATAAAGTTAAATGGTCGTTTTTACAACAGGCTTTACAAATGAAAGGGTTCAATGATAAATGGGGGATCAAGTGGACACTTTCATTAAGAAAGGCAGCCTGGGGATCACAGTTAATGATAACATAGGGCACTTCTTTCAAACACACAAGGGATTGAGGCAGGGTGACTCTATGTCTCCGTTATTGTTCAACATTGTAGCAGACATGTTGGCAATACTCATTGGTAGAGCTAAAGAACAGGGGCATGTAGGAGGACTCGTACCTCACTTAGTGGAGGGGGGTGTCCATACTACAATATGCGGATGACACGATAATTTTCATGGAACATGATATGGCAAAAGCAAGGAATATGAAACTAGTCTTGTGCTTATTTGAACAACTTTCAGGGCTAAAAATAAATTTTAACAAAAGCGATTTTTTTTTGCTTTGGAAAGGAAAAGGATGAGCAAGACGCTTAGACGCAGCTATTTGGATGTGAGGTGGGATCACTACCATTTAGTTACCTAGGGATTCCTATTCATCATGGAATGGAAATGTGTTGAGGAAAGATTTGAAAAGAAACTAGGGTGCTGGAAGGGTAAGCTCATGTCATATGGAGGGAGGCTAGTTTTAATAAACTCAGTATTAACAAACATGCCGATGTTTCTGTTGTCTTTCTTTGAAGTGCCTATAGGGGTACGCAAAAGATTAGACTTCTATAGATCTCGTTTCTTCTGGCAAAGTGATGAGGCTAAGAAAAAATATAGACTAGCGCAATGGGATATTATATGCAGACCAAAAGACCAAGGAGGCCTTGGTATCGAAAATTTAAAAGTGAAGAATAAATGCCTGCTTAGCAAATGGCTATATAGGCTATCCACGGAGACTGATGGGATGTGGGTACAATTGTTGAAGAACAAATATCTGTATTTCAAAACACTAGCTCAGGTTACAGCTAGACCAAGTGACTCACATTTCTAGAAGGGGATAATGAAGATAAAAGAAACCTTTTCTAGAAGGGTGAAGTTCGTAGTGGATAATGGCACCTCAACAAGATTTTGGGAAGACACTTGGTTTGGGGATTCGCCATTAGCAACTCAATACCCTTCGTTATATAACATCGCGCAACGTAAAGAAGAGCTAGTGTCCAGGCTATTACAATCGGTACCCTGAATATGCACTTCAGACGAGCTTTAGTGGGACCACGCTGGACTGCATGGTTACATCTGGTTAGGAGATTGATGCAAGTGCAACTTTCGGGCCGGCCAGATAGTATTCGTTGGACTTTACTGGGGAATGGTGTCTTTTCGGTGAAGTCTTTTTACAACGAATTGATAAACACTAGACCACTATCAAGATCTCTCCACATTTGAAAAATTAAGGTTCCCCTTAGAATTAAAAATTTTATGTGGTTCATACACAAAGGAGTGGTATTAACCAAAGACAACTTGGCAAAACGAAGATGGGGAGGCAGAATTAATTGTTGTTTTTGTGATCAAAATAAGACTATACAACACCTCTTTCTCGATTGTCCTCTGGCAAAATTATTATGGCAAACAATTCATATAGCATTTAATATAAACCCACCCACAAGTATAAATTCGATGTTTACAACGTGGCTCAATGGAGTAGACATTACAATAGCGCAACGTATCAGAATTGGGATTTGTGCTTTACTTTGGGCTTTACTTTTTGCAGGTTATCTTCAGAGCAACAACTTGGATCCGTATGTGGTCATTACTCAGTCATGTGGACTTTAGGGAGCATATGGATATTGGGTGCAACCGATGGGAGATGGTCGGCGTGCTAATAATAGGTTAGGTGTGTAGGCATCGTAGTCTATTGTTACATAGCGCCGAGTATGGCAACTCGATTTGTAATTCATACTTAATCTACTTTGTACTACCGGCTGGACGCGATATGAACCTGGCACTTTGTTTTGGTATTCTTCAATAAGATGGCTGCATGCATCGATTGATGCAAAGGCCGGGAACTTCGATCCTCCTTTTTAAAAAAGAAAAAATAGGCACGGGTGCGCAGGGTGTGGAAGCTACCTGACCACGACATGCTAGTTGATACTGGTAAGGACTGGCTGTTAAACATTCTTGCAAATTGTCGGGACGATACGAGGGATCGTACAATAATGCTGATTTGGAGGATCTGGTCATTGAGGTCATATTTAGCGCATGTGAAGGTGGTGCCATCTCCCCAGGTGTCATCTGATTATCTTCAAAGTTACATGCATTCTCTTTACCTGTCCAAGAAGTATAACATAGAGAAATCGTCAAATGGAAAATGCCAATGATGGAGGAAAGGCCGGCTGTGGACGAAAGGGTGGTTACTGCTTCGCTGCCACGGCCAAGCCCACCGGCGAACAGGGTCACTTTATTAGTTGATGGGGCATTCTCCACGGTGGATGAATCAGCGTCGGCTGGAATGATCTTAAGAGACATGACGGGAGTCTGATCTTTGCGGCCTACCGGTGTTTATTTAATTGTAATGATGCACTTGAGGCAGAGTTACACGCGCTTATGCAAGGTATGGCTCTGGCAATACAACAATCTAATTTGCCAGTCATCGTTCAATCTGACTCGTCGGAGGCACTTTCGGCTATGACTGGAGACAAACTATCCTGGTCGATATATGGTCATTTTGTTCCTGAGATCAAGTATCTTATGGTAGAGAAAGAGTTTATTTCTCTGAAGATTAAACATGAACAAAATAGTGTAGCAAATCGGTTGGCTTTTTATAGTCGTATGAAGAGTACTACTGTTGTGTGGCCAGACAGAGGTCCTCACTGTATAGAGAAATTATTGCCTCTCGGTTGTAACCCTACTCCTAACATATGAAGGGGAACGAGTCTCCTCTCCCTCGCGTCTCTCCCACAGGCGACCGAGGGGGCAACCCTAGCCGCCGACACCTCGGTGCCCCGCCTCCCCCTCTCCTCCCCTCGCCGCCACCGGTCTGCGCTGCCGGGCGAAGCCCGGTAGGTGCTGGCGGCAGGGGGGCCTCGTCTCCACCTCGCGCGGGGACTCTGCGCGGGCCGGCGACCTTGGACGGAAGTGCAACATTGGTCCGACGCGCGGCGGCGCGTGGGCTAGCTCGGCGGCCGCGTTGCGGTGCCCTGTCCCATGCATGGAGGGCTAGACCTAGCCCGTGCTTTGACCTGTGGGGGCGGCGCTGTTGGAAATATGCCCTAGAGACAATAATAAATTAGTTATTATCATATTTCCTTGTTCATGATAATCGTTTATTATCCATGCTATAATTGTATTGATCGGAGACTTAAATGCATGTGTGGATACATAGACAAAACCATGTCCCTAGTATGCCTCTAATGAACTAGCTCGTTGATCAAAGGATGGTTAAGGTTTCCTAGCCATGGACATGAGATGTCATTTGATAACGGGATCACATCATTAGGAGAATGATGGGATGGATAAGACCCAAAGTACAAACATAGCATATGATCGTGTTAGTTTATTACTACTGTTTTCTTCATGTCAAGTATATGTTCCTATGACCATGAGATCATTCAACTCACGGATATCGGAGGAGTGCCTTGTGTGTATCAAACGTCGCAACGTAACTGGGTGACTATAAAGGTGCTCTATAGGTATCTCCGATGGTGTCTGTTGAGTTGGCATGGATCGAGACTGGGATTTGTTACTCCGTGTAACAGAGAGGTATCTCGAGGCCCACTCGGTAATGCAACATCACAATAAGCCTTGCAAGCGATGTGACTAATTGTTAGTTGCGGGATCTTGTATTACGGAACGAGTAAAGAGACTTACCGGTAACGAGGTTGAACTAGGTATGGAGATACCGACGATCGAATCTCGGGCAAGTAACATACCGAAGAACAAAGGGAACGTTATACGGGATTAACTGAATCCTTGACATAGAGGTTCGACCGATAAAGATCTTCGTAGAATATGTAGGAACCAATGTGGACGTCCAGGTCCCGCCATTGGTTATTGACCGTAGAGGTGTCTCGGTCATGTCTACATAGTTCTCGAACCCGCAGGGTCTGCACACTTAAGGTTCGGTGACGTTTCGGTAGTGTAGAGTTATGTATGGTGGTGACCGAAGGTTGTTCGGAGTCCCGGATGAGATCCTGGACGTCACGAGGAGCTCCGGAATGGTCCGGAGGTAAAGATTCATATATAGGATGTCCCAGTTTGGTCGCCGGAAAAGTTTCGGGCTCATCGGTAGTGTACCGGGAGTATCGGTAGTGTACCGGGAGTGCCGGTAGTGTACCGGGGGACCTCCGGGAGGGGTATTTCGACCCCAAGAGGCCCATGGGCTGTGGGAGAATAATAACCAGCCTTTAGTGGGCTGGGAAAACAGCCACAAAGGCGCATGGCGCAGGAGAGAAAGTCCTAAAGCAAAAAGTGAAAATTCAGCCAATAGGAGGCAATCCTACTCCAACTAGGATTGGAGGTGAAGTAGGATTGCTCCCACCTCCTATTTCGGCCGACCCAAAGGACTTGGCTGCCTCTCCTCTCCTCTCCTCCTATATATACTAGTGGATTGGGTGTATTTTGGACAGAATTTCCGGCCACGTGCTACCCGTTTCACCGGTGCACAGTTTCTCCTCTAGATCGGTTTTCCGCAGCGCTTAGGCGAAGCCCTGCCGGAATCACTCCACCACCATCACCGGAGCGCCGTCACGCTGCTGGTGAACTCTCTCTCCTCTCCACCTCCTCTCGCTGGATCGAGACGGTGGAGATCGTCATCAAGCTGCACGTGTGCTGAACGCGGAGGTGCCCTCCGTTCGGCGCTAGATCGGAAGGACCGTGATCGAGATCGCGAGACGGTTCGTGATGTGATCACGGAACGGATCGTGATGAGTTCGCGGGACAGATCGTGATCAAGATCGTGAGACGGATCGTGATGAGTTCACAGGACGGATCATGATGTGTTCGCGGGACGGTTCGTGATTGGATCGCGGGACGCTCGGCGATTTGGATCGCGAAGAAGTTCGACTACACCAACCGCATTTCTTAACGCTTCCCGCTTAGCAATCTACAAGGGTACGTAGATCCACTCTCCCTGTCGTAGATGCTCATCACCATGGATAGGTTTGCGTGTGCGTAGGAAAATTTTTGTTTCCCATGCGACGTTCCCCAACAGGCGCTCGGCGGAGGCTTGTCCTAGATCTGGTCGGGTGCGCGCCTAGTGCGGATCCCGTCGGTCGGTGACCTGATCTGGCTGCAGGCAGCGCAGGCTGCGGTCAGCAAGGGTGGCTGCTGGGGTCTGGCTTCGGGCTCTTGGCAGCTGCGGATGGTCTCTCCATTGTGGGCGGGCGGCGGTGATCCTCGGGCAGACACGGTTCCGACGGCGGCGCTACCTTGGGCGGCGATGCTCCGGGTGGTAACGAGGCAGTGGCGCGGCCACTTGGCTGCGGGTTGGCACGGCTGTTGGTGGCAGCACCTTCCCAGCCCAGATCTGGGCCATTTGGGGCCCCATCCGGGTCTGGGTGGGCCTGTCTCGGCTCTGCCCGTGATGAGTCCGGCGGACGGAGGTGTGGCTCATGCGATGGGTTGCGGAGACGGTGGCGCGCCCACTGCAGCGTGGCAACGGGAGCTTCACGAGCCTTTAAGAGCTTGGCCGGGCCGTCGTGCCTGGTGTGCTCCCCTTGCTGCGTCCGGTCGGTGACCGCCGAGAGCGGTGGAGGCTGTCCCCTCCCATGTGGCTGCTGACTCTGCCGCTCCTCGTTCCCGGCTACTTCCTCTCGGGCTCGTCGGTCCATCTTCGTTCTCCATGGTGATACGGTGGTGGTTTCTCCTAGACCGTGGTGGCGCATGCTGGTGGGCGGCAAGTTTGGTGGAGCACGACAGATCGATCAGGGTGTGTGTGTGTGTGGCGGATGGGAGAAATCCCTGTCAAGCATGGCTGGCACAGACGCGGCAATGCCTGTGGGCGCCGTCATTCCTTCTTGAAGGGCGTCCGGGATCCCACTCACTCACGCCCCATCGCATACGGGGGAAACCCTAGGAGCAATCCATCGTCGCTTTCCTTCCTGAAGGTGCTGCTTGTTATGCGGTGGTCCAAAGTGCTAGGAGCATGGTGAATATCTTCGGAGGGCGCAGCGGTTCGGGATCATCATCGTTTTCATCGATGCGACTCGGTTGTCATTCTTTTCTTTTACTAGCAAATATGCCCATGCGTTACAACGGGAGATGAAAAAATATTTGCACACCCTAAATCAGTAAGCATGAGTGAAAACAGCCCAACCCACGTTCTCTATTTCAACACAACACCTCACCATGTCACCGCTTATCCTCTTTCATGCCCTTGTCGACAGTGACCACGTTGTTCACCTAATCACAACGCATGCGAACATGATCAATCTCAATTTGATGATGCCGGCCACTCCACAGTAAACCTGTCACTGGACCACGCCAACGCAAGCGAATGTTTTAAACTCTATAAACTAATCACACGGATTAGAATTGGGCAAAAGCATGAGCAAAAAAGTCATTCATGTGAAGGGCGAAGGGTTGGTCATCTCTGGAGGTGGGCAACGGTGTTATATTTATCACAATCAAATCATCATTATTGTTGTACATAGCTAAAAAGAAGATAACACGGAGTATATTTGTATAGTTATAAAACGAACAACACAATACTTTTTCATGCAATAAATAAATAAAATCAGCATGGTATTATTTACTCACTCAGTATCACTATTAGTACTTGTGCAAAAAAAAGTATCACTATTAGTACACTTTAAATTGATATTCTTACGCACGTCCTCACTCTGATCCGGAACAACTCATGGTGGTTCTCCGCGTAAACGTTGCAAGGCCAGTATGTTCAATGTTCTCTCCTTCATCCTCCAAAACCATCAACATGTAGAACGAAGCTGGTGTTTGAAATCATAAACATTAGCATGATGTATGCAAAACCGAGCTATACTAATTAGCAAGCTAGATCAGGTTGAAGTACTAAGGCAACGCGCTAGTGCATGGCTCCTGACGGAATATGTGCTTATATAAATTAAAAACCAGATGTGCATAAAATACTGCTTCGTGTGGGACCTTTTAGTATTTTTTTTGCAGGCGGACCTTTTAGTATTTTATAGGAGAATGCATGCACGATGCACGGTACACGGCAAGGAACGGTACGTACAACTGTATAGGGACCAAGCTCGCCTCTATCAAAGTTGACTCACACACGGAAATTTTTCCTCTTTATTTCTTTCCATTCTCAATTTATTTTCTTATTTCTTCTTTTATGATGAATCGCGATAGTGCCCATACGAGTGGTAGGAGCAACATCCGTTCACACGTCTATAACACACAGATTGCGTCACGTCACTGCATGCATGCATGTGGGGATCTTTTTTGATTTCCAGTGTTTAAATGTTTTATCTCTTAAATGAAAATTTTGATTGAAGATCCGTTTTCACCATTAAATCCATCGCGACGAGATCTTCGAAACTAGATCTCATATCAATATGTTTTGACGACTTTTTTTTGGATAAAAGTTGTCATGTCTATTGCACATGAATTCCCATTGTGTTTACATTGTAAGTTGCCATGATATGTTTCAGGTATTTTTTCTTCTATCTTTAAAAGTTAACTTTGATGGATTAGTAAAGAATTGCCATGATCCATGCATTAATTTGCCATGGTTAATTACTAAAAATTGCCATGATCAATTAATAAAAATTGCCAAAAAAAGTAGTTGAAAAATATACCGGTAGCTTTAAATCTAGAAGAAAAAATAGATAGAACATGTCATGGAAATTTTAGTGTAAACACTATGGCAACTACAGTGTAACATCATGGCAATTGTTGCCGAAAAAAATCATTGAAACATATCAACATGGAATCTAGTTTTGAAGATCTCGTCAAGACAGATTTAATGGTGAAAACAGATTTTCATTGGATTTTTTAATTAGAAGATAAAATATTTTTAAGCCAAAAACCAAAAAAGATTCCCGATGATGTCATCTGTTTTTGACATGGCAAAATGAGTAGTAACGAAGGCCTGTGGGCTTTAGCTTTTCCCTTTAGGAATTTATTGTCCTCTTTATTTCTTTCCTTCTTGGCTACCGGAATTAATTCCCTCTTTATTTCTTTCCTTATTCGCTCTTTATTTCTTTCCTTCCCGGCTCATATCCGAATTTAGTCCCTCTTTAATAATCTTGCTTTCTGCTCATATTTATGAGCACATCAGATCCATCTTATCCCGTTGATTCTTGAGGAGGCTTATTGACTTCAAATCATAAATGTATATAAATTGATGAGATGAAGTAGAAGACAACGAGGTGGGACTACTTAATAAATAATCAAATCGTTTGGACCGAGCCTTTGCGATTGCACCCTAGGTTGGAACTACTTTAGGCCAGCCAGCTTTGATGGGCTGAGGCCGAGTCGCATGACGGGGCCTGATACCCTGATGGAGTCAGTTCATGTATGGATATAGACAGGTTCGCCCTTCTTCCTACGTGCAAGCTTTCTCTTTCTTAGTTGGCTATGGCGGGAGAAAAATCATGAGAGGTTGTGGGTTCGAATCCCCACTCTAGCATTCATTTATGCCTTTTATCTGAGTATTTTTCTTACTTTTGACGAGGCCCAAGTGGGTTGCCTGCGGCCCAATTTTGTAGCAAATTAGTTTTCATCTGTACTATGGGTTCTCCTCAAAAATAATCTGTACTATGGGTATTAGTACCACCTCATGTATAATAATACAATTAATGTAAGATCAGATGCGGAACGAAACCAAGAATATCACCTTGCTTTATTAGTAGGTATAGATTTTCTCTTTTATTTCTTTTGAGCATTCTTGTGTTGTCTGCCCCAACAATGGGATCTTAGCTGTTTCTGATGGTTGCTATATATATAAACAATATTCTGATCATGGGATGAGAATAATATTCTGATAACTACATAACCTGCCGCAGCAGTAACACTTGAACTTCCTCGAGTGTTAGGTTGAACTTCCACTAAAAAGTGTCCAAATGGGGCTCGCGATATACCGTTGCAAAGCTATGGACATCAGTATAACAACCTAGGTTGAAATTTTGGCAAAAAATACACGGTTTACGATCAGTTTTGAAAACGGGTTTTCTTCATACAAAAAATCGTGAATCATATTTTCGAGTCTATTTCTAAACCATTTATCGGAATGAGGCAGATGATATGGCATTGGATAGCTGCTGCAAATATGCTTCTTTTTCGTACAGATTTTTTTCAATTTTAAACTATTTGAACATAATTTTGAAAATGGCGGAAGTTCCACCGAGTTTGCATTTTCGCGTTACTTTCACAACGGTTTATCGGAATGCAGGAAATGATATGACGTTGCAATCTTGAAGAAATGCGAAACTTTTTATGTAGATTGTTTTTTCCAAATCTTTACGGTTTTAAATCAAATTTTAAAATGGGAAAAAATGTTTTTTGGCCGTAATTTCTACAAAATTTATCAGAATGGGGCAACTAATATACCGTTGAAAAGCTACAAAAAATGCAACTTTTTCATGTCGATGGTTTTCTCTGATTCCTAGCCGTTTTCAAGTAATTTTGAAAACAGCAAGCTCATGTGTTGTGCCTTTTATCGCGAAACAGAGTCTTCGAAAATGCACGCGTGAAGAACTTGAACTTCATTGGCACTTCTACCTGAACTTCGTTCTGTTTCTTCACGTGCTGTTTTTTGCTCGTAGCTTTTCATCCACTCACCAGAATTATGTAACTTTTCCATCTTGATCATTTTTCCATACTCACGATGTTTTAAAAGATTTTCACTGAAATTCATTCAGTGTAGTAGCTGAACTTCCTGCTGTTTTCATGTTGAACATCTGTTGCGTATTTTCGTTTGTAATTTCTGTTGGAAATATGCCCTAGAGGCAATAATAAATTAGTTATTATCATATTTCCTTGTTCATGATAATTGTTTATTATCCATGCTATAATTGTATTGATCGGCGACTTAGATGCATGTGTGGATACATAGACAAAACCATGTCCCTAGTATGCCTCTAATAGACTAGCTCGTTGATCAAAGATGGTTAAGGTTTCCTAGCCATTGACATGAGATGTCATTTGATAACGGGATCACATCACTAGGAGAATGATGGGATGGACAAGACCCAAACTACAAACGTAGCATACGATCGTGTCAGTTTATTGCTATTGTTTTCTGCATGTCAAGTATGTGTTCCTATGACCATGAGATCATGCAACTCACGAACATCGAAGGAGTGCCTTGTGTGTATCAAACGTCGCAACGTAACTGGGTGACTATAAAGGTGCTCTACAGGTATCTCCGAGGGTGTCTGTTGAGTTGGCATGGATCAAGACTGGGATTTGTTACTTCGTGTGACGAAGAGGTATCTCAGGGCCCACTCGGTAATACAACATCACAACAAGCCTTGCAAGCAATGTGACAAAGTGTTAGTCACGAGATCTTGTATTACGGAACGAGTAAAGAGACTTGCAGGTAACGAGGTTGAACTAGGTATGGAGATACCGACGATCGAATCTCGGGCAAGTAACATACCGAAGAACAAAGGGAACATCATTCGGGATTAACTGAATCCTTGACATAGAGGTTCGACCGATAAAGATCTTCGTGGAATATGTAGGAACCAATGTGGACATCCAGGTCCCGCCATTGGTTATTGACCGTAGAGGTGTCTCGGTCATATCTAGATAGTTCTCGAACCTGCAGGGTCTGCATACTTAAGGTTTGGTGACGTTTCGGTAGTACAGAGTTATGTATGATGGTGACCGAAGTTTGTTCGGAGTCCCGGATGAGATCCTAGACATCACGAGGAACTCCGGAATGGTCCGGAGGTAAAGATTCATATATAGTAAGTCCTATTTTGGTCGCCGGAAAAGTTTCGGGCTCATCGGTAGTGTACCGAGAGTGCCGGTAGTGTACCGGGAGACCATCGGGAGGGGTATTTCGACCCAAGAGGCTACATGGGCTGTGGGAGAGTAAATACCAGCCCTTAGTGGGCTGGTGGAAATCCCACACAAGGCCCATGAGGATGGGAAGAAAAGCCCAAAGAGAAAAAGGTGGAAAAAGGCAAAAAATAGGGTGAATCCTACTCCTACTAGGATTGGAGGTGGATTCCACCTCTCCCACTTGATTTGGCCAACCCAATTGCTGGTCCATTGAGCGCCAAGCCTCCTCCTCTCTTCCTCTTATATATACTAGAGGTTTTAGGGTTTTTTGGCACCAGATTTCAACCACGTACAAACCCTAATCTCTAGTGCATAGTTTCTCTTCTAGATCGGTTTTCTGCAGTGCTTAGGCGAAGCCCTGTCGGAATTGATCCACCACCATCGTCGGAGCGCCCTCAGGCTTCCGGAGAACTCTTCTTCCTCTCCACTCCTTCTTGCTGGATCAAGACGGTGGAGATCGTCATCAAGCTGTACGTGTGCTGAACGCGGAGGTGCCGTCCGTTCGGCGCTAGATCGGAAGGATCGTGATCAAGTTCGTGGGACGGATCATGATCAAGTTCGTGGGACGGATCGTGATCGGATCGCGGGACGGATCGTGATTGGATCGCGGGACGCACGGCGATTTGGATCGCGAAGACATTCGACTACACCAACCGCGTTTCTTAACGCTTCCCGCTTAGCAATCTACAAGGGTATGTAGATCCACTCTCCCTCTCGTAGATGCTCATCACCATGGATAGATCTTGCGTGTGCGTAGGAATTTTTTTTGTTTCCCATGCAACGTTCCCAATAGTGGTATCAGAGCTAGGTCTATGTGTAGATGAGATCTCGAGTAGAACACAAAGAGTTTGTGGGCGTTGATGCTTAGATTGCTTCCTCCCTTGGTCGGATTTTGGTTCAGCGGTATTGTGAGATGAAGCGGCCCGGACCAACATTACTCGTACGCTTACGAGAGACCGGTTCCCTCGACCACAACTTGTTGCATAGATGGCTTGCGGGTGCCAGTTTCTTTCACTTTAGTTGGATCGGATTCGACAAAGGCGGTCCTTGAGAAGGTTGAAAAGCAAATTATGTATCACCGTTGTGGTTTATGCGTAGGTGAGAATCGTTCTTGCTAGAAACCCATAGCAGCCACGTAAAACATGCAACAACAATTAGAGGACGTCTAACTTGTTTTTGCAGGGTATGTTGTGATATGATATGGCCAATTACATGATGTGATATATGTGATGTATGAGATGATCATGTGATGTATAGATTTTCACGACTTGCATGTCGATGAGTACGGCAACCGGCAGGAGCCATAGGGTTGTCTTTAATTATTGTATGACCTGCGTGTCAATCATTAAGCGCTATGTAATGCTTTACTTTATCGCTACGGTAGCAATAGTAGTAGAAGCATGGTGGGCGCAACAACCCCGATGGCAACACGTTGATGGAGATCAAGATGATGGAGATCATGGTGTCATGCCGGTGACGATGGAGATC
The DNA here is from genome assembly GCA_022496015.1 of Hordeum marinum. Classification (NCBI taxonomy): domain Eukaryota; kingdom Viridiplantae; phylum Streptophyta; class Magnoliopsida; order Poales; family Poaceae; genus Hordeum; species Hordeum marinum. The sequence continues at coordinate 524,737,260 of CM039674.1, read as the reverse complement.
ATGCCGGTGCTTTCATGATAGAGATCAAAAGCACAAGTTCATGGCCATATCATGTCACTTATGATTTGCATGTGATGTTAATCCTTTTATGCACCTTGTTTTGCTTAGGATGACGGTAGCATTATAAGGTGATCCCTCACTTAATTTCAAGATAAATTGTGTTCTCCCCGAGTGTGCACCGTTGCGAAAGTTCGTCGTGTGAGACACCACGTGATGATCGGGTGTGATAGACTCTACGTTCACATACAACGGGTGCAAGCCAGTGTTGCACATGCAGAACACTCGGGTTAAACTTGACGAGCCTAGCATGTACAGACATGGCCTCTGAACACAAGAGACCGAAAGGTCGAACATGAGTCATATAGTAGATATGATCAACATAATGATGTTCACCATTGAAGCCACCTCAACTCACGTGATGATCGGACTTGAGTTGGTGAATTTGGATCATGTGTCACTCAGATGACCTGAGGGATGTCAATTTGAGTGAGAGTTCTTAGGTAATATGATTAATTGAACTCATTATCACGAACATAGTCAAAGTGTCTTTGCAAATTATGTTGTAGATTATTAGCTCACGCTATAGCTCCCTTGTATTTTTATATGTTCCTAGAGAAATAGAGTTGAAAGATAATGGTAGCAATATTGTGGACTGGGTCTGTGATATGAGGATTGTCCTCATTGCTGCACAGAAGGCTTATGTCCCTTAATGCACCGCTCGGTGCGCCAACCCCTCTAGCATCATCTGTAGATGTTATGAACATCTGACAGGCACGTTCTGATGACTACTTGATAGTTTAGTGCGTCATGCATTATGGCTTAGAATTGAGGCTCCAAAACGTTTTGAACGCCAGGGAACATATGAGATGTTTCTAAGAGCTGAAATTAGGATCACAGGCTCGTGCCCGTGTTGCGAGATATGAGATCTCCAACAAGATTCTTTGCCTGCAAGATGAAAGAGAATAGCTCAATCATTGAGCATGTGCTCAGATTGTCTGGGTGCTGCAATCGCTTGAATCAAGTGGGAGTTGATCTTCCAGATAAGACAGTGATTGATATAGTTCTCCAAGTCACTGTCACTAAGCTACTAGGACTTGGTGATGAACTATAAAATGCCAGGGACAGAAATAATGATCCCTAAGTTGTTCACGATGTTTGACACCGCGAAGGTAGAAATCAAGAAGGAGCATCAAGTGTTGATGGTTAGTAAAACCACTAGTTTCGAGAAGGGCAAGGGCAAGGAGGAAACCTTCATGGATGGCAAGTCAGTTGCTGCTCCCGTGAAGCAACCCAGAGTTGAACCCAAACCCGAGATTAAGTGCTTCGATTATGGGGAGAGCGGTCGCTGAAGCGGAACAACCCTAGATACTTGGTAGATAAGAAGGCTGGCAACATCGACAGAAGTATATTTGATATACGTGTGATTGATGTGTACCTTGCTAGTACTCCTAGTAGCACCTGGGTATTGAATACCGTTTCAGTTGCTAAATGTTAGTAACTCAAAGTAAAATCTACGGAATAAACGGAGAATTAACTAAGGGTGAGGTGACGATGTGTGTTGGAAATGTTTCCAAGGTTGATGTGATCAACATCGCACACTCTCTCTACCTTCGGGATTAGTGACGAACCTGAATAAATGTTATTTGGTGTTTTGCATTGAGCATGAACGTGATTAGATCGTGTTTATTGCAACATGATTATTCATTTAAGTTAGAGAATAATGGTTATTCTGTTTACATGAATAATACCTTCAATGGTCATGCACCCAGTGAGAATGGTTTGTTGAATCTTGATCGTAGTAATACACATGTTTTTGATGCCAAAAGATACAAAGCTAATAATGATAGTACCACATACTTGTGGCACTGCTGCTAAATGTCATATTGGTATAAAGCGCATGAAGAAACTCCATGCTGATGGATCTTTGGACTCATTCGATTTCGAATCGGTTGAGACATGCGAACCTTGCCTTTTGGGCAAGATGACTAAGGACCCCGTTTTCCGGATTGATGGAGCGGGCAAATGGTTTATTGGAAATGATACATGTTGATGTATGCGATCCAATGAGTCTTGTAACGTGCGGTGGATGTCGTTATTTTCTTACCTTCACTGATGATTTGAGTAGATATAGTGGATATTTACTTAATAAAACACAATTCTGAATAGTTTGAAAGGTTCAAGCAGACTCAGAGTGAAGTTTAAGATCATCGTGACAAGAAGATAAAGATGTCTACGATATGATCGTGGAGGTGAATATCTGAGTTACGAGTTTGGCATACAACTTTGGACAATGTGAAAGTCGTTTCACAACTCACGCCACCTGGAACACCATAGTGTGATGGTGTGTCCGAACATCATAGTCGTGCTCTATTGGATATGGTGCTTGCTATGATGTCTCTTATCGATTTGCTACTATAGTTTTGGGGTTATGCATTAGAGACAACTACATTCACTTTAAATAGGGCACCATCTAAATCCGTTGAGATGACATTGTGTGAATTATGGTTTGATAGAAACCTAAGCTGTCATTTCTTGATGTTTGGGGCTACGACGCTTGTGTGGAAAAAATGTTTTCACCTAATAAGCTCGAACCCAAAGCGGACAAATGCACCTTCATAGAATACCCTAAGAACAGTTGGGTATACCTTCTATCTCAGATCCAAGTGCAAAGTGTTTGTTGCTAAAAATGGGTCCTTTCTCGAGAAAGAGTTTCTCTCGAAAGAATTGAGTGGGAGAAAGATAGAACTTGATGAGGTTGTTAAACCTTTATTCAACCAGAGAGTAGCGCAGCACAGGAAGATCTTCCTGTGAAGCCTACGTTAGTTGAAGAGGAAGTTAATGATGATGATCATGAAGCTTCAGGATCAAGTTACTATCGAACTTCGTAGGTCGACAAGGATGTGTACTGCTCCTGAGAGGTATGACAACCCTCTCTTGGAGGTCATATTGTTGGACAACGATGAGCCTACGAGATATGGAGAAGCGATGATGGGCCCGGATTCCGACAAATGGTTAGAGGCCATGAAATCTGAGAAAAGGATCCATGTATGAAACCCAAGTATAGACTTTGGTATACTTGCTCGTTGGACGGCAGGTCGTTGAGTACAAATAGATCTTTAAAATGAAGACAGATGCGGATGGTAAATGTCACCATTTGTAAAGCTTGACTTGTTGCAAAGAAGTTTGTGACAAGTTCAAGGAGTTGACTGCGATGAGAATTTCTCATTCGTAGCGATGCTAAAGTCTGTTGGAATTATGTTAGCAGTTGATGCATTTTTCAATTATGAAATCTGGCAGATGGATGTAAAAACATCGTTTCCTTAACGGTTTAATTGAGGAAAGGTTGTATGTGATACAACTAGAAAGTTTTGTCAGTCCTAAGGATGCTAAAAGCTGAGCAAGCTTCAGTGATCCTTCTATGGACTGAAGCAAGCATCTCGGAGTTGGAATATACACTTTGATGAGGTGATCAAAGTTTCTGTAGTTTATACAAAGTTTACGAGAAACTTGTATTTGCAATAAAGCGAGTGGGAGCACTGTAGAGTTTCTGATAAGTATATGTGGTTGACATATGGTTGATCGGAAATAATGTAGAATTTCTGGAAGGCATAAAAGGTTGTTTGAAAAGTGTTTTTCAAAGGAAGACCTGGATAAAGCTACCTAATTGTTGAGCATTAAGATCTATAGAGATATATCAAGATGCTTGATGAGAATTTCAATGAGTACATACCTTGACAAGATTTTGAAAGAGTTCAAAATGGATCAGTCAGAGAAAGAGTTCTCACCTGATTTGTAAGGTGTGAAGTTGAGTGAGACTCAAAGCTCGACCACGGCAGAAGAAAGAGAAAGGACGAACGTCGTCCCCTATGCCTTAGCCATAGGCTCTGTACAGTATGCCATGCTGTGGACCGCACTTGTGTGTGCCTTACCATGAGTCCGTCAAGGGGTACAAGAGTGACCCAGGAGTGGATCACTGGACAGCGGTCAAGATTATCCTTAGTAACTCAAAGACTAAGGAGATGTTTCTCGATTATGAAGGTGATAAAGAGTTCGTCATAAAGAGTTATGTCGATGCAAGCTTTAACACCAATCCGGATGACTCTTAGTAGCAATTCGGATACGTATAGTGGAGCAGCCATTTGGAATAGGTCCAAGTGGAGTGTGGTAGCAGTATTTACAGTTTAACATAAAGATTTGCAAAGTACACACGGATCTGAATGTCACAGAACCGTTGACTATAAGACCTTTCTCACATGCAAAGCATGATGGAGCCCCAGAACTCATTGGGTGTTAGATTCATAACAATGAAAATCACATGGTGATGTGAACTAGATTATTGACTCTAGTGCAAGTGGGAGACTGTTGGAAATATGCCCTAGAGGCAATAATAAATTAGTTATTATCATATTTCCTTGTTCATGATAATCGTTTATTATCCATGCTATAATTGTATTGATCGGAGACTTAGATGCATGTGTGGATACATAGACAAAACCATGTCCCTACTATGCCTCTAATAGACTAGCTCGTTGATCAAAGATGGTTAAGGTTTCCTAGCCATTGACATGAGATGTCATTTGATAATGGGATCACATCATTAGGAGAATGATGGGATGGACAAGAACCAAACTACAAACGTAGCATATGATCGTGTCAGTTTATTGTTACTGTTTTCTGCATGTCAAGTATGTGTTCCTATGACCATGAGATCATGCAACTCACGAACATCGAAGGAGTGCCTTGTGTGTATCAAACATCGCAACGTAACTGGGTGACTATAAAGGTGCTCTACAGGTATCTCCGAGGGTGTCTGTTGAGTTGGCATGGATCAAGACTGGGATTTGTTACTCCGTGTGACGAAGCGTATCTCAGGGCCCACTCGGTAATACAACATCACAACAAGCCTTGCAAGCAATGTGACAAAGTGTTAGTCACGGGATCTTGTATTATGGAACGAGTAAAGGGACTTGCAGGTAACGAGGTTGAACTAGGTATGGAGATACCGACGATCGAATCTCGGGCAAGTAACATACCGAAGAACAAAGGGAACATCATACGGGATTAACTGAATCCTTGACATAGAGGTTCGCCCGATAAAGATCTTCGTAGAATATGTAAGAACCAATGTGGACATCCAGGTCCCGCCATTGGTTATTGACCATAGAGGTGTCTCGGTCATGTCTACATAGTTCTCGAACCCGCAGGGTCTGCACACTTAAGGTTTGGTGACGTTTCGGTAGTACAGAGTTATGTATGGTGGTGACCGAAGTTTGTTCGGAGTCCCGGATGAGATCCTAGACGTCACGAGGAGCTCCGGAATGGTCCGGAGGTAAAGATTCATATATAGGAAGTCCTATTTTGGTCGCCGGAAAAGTTTCGGGCTCATCGGTAGTGTACCGGGAGTGCCGGTAGTGTATCGCGAGACCATCGGGAGGGGTATTTCGACCCAAGAGGCTACATGGGCTGTGGGAGAGTAAATACCAGCCTTTAGTGGGCTGGTGGAAATCCCACACAAGGCCCATGAGGCTGGGAAGAAAAGCCCAAAGAGAAAAAGGTGGAAAAAGGCAAAAAAATAGGGTGAATCCTAGTCCTACTAGGATTGGAGGTGGATTCCACCTCTCCCACTTGATTTGGCCGACCCAATTGCTGGTCCTTTGAGGGCCAAGCCTCCTCCTCTCTTCCTCTTATACATACTAGAGGTTTTAGGGTTTTTTTGGCACCAGATTTCAGCCACGTGCAAACCCTAATCTCTAGTGCATAGTTTCTCCTCTAGATCGGTTTTCTGCAGTGCTTAGGCGAAGCCCTGTCGGAATTGATCCACCACCTTCGCCGGAGCGCCCTCAGGCTTCCGGAGAACTCTTCTTCCTCTCCACTCCTTCTTGCTGGATCAAGACGGTGGAGATCGTCATCAAGCTGTACGTGTGCCGAACGCGGAGGTGTCATCCGTTCGGCGCTAGATCGGCAGGATCGTGATCAAGTTCGTGGGACGGATCATGATCAACTTTGTGGGACGGATCGTGATCGGATCGCGGGATGGATCGTGATTGGATCGCGGGACGCACGGCGATTTGGATCGCGAAGACGTTCGACTACACCAACCGCGTTTCTTAACGCTTCCCGCTTAGCAATCTATAGGGGTATGTAGATCCACTCTCCCTCTCGTAGATGCTCATCACCATGGATAGATTTTGCGTGTGCGTAGGAAATTTTTTGTTTCCCATGCAACGTTCCCCAACAATTTCTCACCCATTCGTCGGTGTTAGACAAATGATATTTTTTTTGTACAAACCTATCTCAAAATATATTTTTCACTTCATCTCACCGAGGCCTTGAACTTATAGCAACAAAAAAAATTGGACCTTGCCTTTTTATTCATCTTTCTCACATTAAATACACACCATGTAGTACGTGAACTTTCTCCGTTTTTATAATTTGAATTCTTAATTTTCTTTTTTTGAAATCGAATTGCTCCCAAATAATAACTAAACTTCTTTGTGGATTGAGAGAATTATTTTAAAACACCAAAAAAGATATCTTTTTGTGCTTTTTGAACATGGAAATACAAGATGAATCTACAAGATGAATCTCTCTCGCAAGAATTTTTGAACCTCGTTGGGCAGAGCACTTGAACTTCTAGCAACAAACCTTTTAAGCTTTTAGTTTTCTATTCTTTTATTTTCACCTGCAATGTATTCCTTGTAGCACTTGAATCGCTCGCCGTTTTCATGTTCAACTTCGGTCAAGTATTTTTGTTCGTAATTCCTCACCCGTTCCTCGGAATTGCACAATGATGTACCATTTGAAACTTGTTGACAAAACGCATTTTTTTCTTCTAATATGGTTAAACTTTTAAATTCGAGCAACATACACCAATTTATTTTTATCATTTATTTTGGAATAACAATATTTTATATACCATTAGCAAAGTTGTTGAATAGGAGAAACTTTTTCATGTAGAGTATTTATTTTCCAAATTTGTAATGGATTGAGAAAATTATTTTAAAACACATTTATGCGTGTTTTTGCACAAGTAAATACACCGTGAACCTCCTTTACGAGAATTTTTGAACTTCCTTGGTCGACCACGTGAACTTCTAGAAAAAGTATTTGTAGACTTTTCCTTTTTATTCCTTTCTTCTTATATGAAACACACTCTATGTAGTAGTTGAAACGCTGGTTCTTTTCAATTTGAACTTCTAAAACACTAACTGAAATAATCATTAGAAGTCCATCGAAAAGGTACAACCTTTTGTGTCGAGACGTGTTTCCACTTAGTGATGGGTTGGAAGCTTCTCTTGAATATGTTTAAACTTATTATTTCGAACCATATAGACCAAAATTTTAAACCGTTTAACGAAATACATCATACGACATCATATTTGAGAGAACTTGATAGGAGAAACTTTGGCATGTAAAGAGTTTTTTTTGAAATTCATCGTCGTTTATGAGTTGTCTTTAAAAAAAAGAAAAAAATAAAGTTGGTTTTTTTGTTTTTTGAAGTTGTAAATCCTAGGTTTTAATATACTTTGAACTTCTGTGTTATTTTAGTTTTAGCTTCACATTTATTTATTCCGACTACAGAATTGTTTTTGTTTCTTAGAAAGGGGAAAAATATTTTTAAAACTTTGTAATTTGGTCCTTTTATATGAATTTTAACTTTTACATTTTATTTTTAGTAACGAGAAAAAAAATCTGAATGTGAACTTCTACATTCTTTAATAACAAGGAGAATCTGAATTTTGAATAAATATTACACTACTATTTTTTTAATTTGGACTTTTTTTCATTCCTTTTACTAACTAAAAATACTAGTTTTGTAATAAACATCGGACCGCTCTGTTATTTAAGTTTGAGCTTCACTTTTTTTTAGGAATGAGTTGAATCCCTTTTTATAAACCTGTTGAACTTTACTTTTTTTAATTTGACCTTATTGGTTTTGTAATAAACATCGAACTTCTTTGATTTTTAAATTTGAACCTCTAGTTTTTTTTTGAAATAAAAAAATCCACATGAACTTAATGGTTTTTTGTTCCGTTCTAAAGGTTTCAAAGGACTTTGTTTTATGCTTGTTACATTTCGAACTTCCAAGGCATTATACGAGTGAATCTCCATGAAAAAGGGGAATTATATAGGTGTTTGTTATTATTTTGTACGAACTTGCAGTTTTCTTCTTTCTGACTTCCTTAGGTACAACTTGTTAGTGCATTTTACTTTAATCACTCGGAGAGATGTCACACTACGAATGTTACAATGTGGAGTAAGTTTTTCATGTGTAGTAACTTCTACATTCTCTTGTATTTTTGTATGCGTGAACATCAACTAGCGCATCAATTAGAGGTTAATTAGTGGTGCAAAAAATGTCATCTTCTTTTTTTGTAAGCACCAAGTTGCAAAAAAAAAACATAACAATAACCGGATCTTCTTGTTTGAAATTGCCATTTTTTCGACGAACAGAATGCCTGAACTTCCAGGAACCACATCCTATGAACATGAGCAATTTTTTTTGAAGCACTACGCGGTTCTTCTTGATGAGTATGTATGAACTTCCAGGAACCTCATTTTGAAGCGCTACACAACTTTTTCCACGAACAGAATGCGCGAACTTCCAAAAACCACAAAGCTTTTTCTGAACATTCTTCTTTATAGTATTTTGAATTTCACGATTCTTGAGAACATGAACTTGAGAACACACGCTATAACATAAATCTATCAAAGTACAATGATTAATCAAAAAGAGATAGTACCAGCATTGTACACAGAATGAGGAAAGGGTGAGGACGAATTTTTTTCACGGTTGTGCTCGGCACTGAGAGGTAGGTAATTCGCTGGCGGCGGAGAAGCACAAGGGGGAGGAGGAGGCTCGGCACCTCCAGGATCCAACGACTGCAGTCGATGTGGTCGGAGCCCGGGACCGCGCAGAGCAACGGCGCATGGCGCGGGATGTGCGGCGTCGCGTGAGAAATTGAACTTCTTGGCTTTTACATTCTAGGTGTGGGATAAATCTGTTTTTGTATAAACTTCGAATTGCTCTGTTAATTTAATTAGAACCTCTTTGTTTTTACACTCGTAGCAACCGCACTAGAAATATAAAGAATGGAGAGCAAGCACTATCATTTTTTCTGTCTGAATTTCACGCTGTTCAGTATCTGAACTTCTACGAGGATTCTGTACTTTAGTAATACACGAGAGCAAGTGCTTGCTATCATCTGACATCCATACACAACGAGAGCACGTGATGGCTAGTGCCTCCGCAAGCAGCGGATGGCGTTGAGGGTGCATAGCGATGCCCCGCGGGAACCATGGTAGCCAGGGACGATCTGCCGCCTCCGGGGTACGCTCGTGGACGAGCCACAACAGCCGGGAGGAGCTTTGCTCGTGGTTGCCATTCTTGCCGACTTTGACCTTCCTCGCCTGGTCTTCGTGAACTTCTCCACCTGCTGGAGCAGGGGAGAAGGAGGTAAGTTACACGGAGCTCAGCTGGCTGGATGTTGAGACGGACCACAACGACAGGGGCAGATGCGTGAGTCACGGTGGCGAGATGCGAGAGGTCAAGGGCCACCGCGGCGCACCTAATTGGGCCGGAGGCGCACGACACCCAGGTCGGCATTACCTCAAGATGAGTCTGGAAGCAACCGGGGACGGCTCCAGCCGCCGGGGATGCCCGCCGGAATTGAGCTGCCATGGAGTAGGACGACGAAGCAGAAAGCATGGTGGCGGGGATGGCGGGCGGTGCGTAGTGTTGTGGCTGGCGGCGCGGTTGACCAGGCGGGCCCGGTGGTTGCGCGATGCTCAACGGCGGGGTTGACAGCGGCAGGTTTGACGGAGTGGGATGCGGTGGCCGGGCGGCGCGCGGCGGTCGGGATTGACCGGGCAGGGCAAGCTAGTTGGGCGGTGCGCGATGGATCGGGAGGAGAAGCTCGGAACGTGGGTTCGGTTTTTTTTTTTTCTCTCGGTTTTCTCAGATTCGGGAATACCTCGGTCCTTATATAGAAGCATCGTGATCAAAATAACTATTCTAATCCTGAGATTAAAATAGTGTCATCCTATTTTGAGGAACCCTATTAAGAATAACTATATATATAGCGGGCCAAAGCCTATTTCGAGAAACCTTATTCATCTTTGTCATCTTATTATTTGCAAAGCGTTTTACAAAAGTTCATATTCTCTTTTTTTAGCTTGGCCAAATTAATTTGAGTTATCTTATATCCACGGAGTTCTCTCTTTTGAGTTTTTTTTAATTCACGGAGTGAGTTTCATAAACAACTTTGGTTATTATTCCGCAAAAAAAAAGAATCTGATTATTTCTCCTCCTCTTGACGGGTCTGTTTACGGGAGCTAGAGCCGCAAACGGCCCACTTTCATCTATATAAACGGAGTATGTAGGAGTATGAGCCACTGCCAACGGACGGAAGTTATTAGGACGAGGAGATCGACAGGTTCGACGATTTCGTGGATAGCCTCTTGCTCAGTCGCGGCGCGCGTGCCTCGCCGCTCAACACCCTGCGGCTCAGCGTGCCCTCTTCCTGGCCCATATGGATGCGCCTCCTCCGCGACCGTTCCTACTGCAGGTCGCACACCAGGTGGATTCGCCGTGGCCTCCGCTACTCCCCGGCGACGCTCGACGTCTCCGGCATCAAGCTTCCTCCTCTGGAGTATGGCTCAGCTGGCACCCATCGGCTGACCAAGCTGCGCCTCCATAACGTAAGTCTCCACAAGGATTTCGAGAAGCACCTCAGCAACGGGCTCCCCGTGCAAGAAGACCTCGAGATCAGGAGCACGGAGATGTCGAAAATCTCAAGAATCGCGTCCGACACGCTCAAGAACCTCACCGTTGATAACTCCCCCACATCCAATGAAGGAACAGGGTTGAGGTTCCTCGTCGACGCCCCTCATCTCGCCTCGCTACACCTCGTTGTTCAGTTTCGTCGCCTTGGCGTTTTTTACTGTCACCGTATGTGAGGCGTCTTCCCCTATCCAAGCATCCATCCGCTTCCTCGACAGACCTAAATTACGACAAGTATATTGGTTTGTGTTGGGTGGTGTATTTCCTCATAAGCATTTAGTTGGACAGGCTGATTACAAGCTGAATAATTTATTTTTCTTGGTTTGGTATTATTCGGATGATGTAGAACAGTTTCATAATATTGTCCTTTTACTTTGTTCCTCGGCTCTTTTTTTCTTGGCATGCAACAGTGGAATACATGAATGACTTTTGAGTAAGCTATCACTACTTGTTCTCAAAGGACTGTTCACATTATAGTGGGAAAATTATTTCATAAAAGGACACAATAGTGAATTTAGACCAGACACTGATTCCAGTAAAAATGAGAACGAAGTACTGGCGAATAAGAATGGACCCGTGAATAGATGTGAAGATGAGTATTTTAAAAAAGATAAGGTAAGTTCGACTGGCTAAATGTATGCATATACAGGATATAAACAATAAAACAGTATGTGTTGATTGCATCGTATATTCATTGTGATGCAGACTTACATTCCTCTTAATAAGGGAAATACCCACTGGGTTATAGTCGTCATGCATCGCCCGAAGGAAGAGTTTCAGGTTCTTGATTCTTTGATGGGACGCGAACTTGACACTCATGTTAAAGACAAAGTTGAGGAGCTGGTACGGTATAAATTTACATGGGCCTATTGAAACTATGATTTGGGAAGTGAACTAACTTAAATCCTTTGCGTGCTATCATTTATATGATCAGAGAAATCAACTTGGAGAAGACATCCGTGATGCGAATGCGACAGGTGCTGTGAATTATCCGGATGTGTCTACCTGGCCTATTAAAACGTATAAGATGACACATTAGGAAGATGGGTGCGTATATACTTTCACATTAATTTAATAACTTCCCTGAAATGCTTACTTATGAATCGTTCTATGTATGAACCAGCAACTCATGTGGAATATTTGTCCTTCGATGCTTTCAATACTGGGACGGTGAAAATTAGACAGGCCAATTTTCGCAGGTCTGATTTTATTTCAAATGTGCATATTTAATTAATTATATAATACAATTCACATTGGACTAATATGATTTTTTAACAGCGGACAATTGATAAATCGAGGGACTTAATGATAGCGCAGCTTATTTTTTCAAAGAGAAACACGCTCAATGATGTGAAAGACAAAGTTACCCGGCTTGCAAAGAAGAAACAAATGCGGCAAATTTTATGTAACAGAAAAATTTGTAGGCTGAAATGATGTTTTTATTTATTTTGAGACTGATATTTTTTATGGAGAAGGCAATACTTGTTGAAATATTTAAGTTGAGGATGACATTTGGATTATTATTTTGTCTTTCTGACGTCGTCTATGAAGTTGAATTACTCGTATTCATACTGTTTAAATCACCGATCGCATATATAATTGCACTAAAAATAAAACAGTCGACGTTTTGTGTATTTATACTTTGCACGTCGATATCAAGCCATAGGCGATAACAATGGTGTTTCGGAAACAGCACGGCGGCAAACGGGCCAACAGGACGGCCAAGACGGCTCGTTAACCTTCGGGTGAGTAGGGAAGTTCGAATGAAGTGGCGGTGTACCGTATATAAGCCGGGCGGCGCGTCGTTCGGCAGGCGAGATGAGACTAAACATTCAATCGCGGTCGCCGTGTCGGGAGCGGCGAGCGTGACCGCGTGGGCTGGCCTAATGAACCTTTCAAGCGCGACGAGATACGACGGCCCAACCAACCGCGGGTGACGGGAACCGGCACGGCTATGTTCTATGTTTAGTCCCACCTCGCCCGACGGAGAGCGCGATGACCGGCTTAAATAGCCGGCGGCATAGACACAGTTGAACTCCTCTGATATAAACGCTGGCAAACGCCGTCCGACGCTGCCCTGTGGGACCGTTCCATAGGTGCTGTCTGTCTACTGTCAGACCGGCCGACGCACTGGTAGGGCTTTTTTTTGTAAAAAAATGGAAACGATGACGGAATAAGCGACTGATACCGTGCACAACAGCAACAGTAAACAACGACAGCCAACAACGACGGCTACAGTGCACAACAGCAACAGTAAAACAACGACAGCCAACGTCGTCTACGGTCATCATCAACACATCCAAATAAAGAGAGTGAAAATACATCTCGCATAACATAGTCTGACATCAACAACAGTCATAGCAGTATCGTAGAACATATTCTGACATCAACAAAGTAAAATAAGTCTCGTATAACATAATCTAACATTTAGAAATTAAAAATGATCGAAGCAATCCATCAACAAATTGTCTTCAATCGAAGGGCTAAGTAATCTTCCATACTTCTGAATTCAAGCAAAGTTCCTGCATACAAAAACATTAACATATGTGATAATTCACAAAAAACAACTAAATTTAACAACATGATTGACATGAACATGCGAAAATCGTACTTAAGATTTTAAGGGCATGTGGACTTATAATGACCCGGAAGACCGCACTGGCCGCATAGACGTTGGCTTTTCTCATCAAAATCTTTAGCTATCCCATTTTTAGTGACATCAGGACTACCCTTACCGCGGCCTTTAACATTCTGCTTTGGTGCGCCTATGGTTGAAATTTTTGCGGGATCACGAATCAGAACATGATCACGATTAGGCTCAAATGCATCGTCATTCACGAACTTTTGCTTTGTACCAGGCTCATCCTCCTCAGTGTAATCATTCTCTATTATGTCCTTCAGAGCCGCCTTCAACTTGTCGAATAAAAATGATTTATGGCATGCTTTATGCGATGCTTCGGCAGATAAGATAGTCAACTCGCTGTACCTAGCTCTCTCTCATGTACCTGCCCATCCCCACGCAAACAGATCGCTAGTGCGCTTCACGGGAAGTCCACCCCTTGCAATTTTGGTGAACCTCCGCAGTACTAAACACTTAGGTATGTCACGTAAGCGTAGCCGAATCAAAACGTGAAGAATATGTTTGCAAGGAAGTCCTTTGCGATCCATATTTCTGCAACTGCACTTCACGGTTTGTTCGGAGTTACCTGGGGTGTAGTCCACGGTGAATCTGATATCCCTATTTTCCTTCCATGTCAGTATGAATCTGTGAGTGTCTGCTCCTCTCAGTCTCTCAAGGACCTCAAGCTCCCGTGCCTTCTTCATATCTTCCTGTAAGATATAAAAGTTTGCCGCGGTGAACTCATGGGCAGCTGATTTCTCAATGTCTTTACACTCGTCCAGGACTGGTACTGGGTCTGTGTGTGTGTTCGTGTAATCGTCATGCGCCTTGTTCTCACGAAGACGAACGATGCAATTCTCATAGTGCACAATCATGTCAATAATTGTCATACCGGAGTCTAGATGCATGTGAAGGCATGAGTTCAGACTCTCACTTCTCTAGTTACTTCGCATACCTAGGAAAAACCCACCAGCCAGATATGATGCAGCCCAAAGCCTTTTCTTCTTGTACATCCTACGTAACCATGTCTTTGTTTTCTCCGACTGCCATTTGGTTGTAAACGCTGCCCATCTCTCCTCAAAGACTTTGTGTAAAGTGGCATAATAAAGTAGAGACCTGAACTCCTTTAGAGACTTATGGTGAAGGTGTTTCTGCATGTTCTTCTCAATATGCCACGAACAAAGATGGTGCCAAATATCTGAAAGTACCTTTCTGATGGCCTTAATCATAGCTGCATCTCCATCAGTAATTACTGACCTGGGCCTCTTCTGACAGTGAGCCCTCAAGAACGTCTGAAGCAGCCAGACATATGTATCTTCCGTCTCGTCAGAAACAATAGCACAACCGAAGCCCGTGGTGCAACGGTGGTTGTTCAGACCGACAAAAGGTATAAATGGCATGCCATACCTATTCATCTTGTATGTGTTGTCAAAGACGGTCACATCACCATAGTCAATATAGTCTCGCCATGATTGAGAATCACACCAGAATAGTTTTTTCAGCCTTCCTTCATCATCGACGGTGTGCTCAACGAAGAAATATGGATCCCTGTCCTTTCTGGTCATCCATGATCCCAATGGCAGTGTCTGCATCACCTTGTGCAAGCAACTTCATCTTCTCTCTATAGCACATCTTATAAAGCTTCTTCCTCCCAAAACCGGCCTTAGCATATGATCCGTACCTACTGACGAAGTTATCATAAATCATATGTTTCCTGATTCCAACACCTGCCATAGTTAAGATCTTAGCTTTCTAAAATTATTTGATCTGATTATGAGACCGGAGAAACGGGACTTCATCCGGTCTAGCTAGAACGTGACTGTGATCATCACTGAAACTACTGACATACCAAACGTCATGCTCTTTATCAAACTTCAAAGTTATATGCGTATCGCAGAAGCATCGACTCTCCCTTCTGAGCCTGCGGGTCCTGTCTTCCATTGTACAAGATTTTGCCTGTCGTTTCTCAGCTCTCGAATACACATACCTCCTCAAGCGCATACCTCCCTCAGGACCTTTAAAAAATTTCAGCAAGTCGTTTCTAACGCTGAAACCACGATCCTTAGAATACTGGTTATAGAAAATGTAAGCCTCTCCTAGTGACCTGGACGTCTTCCTCATCACCTTCCAATGCATGTCCAATGAATCTTGCTGATATTCATCAAATCTGATGTCAAAATTAAACACATCATCAACAACATGCTCATCCTTCCCGCTAGGACCATTAACATCTCCCTGTAAAATGAGGCATATAACCATGTATGTCAGTCAGTTATTATTTTAATATATAATAACCATGTATGTCATCCAAACTCATGTAGTTCTTCTCATTATAACCATGTATGTCATCCAAACTCATGTAGTTCTTCTCATCAGATTCGCCCATATTCAGTGACGATGATCCGTTGTCGTCGCCGTAATCATCGCTATCATAGTCGCTCTCCTCCTCTATCTATACATGTATAAACAAATTCTAAGATCAATCGAATATCATGAAACATCATCCCTAAAATAGTTAGTTCATCAAGTACGGTATGTCAAAATTATATTACGTGCATAACGAAATTGATTAACAGTACGTCGCACAAAGGTTAGAGTCAAACCGAACCTCTTGCACGGCGGCGAGGATGACAGATGGATCCATTTTGTCCGATGACGAACGCGCTGACGGCTTGACGATGCTGCCGGCCGAGGCAGGCGTCGATGGCGTGAGGATGATGGCCGGCCGAGGCAGGTGGAGTCCGGGGAGGAAGGCGGCAACGAAGATTCATGGGTGGGCGGCCATCCGGGCGACGGCAAAGGAACGAGGCGGCAGCAGCAACGACGGCGGGGAACGCGTGGCGGGCTGTTTGGACGGCGATCGGGGCGACGGCGACTAGGGTTACGACGGCGGGCGTCGGCAGGTCATGTGACATTTTTTTTTCCCACAAGTATCGACGCGAGCGTGCAGACGTGCGGGAATACGACGACGGATGCGGCATACGCGGGCCGGCGTACGACAATGCGGGCGGACATACGGTTTCGGATGCGAAATAGTACGGCGGCTGGTGGGTATTCCTATACCAATGTGCAATGACCATCCTACCCAATATACGTTTTAGGGTTGTATCGAAGCACTCCCCACAAAAAAATAGTCTAAGCCTCCTCTCTTGCCTAAATAAATAGTCTAACCCTGTCACGTAACATATACATGCCCGATGCCCGAGTGGGTATAGGCTAGGTACTCCATAGCGATCTAAAAAGTCTTATATTAATTTATAGAGGTAGTACATGTTAAGCCAGTCGATGCTGGCGTGATCCGTCTGCGAGGTGTCAGGCATGGCGGAGTTCTGGGTGCCAAGAAGAGAAGCCCGGCTAGCATGACAGCGACTTAATACATGGTGTGGCTGATTCTGGAGGCCGTCGAGACCATAGTCGCAAGCATGAAGCTCCATGCAGGGCACGACCACGGCGATCGTCGTCGTCCACGGCCGCATAGTCTCTATATCAATTGTGTTGGTGCACATGACGAGGAGATGCACGAAGCTGAATCACGGAGTTCTCCTATGTTTGACAACAAACCTGACGTTTCCTTGGCCTCGCTGTGATAGCGGACGAGACAGTGAGCAGAACGAGAAGTTATGTGGCCGACTACTTGGTACTGAGTGTCAACGCCATTGGTTGCGGCAGGGGCCTCGATGGATGTCAACAACCAAACGCACGCCCAAGCACACAGATGGAAGCAGATATGTGTGGAACAGGCAAGCCACACGTCCTATGCATATGAGTGTATTATCTATCACGTACATACAAGGAACATCAAGGTCAATCGCGTACTTGATTGCTTCACATGTGCATACACAAGGTAATATCATTTAAGGATATTTAGCACGTATAATCTACGAACAATTTTTGAAAAGTTGAATGCATATAAGACATGAGTATACATACATGCATACACGGCGTGGCATTAGCAATGCCAATCAAAGACGAACAACAACGGCTATCACATCAGAACCTGACTACGATACAATTTGTATCGGAACATTAGTTACATGTCAAGGACGCTAAACGGCCTACCAGATACGTCAAAGACCATGGACGAGGCCAATCAAACCTATAGTGAGGTCACCTTCATTAAACCATATGCAATTATGTTTTATTAAATCGTACTTATCAGTGGAGATTTAAAGCATTAATTTTTTATAAAAGAAGAGTAGACACGAATATGTATCAGAAACTATGGCTACATACGAGCAATTGAAGTAGCATTCATTCTTCTTTTAAATACAAGTACCATCGCATATGCTCATGTCAATAGTGATTTCAGCAAAGAATACTAGATGTGTGCCTCACTTTTTCGTTTGTTTGGTCCGTAGTTTGAATTAGAAAATCATGCCTTCGATAACCCCACTAGTAAAAAACAGACCTTTTGTCCGCATTATTAGTCCCGGTTGTGTTTTGAACCGGCACTAATGTGCCCATTAGTCCCGGTTCGTGACGGGCATCATTAGTGCCGGTTCGTTCCGGACCTTTAGTTCCGGTTCGAGCCATGAACCGGCACTAAAGGTGTAGTGGTAGGCTGGTGTCAGCCTAGGGCCCCACGGAACCTTTAGTCCCGGTTGGTGGCTCCAACCGCGACCATAGGCTAACCTTTAGTCGCGGTTGGAACCACCAACCGGGACTAAATGTTCCCTATATGAAACCCTTCGGCGCCAACCCGAGCAGAGTCATTTGTTCTTCCCCTTTCCTCTTCTCTCTATTCTTCCTCTCTTCCTCGATCTCATCCTCCATTTTTGCCAAAATTTGTCAAGATTTGGAGGCATCCCATCCATCCAAGTGTTCACAAAGGTTAGCAACTTTGTCCTTTCATTTCTCATTGCTAGATTAGCTCTTGCAATGCTCTATAAGTATAGTAATATGTGGATTTTAGTTTGTGTTTGATAGTTATTTGATTTATGCAATTTGAGCTCAAATTAACTTCTTACTTTGCATTTGTAGGTGTGGTTTACTTAGTGCCTTCCCGTCCCCGTCCTGACCACCGTCGATCGCCCGCTCCGTCCCGTCGCCGGCACCACCTTGGTGAGCCTCTTGTTCTTATCCTTTTTATAATAAAAAAACTCATGTTTGTAAGATTTAGATGGTTACTTGTATAGTTTTCTTACCTATATGGTTGTTTGTTATACATAGTGGCAAGGTTATGAAATCTGTTCCCGTCGGCCCTCGTCCGATTTATGATGCGGATGTGGTATATACTCTCTTTTATAACTCTTTGTTGCATTTCGTGTTCATGACAATTATGCCAATCAAGTTGACATAGATGTTTTTATCTAGGAGGTATGTGAACCGGAGATTCCAACCGACATAGATATTCTTGTCAAGAAGTTAAATTTGGTTGAAAAAGAAAACGAGTATTTGAAAGAAAAATTGAAAAGAGTTGAAGGAGAGAAGATGAAACTGGAGTTGTATGTTGCCGATGTCATCGATGATCACAAGATCAAGATGGGTGCAATGCGCTTGAAGATTAGAAAATTTATTAGATATGCTATTGATAGTGAGGCTTGGTATCACTATTTTGTTGGATCAATTGTTACCTTAGTTGCGATGTTGATCGCAATTGTTGTTGCATTTAAATGTTTTAGCTAGAGGGTTTTATGTTGTTTTATGAGAACAAGTGTGTATGAACTTTATGTACGAACTTGTATTAATTTGGTCTTTTCGGTGTTGTGCAATGAAGATGAGCCGACAATGGATGTACGACGACCGATGCTCTTCCTAGTTCATTAATGGCATGCATACTTTTCTAGTTGCGGCTGAGGCAAACAAGCGGTCGGATGGTTTTATGTATTGTCCATGTGCTGGCTGTAAGAATGATCAAAATTACTCTAACTCAAGAACCATTCACGTCCACCTGTTTGAGTCCGGTTTCATGTTCGGCTATAACTGTTGGACCAAGCACGGATAAAGAGGGGTCCTAATGAAAGAAAATGAAGAAGAAGAGGATGACGACAGCTATCCTGGCCATGGGTTCTCACTACTAGAAATCCCCATATTTCCGACGGTGAAATCTAATAGCTAACGGCCCGTCAGTTATTATAGTAATAGCCTACGGTAGTGGTAATGGTCGATGGTTATTATTAACTCACACGTATTACTATCAATAGCCGACGGTATACTAGATTGGCCAACGGTGAAAATTCAACTCTCAAATATCCAATTTAATGTCCGACAGTTCATTGTCATGTGTGACAGTTTTTTCTAGACCCATGGGGATTACATGTAATGCCCGACAGTAAAATGTAATAGCCGAAGGTGAAAACAAAACTCTTGCCTATGAGTGGAAATGGTCAACGGTAAATATGTGACTCCCGGTTATTTGAGAAATTTACCCGACGGGTGATAGCAATAACCGATGGTTAACTTTCACTCTCGGTGATATATTTCTATGTACGAAGCCGATAAACATGTGTAATGGCCGATGTTATGTTCCAGATAATTGGTCTATAAGAAAAAATCCAGTAATTAGGATGTAGCATTAGATAAATGCATTTTATTGCTGTCCATAATTAGTATGATTCTTTAAAAATGGTACTAAATAAAACAAATAGGGTGGTTAAAAAAATACGCACTTAGAAAGTATCATAATTCGAGAGCCCTTGAGAGTCGAGAAGAAGTAGTTGTTCCCACAACGATCTATCTTGTCCTACGGCGTCATCGCCGTGAGTAGTTCTCAAGACAACAATCACTAGTAGAAAACAGGGCATCGGTTCAGGCCGGGCCAGCCCATTAGTCCCGGTTCAGTCACGAACCGGGACCAATGGGGGCAACAGTCCCGGTTCGTGAGTCCAGGGGGGCGGGCGGCCACGTGGGACATTGGTCCCGGTTCGTCTAGAACTTTTGGTCCCGGTTCCAGACACAAACCAGGACCAATGTGCCTTGCTCCTGGTCCACAACCATTGGTCCCGGTTCGTGGCTGAACCGGGACCAAAGGGGGCAACCGTTCGCCTGGTGCGAGCCCCTTTAGTCCCGGTTGGTGGCTCAAACCGGGACTAAAGGTTCGAACGTTCCGCATCCCACGACGTTTCGCGCTCCGAGAAAGAGGGAGGATAACTTGCCCGCGGCGAGGGCTACAGTATCTTCGCCCATTTCTCTTCTTCTCCTCCATTCTCCTCTCTTCTCCTCCATTCTCCTCTCTTCTTCCCCATATCTTCTACCATGAATCCAATCACTCACTACGGGGAGGTGCTCGCACATGGCACGACCAATCTCGATGTCGTCTACATGAACGATAGCGCCATGGTGCTGCGTTTTCTTTCCCTTTTACAGAAATGGCTTCAAGTGGCGGATGAGAAAGACAAGTTCATACGACTTGATCTCGAGTACACGGCCAAGCAAGAAGATGTTGCCGTCATCCAGCTATGTTTCAAGAAACATGTCATGATCTTCCAATGGGCAAGGTGAGTTATGAGGATTTTCTTTGATCAATTAATAATTTATAGATTATTATGAAAATTGCATAGGAAAGAAATATGTTCCATTTTGAATCCTATGGGAAAGATCAATATTTCATTTAAGTTTGTAGTGAAACAATTTTCCTTGTTGCAAAACGTGGGAGAACATATATGTTATATAGTTAATTTAGGGTTTCTTTATCCATTCATAGGATATGAAAATTGCATATATATAGGATATAGCAATATATATGTTCTATTTGAATCCTATGGTAAAGATCAATTTCTCTTAAGTTGTAGTGAAATAATTTTTGATTTTTTATGTTATTACTGTTCACCGGGCTCAAATGAGCCCGGGAGCAAAAACTCTCCGTCTTCTCTTTTGTTGCAGCGAAATAATTTTCCTTTATATAGTTGAATATTATAATTCTGCCAAAATATACTTGTTGCAGCAGTATTTAACATTTGTTCCATTTTAATTTGTTGATGTTGCAGTAGTGACAAGCACTGCCCAGCACTCATGGTCTTCCTACGCAGCGGCATACATTTTGCTAGCGTTGATGTAAGTAATGACAAGCTTAAGATGAGGCACAGTTTCGATATTGAGATACCAGCTAGCTGTCTTATTGATATGCAAGACATATTCAGGCTTCAGTATGAGAGGACTTCGATGGCTTCTATTGCAGTCGCCTTGATCGACGACTATTACGGAGATATGAAGACCAAATTCCCCCTAGTGCAGCACAAAGAGTGGGAGAGAACCCCACTTCAGCCTATCAACATTGAGTATGCAGCAAAAGATGGATATGTTGCATATGAGTTGTACCGCAAGATTCAAACCGTGAACTATGGGCAGCGTCACCTCGCACCACCACCACCATGGGGCGGATATTCTTCTGATTCAGACTAGCTAGTAGTGTTCGCTTGAACGAGTACTTTCTGTAATGGATATCTGAACTATTATATATTACATATCTCTCTAGCTATTATATATTTGTAATGCTTTTCAATTCAGTTTTTTTAAATTCCGATTGTGGCTGAGAACAAAATGCAACAAAAAAGTGGGTTGTCATCGTTGGCAAGCATGCACACCATGCCAACTTTCAACCTTTTCAGAGTTCATTTGTAGTGCTTTTCAATTTCAGGGTCATTTAGCTCAAAAAATCATTAAATGCATGAAAAATATCAAATGAAGTCAGAAAGGTTTGAAAATTGATGATGTGGCTTTGAATGGTGCATTTTGAACACACGAAAAGCCTGGAGTTCAAATAAGTTCAAGAAAATGAAATGCCTTTTGTAACCGAGGAGTTTCCGTCCGAAACCCCGATACTTCGAAAGAGACTCTCCGTTTTGTATACGAAGTGCATCCAGCTTTTGCCGTAACCCTCTCAACTTTTTAGCACATGTTATGTGGGTGAAATGTTGATACCATGCCAACTTTCAACCTTTTCAGAGTTCATTTTTAGTGCTTTTCAATTTCAGGGTCATTTAGCTCAAAAAATTATTAAATTCATGAAAAATACCAAATGAAGTCAGAAAGGTTGAAAATTAGTGATATTTTATCGGTATAATGCGTGTGTGACTTTCGGTCTGTCGTTGCTCCTTGTGTGACTTTCATGTGTGTTCTTGATGGAGGAATCTCGACTGTTGTCATGGGGGGCGCTTCCTCTTTCTTCTCTTCTTTGCGATATACTCGTCACTATATTGTGCAAGAAGAGAAGAGGGGAGGCGTCCATCACCGGCGGTCGAACTATTACTGTGAGAGAGTGTCCACCAACATATATACACCACCGTATCAATGTGAGAGAGTGCGCACCAACACATCATGAGATATGCGAGTTATTTAAGGAAAGCCTCGACGGATCGAAAGTCACACACGCATTAATTAAGATCCAAAGCGTGCCGTAATTCTTGAACTGGATTATTCGGGATGATGTATTAGTGATATTATATTCGAGGTCATTATAAATATTAATGTACTAGTGACATTTTATCGGTATAATGCGTGTGTGACTTTCGGTCTGTCGTTGCTCCTTGTGTGACTTTCATGTGTGTTTCTTATGGAGGAATCCCGACTGTTGTCGTGGGGGCGCTTCCTCTTTCTTCTCTTCTTTGCGATATACTCGTCGCTATATTGCGCAAGAAGAGAAGAGGGGAGGCGTCCATCACCGGCGGTCGAACTATTACTATGAGAGAATGTCCACCAACATATATACACCACCGTATCAATGTGAGAGAGTGCGCACCAACACACCATGAGATATGAAAATTATTTAAGGAAAACCTCGACGGACCGAAAGTCACACACGCATTAATTAAGATCCAAAGCATGCTGTAATTCTTGAACTGGATTGTTCGGGATGATGTATTAGTGATATTATATTCGAGTTCATTATAAATGTATTTGTGATTTGCAAGTCATTCTGGCAAAACATAGGGAATTTTTTCTATGTCATTGCTCGATATATGGAATGGGTTGACTTTAGGTCTGTTTGAGCTCCTTGTGTGTCTTTTACTGAGGGAGAGTGTCCACCATATATAAATATGAGAGATAAAGAAACCCGACTGTTGTCGTGGGGGTCGCTTCTCCTTCGTTCCCGTGTGCTAGACATTTTGGTGTAATGCACTCGGGGACGAATGGAGGAGCCACCATCATCGACTGTCGCAATATCAGAAGGAGTGCCCACCATATACGTGAGATGAGAGTTTAGGAAGGAAAGACTCGAAAGACCTAAAGTCAACCTGTTGCATATTGAGTAATAGTGATCTGTGTGTTGATCAGTTTTCTCGTAGTTTCCTTCGATCGATTTTAAATGTTTCAACTATGAACATAGGAAATGTCTGACGACGAAAGTGAATTCGGTATGTGCGAATACTGCGAAGACGAGTGCGGCCTGTGTGACAAGACTTTCCTAGTTGATGGTAGGCGCTTCAGCATCATGCTGGATGAGAACTTCGAAGTGGATACAGTAAGTCACAATGACAAGTCTTTTTTCATGATTAAACATGACTTCTTCCTCTTTTGCTTCAACTTATAATTAATTTTAATTTTTTACTGTTCTACTAGCGTATCCCCTGCCATGCAAGAATTGCTGTCTTGGATAAGATTGGTTTCAATACTAAAAAAGATATGGAGGTAAAGATAGTTCACTTGAGGACCGAGCATGGTTTTACTTTTGCGGTAAAATTGTACCATGCAAACACCTATTGCTATTTTGAATGCAAAAATTGGCAAGCACTATGCAAGGCTTATCATTTGAGCCTAATATTCTTCTCACCTTTGATATTCGTCCGGAAGATGAAATAGAAGGTAATATCGATATCTGGGTCGATGTGCAGACGCCTCCAGTTCTACCATTATGTGAGTTTCTGAACCATATTTACTAAGTAATTTATATTGTTTATTTAAACATATTTGACAACTTATTTGCATTGACAACTTATTTTCATTCTTCAAAAAATGTACGGAAGATGGTAGACAGAACCTACTACTATAATGATGAAGCAGAATTAATTTATAAGGAGAAAGATCATCTTACCGCATTTTTTAGACATCTTGAGAATTACAATAGCTATTATCAAACTCCTGCACATTATGGTCAATACGTGCCACTAGTGCACGTGGTGAACTACAGTAACATCCATGGAGATTGCATGATAAGATTTTAATTCTACTATTACGACATCCGTGCATCTTTTGCATAAATTCTTCTAAAACTAAACTACATTGCTAACTACAAAGTTAT
The DNA here is from genome assembly GCA_022496015.1 of Hordeum marinum. NCBI lineage: Eukaryota > Viridiplantae > Streptophyta > Magnoliopsida > Poales > Poaceae > Hordeum > Hordeum marinum. The sequence continues at coordinate 524,712,681 of CM039674.1, read as the reverse complement.
TACTATGTTTTTCAACAGAAAATCCCGGAGGATTGTGTGCCTCATCTGATGTTTCCGAGAGGTCGCGTTGTTGTTACGAGCTTAGGGCCACCACGGCCAGGTCAGCCTACGCATCCCTTCTGTCCATACCGGATTTCTAAAACCAATGGAGTCATGACAATCAAATATTGGAAAAAATGTATGCTCAATCGTAGAGAGCTACTTGGAAGCAACATTGTATGTAGGCCAAGAATGGGAGACAGGATGATCTCCATTCTCCATAATGGAGAGTCAGGGCCTATCTTGTTTTATGATATTATACCTAAGAGAGGGTAGAATAGGTCCAATGAGATAGGAGTACGTAGGTCCTAGGTACAATGTGTTATTATGTGCTACAATGTGTTAGAGTTGATGATGAGGAGGAGGAGGAGGAGGAGTTGTGATTATGACCAGTGACCAACTTGTGATATGATGTCTCATTGACGAAAATGATGATTAAATTGTGTCATATGTTCTATCTATAAGTATAGTACGTATCGTCGTGACCAAGCACGGAGATAAGAGAGATCACTTCTCTCTATTTGCTATCTAACAAAATATATAAAACCCCTAAATTACCAAAACCCTCAAAACCCCCTCTCTTTCAAAGAAAAACAGCCCCTCAGCTGCTGACGCGTGGACGCTCTTTGGTCTCGGTTGGTGTTACCAACCGGGACCAAAGGCCCTCCTGCCTGGGCTCGACGAAGCAGCCACGTGTAGCCCCATCTGTCCCGATTCGTAAGCAAACCGGTACTAAAGGTCGTGGGCTTTAGTCCCGACCCTTTAGTCCCGGTTTCAGAACCGGGATAAATGGGCCTTACGAACCGAGACAAATGGGGTTTTTTCCACTAGTGAATAGAAGAGAAACTTTATATGATGTACATCGACGAAGCTAGCCAAGATCCTAAGTGTTTCGATAATGGAAGAAAATCTTTATCATTATTCACATGGAGAGGATGAAAGGGTAAATGGAAATATTCTTAATACGTTTATGGAATATGAAAAGGGAAAATTTATTTGGTCAAGTCCACTAATGTTTTTCCCCTGCACGAAACGGTCCGCTAATGATTTTGCGTTATATATAGTATGTGACATTAAAAAACAAAAATATTTTTGGGAGCATCATTGTCCATACCAATGAAGGTGGACTCAACCAAATCAAGCTGGCGGTGGGGATACTTCTTTAATGATGATGGAAGCGGCTCAAAAATGACTAGGTGCTAAGACGAGATATTGTCATGTTGATGATGAAAGGTAGGCAACTTTGATTGAGACCAACTAGAACATGTATTCGTGAAGCGAGAGTTCTCAAGAGAGAAAGCGGCTAGGTTTTCTCCCTTATGTGACGATGTCTCTGATTACCCTCGCCTCCAGGTGCCTACCGACGGTGGAGATGTGTGTGTGCGTGGGGGCGGGACTCAGGTTTGGGGTTGGTCGTGTTCTTTGGGTTTGCCCTTGCTTCAATTAGGGTTTAGTCTAGGTGTCTGACAGACGGTGGCAAGGCCATGGCATCATCAGAAGTGTGGAATAAGGTCACTTGTCTTGTCCTTGTTCCAGCAATACATATTGGTGACGGCTAAGGGCATATGGAGATTCGGGCTGCCAGATATATGGTGCCAATTTTGTCTTCGTTCATGTAGGTGGTCTTCCACGACATCATTTGAGGCGTGAATGATGATACTTATAGTTTTGGTAGGTTGGCTTCTTCTGTGTGCGACGAAGCATGGCCAACTTTGGCTCCGTCAAGAAGCTAGCGGTGCAAGTCCTCCCCGGTACTTTCTGGCCATATCTGGGTTGGTTGTCGAGCTTTCTTCTCACCTTCTTCTCCGGGACGGTGATCCTATTCTTAGCTTGTTTGTGCACCTACCGGCTGCTATGTCAATGTTACCCTACTCTGAGGGTGGTTCAAAGATTGGTATGTGCCATCGAGTTTTCCTCATGCACGGCACCGACAATGCTAAAGGAAGCGATATACCCAAAATCATTTTTTTCAGTTTTTGTACAGACAATCTTGAAAGTGTAGGACAACATTAATATCTGGCCTTGGCTGTCTCGCAAATGATAAAAAAAATATACTATTAGAGCTTTTTTTTCAGGAAAAATTATTAGACCTATATAAAGGAGATAAATAGTGTATTCTTCAGATAATGAATTAGCAAATAATGTCTAGAATTAAAATTTCCAAATATTTAAATTAAGAATCTGGAGTATTTTAAACACATAAGAATAGATTTATCAAAAAGAAAACGAAACAAAACTATGAATAAAAACTGTACATTTTGCAAAGTGCGCGCGAGGCTTAAAAATAGAAATGCGCGCGACCCTTTAGAAAATTTCGGAGTCACGCAACCGTCGCCTTCCCATTATCCGGCCACTCCCCCATCCCCTACGCCTCGACTCACCCGTCGCGAGATCCCCAGATCTGCATGTGCGTCCACCTGCCGCCACCACCGCCGCTCCTCTCGCCAATTGGCGGTGCCTTCCTCCTCTAGTCCTCCAGCCGCTCCAGAAAAAGTCCTACTGGATCCCCCACGTCTGAGCGCTGCCACTTCCTTCTATCCTCGACTCCTCCGACACGTGCCTCCCCTGACATGACAAGGACGGCCTCTCCCTCATGCTCTACTTGTACCGCCACATATTTATTACATAGATCGGTTTCTTCACCGCCAAGCTCTCAGACCGCTGGTCCAAGAAGCAGCGGGCATCGCTCTACGACTGTGACGATGTGGTGGAATTACCTGGAGACTCTGTTCTTCATATGTTGTAAGAGCATCTCCAGCCGCGGCCCCAAAGGACCCCCCCAAGGCGCTTTTTTATCGCCGGCGGGCAAAAAAACCCAGCCGCGGCCCCAGGACGCCGTTTTTTGTCGGTTGAGGCCTTTTTTTGGGCCGGCGAACCCAGGACAAACCCAGGGCGCTAGGGGTCTCTTGGGGGCTCTGGCGGTAACAAATCGGTGTGTGGGACACCATTGTCAGGCGAATCTCGCCCCTTTTTTTCCTAGCGCGAGCCACTTCTCCACGCTGCCGACCCCCACGACACCGGTGACCCTCGCCTGTTCACGGCCCCTGCGCCGCCGCTAGAAGACCCCACTTCGCCGCTCGCTGGATTTCGCTTCCCCGACCCACACCCATCCCCTCACCCCAAGCCACGCCGGAGTCTGCAGGCGCCTGCTCGGCCGTCACGCCGGAGTGTGCTCGCCTGCTCACCCTTCACGCCGACAAGGTGCTCGACGTTCTACCTGCTCGGCCATGGACTCGGAGGATGAGGAGGCGTTCGCGGCCCTGTTGGAGGAAGTAGCCGAGGCCGCCGCCGCCGACGAGGAGCACCTCATGATACTGTCCTCGCTGGGCGGCCTGTTCGTCAACAATGACAAGCCCCGGTGAGATGGCTCGAGGCCGGGGCGGCGCAAGAGCAAGTAGAGGCATCGGACGGAGGGGTATTGCATGCTATACGCCGACTACTTTGCCGACTCTCCATTGCACGGTGAGAAAGTATTTCGGCGTCGCTACCGGATGAGCCGGAAGCCTTTCCTCAGGATTGTTAATTCCGTCCAGAAGTTCGACAACTATTTCGTTTGCAAGAAGGATTGCACCGGCACAGTTGGATTCTCCGCACTTCAGAAATGCACCCAGGCTATGAGGATGCTTGCATACGGAGCTCCCGCGGACATACAAGAAGACTATGGGCGAATGGCTGAGTCCATCACCATTGAGTGTATGTACAAGTTCTGCAGAGCAGTGGTGGTAGTGTTTGGACCACAATATTTGCGATCACCCAATGCCGAAGACAATACTCGAATCCTGGCACAGAATGCATCAAGAGGATTTCCAGGGATGCTTGGAAGCATCGACTGCATGCATTGGTCATGGAAAAACTGCCCATTTGCTTGGCAGGGAATGTACAAAGGCACCAAAGGTGGTTGCAGTGTGGTACTTGAGGCAGTAGCCACACATGACCTATGGATTTGGCACTCCTTCTTTGGTATGCCAGGAACTCACAATGATATCAATGTCTTGCAGTGCTCGAATGTCTTCGCCAAGCTTGTTGAAGGTCATGCTCCTCCGGTGAACTTTGAGGTCAATGAACGCCAATACAACAAGGGATACTACCTAGCAGATGGTATCTATCCGAGATGGTCCACATTTGTGAAGACTATCTCAAAACCTGTGGCGTCAAAGAAGGCACACTTTGCTAAGTGTCAGGAGGCTTGCAGGAAAGATGTCAAGCAAGTATTTGGTGTGCTCCTATCGCGATTTGCTGTTGTTAGGTATCCCGCTATGACCTGGCCCAAAAGGCAGATGTGGAAGATCATGAATTGTTGTGTCTGCTTACACAACATGATCATTGAGAGCGAACAGGAAGAGCCAGTGTTTGATCCTGAACCATATCACGGGATGGGACCTCTTACAGTTGTTGATCACCAGGTACCAGCAACATGGACTGCCTATCTCAATATGTGCCAAGAGATCCGAGACCCACAAGTGCATCAAGAACTGCAAGACGATCTGGTGGAGCACATATGGAGGCTTAAGGGCAACGCCTAGCTCGATTTGTTTTAATTTATGTTGGAATTTGCTTCATTGAACTATTTGATTTTGTATTAATTTCTATGATAAACTTTCGTACGAAATATTCAGTTTTTTGTTGAATTTTATGCCGAAAGAGCGCCGATTTTGTTTATTTGTGCCCAAAAGTATCCAATTTTGTTGATTTCAATGTCGAAATAGCGCCGAAACGGGGCCGATTTTGGGCCGATTCTACGCCGATAATGGGCCGAAAGCAGCGGTTATGGGGCGACCCCGGGGGTTCGACTGGGAAGCCGAGCCCCCCAGGCCGATTTTAGCGCCGGCTCGCCTCCAGGCGGCGCTATTTCGGTCTCCTGGGAGGGCCAACGGCTGGAGATGCTCTAAGGATCTCCGCAGGAGGCTGATGAGGAAGGTTGTGGGCACGATTCTGTGCATCTCTGCATTTTAATGGTACGGCATTTTTCTTTTTGTTTTGCTTTAGCGGATATCTGCTCAACATCTGGCCGGTGCGGACCGGCTCTCTTTCCGTCGCTGTAGCAGATTGGCACCAGAAGATATTCTTTCCTAATCTTATTTTGCTCCACTACAGTTTTGCATTGTAAAGCAGCACTAGATGGGCTAAATTACTTTGTATTTGCAGCGATTGATACCATTGACCGTTTGATGCAGGTAGATGTATATCAATGAGAATATATCTTGCCAATTTAGTGAACAAATCCAGCAATCTACGTACTGTCTTGAGTACTGAATCGTGGGAGTTTAGTTTGCAGGATCAGCTCATTGGTACTGTTTTTTCTATAATATACTAGTACTTCTCTGTACATGTATCTTGGTGTGAATTTATATCACATATGATTGGTCTAAAATATTGTCAGGCGTACTAGCAGACTAGTTTTTAGTGTCAGTCTAATTTTTGCCAAATACTGGATGAGTCAATGGATTGTTTGAATATTTTAGTAGTTCACAGATGCACATTATGTTCTCACTCCATTATAAAATGTTGGTTCTTTTATTCTAGAGCAGGCCATCTATAGTAGCAATTTATTATTTTTCTTTTGGAATGCACAAAAAAAATCAATGCCATAACTAATTGCATCTAGATTTGTTGCCTGAGTTGCATCGGTTGAAAAAACATTTCTTATTGTTCTAGTCACTTAATGCAAACTGGAAATGTTCATGTTCCTTTGTACTTGTACTTTTAACTTGCGGACGGAGACTGTTGTGCAGTAAGTACCTCTTCTAGTTTGTCTTGAAACCATACAACAATTAGGAAGTCTTCACTTAACAATGTATACATGCAAGCAAGGGTGCCATTGCCTAAGATTAACCAATGGCTTTGACCAAGGGTGCCAGTTCACTATTCTTCAGGTTACTGATTTGTCTATGGTTCATTACTCATGCATGTCCAGCGAATGATAGGATAGGTCCGGTGCTTGCTTTCAGCTTTCTTTTCTTGTCCGAAATTTCATATGCACTTTCTTCTTTTCTTTACCCAATTTCATATCAGATTGGAAGACTTACTTGTCGTATTTTGCTTGGAAGAAGTTACACTTGTTAAATAATTAATTGTCCAGATTATAATCTGCTTGTGCTGTGGTGTCAAAATATAACTTATATGTTCTGTGTGAATCAGTTTGTCAAAATCTAAGTGGATTGGCAGTGATACTTATATTTGTTCCCCATTTGTCCTCATTACAGCGCTATATTCATATTTGCATAATTGTCTGACTTGTCTTGCCACCTCCAAATTATTTCAATTGGTTATCCCTTCTTGTGATCACTATTTTATTGTTTCTCACAAATAGTTTGATTATTTGTCTAACAATGAGAAGCAATGTTGGAGGTAGTCGCAATGTTCGGAGCGATATCTATGGTGGTGGGCAAAATATGGGTGCCAAAGTGTAGAACATACTTCTCTAAGTCATTCAAACAACTGAAGTTCTCAAGCTGGAGCCTTGATGGCATTTGATGTTTTTGTAACATTATGTTCTAGTTACTATTTCCTTTTTCATTTCTTTTGACAGATCATTAATGTATAATGTTATTTGGATGTAACTCTTGTGGTGCTTTTGATATATTATGAGATTGTGCAAAATATAATTCCTCTTTTCTCACTTTGGTCAAATATATTGCACTGCCAGTGATTTTGAAGTATCTCGTGATTGTGATATTTGCACTTTGTGCAACAATCCTGAAATGCTTATATTTGTAATGCCTTTGTAAGTAAAAATTGCTAGCATAACTAAAGTACATAGATTGTCAAACTCTTGATAATTATAAAAATTGATGGTGTATGAGGACCACTCGGCTATAACAATGTCCCACGGTTTATACACACCGTCAATATTTATTAATCTCGATGGTGTTAGGCACCCTCTCGGCTATAACTAAACCTGATGGTACTAATATACTGTCAACCATGTAATACCGATGGGAGAGAAAAACCGCTAGCAAATACATAGCTGACGGGGAACGGTCGGTTATGAGCTACCAAAGGACAACGAATTGCTAGAGAGTACGTATGAAGCAAAAAAGGTTGTATGCCCTCTAGGATTAGACGTCCAGAAGACACATGCATGCCCTAATGACTGCATCCTCTAACGCGGTGAGTACGAGGATTTCAATGCATGCCCGGTATGTGTGTGCACTGCGCTATAAGATCGGCCACATTGACCCTGGTGATGTTGAGAGCGAGCGCCCCAGGAAGAAGATTCCTGCCAAGGTGATGAGGTATGCTCCTATAATACCACGGTTGAAATGTTTGTTCAAAAACAGAGAGCATGCCAAGTTGATGCGATGGCACAACGAAGACCGTAAGAAAGGCGGGAAGTTGAGAGTGCCCGCTGACGGGTCGTAGTAGACAAAAATCGAGAGAAAGTGGAAGGACTTTGCAAAGGATGCAAGGAACGTATGGTTTGGTTTAAGTGCAGATGGCATTAATCCTTTTGGGGAGCAGAACAGCAATCATAGCACATGGCCTATGACTCTATGTATCTATAATCTTCCTCCTTGGTTATGCATGAAGCGGAAGTTCATTATGATGCCAGTGCTCATACAAGGCCCCAAGCAACCCGACAACGACATTGATGTGTACCTAAGGCCATTGGTTAAAGAACTTTTACAACTGTGGAATGGAAAAGGTGTATGTGCGTGGGATGCGAAAGATCGGGAGGAATTTGACCTACATGCGTTGCTGTTTGTATCCATCAATGATTGGCCTGCTCTTAGTAACCTTTCAGGATAGATAAACAAGGGATACCACGCATGCACGCACTGTTTAGATGATACCGACAATATATATTTGGATAAATGTAAGAAGAATGTGTATCTGGGGCATCGTCGATTTCTTCAAAGCAGGCATCCCGTAAGAAAGAAAGGCAAGCATTTCAAAGGTGAGGCGGATCACCGGAAGAAGCCTCGCCACCGTACAGGTGATGAAATACTTGATATGGTCAAGGATTTAAAAGTAATCTTTGGCAAGGGTCCTGGTGCACAATCTGTTCCGAATGACGCTGACAAACATGCACCCATGTGGAAGAAGAAATCTATATTTTGGGACCTACCGTATTGGAAAGACCTCGAGGTCCGCTCTGCAATCGATGTGATGCACGTGACGAAGAATCTTTGCGTGAACCTGCTAGGCTTCTTGGGAATGTATGGGAAGACAAAAGATACGCCGGAGGCACGGGAGGACCAGCAACGCATGCACGGAAAAGACGGCATGGATCCAAAGCAGTTTCAGGTTCATGCCAGCTATGCTCTTACCAAAGAACAGAAGGAAATGTTCTTCGAATGCATGCTCAGTATGAAGGTCCCGTCTGTCTTCTCGTCGAATATAAAGGGAATAATAAATATGGCAGAGATAAAGTTCCAGAACCTAAAGTCTCATGACTGCCACGTGATTATGACGCATCTGCTTCCGGTTGCATTGAGGGGGCTTCTACCGGAAAACATTCAATTAACCATTGTGAAGCTATGTGCATTCCTGAATGCAATCTCTCAAAAGGTAATCGATCCAGAAATCCTACCAAGGTTAGAGAATGATTTGGTGCAATGTCTTGTCAGTTTCGAGTTGGTGTTCCCACCATCCTTCTTCAATATCATGACGCATGTCCTAGTTCACCTAGTCGAGGAGATTGCCATTCTGGATCCTGTATTTCTACACAATATGTTCCCCTTTGAGAGGTTTCTGGGAGTCTTAAAGAAACATGTTCATAATCGTGCTAGGCCAGAAGGAAGCATCTCCAAGGGCCATGAAACAGAGGAGGTAATTGAATTTTGTGTTGACTTTATTCCTAACATTAAGCCGATAGATGTTCCTGAATCGCGGCATGAGGGCAGACTGGATGGAAAAGGCACGCTAGGAAAGAATTCACTAATATGCCGGACGGACATTCTTTGGTGCAAGCATACTACACAGTTCTATAAAGTTCCGCCTTGGTGACTGCATATATCGAGCAACACAAGAATATTCTACGCCCGGTTGGTTGCACATGAACAAACGGTGACTTTCGCCGGTTGGTTGCACAACGGCTCATGCACGACGACACTATTGAAGATGACATGTACTTGATGTCCAAGTTACCATCTTCGACTGTATTGACTTTCAAAAGGTACAAGATAAATGAGAATATATTTTACACGATCGCCCAAGATAAAAAAAAGCGCCAACCAAAACAGTGGTGTCCGCTTTGATGCAGCAAACAATAATGGGCCGAAGGACACATACTATGGTTACATAGAGGAGATATGGGAACTTGACTATGGACTTTATTTGAAGGTCCCTTTGTTTAGGTGCAAATGGGTCAATCTGAGAGGAGGCGGGGTCAAGGAAGACCCGCAGTACGGAATGACAACAGTGGATCTCAACAATCTTGGGTACGCAGACGAACCATTCGTCCTAGCAATGATGTGGCGCAGGTTTTCTATGTGAAGGACATGTCTACCAAGCCGAGAAAAAGAAAAGATAAGGAAGCAAAAACATCATGTGATGAGCCAAAGCGCCACATAGTTCTTTTAGGGAAAAGAAACATCATGGGAGTGGAGGACAAGACAGACACGTCAGAAGATAAAGAAAAGTTTCATGAAATTGCTCCCTTCACAGTGAATATTGACCCGATCATCAAGTTAAACGATGAAGATTGTCCATGGTTACGACGCAAAGGGACACACGTGAAGAAAAAGTTTTACACCCAAAGAACCCACTCTGGGATGTGACTGGCTTGTCTAGTTAGTTTCCACACTTATATATCTAGAAAGTCTCACTTCGGACAAACCGAAAGGAATCTTTGTAATAGTAGTGTACTTATGTGTTTTGTGCGTTCAGTATGCACAATTCAAAGAGAGGCCATCAATTTTCAACCCTTTTCGACTTCATTTGCTATTTTTCATGCATTTACTGATCTTTTTTTGAGCTAAATGACCCTGAAATTGGTAAGCACTACAAATGAATTCTGAAAAGGTTGAAAGTTGGCATGGTATCGTCATTTCACCCACATAGCATGTGCTAAAAAGTTGAGAGGGTTATGGAAAAAATCGGATGCACTTCGTGTACAAAATGGACAATCTCTTTCAAAGTATCAGGGTTTCAAACGAAAACTCGCCTGTTACAAAGGCATTCCATTTTTTTAACTTATTTCAACTCCAGACTTTTTGTGCATTCAGTATGCACCATTCGAAGGGAGGCCATCAATTTTCAACCCTTTCCGACTTCGTTTGCTATTTTTCATACATTTACTGATTTGTTTTGAGCTAAATGACCCTGAAATTGATAAGCACTACAAATGAACTCTAAAAAGGTTGAAAGTTGGCATGGTATCATCATTTCACCCACATAGAATGTGCTAAAAAGTTAAGAGGGTTACGGCAAAAATTGGATGCTCTTCGTGTACAAAATGGACAATCTCTTTCAAAGTATCACGGTTTCAGATGAAAACTCGCCTGTTACAAAGGCATTTCATTTTTTTAACTTATTTCAACTCCAGACTTTTTGTGCATTCAGTATGCACCATTCGAAGGGAGGCTATCAATTTTCAACCCTTTCTCACTTCATTTGTTATTTTTCAGTCATTTACTCATTTTTTTAGCTAAATGACCCTGAAATTGATAAGCACTACAAATGAAATTTGAAAAGGTTGAAAGTTGGCATGGTATCATCATTTCACCCACATAGCATGTGCTAAAAAGTTGAGACGGATACGGCAAAAACTGGATGCACTTCGTGTACAAAATGGACAATCTCTTTCGAAGTATCATGGTTTCAGACGAAAACTCGCATGTTACAAAGGCATTTCATTTTTTTAACTTATTTCAACTCCATACTTTTTGTGTTTTCAGTATGCACCATTCGAAGGGAGGCCATCAATTTTCAACTCTTTCTGACTTCATTTGCTATTTTTCATGCATTTACTGATCTTTTTGAGCTAAATGACCCTGAAATTGATAAGCACTACAAATTAACTCTGAAAAGGTTGAAAGTTGGCATGGTATCATCATTTCACCCACATAGCATGTGCTAAAAAGTTGAGAGAGTTACGGCAAAAACTGGATGCACTTCGTGTACAAAGACAAAATGGACAATCTCTTTCGAAGTATCAGGGTTTCAGACGAAAACTCGCCTGTTACAAAGGCATTTCATTTTTAAATAACTAAGAATTACAAAATTGGATATAATGATAAACACGATAATATTAAACGGTAGAAAAAAATCACTTGAAAATCTATTTTTAAAGTAAAATTATTCACAAACTATTGAATCACACAATTCAAATAATTCAAATTTAAACTATTCGAATTTGAAAACTACTACCACTAACGGAAAGTTTATAATTTTTTTGACCTAACGCAAAAAGATTCACTCATTAACTCTCAATAAAGCACAAAAAAACATAGAAGCAAAAGAAAATAAATAAAATGAAAAATGAAAAATGAAAAATAAATAAAAAATAGGCCGCCTACTGGGCCGTCACGGCCTGCATACGACTAGAAACCCAACCTGGGCTAGGATGCAGGCCCGCAAGGCCCAGTATGCCCAACAGGGCCGCACAGGTTCAATAGGCCCACATAGGCCTGCTTAGAGAGGAGCTCGAGGAAGCAGCCGCAGCGGGGCTTATAAACCAGTGCGGTTGCCCTCGCTTGGCGAGGTGGGACTAAAGATTCCCTGCACCGCGCCTGCGCGAGCACCACCTTTATTCACAGTTGGTGGCTCCAACCGTGACTAAAGACCCCTTTAGTCACGGTTGGAGCCACCAACCGCGACTAAAGGGTTTCACTACCCGCTGCTTCAGCTGGTGGTCTTTAGTCGCGGTTGGAGCCACCAACCGCGACTAAAGGTCTCCTTATATATACAACACTTCAAAAAATTGAGAGGGTTCTCTACATTCTTCAACCTCTTCGCGATATCGTCGTGCCGTCGCCGTCTCGCCCCTGATGCCGGAGCTCGTCGCGGCCCCCGACGACGGCCGCCTGCGCCTCCTCGCGCCGATCTCTGATGCCGCCCGCACCCGTTCCTCCCCGCGCCCGGCCTGACGCCACCCGCACCCGCTCCTCCGCCCCGAGCTCCTCACCGTCGCCGCCCCCGGCTCGTCTCGCCTCGCCGTCGCCCCGTTGTGAGCTCGCCCCTCTCCCCCCTCTCCCTCGCCCCCTATGCCGCCATGGCAACCGCCGGCCCCTCCCCGAAGACAAAATTTTGATGAAGACACACACACAAATTTTTTTTGACATTAATAAGTATATGTATGTATACAAATTAGTATAGAAATATATGGCATTAGTATATATATATAGAAATTAGTATATATATAGAGAGAGAGAAATTAGTATGTATATATAGAAATTAATATATGGAATTTTTACATTTTATCCAATATATGTATACAAATTAGTATATATATTTGTATGAATACAATGTATAGAAAAAAGTTGATGAATTTTGACATTTGATTCAATGTATAGCAATTAGTATTTGCAAAAGTTGCATATATATTTTAATGTTATATTTGCAAAAGTTTGTTATGTATTAATTTTCAATTGGTATTTGTTATGTATTAATTTGCAATTAGTATTAATTTGCATAAGAATTTTTTCTCGGAGTCAACGATGCCTGGCCCCCATCCTCGTCGTCGACTCGTTCGTGACGACGTCCTGCTTCAGAGGGGCAACGTTCGGGACTGGGCCCCGCCGGGCTGGCACTGGGAGGTGCTACCTTCAGGGGCGCGCAACTTGGTGAGGAACCGGGGTCCCATCGTCGACCCGGAGCTTCTTTGGTGGCGTTCGCGTGGGCCACTTTCGGTGTGGAGGCAGCCGGCCCCGCCGGAGGTACTATGTCGCCGTGTCAAGGAGGAGGATGAGCACGTCCGTCGGTACATGGATGCGTTGGACGTCAGGTGCTCCAATACCCGGCAGGTTCTTCAGGGGTCTCACCCGAGCTATGATCCTGTCATAGTTCCTTCTCTTTGGGTGTCCACCGCCTGCCGCGCGAGACGTCAACTTGATCTGTAGTAGTGATATTATATAATCAATAATATTCGAGATGTATTAGTAATAATATTCGAGATGTATTCGAGATTATATTCGATAATATTCGAGACGATTTATTTGAGATTATATTCGATGATGCATATTATGTACTATGATTCACTTTTCCTTATCGATTGCATGCATTCTAATTTGAATACTAAAGTGTTTTATCTTTCTTGTGGGTTAGTTAAATAAAAGCTATGGACAATACCGACAGAGAAGGAGAAGAGGCTATGTTCAACATCATACGCTCCACGAGCCCAGAGCATGAACATGAAGATGATGACGGCTCGCAATATCTGAACAATTCCGGTGAGGGTTGTACGTTTGATGAAGACGAGAGAATAGATGAATTCGACAACAATGTTGATGAAGAAAATGTTCTTCAAATAGCAAAGACCGGCGAGGTATATTTATTATATAAGCCATCCAGTGGTCATTACATGTATTAATTGAGTTGTATATGTATTAACGAATCGACCTTTATTCTTTTAGGCCTCCGGATCGAGCAAATCTTCTACAAGCGACAGGGTAGTTCGAGGCCCGGCCAAAAAGTTGGACCCTAATGTAAAGTTCAGCATCGATTCCATCAATACATCAACTGGCGAACCGCTTGAACCTAAGAAAAATGCGACCAAGTTCAAGAATCAATGCGGAGTTATTTTCAGGGACCAAATCCCGATCTCCACACAAGAATGGAAAAAGCCAGCAAAGGGAGATCGAGAAGGAGTTACTTTTGTCAATGAAAGAGCAAAAGATGTGCTTTGGACCGAGCTGATGTCACATTTCACACTACCAGATAACTTGACAGATGCAGATCTGAAGAAAGTCAGAAACTATGCTCTTAAAAAGATGGCGATCGCATTCAACACCTTCAAGAAAAATGCATGGGCTGCATACGTCAAAGCAAACCAGACGACTCCAAAATTCGAGGAAGCACTGGTGAAGGCAAAAGATCACTGGGATGATTACGTGAAGTTCAAGGAATCGGAAGTAGCTAAGGAACGGTCGAGAAAGAACAAGATTAATGCTGCGAAAAAAGGAGTGGCACCATACTCTGGGGCCAGGTGGCTACCAAAGGGCCCTGCCTAAGTGGGATCAATCCGACAAAGATATGATTAGTCCAGGGGTCACTCCAGTTACAGTGAACTGGCCCCCGAGGTGCAGGACATGGTTTTATGCGCATGAGGGGAAGTTGGACCCAAAGACAGGGGCTATTATGGTGAAGGCAAGTCTTAAAAAAGTGGCCGATGAAATTCTGATGAAAATAGAAGAAACTCGAACGGGGTGTTCACGCCCAACAGAGAGGACGACGAGCTTACGCGCGCCCTGAAGAATCCTGAACACCCAGGAAGAACACGAGGGAAAGGCGTTGTTCCGTGGTTTGAGGGTTTTGCTGGTTGGAACGACGACTACAGAAGTCGTGCGAGAAAGAAGATGCAGGAGGAGCGGAAGAAGAAGGAGGAAGCACTCCGCCTTGAAGGACTAGAATCAAAGCATCTGGAGTTGGAATCCAGAGTCAGGCGGCAGCAAGACCAGATCGACTCACTCAGCCAGGAAAGGGCATCTCAGCGGCAACATGAGCAGATCGATCCAGCATTGGATAGCACCGTCCCATCTATGCCGAGAAGCAGCATGGGTTCCGCCCGGCCGATATCGATGATGATGCACTGCTAGCTAGCTACCCTGTGGATGATATCAAAGACAGGACTAAGTGTGAGCTATACATGAAAGTGAGGAACTTATCCATGAAGGTATCGGACGGCTATGCTTTAGCAAATTCCCCAGAAGCAACCTTCCATTGCAATCCCATTCTAGCTGGCTATGCTCGTGTCGGGGTTGATGAAGTGATGTCAGCATATCATGAGCTACAACACTAGGAGAGGCCATACATCGTATCATTCTATGGAAAAAGGATTGCATCGTCTTTCCAAGGCCACCGACTCCTCCTCCTCCAAGTCCGCCACCGCGTCAGTCGACTCCTCCTCCTCCAAGTCCGGCACCTCGTCAGCCGACTCCTCCTCCAAGTCCGGCACAACGTTAGTCGACTCCTCCATGTCCGACACAATGTCAGCCAACTCCTCCTCCTCCAAGTCTGGCACCGCGTCAGCCGACTCCTCCTCCAAGTCTGGCACCACGTCAGCGTGCTCTGTCGCCTAAGCAACAACGGAAGAGAGAGGCCGCAGCTACGACGACTAGCGGTACAATAGGCAAGAAATTAATATATGGTCCAAGCCTCAAGCCTCTTCCGAAGTTGCCTTACCACCTGACCGAGGAGGAACTCGAGAGCGCAGTGGATGCCAATGTGAAGGCCCATTTTGGACCGAAATCACCCTAGCCGACAAAGGAGAAAGTACCTGAGCAAGTCTCACAACACCCAACCGGAAATACTACTTCCTTACAACTTCGAGTGAGTGTTACTATATATATATATATATATATATATATATATCTTTTACTACAAAATTTATTTTTTGCTTACTAGATGTTAATAAGTGATGTTGATGAGTTATGCACACATGCCCGCTTAATTATACAAAACGTGTGCGCATGCAGTTACCACCGAATCTTGTTAATCATTGAAGTTCACAAGGGAAAAGTTGAAGTACTCGACTCACTATATAAGGATCCATCCAAATACGTAATCGTGAGGGAGACTATTGACAGGTAATTTCAATCATTATTGCAATATATATGTCGGCCTCTTTAATTACTTCATTTCCTGATATCAACTAGTTAATAACTCCTTTATTCATTTTCTTTACCGGCGGACAGGACTTGGGCCAAGTTCATCAAACAGGTCCTTGGCGAGTGGACACAACAGTTGAAATGGGTGCGACCTAAGGTAATTAAGTACTACTAGCTAGCTACGTCCATGCATCTCTTTAATTGTAGTTTCAATACCATTATCATGTTTGATTAATTATTAACTGATTAAATTTTATTATCGTAAAATGCATGAGGCAGGAGCAGGAGACCAGTTTATGCACATACTGTTTGCGAGAACATTCGCATGATCACGTCTAAAAGGAGCAGAAACGAAAGAAATCTTTGGGTACGTTTGCCAGAACACTATCCATAATTTTTTTATCATGATCTAGCTAATATATATACACACAACTAATATATTCATCTTGATCTCCATCTTGTAGCTGACGGAGATGCGGAGCCAGCTCATACCAGAGGCTTGGGTACGAGCAATTCAAGAGAAATTAGCTGGATTTCTGGTCGACCAGGTCATAAATCCCAAAGGAGAATACCATTACAAGATCAAGAAGTAATGCTTGCGTATATATATGTAATGATTCTCAAATTGTAGTAGAAATTGTATATATATATGTATGTGAATGGTCGTCGTACGAACAATTCGATAATAGTATTCTCTACATATATATATGTATATATGATTGGTGATCTACGAGAAATTCTATTTATATATATGCACAACGTGTGTAACATAATTAAAAGAAAAATTAAACCATAATTAATTCATAAAGCCCTAAAGGATTAAAAAGGAAAAAAATACTTTACACACGCACCAACCGGGACTAAAGGTCCCCCGTCCCACGACGCCGGCGTATGCCACGTGGAGGACCTTTAGTGCTGGGTCGTGTTGAACCGGGACTAAAGGGGATAGACTTTAGTCCCCACCCTCTCGAACCGGCATTAAAAGCCCTTACGACCCACGACTAAAGGCCGGTTCTGCACTAGTGCCCACTGTGAAGGGAGGTTACACTACAATGCTTTAAAACTGAATATAACAAACTTTCCCATTTGATTCATACTTTTTATGTATTTCATGATTACTCCTTAGTAATCTGAATAATCGTTTGACAATATTATTTTCTATGGAGGAAAGTTTATAATATATCTAGCAAGCAAGCATGGCGTACTAAATGGACATTAGCAAGTTTGATGTACTATTCAACCTAGAAATGAACTAAATTAGCTCAATAAATAAATTAATAACTTATGATACTATATGATGTTTATTTTGAAGTGCAAAAATATTTAAATGACATAATATGGCTTCTAACATATAAAATAGTAAATTACAAAAAATCTAGCCCTGCAAATGCGCGGGTAACCAAGCTAGTTCTCTATTAATCGTAGGTATGCCTATGTCAGGCATATTTAAGCTTCAATAGAAGACTAGTACTAGTATGATTTACTGTAGTTAACACGTAGAGTTTAGTTTTGATGAATTTACAACTCACATGCTAGTCTCCTTGCTGGCTCTTTCATTTATAACCGAGAACTTCAAGTTGTCAACTATCTGCCATCTGGTTCCTCAGTGATGGTTACTTCATCAATACTGGTTGGATCAACAGCACTAGCTGATTCATGTACCATAGCTTCCCTTAAGTTGAAGTATGCCGGATGACCAGACTCTTGAAGAACAACACTCTCACTATTTAACATTGCAACGACATCTGACATGGTAGGTTGATCATCTACTTGCTCTTGTATGCACATCAATGCAATTTTAATGTACTTTGTAGCCTCTGTTGCATGGATTTGCTTAGCAAGTGATGCTTCTAGAAGTTCAAGCTATCTTTCGCCTTTCCAGAGCTGCCATGACTGCAGACAGTTTGTTCATGCCATAACACAAAACAAAACATACTTTAGTACACAAAATAACATAAGTCAGTGTGCAAGAGTTCAGATAGTGCTCACATGTCCAAGGAGGTTAAGAAATTCTCCATTCTTATGGAAATCAGAATTCCTCTTTCCAGTGAGGATCTCGAGAAGTAACACCCCAAAGCTGAAGACATCAGATTTGATTGAGTAAATGCCTTTAGAGGCATATACTGTGGAGACATATAACCACTGGTATAAGGTACAAGCAAACGGAAAATTTTATGTGAATAATTTTTATTGGTCAATCGGTAAATTTTCTTATAAGCAGAAACTTTGATACCAATTTAGAAAGATAGGCTTACTATTTGTGCTTCCTTGAGTGTTATTAAAGCTGAATTTTTTTGCTAGCCCGAAATCGGAGATTTTAGGACAAATCTTTGTCCAAGATAATGTTGCTGGCCTTAAGGTCTCTATGAATGACGCGAAGCCATGATTGCTTGTGCAAATACAAAAGACCTTGAGCTATCCCTTCGACTATCACATGTCATTTATTCGAATCAACTAAAGTTGTTCTGTTTCCGTCTGCAATTGCTCATGTGTCACAATAGATTAGATAGTGTACCTTATAGTTTGGATGAAACATAACCCAAATGTAGGTCATACTACATTGTTCATACCAAATATAAAGAAGTCCAAGCTCTTATTTTCCAAATATTCGTACACCAGTACTTTTTCTTCCCCCTGAATGCAGCATTCCAAGAGCTTGACCAAATTATTATGTTGTAATTTTGCAATGAATTCAACTTCATTTTTTAATTTCGTTAAACCTTGTCCTAAATGTGAGGCAAGCCTTTTAACTGCAATTTCCATCATTATTCATTTATAATGAAATGGTATAAAAGGAGTGCATGCAACCTTTTAAAAAATGAATATTGAGATATATATGTATCCTCGGATGGACTTAATATTCTGTTTTCCCGATTTGTTCTTTTTCATTCAGAATTTCCATCCACTGCCAAAGAGGACAAGAACAGGCAAGTTTTTCAAGAGTTCCTTAGATTTTCCAATGGATACCGAGACTCTGTTTGAGGTGCTTATGGTAACCCTATTTTCTTGCGATAGATTTATGAGACTGGATGTTCATCTTATCAAGTTCAGCTCTATATATTTTGAAGGAAAGCTTTTGACTTTCTGCCGGAATCATGTACACTAACTGCTTATATCTGTAGATATTTGGGCCATGAGGTTATGGCCTTAGTTTTCCAAAAAAATAAAATGGCAAGAGCAGTTGCCTTCTTCCATCCTTCATTCCTTGGCTGGATCATTACAGGTTAATCAAAATTGATTTTTTAAATGAAGCATTGGCGAATCGTTTGATTCTTCTGAAAACTGATCATCTAGTCATCCCCTTTTTTGTTGCATTTACCTTATAAACAGGGCCAAAGCCACCTTGTCCAAGTAGGTTTTCACTGTAGAAGTTGCGTGTAGCATGCAATATCTAAGAAATGTCAAAAAGAGTAAACTCTGAACTCTTCTCTTTCAATCTCCTAACCAGTGCATATTCGTCTTATGACCCATACAAGGGAAGATACGAAGCACAATAGTATTGACAGTAGTGGAGTGGCCACAACAACAATGAATAGGGTGTCCTTCCGTCCTAAGGATAATAACACATAAGATACACATTAGAACTTGTGTGTTACACGATTTTATTTAAGTAAAACAATCTAATAACACGTAAGATTCACATTAGAACTTGTGTATTGACAGTAGTGGAGTGGCCACGACAACAACAGCACATTCATATTTGTGCAGTATGTTCGATAAAATTTGAAATACAGTTTGGAATAAAGTTCCATAGTGAACTATTTGAAGTAAAAAGATCCTGATTTAAGGAAATGAAAGTTCTGTAATAAACTTCTATTGCACAAGCTAATTTAAGGCAATGACAGTGTGTTCTCATATCCAAAAGGTCCATAATATAGATTCTAAAATCTTGCAAGTTCAAGAGATTTAATTGTAAGTTTCTAGACTTTAGTTGAATATCTCAAAAATCTGATTGAAAATTGACAAAAATAGTTGGAACTTAGGTAGGTAATTATCTGCTGGAAGTTCTACAAATTTAATTGAGATGAGAGTTGCTTTTCTCCCAAAACAGAAAAGTGAGAGGGGGAAGGGGCGATCCCAAAATCCTTTTTAGAGATGTCTGGTTTGACCATGGCCTAATCACACGTAATCACAAATTAGACCCACCCAAGCGTCGAAAATCCATCATTCATCTATCTTCTATAATTATGGTTGTGTCAGACATGGCTAGCTGATAACTTCGTTCTGGACAAAAGAGACAATTTGTGCCAAAGTCACCCCTCTTATATTTAGGAACGAAGGGAGTAGTATCCAAGTCGAATCATAATTCTACATGTTTCCAAAGTGGCAAAGTGCACCCGAGCTCATGTAGAGGAGCACCTTAGAATACCATGTTCGTAATGTATGGTATTCTTATAAGTATTTTCTCCACTACATTAGGCTCCCAGACTTAAGGTTTACTTACTTCACCCTTAGATTTGTATGTTGGGTTGTTAAGTCAAGATGTATGAGTCGATGCGAGTTATTACTACAGTTATTTATAAAATTCTCGCTCTTCGAGTTGGAAATATGATCCATCTCCTTTCATAGGGACGAAAAATAGAATAAGTTTGATTTCATGGTTCCACAATTATTCGAACCGACACCGCACCAATATCGTGGTGATGAAAAAAATATCGACTCATCCGATCAAAATATATGATGATGAAGAACTGATGGGTATTTTCCATAATCGTGCATGCCACATAGTAAGCTATGGATATCCGTGCTCACTACTGTCAAAATGCCAAAATGTGTTGACATAGCAAATGTGGAGAGGACACAATAGATCATGTGAGAACGTCATACCCTAGTCGAGGGCGACAGCTTCGTGTTCTATGTGCAGGGTCGCAACTCCCTGGGATAGCGTACAGTTTAGATTACAACTTGGTGAACAAGAGATAAGCTAGAGGGATAGAGATATTCGGTTACAGAGATTACAATCATTTAAACCAGCTCTTATCTATCTAACTACTTAATCTCCGAGATATCTCATGGGTGATAGGTGAGAGGTGCGGCTACATCATATGTTTTAACAGATCACACCGCCGTTGTCATCTATAGAAATTGCTAGTGAACCACCGTCACAATCGCTTGTGGTACAAAAGGATAGATGGACCCCACTTTCATATGACTCCACCTATTCCACCTTAAACATTCTTCCTCGTGCTTAACGACTCACATTCTTCCTCAATTTCTTAAACCCAAGAAACTGTCTTCCACCACCAAGGATGTCTTCATGATAAAGTCAAAAGCAAGGACATGGTGTCAGCGGCTCTAGTGACCTAGGAGAATATTTTTCCCTCTTTGGAGTCGAGGTTGGCAGAAGAGGAACTATGTACAAGATGGAGGCCATGGGCCTTCCCAAGATATGATAAGAGATACCCTAGTGGAGCACCACTAGAGAAATGTATTCATCTAATGAAAACACAAAGGAAATTGCCGTGGTATCCGGTTACTTTATGGTGCAGGCTCCAGCTCCCACAATCGAGGTTCATGGTGGTGATCCTCCACTATTAAGTTCTCGGGGTACTAGGCCAATACGCACTCTACAACAATAGGAATGGAGTAAATGAAAGTGCAAAAGCGTGGTTTAAGAATATGCTGTTCATAGATGAGCAACATAGAAGCAGAGATTTTACTTTGTGATAAGTAAATTCTTTAGACGTCCACTAGTTTTCGGAATAAGCAGCGTACAGCTAATAATTTTGTTCATCCATGGGATTGGTTTGATGGACAACGAATCATAGCGCATATGTAATTTCGGAGGTGCAAATTATTTTCAGACATGCTTTAGTGCAGCAGATTCAGAATAAAACATGAACATGAAACCTTTTCGAGGATACTACATTTCATTTATGAGCAACATAAAATAAAATATATTGTTTGGTAGGTGCAATTCTTTTAGAAATGCATTGGTGCAGCAGGCTCTATGTTTTTCCAGAGAAAGGAATGCTGACATATGTGCAATATGACACCAGGAATCTACTTACAGAGATCTAAATATTTTCAGATAGAGATCTAAATTCTTCAGACGCAAACTAGTTTTCAGAATAAGCAGCATACAGTAGCATACAGGTTTAACGGACAAGGGATCATAGTGCATATATAATCTCGGTGCTGCAAATTATTCAGACTCGTTGTACTGCAGCAAATTCAGAATAAACATGAACATGAATAAACATAAACATGAAAACGGCTACAATTTTTGAAATGCAGAACAATATTTTGAATCTGAGAAAAAAATGAAAATCCTGAAGATATTTGTACGCGTGATTTTGTTTTTGAAAATAGTAATGTTTTTTG
This sequence comes from Hordeum marinum, assembly GCA_022496015.1. Lineage (NCBI taxonomy): Eukaryota > Viridiplantae > Streptophyta > Magnoliopsida > Poales > Poaceae > Hordeum > Hordeum marinum. The sequence continues at coordinate 524,690,608 of CM039674.1, read as the reverse complement.
TAGAACATGAACAAAATTTCTAATTCCACAACATTTTTAGAAAACGCAAATATTTTTTAAATTGGTGAACTAATTTTGAAAACTGGTACAACTTTTGAAATGAAGAACAAAATTTGAACCTGAGAACAATTTGAAAATCCTAAAGATTTTATTTATATGTAAAAAAAATTGAAAATGGAAAAATTTCTTAAAACTTCATTTTTTTGTAAAAACACGAAAATATAAATTCCAGAAAATTTATTCAAAATGAAAACATTTTAAAATTTGTAAGCAAAATTAGAAAACAGGTACAACTTTTCAAATGCAGAATAAATGTTTTTGTATATGCGAAAACATGTGAAAATGGCAACATTATTCTAGAAAATTCGTGAGTAAAATTTGCAAATAAGGAACCTTTTCTGAAAATCCCAGATTTCTGTTAATATGTGAACAAGATTGAAAAACGTGAAAGTTTTCTGAATTTCCGATCAAATTTTGAAAACGTGAACATTTTTCTAATTTTGTGAACAATTTGAAAAAATGGGAACATTTTATAAAATTCCTGAGCAATTTCTAATATGTGAACAAAATTTAAAAACACGGTCATATTTCGAATTTTGAACAAATGTTGAAACATGAATAAGGTTTGAATTTTGAACAATTTTTGAAATCAGGAACATATTTCTTAAGCTGAACATCTTTAAGTTTCTGAAAAAATTTAAAAAGATGAACAGTTTGTAAAATTTTGATCATTATTTGAAAATTAGCCAACAATTTTTGAATTTATAAACTTTAATGAAATATCTGAACGAAAACTTGAAAACAGAAACATTTTCTGAAAAAACAAATCAGACAATTTCATTTAAAAAATCAGAAACATTAGTTGAAAATAGGGAAAAAACGAAAAGAAATGAGCAAGAAGAAAGAAAAAAGTCAGAAAAAATGAAACAGAAACAAGAAAGAGGAAAACGAAAAAGAAAAGAAAAAGAAAAAATAAAAGCGATAAAGAAATATAAAAATAAAAAACCAGAAAAAAACGAATAGTAATATTTGTAGAAGTATCCCAAAACCGGTATGGTTGGAACGTATAACAGGCCGGCCCACCTGCGAGCGCTCGTAAACCAGAGTGTTTGCCGCATAGAGCGGTTAATAGGGTTTTTCATGGATCATAGTGAGTAACAGCATTGGAACAAGCATTTCTCTGGACTAGTTCTCACGAGGCCCATTGCCACAGAAGCCCAATAGTGTGCTTGAGTATTGGACCAACAGTGATACAGGCATCGATTTGTCCTGCGCATCCTCTTAGGCCTTGTACATTGCTAGGTGTTTAGGGGATGCTTAGAAAAATAAACCGGATTTTGCTGAAGTATCGATGTCTATTTTTACAGAAAAGACGTCTAACTAAACGTCTACCCTGTACAAATAAGCACCGGTGCTTAAAAAAATCTAGTTTATTTCTCTAAACACCTCTCGTAAGCTCCTTGCATTGTATAAGGCCTTATGCAAGGAGCCTGGGCAGGTGCCCAGGATGGCCGGGCGTTGGTTCCGTCCATGAGGATAATTAATAATTTGTGATACAATCACATTCAATCCAATTCTATATTTGGGGATCGGAAAAAATAATAAATACTCCTGTAGATTGGCTATATCAACAATTCAACGTTGTGGTTCGAGGAAAAAAAGAATAGTTCACCTAACTTCGTTGTTGCATTTGGTTTTGCGCCAAAGGTTTAGTGTGTACACGACCTACACTACGCAACTGCTCTTGGCCCGCGCGTTAGGGCATGTACAACAGTTTAGACACATGTAATCTGTAATAAGCCTCCACGTCATCTATAGATAGCAGGAGAAACATAATCTACAATAGTATGCTCTTTTGCTATCGGTAGCACGTTCGATCGTGGGGCATGCTGCTGCATGCGAACGTCTGTCCTCTCGTGCACTTCTTGGCCAGATCGTGGGCAGGCCGTTGCATGCGAAGCACTAATTAACGACGCCTCAGGGTACAACGGGTAAAATTACAGACACCCTCCTTCTCTTTCCTATCGGTAAGCAGCGAGATTGTTGGATATCGACCGTCTGCAAAATTACAGACACCCTCCTTCTCTTTCCTAGTTCTCTTTCCTCCACGTAGTGAAAAATCTGAGATGGCATACATTATAGACAGCTGACTAGATACCATTGTATATGCCCTTACACTGGTAGAAAACCCTCCTTTTGTCCCGGTTTTTAAGGGGCCTTTTGTCCCGGTTGCCCAATCGGGATGGGGCAGCCGGGACGAATGCCCAATCCATTCGTCCCGGTTGTACCAGGATCCGAAATGGATGGGGCGTCCACGTGGGGGCGTGGGCTGGTCCCTGGCCAGGACTATTCGTCCCGGTTCGTATTTACGAACCGGGATGAATGCCCTCTGCCAGGGCAGAATTTTTTCTTCTTCTTTTTCTTGTTTTCCTTTTAGGGTTTGGTTTGTTGTATTTATTTCCTATTTGTTTCCCATAAGTATTCTGCATCTAATACACGACCACGTTTTTTTTATTGTATTCCATTTTATTAGAATATACAAGTTTGCTGATCGCATTAGAATATACAACTATATGGTGATCGCATTAGAATATAGTTGAAGAATATACAAGTAAGTACGCACCATGAATCGAATATACAAGTAAGGAGTGAAGAATATACAAGTTTGTACTCTTTCCCATAATTATTCTAATACACCACCATGCACCATGACTCGAATATACAGGTAAGTACTATGTATCTAAGAATTCGAACATCAAGTTCGTCGAGCATAGTTGGTGCTGACATAGTATTCCCCTCCTGGTGTTAGGACCTCTGCGTCTAAGAATCCACAAATTTCCTCTTGAATTGCTCGTAGGCGATCCCTTGGTAGAAGACCGTCCCGCAGCCGCTCGATCTAATATAAAGAAGAGTGGTCAATATCTAATTAAAAACAATAGATGGTAATAAGATAAAAGTGATGGTTGACGTACACGAAGTTTTTCTAAATCTCTGCCCAGCTTAGCGCATGTCGTCTGACGCATGAACTCGCAGACATAGTATCCACATAAGTTATTCCCATCTCCCTGGTTCAAGCACTTTACAAGAACATGGTTTCAATCAAAATTATAATATAACATTATAATGGTATCGAAACTATAATCAAGGAGATGCGTGGATATAGCTAGTACCACTTACTTTCAAATGTTGAAATTTAAGCTTCTCCTTCCATTCACCCCTAGCCTTTGCTGTGAACCGTTTCCAAGCGTTGTCCGGCAAAGAAAATGAATTAAGTGAGTTATCAGAAAATAAACGAAACTTGTCGATATAGTGTCATAAAGATTGAAATTACCGTTGGATCAGTTCCTGCATGTCCTCCCAGTCCTTAAGGGGTTTATGTTTTGAGTCCATTACCAATACTTTTCCTTTGTCAGTTTCAAATATTAGAAGAATATAGTGGAAGCTGCGCAAACATAACTCATCAGTTATACACTTATCATCGAGTAAGCAAAAAAAATGTTTACCGGACAAATAACACTCACTTGAAGTTGTAAGGAAAAAGTATTTCCCTCTTGGTTTCGTGAAACCTTAACGCCTTCACAATTGAATCTTCTGTTTCCTTTGGATTTATGAGAAGAGTTGCTTCATTAACCCAATATGGGTCAATGAACCCAATGTCATAGATGTGTCCTCTTTTGCATTCGAGAATCTTCATTCTGCAATTATAATATAGTGAGTATTATTATAAAAATGTAATGAACGAGGTGAGCTAGCTAGAGACTTAACTACAGCGAAATAAATACTTACAGACAATACGCACTCACGATAGATTTGTCGAGGGCCTTTAGCTGGAACAACTGATATAGTTCGTCAAACTCAATCAGAATTAACCTTTCTCCATAACCGTGATGCTCGTTTCTAACTTCCATCGTTATCCATCCCTCAGAGTGCTCCGAGGCTTCCATGTACCAATTATGCACTCTTCGCATTTTTGTTGGTAGATCATTTTCCTCCCCAGGTTTGACTAGAGGATGCCCGTGCCGATATGGGTGCTCGAAATCAGAAGAGGGGAAGACATCTAAGGTTTGGAGATACTGCGCAATGGACATACCCGCAGCAGCGGCCGCTTCTCCGTACAGTGCAATAAACTCCGGGTCAAGTTCCTCGCCTGCGCCTGTGCTCGGCCCCACCTCGGGATTGGAAATGCACTATGAGCGGGGGGATGGATTGATTTTTCTGTTGTCTGAGCTGGTCAACTGTTTTCCTGCATCTCCCGCTTCCGGTACTACTCTTCTTCGACCACTTCTTTTCATCGTGTGCCTTAAGAATAGAGCGGTCATAGTCAGGAATGAGACTCGGCTCGGGCTGATGAAGGGTCTTCACCATTTTCAACGCTCGGGCTTTGTCTTCTTCGGTGTTTGGGAAATCTGGCTCTTTCGGCGACTTCTCCTTAGATTTCCACGCCTCATATTCGGCCTTTGCGATCTCCTGGGTTTCCTTTGGAGTACAGTGGTAAGGTAACTTGGGTAGATTCGGATGTGGTACTCTTGGGAGGGGCGACAATCGACGCTTCGGTGATGTGGTGGTTCTCCTCCGCTTTGAGCTGCTCTAATCAGACTTCATGGGCGGAGACGGCTGCCGCCGCGGCGTAGACTCACGCGCTGGAGACGGCTGACGCGGTGGCGTAGACGCACGCGCTGGAGACGCCGAGCGCGGCGGACAGTATGAAGACGCCCGTTTCGTTGGAGACTTGTCTTGAGGCGGCGGCGAAGGAGGATGGCTACTCCGATCAGTCGTTGGCCTTGGCGTCCAATTAGGAAACACGATGTGTTCCTTTAGCCATAGAATGCTCAATTTCTTGGAGTCTCTAAGTTCAGTCACCTCCCCGTCTTCACCTTCAGGATAGTCAAGCTGCACCCGCTCGAATCCGGTCATAACTTCATCCACCCCGACAACAGCGTAGCCCGGTTGAACTGGCCGACAATGGTGTGTTGGTTCAGGGCCAGCTGGTTTCACATAGCCAACCGCCGCCTTAATGGTTATATTGTTGACGACTTTCACATGCAGCTCACACGATGTCATCTCCGTTATATGATCCACCGGGTGCATCATCAGCGGTGCATCTTCACCATCATCACCCTGGAGCTGCGTGGAAGCAACACTACTCTTCCGATTAGATGGTGCGGCTTCCATTTCCTGCTGAGATTGGGTGTTACCTTGCTGCTGGCTAAGTCTGTCAATTTGCTCCTGCTGCCGCTCTGATTGCTCCCGCTGCCGCTTTAATTCTGCTTCAATGCTAGTCCACCGGTCTACCCGAGTACGTGCTTCAGCTGCCTCCAAATCCTTTCTCCTCTGACGGCTTCCATCCGGATATTTCTTCTTCTCCTGGGGAAACCCATGTTTCCACGGAACAGAGCCTTTTGTGGCTCGTGTCCGTCCATAGTGTTCCTTATTCCCAAGGGTGCGGGTGAGCTCGTCGTTCTCTCTATCTGGATGGAACTTCCCCTCTTTAGCAGCCTTTATTGCTTCTCTGATAGCATCGATGGGTAGAGGATCTTCTTCATGTCTTACATTATAGATGCATTTCCCTTCTGAGTCCAACGTGCCCCCATGGCTGAAAAACCAAGACCTTGTCCATTGGTCCCAGTAGAACGTCTCTGGAACGATGTCCTTAGCAAGCAAGTCGTCCTCAAGTTTATTCCACTTAGGCATGTTACCCTTGTAGCCAGCTTGCCCCATAGTATGGTGATAGATCTTTTTAGCGGCATTTATCTTATTTTTTTTAGACTTTTCCAGAGCTTCCTCCGACTTCTTGTACTCAACAAATTCTTTCCAGTACGGTTTTATCTTCTCATACGTTCCGGTGAAATCCGAAGTCTTGTTTTTCTGGATAAAGTCAAGGTTCAATCTTTTCTTCCAGCTCTTGAATTGCTCGGCCATCTTCCTAAAAGTGAACGCCTTGACCAAATTCTCTAAGGCTTTGGTCTTTCGCTCTAAGATCAATTCAGGATCCTCCTCATTCTCATCCAACTCATCTTGAGTAACCTTCGGCGTCGGTAGGGTGAAATTAGCCAACATCTTTTCAAAAAAAAATTCTTTGGCTTTGTCGCCGACATATGAAATTCCGAGAGCCTCCTTTGGCTTATGCCACTCCCGAGCGGTGATCGGGATGTGGTCCCTAACAAGCACTCCGCATTGCTTCACATATTTTTGGGCAACAACTTCGGGAAGCTCTGGCGCGCCGTCTACAGCGATTTGTTCGATCCTGTACCTTTCATGCTCTTTCAACTTCTGGGCTCCGCCTCGTTTAGTCTTCTTTCCGGTGGATTTGCTAGATCCGGATGGCTAAAATATATAAGAAAGAGTGTTAATACATGTATATAGAAAACAAATGCTTCATTTAATTAACATATATATATATGCACCTCGCCGGAGTTTCTAATTTGTAAGGTTCGACCGGAACCGTCGGCTTCTCTCTCATGGGAGCCCTCGGCTTCTCCCCCAACGATGTCGTAGGCTTCTCCCTCACCGGAGCCGTCTCTTTGGGCGAGCTCCAGATCTACCTCACCAGAGCCGTCTCTTCGGGCGAGCTCCGGATCTCCCTCACCGGAGTTGTTCATCCACTCGGAGACATCTGGGTCTCCCCCGGGCCCGCGGATAACATCCATGACCATTTCTTCCGCATCTTCGTCTCTGAAGTTTGGGTCCATAATTTCTGCAAATTAAAAATTGCAAGTTAGTGTCAATGCACAAGAATTCATAATTCGACATTCATAATTGCAAGTTTGGGTCCATAACCTAAACAACTAACTAAGATAACAACTAAACTAACAACTAAACCTAAACTAAACTAACAACTAAACTAACAACTAAACTAACAACTAACAACTAATTAAACTAAACTAACCTAAACTAACAACTAAACTAAACTAAATCTAAACAACTAACCTAAACCTAAACTAAACTAACAACTAACACAACTAAACTAAAAACTAAATTGAACTAAAAACTGAATTAAACTAAATCTAAACTAAAAACTAAGAACTAAACTAAACTAAACTAAAAACTAACACAACTAAACCTACACCTAAACTAAAAACTAAACTAAACTAAAAACTAAATTAAACTAAATCTAAACAAGGATGGATATGGAGAGGGGGAGGGAGGGGGAGGGAGGGGGAGGCCTTTACCTGCGGGAGGAGGCGGCCGCGGGGGAGAGGTGGCCGCTGGCGAGGTGGCCGCCGGCGACGCGGGCAAGCACGGTGGCGCGGCGCCGCGACGACGTACGTGCGGGCGACGCGGGGGCAGAGGCGCGACGGAGAGAGAAAGGAGGGCGGCCGCGGAGCGCGCGAGGGGGGTGGCGACGACGGCGACGGCGAGGAAGAGGCGGCACGCGGGAGTTGGGCAGCCTGCCGGCGTCGAGTCGTCCTCCTCGCGCTGATCCTTGCGACAGAAGGGGAGGGGGCCGCTTAAGTACGTGGGGAGGGGCATCCGTCCCGGTTGTTGCCAATAACCGGGATGAATGACCCATTCGTCCCGGTTGTTGGCAATAACCAGGACGAATGCCCCACCCATTAATCCCGGTTGTTGCCTACAACCGGGACGAATGACCTAGATCTGGAACGGCACGAAGAGGGGCATTCATCCCGGTTGTTAGCAATAACCGGGATGAATGCCCTGTTTTTTTAAAAAAGTTTCATATTTTCAAAAATTCCCGCCAGATTATCTGCTAGTTCAATAATCAGAAAAATATGAAAAAACTACCAAAACATTTAGAAAATTATAAACTAACTAAGTATGTTACTTTCAAACATATTTAGTGAAATTCAAAATTCAAAATTATTTGAATTTGAATTAATTCATTTAAGAAATGGAGAAAATATCAAATAATTCAATAAATTCTGAAAATTGCAAGTTTTATATCAAAATGATCAGAAAGATAAATTAAACTCACTTATGATGTTTTGGTACTTCCTAGGGCTTCACCGGAGAGGGGTTGTTCTCTCCAGCGGGGCTAGGGTTTCACCGAAGAGGGGCTGCGGAGCGTCGGGATGGCACCAGAAGCAAGTATTTGGCATACCAATGTGTTTACAAGTGTTCTTAGGGTTGTACATGCCAAATATTCACTCACTCTTGTTGTTGGGTCTTCACCGGCATCGATTTCTCTCTCCGAGTCTGAGTACTTATAGGCTGAAGGTCCCCGAACCGACGAACGAGAGAGGATCTTGTGTACAGGTGGTTCATGCCATTGTTTTGGGACTTCATGCCATTGTTTTGGAGCGTCGGGATGGCACCAGAAGCAAGGATTTGGCATATCATGTGTTTACATGTGTTCTTAGGGTTGTACATGCCAAATATTCACTCAAAGGTTCAATACCCTAACACAACTAATAACATTACATAGATTTACATTAGAGGTTCAATACATTATTATACATCACTCTGTTAAGTCCATGAACCCTTGCTTACGATCGCTTCGGACGTAACCATGGAGAATCTTCTTTATTTAACGGGATGGTTGGGTCAGGTTTCACTGTGAAGGGCGAAATTTCAGCAAACTTATCATAATCTTCAGACATGTCTGTCTTTTCCTCGACTCCCACGATGGTTCTTTTCCCTGAAAGAACTATGTGACGCTTCGGCTCATCATATGATTTATCTGGTTGCTTATTTTTTCTTTTCTTCGGTCTGGAGGACATGTCCTTCACATAGAAGATCTGAGCCACATCATTGGCTAGGACAAATGGTTCGTCATTGTAACCAATTTTGTTGAGATCCACTATTGTCATTCCATACAGCGGGTCTACCTTTACCCCTTCTCCATTCAGGTTGACCCATTTGCACTTAAACAAAGGGATCTTAAAAGAAGGTCCATAGTCAAGTTCCCATATCTCCTCTATGTAACCATAATATGTGTCCTTTTTCCCATTCTCGTTTGTTGCATCAAAGCGGACACCACTGTTTTGGTTGGTGCTCTTCTTATCTTGGGTGACCGTATAAAATGTATTCCCATTTATCTCGTACCCTTGAAAAGTCCCAATAGTCGAAGATGGTGACCCGGCCAACATGTAGAGTTGATCTTCAATAGTGATGTCATTTATAAGATGTGCTTGCAACCAACTTCCGAAAGTCTCCATGTGTTTGACTTTAATCCATGTGTCATCCTTCCCCGGGTTTGTGGAGCGTACAATATTCTTGTGTTCCTCGATATACGGAGCCACGAAGGTGGAATTTTGTAGAACCGTGTAGTGTGCTTTAGTGAAAGAATGCCCGTCCCTAGGTATCATTGTTTTCTTTCCTAGCATTCCTTTTCCCCTCAGTCTCCCCTCATGCCGCGATTCAGGAACACCAATCGTCTTAAGGTCAGGAATAAAGTCAACACAGAACCCAATGACCTCCTCTGTTCCATAGCCCTTGGAGATGCTTCCTTCTGGCCTAGCACGGTTATGAACATATTTCTTCAAGACTCCCATGAACCTCTCAAAGGGGAACATATTGTGTAGAAATACCGGACCGAGAATATGAATCTCTTCTACTAGGTGAACCAGGAGATGCGTCATAATGTTGAAGAAGGATGGTGGGAACACCAACTCAAAACTAACAAGACATTGGACCACTTCCCTCTGTAACCTTGCCAGACTATCTGGATCGATTACGTTCTGAGATATTGCATTGAGGAATGCACATAGCTTCGCAATGGGTACTCGAACATTTTCCGGTAGAAGCCCCCTCAGTGCAATCGGAAGCAACTGCGTCATAATCACGTGGCAGTCATGAGACTTCAGGTTTTGGAATTTTTTCTCTGCCATATTTATTATCCCCTTAATATTCGACGAGAAGCCAGACGGCACCTTGATACTGTAAAGGACTTCAAAAAAGATTTCCTTCTCTGCTTTGGTAAGAGCATAGCTGCTTAAGAAATGACGCCCTGTATCCATGTGCTTGTTTTTTGGGTCTTTCATACGTTGCTGGTCCTCTCGTGCTTCTGGTGTATCTTTTGACTTCCCATACACGCCCAGGAAGCATAGCAGGTTGATGCAGAGATTCTTCGTCACGTGCATCACGTCGATTGAAGAGCGGACATGTAGGACTTTCCAATATGGTAGCTCCCAAAAGATAGATTTCTTCTTCCACATGGGTGCGCGCTTATTAGGGCCGTTCGGAACAGGTTGGCTGCCATCACCCTTCCCAAAGATTACTTCTAGGTCCTTGACCAAACCGAATACATCATTACCACTACGGAGGTCAGGCTTCTTCCGGGTATCTGCCTCACCTCTGAAATGTTTGCCTCCTTTCTTTCTTATGGGATGATTCATCGGAAGAAATCTACGATGCCCCAGGTATACAACCTTCTTACATTTATCCAAATATACACTATCAGTCTTATCTAAACAGTGTGTGCATGCATTGTATCCCTTGTTTGTATGTCTAGAAATGTTACTAAGAGCAGGCCAATCATTGATGGTTACGAAAAGCAACGCCCATAGGTCAAATGGCTTTTGTTCCTTCTCATCCCACACACGTACACCTGGTTTGCCCCACAACTGTAATAGTTCTTCCACTAATGGTCTTAGGTACACATCAATGTCGTTGCCGGGTTGCCTTGGGCCTTGGATGAGCACTGGCATCATAATGAACTTGCGCTTCATGCACAACCAAGGAGGAAGGTTGTAGATACATAGAGTCACGGGCCAGGTGCTGTGACTGGAGCTCTGCTCTCCGAAAGGATTAAAGCCATCTGTACTTAGACCAAACCATAAGTTTCTTGCCTCGCGTGCAAAGTCTGGGAAGTCTCTCTCGATTTTTCTCCACTGCGACCCATCAGCGGTGTGTCTCAACTTTCCGTCTTTCTTACGGTCTTCTTTATGCCATCGCAACAACCTGGCATGCTCTTTATTTCTAAACAGACGTTTCAACCGTGGTATTATAGGAGCATACCACATCACCTTGGCAGGAACCCTCTTACGGGGGGGCTCGCCGTCAACATCGCCAGGGTCATCTGCTCTGATCTTATACCGCAGTGCAGTGCATACCGGACATTTATCCAAATTCTCGTACTTCTCACCGCGGTAGAGGATGCAGTCATTAATGCATGCATTTATCTTCTCCACATCTAGTCCTAGAGGGCAGAGAGCCTTCTTTGCTTCGTACGTGCTGTCAGGCAATTCGTTATCCTTTGGAAGCTTCGGCTTCATTATTTTAAGTAAACTCTCAAATGCTTTGTCAGTCACACCGTTCTGTGCCTTCCATTTCAGCAACTCTAGTGTGGTACCGAGCTTTGTGCTGCCATCTTCGCAATTTGGGTACAACAACTTTTTGTGATCCTGTAACATGCCGTCCAACTTCGACCTCTCCAATTCACTTTCACAATCTTCCCTTGCATCAGCAATAACTCGACCAAGATCATCATCGGGCTCATCTGATGCCCGTTCTTGATCATCATCGGGCTCATCTGATGCCCGTTCTTGATCATCATCGGGCTTATCTGATGCCCATTCTTGATCACCTCCTTCTTCTGCATTGTCTTCCATTGCAGTATCACCGTATTCGGGGAACATAGGATCCTCTTCTTCTTCTTCATTGTCTTCCATCACAACCCCTCTCTCTCCATGCTTGGTCCAACAATTATAGCTGTGCATGAAACCTCTCCGAAGCAGGTGGCTGTGAAGGACTCTCGAGGAAGAGTGCTCCCTGACGTTCCCACAGTCAACACATGGGCAACACATAAATCCATTCTCTTTGTGAGCCTGAGCTACAACGAGAAATTCATCCAGGCCGGCCCTGTACTCGGAAGTGCGTCGGTCACCGTACATCCATCGCTGCCGTGCATCCATCTACATCGTATAATTAAGTTTATCAAAAACGTACCATTACAACAATAACATCTTCAATAGCGAAATGACCACAGTACATCGACAAATATAACATTTTTGTATCAATTATAGATGAAATGGATAAGTTTTCTAACCTCGGTCGTAGATACCATTTTTTGTGAAGTTAAGTGTCGCTCGAGTATTTCGTCGAACACCTCGTGTGCATAGCAAAAAGAACACACACTAGCACCCATCTCTCTCACACCTCCTAGAAAAAAACGAGAGGAGGGAGGGGGTCTGGATGCAGTATTTATAGGCAAGGGGGCATTTATCCCGGTTCCTGGCATGAACCGGGACCAATGCCCCTGCGCACGCCACGTGGCAGACATCGAGGCATTGGTCCCGGTTGATGCCAGGAACCGGGACGAATGCCGACTAAAAAACCGGGACGAATGCCCCAGGGAGGCTCGACGCTGCATTCGTCCCGGTTCTTTAGGCAGCCGGGACAAATGCGAATTCCTACCCTGAACGAAAGGAGGGGTTTTCTACTAGTGTTATGTGAAGTAGCAGGTCCCTCGCTGCCGAAACCACCATTCACCCCGACCTTTCTGTTATGTGAAGTAGCAGGTCCCTCGCTGCCGAAACCACCATTCACCCCGACCTTTCCAGCACGGAGGTTGTTACGGAGACAAGGGGCGAGCAGGACGATCGACCGAATGTGACATACGAACTTGGTAATTAGCGATACAATTGCCGTGCACAAGTACATGGCCCCCCTATCTTAACGTGGTTTCTAGAAAAAATTAAAAGGCCCATGTGAAAGCCCAGAGTTGCTTTCAGGTCCATGGCAATGCCAGATTACTGTCCGCTAAGTCTCGTGGGCGCTGAGAATTTCTGCCGCGATTAGCGCTAGCGTGGGTTGGCGTTGAGATGTTCCCGTCGTGCGCCCATGCCGCCTGCGTGCATCTGCTCCCCCTTCTCAAGATCTGATTGCGACGGCTACACAGGCTGCTTCAATCATCAATTTTTTAGGATGCCAATGAACTAGCCAAGGTCAACACATCATTTATTCTACTAATCTCTCTATTTTGGCTTGTATCATGTCGAATTTATGCATCATATTTTAATTATTTTGCTTGTGTGATTTGTGATGCATCGTCTTGCTAGGCCCTAGGCACCTGCGATCATTCAAAAGCTTGAAGAAGTCGATGCCTCGTCGAGCATTGGTATGCATCTACTTTTGACCTAGCCTCTGGTGGATGAGTAGGGGCTGGAATTGATTCTCTAGGTATGCGTTCGGAAACATTGATCATTTTTTTCCCAATACAATAACAAAACAATGTATCGGTGATAAAAAAAAAATGAATGGTCTATTAGTGATGAATTGGCGTTCAAACATGTATAGATGCAAGCTAAAAACTAGTAAGCCAACCATTTAGTCATACACTGATTTTTTTGTCCGTGTAACTTCAATTTTCATATGATAATGTTTTGTAGCAAGCAATTTAATTCATATCGTATCTCATAGTAGTTTGATTATCAACTTCGTCTACTTGCACGTAGCTACAAGCTTTGCACGCTCCAGCTGCAAGCGAAAAAACGTGTGTCTTGTGTGTTGGCAAGGCTTACATATGAAACTATTGGAAAATTTGTGAGGCATTTTTTTTTGCTTCATTGACGTCTTGGCCCTCCCCATGCCAAAATCCTGGCTCCGCCCCTGAGCACCGAGGTTGTTGCTAAGTGCAGTATGCACGAACAACTAGTTGCTATAATCCTATTGTACTTATCCCTGTTTGTGAGTATGTCCGTTCGAAGGTACTATGCCTCCAAACGTTTTCTTAATGTGTGGATGATTCATAATATGTGTTGCCCATAGCTTGCTTACGACATGTTCAGTGTGCTGGGGCTTCAGGTGGAGGCAAGGTGGTCGAAGAAAGTTGCCCTGATGTTGCCTGGATTGCTTGGCTCAGCATCCAAAATCGACGGTCAAGGAATTAAAACCAACGGCTGCATTCGGTTGCCCACCTGGGCAGGCTGCTAACATGTGCCGAGCCTCTTTCTGCTCTGACTCGAGGAGTTGCACCGGTGCTCAAACCAGCTATTGATTTTGTTTCTGCTGTTCTGCCGGCCCAAATTGATATAGCCCATGTTGTGGTTTCGGGCATTCAATTGTTAACACCTGCGAACTTTCTTGGGTGAGTTTTTTTTTATACCAAGCGCACAATGGGTCAACGTATTTTGCATGGTTGCATTTGATTTTTACGCCAAGGTGGCAAAAGGTCATCTATTAGCATAGAACATGGTAAAATCAAGGCTGTCAGAATCGTGATTTTAAATCGGATCGGAGCTTCGATGATAGGATTGTAAATCGTAGAGTCTTCACTATCAGGATCGTAGAAACGTAGATTCTATTAACTAAAATCGTAGAATGAGATGGGTCTATTTGGATTGTAAAGTCGTAGAATCATATAACAAAATCGTGATTCTGATAACCTTGGGTAAAATACCTAGCCCACAATGGGCTTGGGAAAATTGTTTGCGATGAATAAGATGTTTTTTGATAGTAGTACCACTAGTAGAAAACGGGTCTTTAGTCCCGGTTTGTAAGGGCCTTTAGTCCCGTCCCGGTTCTGCAACCGGGACTAAAGGGTCGGGATTAAAGGCCTCCATTTTTAGTCCCGGTTGGATTACGAACCAGGACTAACTCATTCCAAATCATCTAACTTTTTGGCCGGTCATCCATCCTCTCACTTCTTCAACCCGAGCACGCTTAACTTTCGAGATCTATCATCCTTTGTTTCCAACTCTACACTTGTTGTTTTCTTGAAACCCTTAGGTCTTCATGTCATATGATTTAATTTTTTGAACAATTATTAAAATAAAAAATAAGTAATAAAAATATTGAACTTCTATGAAAATAAAATAAGTAATTTTATTATTTTATTCATTTTTTGCCATATATTCAATTCATATGGCATAATTAATATCTTTAAATCTGTAAATGGAAATTCAACAAATAATATATCCATTATTATCAAAACAATGTGAGGAATCCAAATATGACATCATTTATTTATTTTTAAATAAAATTATTTTTACTTTTATTTTATTTTGTAGGAAAAAACTTCTTTTTGAAATAACTTTTTTTACTTTTGGAATTTCGAGAATCTGAGAAAACTTCACCGGGTGAAATCGATTCCCAATTTTTCTCTAGTTTTTTTATATATTAAACTTTTTTTTCCGACGTCGTACGCAAAAGTTATAGCTGTTTTACATTATTTATTTATTTTTCAAAAATGGTCAAAATTCATATTTCAAAATGTCTATACCAACGAGACACTAAAAACTAACTACATCTCAAAAGATCTTATTTTTTGAAGATTTTATCATTTTTGTTTATTTTCTACAGAACTAAAAAAGGCGGTCCGGGGGGGAGGGGGATAGAGTTTGAAAATTTCAGAACCCCTTTAGTCCGGGTTGGTGTCCATCCAATTATACCGTCGACTACATCTGCTACACAGTCCCAGCCAGAGTCACAACTCAGGTTAACCAAGCCAGAGTTAACCCTTTTCTAACTTCATTTGCTATTTTCCATGCATTTAATGATTTTTTTGAGCTAAATGACCCTGAAAATGAAAAGCACTACAAACGAACTCTAAAAAGGTTGAAACTTGGCATGGTATCATCATTTCACCCACATAGCTTGTGCTAAAAACTTGAGAGGGTTACGGCAAAAATTGGATGCACTTCGTGTACAAACTGAACCATCTACTTCGAAGTATCAAGGTTTCAGACGAAAACCCATCTGTTAATAATGCATTTCAAGTTTTTTACTTATTTCAACTCCAGACTTTTTGTGCATTCAATATGCACCATTCAAAGCCACATCCTCAAATTTCAACATTTTCTAACTTCATTTGCTATTTTTTATGCATTTAATGATTTTTTGAGCTAAATGACCCTGAAATTGAAAAACACTACAAATGAACTCTGAAAAGGTTGAAACTTGGCATAGTATCATCATTTCACCCATGTAGCTTGTGCTAAAAAGTTGAGAGGGTTACAACAAAAATTGTATGCACTTCGTGTACAAACTGGACCATCTCCTTCGAAGTTTCAAGGTTTCGGACGAAAACTCATCTGTTACAAAGGCATTTCATTTTTTTAACTTATTTCAATTCCAGACAGGAAAAAAATATGCAAAAAATAACATAAAAAATGCCCACCTACTAAGCCACCATGGCCTGCATACGACTAGTAACCCAATATACATGGGCCAGGACGCAGGCCCACGGGGCAAGTAGGCCCAACAGGCAGAGATAATTAGGCATGCACTGCCTATGGTAGAGAGGAGCTCGAGACACTAGGTGCAGACGAGCTTATAAACCAGTACGTACGCTCCTCGCTTGGCGAGGTGGGACTAAATTCTCACCGTGCCAGGAACAGGGATTTGGTCCCGGTTGGTGGCACCAACCGGGACCAATACCACCCTTTAGTCCAGGTTGGTGCCACCAACTAGGACCAAAGGTCTGCATCCCGCCCTTTGGGCTGACGAAATGGGACCTTTGGTCCCGGTTGGTGCTACAAACCGGGACTAATTACCCCCTTTAGTCCCGGTTGGTGCCACCAACCGGGACTAAAGGGGGGGCTATATACGCGGGACTTGGAAAAGTTTCCAAATCCATCCGCCGTTTCATCTCTATCCCCCGACGGCGCCAAAAACCACAGCGATGCTGCCAGGCTGCCGGGTTTTGCAGTCGCCTCCCCGACGCCGTGTCCTCCCTAAGCCCGCTCGCTCCTCGTCGCCACCCCCGTCGCCGTACCCGTCGCTGCCCCCCGACGTCGTCGTCGTACCCGTCGCCCCCCCGACGTCGTTGCCTCCCCGAGCCCGCTCCGGCCTCCTCCCCCTCCTAGGTGAGCCGCTGGCCACACCGCTGTTCCCCTCCTCCTCCTAGCGGTGACCGTCGTCACCCGCGTCCCTCGCCGCCCCCGACGCTGTCCGTCGCCGGTCGCCGTCCGTCGCCGACGAGATACTTGTACATGAGTGATTTAAAGAGGATTTGTACTTTCCCTAAAAAAAGAGCTAGGATTTCGCAAATTGTGAGCAGTTTTTCTGTTTTAAGTCTGACGTGGATCAGTTCGGGGTCCCCCTTTGGTCTTAGATTTGGTGATGGAGGATTGTATGAACATTGTGATTGAGTAATACAATTTTTCCCCTGCAAAAAAAAAAGATAAACGAGCTAGGATTTGATAGTATTAATTAGCATAGATTAGTGGCACATGCTCAGGGCCGGCGCTGGTTGAGCATCACCAGCATATTCTGAAGTTGTTGATAGAACATCATGTATCCGGATGGGAGAGGGGCAAGAAAAGGCTTCCATGAAAACTTTAATTAATTTACATTCACCAAAAAGCGACAAAGTATCCGTATATCAGATCATAGTATGTGCCAACACAATCTTTACTTTCTTGGTGCATCTGATCTGCATTCTATGGATCCCAAGTACAATTCATAGATAAGAGCAAATTAACTTAAATGGTTTTGTGACATATCTGGCCATCAACACATAGTCCTTGACTCAGAACTTATGTTTGGAGATGGGCATTAGTTATTTCAGTTTAAGAGTGTGTAAGATCAATCAAAACATTTAAAATATGTTGATTGCCATGAAAATATATGGTGAAGAATAAAAACTATTACTCTGTTATTTGTTACCTTAATGATGAAGATTCTCTATCATGATGGGAAAAACCACCAGCACAGAAAGCATGTCGATGGACTAAATAAAATCGTAAACCGACCTCTACAAATACCCTAATAAAACAACTACGTAACCGACCAATGGATTAAGAGATCAAAAATATTACCCACCAATGCCCTTAATAAGTTATCTTGGTCACGTTAAGAAAAGAAAAAACCAACTCTTTCTCCCTGTTATGTATGGCAGCAGCCGTCATCAACATCACCTCACTTCCGATCTATGTGCATGATGATATCTGCAATGGCAATCTCCCTCTTGCCCGACCAACTCTCGAGTCCGCCTAAACCGGGACTGAAAAAGCGTTGTCGATCTCCTACCCCCTCTCTCCCCTACCCGACAAACTCTCGAGGCCACCCAAACCACTAGAAGAAAACTCCGGTAACTTCGATCAACCCCCACTCGCCCAACCAAACCCTAGAAGCGTTGTCGAGGCCACCCAATCCCTAAAAGAATTGCCGAGCCCACCCAAACTCTAGAAGCATCGAGGCCACCCAATCCTTAGAAGCATTGTCGAGGCCACCCAAAACCGTAGAAGCGTCGAGGCCACTAATATGATCCCTTTTCTATGTTTGCACTAACTAATATATCCATCTCTCATGTTTGTATATTAATTGCCATGTTGTAATTTTTGCAGAAACCATGGATCCAACCATGGACAGAGACTTTGAAGGAGAAGCGTTGTTGGGGGATATAATCCGCGGCGGCGATGATCCCTTCTCGTTAATGAATTTTGACACAGAAGAGCTAGGACATGATGATGACGGCTCCGGTCACCAAATGCTGGAGGAAGAAGGAGACCATGATGACGGCTCCGATGGCCGAGAGCCGGAGGAAGAAGGAGACCATGGTGACGGCTCCGGTGACCGAATGAAGGGAGTTGTTGCAAAGTTGTCCGGCGAGGTATATATATTAACTAAGCCTGTGCTGACTAATTGATGCATTAATTGTTTTGGTATGTACATATATTAACTCTTATTTCTTCTTTTATATAGCCCTCCGGATTGAGCCAAACTTCGGTAACGAGACGAGGCCCGAAGAGAAGGTTGGGCAAGGAAGAAAGGTTCACGATCACCTTAATCGCGAACGATGGCCAACCGATTGAACCGAAGAAGACCAAGGATGCATTTTCTGCTCAGTGTGGAGCTATTGTCAGGGACAGCATCTCGATCAGCATCCAGCAATGGAATGAACCGGCTAAGAACGCTAAGAACTACGACCCTCAAGTTTCTTATGTCGCCGATAGACAGAAAGAAGATCTTTGGAATGCCCTGAAGGCAAATTTCACCCTACCGCTAGAGGAGGATGAGAGTAATCCAGTTATAGAGCCACTGGTCAGGTCGTTTGCTCTTAAGAAGATGGCAGATCTTTTCAGGAGGTGGAAGAATGAGTTGAAAGCTAAGTTTGTCGACCAAGAGAAGACTCCAGTATTCATCGGCCGATATGCGGGGATAGGAGATCAATGGGACGCGTTCGTGGCCTACAAGACTTCTGAAAAGAGTAAGAAAATGTCAGCGATAAACAAGAAAAATGCTGAAAAGAAGTTGTTTCACCATCGCATGGGGTCAGGTGGCTACCTCAGAGCCCGACAGTTGTGGGCCAAATCGGAGGATGACCCGCGAGCTAAAGGGGTCGAACCATAAACAGCGAACTCGCCAGACCGTTCAAGGACTTGGTTCTTTGGGGTTGGGGGAACTTTGGACCCTGAAACAGGGAAGTGCGTTTGGACGGACGAGCAACTTGCAATACCAGTCAGGAAGCTTGAGCAAGTTATCAAGGAAGCGCTGGAAGGGAGGTTCAAACCCGACAGAGAGAAGGACGAGCTGACTGAGGCCCTTGGAAATCCTGAGCACCCTGGACGAACACGAGGCACGCCAGGCTCCATTCCGTGGAAGCTTGGGTTTCTCGGCGTAGGCGGTTACAAAAGCCGGGAGAGGAAGAGGAAACAGGAGCTGAGCGTCATGCAGGATCTCAATGCAAGAGTACAAAGGCTAGAGGAAGAAGTTATGAGCCAACGAGCTCCCGACCAGCAGCTTGTTCAGGGGCACGAAGCTACCCCAGAAGCTACCCCGCCATCTTAGCAGAAAAGCAGCGTGGCTTCCACGGAGGTCCTTCAGTAGCCTGACTTCACGGCTAATAGCTACCCTATGGATGCTATCACAGATGGAGAACCTTGCGAGCTTATGACGCAATGCGTTAACCTCACCCTCAAGGTGGCTGACGGCTTTGTTACACCTCCTCGAACCGACGAAACTTTTCACCACGATCAGATTCCACATGGCTATGTTGTCGTGCAAGTGGATGAAATAATGGGGGGATTTGAGGAGCTCGCGCTTGACCACCCTACAGGTGAAGGGGAGACTTAGCTGAGATTTGCTCTGAGGAGTACATGTCTATGGCGGAAGGAGCACATCAAGCTTCCGAACTGGACGCCTCCGCCTCCTCCTCCTCCTCCGGCGAGTGATGAAGGCACTCATCCTCCTCCCCCGACGACGACGAGGGATCAAGGCACTCTGCCTCCTCCTTCGCTTCGTCCGGTGCATGACGTCGATGATCAAGGCACTTCGCCTCCTCCTTCGCCTCGTCCGGTGCGTGACGTCGATGATCAAGGCACTCCGCCTCGTAAGCAACGACGGAAGAGAGACGCCGTCACTCCGGCTGCTAGCAGTACAGCTAGTGGCAGTAGGCCATACAAATACGGTCCTAAGTCTCTCAAGCCATTGGAAAAGATGCCATACGAGAGGACCGCGGAGGAAACTGCGAAGATCTCTCAAGACAAAGTGAGGGCCCATTTTGCAAAGAAAGCTCCACCTCCGAAGCAGACGATAGATCCGGTGGCAGCGAAGCGCACTATCGAGGCCCTGAAGCGACCACCACCGCCTCCGCTGGATACCAACTATGTCCGCGCTACTAAAAAGGCATATCAAAATGCGGTGCAGACGGGAACTACTTCCAGTGATGAGAGGTTAGCTAAACGAAGAAGTGGGAAAACAATTCCCCAGCTCGACGAACAGGCTAACCAATCGTGCTCCCTGCTGAAGGTATCTACTGATATCGTGCCTAATCTGGCGCCGGGGGTGGTGGTGGAGGGGATGGCGTCCGGTTATGACAATATTGCCGATTACCTCGATGTTGAATTCCCAATAACGGAGGTGGAATACAAATACCAGTACGGGAAGCCTCTCGTCAAAGATGGAAGTCCTCTTGTAGGAACGATGATGAGACAATTGCATGATTGGTACATGAACACCTGCAGGGAGTCTGGGATGGATTGTTTGATGCTGAGTATTAAAGAGGAGCACGACTTCTTTGGCCAAGAGCTGATTCCTATTGAATTTGACGAGCTTTTCCAGTTTTACAATCAAAAGGACATCGACAAACAAATCATGACTTGCTACTGTCTGTAAGTACTTCTGTAATTAAGTCTCTATATATAGCCCACCTCTTTCATTGCATGTATATATATAATTATCCTCATCACTATATTATGCAGATTGAAGATCGTCGAATGCAGAAAAGCAGGAATGTATGACATTGGGTTCATTATCCCAAATATCATACATGAATGGACGGTTAAACACAAAGCCCGAGAAACCGAGGACAACTTGCTACAATCGATGGTTAAAAATCAAAACAAAGACAAAATACTTTTTCCTTACAACTTCAAGTGAGTGTTACTATCTTATGCATATTTGATTTCTCCCTTATTACTCGAGGGTATAGTAATGTAATTGATGAGCTATGCATGTGTGCGCAGCCACCACTTTATTCTACTAGAGATTAAGCTTGAGCGGGGAGTAGTAACCGTCTTAGACTCGAGACGAAATGCTCCCAAGTTGTATGTGAACCTGACTGAAATGCTCCAGAGGTAAGTTCAATCGATCATTATCGCACCATATCGGGAACTTTGTTCATTTCCTGATATATATCAAGTAATTATTTTCTTTGTCTGCCAGGGTTTGGAAAGATTTCACCAAATTTGCTCTGGGACTGCCTACCGAGCTGCAATTTAGGCACCCGAGAGTAAGTAATATATACTACCTAGTTCCGCCCATCTCCCATTGATTCTAGCTAGTTTCATCAATATATACCATTTAGCATGCTTACTTATCAGTTTGATTGACTTCTATTCTCGTATAGTGCTTGTTTTAGGAACAAGGGACTAGTTTTTGTGGATACTACGTTTACGAGTTCATCTACAACGAGACGAATCCTAATAAGCGGGGCTACACTGAAAAAGAATATAAGGTGCGTAAGCAAAAATATTCACAATTTTATTTTATTACAATCATTTGTGTTGAGTTTCA
Source organism: Hordeum marinum (assembly GCA_022496015.1). Taxonomy (NCBI): domain Eukaryota; kingdom Viridiplantae; phylum Streptophyta; class Magnoliopsida; order Poales; family Poaceae; genus Hordeum; species Hordeum marinum. Next base: position 524,668,750 of record CM039674.1, on the reverse strand, counting down.
TTCATATGCATGTATTGACTCTCTTCTTCAATTTAGATCTGACGGATGCAGGATGAACTCCTATCACAAGATCGCATACGAGCAATTCAAGAGGAATTGGCGGGATTCTTTATTGACCACATCATTAGTAAAGCCGGAGAATACCATACAGAACTTGATATTGGATGTTAGGGATTGTAACATAGGATAGATATACGAAAACTTGTTGTTTGACCAATCTCTCGGAGAAGGAGGAGGTCGATCACTTCTCTCTGTACATGTTCATGACGATCTTGTGTACTTAATGGTTTCCTTCATTTGCTTACTAACCAGCGTGTCGCGAGTTCTCTCTATACACATAGTACATAGCGTCGCGACCAAGCACGGAGATAAGAGAGGTCACTTCTCTTTATTAGCTAGCTAACACAATATATGAAACCCCTAAATTAACCCTCCAAAACCCTCAAACCCCCCCCCCCTCTTTAAAAAAAACAGCTCCTGAGTTGCCGGCGCGTGGACGCTCTTTGGTCCTGGTTGGTGTTACCAACCGGGACCAAAGGCCCTCCTGCCTGAGCTCGGCGGAGCGGCCACGTGTAGCCCCATCTGTCCCGGTTCGTAAGTGAACCGGAACTAATGGTCATGGGCTTTAGTTCCGACCCTTTAGTCCCGGTTCCGGAACCGGGACAAATGGGCCTTACGAACCGGGACAAATGAGCCTTTTTCTACTAGTGACTGGTGTATAGTGTCAAAAAACGTCTTATATTATGGGACGGGGGGGGGGGGGGAGTAATTAATAATGGGTGAATGTTCTCTCACAAAAGTAATGTTGCGTTTTATGTACTTACCCCGTCTTCCCATGTTAGACTTATTTAATCTTGAATTAATGTAGAAATATCTGGCGAATAGTATGATAAACTTTATAAAATCTCCGAGTTTGGTGTGAATTAGTGTACAACTTGGATGATAACAACTGAAGCAAAGTAATCAACTATCTACCAATTGGCTCCTCAGTGATGGTTACATCATTATTACTACATGGAATAACAACACTCGCTGATTCATGTACCTTAGAAACCCTTAAGTTGAAGTATGCTGGATGATTAGGCTCTGGAAGAACAACACTCTCCCTGTTTAACATTGCAACAACATCTGACATAGTGGGTCGATCATCTGTGCTTTCTTGTACGCACATTAGTGCAATGTTTATGTACCTCTTAGCCTCTGTTGTATGGATGTCCTTAACAATTGAAACTTCTAGAAGCTCAAGCCATCTTCCTCCTTCCCATAGTTGCCATGACTGCAAGAAATCATAATGTATCTTTTTCATATGCATATACATGGTAAATGTGACTTCAGTCTACAAAATAGTACACTCGTGTGCGAGAGTATAGAAAATGCTCACATATCCAAGAAGGTTAAGAAAGTCTCCATACTGATGGAAACCAGAATTCCTTTTTCCACTAAGAATCTCAAGGAGTAACACACCAAAGCTGAACACGTCAGATTTGATCGAGTATATGCCTTCAGAAGCATACTCCGGAGCCATATAACCACTGAAATGAGTTAGAACCAGATGCAAATATTTATCAAAATTTACAGTTAGGTTCATAAAATAAAAATTGTATTGTAGGCACTATCTGTGTTATTATTTTTCATCAAGAAAGGTATGCTTACTAGGTTCCCACTACCCTTTTTGTGCTTCCCTGAGTATCATTGGAGCTGAAAATTTTTGCTAGGCCAAAATCAGAAATTTTAGGATTCATATCCTGATCCAAGAGAATGTTGCTGGCCTTAAGGTCTCTGTGTATGATGCGCAATCGAGAGTGCTTGTGGAGATACAAAAGACCTTGGGCTATCCCTTCGATTATCCCACGTCTCTTTTCCCAGTCAACCAAAGTAGTTTTGTTTTCGTCTGCAAATTAAAAAATGTGCAGTTTAGAGTATGGACAAATCACAATCCAAAATATGATTAAAGATTGTATTATGAGTACCAAATATAAAGAAGTCCAAGCTCTTATTTGGCAAGTACTCGTACACCAATATTTTTTCCTCTCCCTGAATGCAGCATCCCATGAGTTTGACCAGATTGTTATGTTGTAATTTTGCAATAAGTTCAACTTCATTCTTGAATTCTGTGAAACCCTGTCCAGAATGTGAAGCAAGCCTTTTAACTGCAATTTCCATTTCATCTGCTAGTTGGCCCTGTAAGTATGTACAAAACAAAATTGGAGGTGAGGTCTCTTGCTGCATTTCAACAGTGTCAGTCCTATGCATGGCTTGCACACTATGCTGAAGTGTTTGACAATGTCACTAGTCAGCAGCAGGTAGTAGTGCCCCAGATCAGAGAAGAAAATTTCCAAGCGATCTGCTGCTGTAGGGAAACTCTTGTACATATGTCTTTCCCTTAATATAAGGACAGGAATTTTTTTCCCGTGTTCTTGATTCTTTTTAATGACAGAAGGTGCCATCCATATAAAAGAACTTTTTGATACAAAACATCACATATTGAAGACATGTTCTTAATATTCCATTTCATTGCATCGATTCAATAGCCTTTTGAGTCCCAGTCCAGTTTAGGACAAAATATACAAGTTTATCAACATTTCCTTATTTTTCTATTTCTGTAAAATTATGTATATTTTAGGCGTGCTTGGCTGAATGCATGAATTGGTTAATGTCCAGAGAAATCTTTGATTTATTATGTAAGCTAATAACGATTTAATTTATATTTTTGGAATGAACTGAATCTTTTCAGGACAGCACAGTTACCTTGTAGACAGGGCCAAAACCACCCCGCCCAAGTAGATTCTCTTTGGAGAAATTTTGTGTAGCATTCAATATCTCAGAAAAGTCAAAGAGAGTGAACTCCGAACTCTTCTCCTCCAATCTCCAAACCAGTGCATCTTCTTCTGGCCTATTGGTGGTAGGTTGGTCGTTTAAGTTTACCTTTCCTAGATTGAGAGGATACACAAATATACAACATTAAGTTGGACCACAAAACTGGCTGACTTGAATGAGTCGTCATTACAACGAACCTTTTCTTCGTCTTTTCATCCATACAACGGAACAGATAAAGCACAGAAGTATTGACGATAGTGAGGACACCACAGCTATAATCCACAACGCCCTCTTGCGTGAGCTGCCTGCTAAGGAAAAAGACCGAATATTGTATAGTTCTTATATATAAAGTAAAAGGAATTCATTTAGTTATAGAGACAATGACAAATCAGCTTCAACAATTGAACATGTGTGGGCCCTATTTGACAAGGACAGTTAACCTATTTCAGTGACCTTTCAACGGTTCTGATTCTAGTAGCTTTTAGGCCTTATCAATTAACCTCATTTTGTTTCCTTTATAAAAAACTAACCTCCGTTTCTTTTTATTGTTTTTGTATTCATCTATTCCTAGGATGGGTCTACCAGTCTAAATGTGCTAGTACGATGTATTTATGTTAACAAGCTAATTATCATCAAGGAAAATATCTAAGTATTATTTTCCCTTGTAAGTGGAGGTTACCACTATCTAGAGTATGATTCTTATTTCAAAGCTTCTTTCTCGTAATATATAGTACTCCCTCTGTGAAAAAATATAATATCGTTTAGATCATTACTTTACCAGTATAGATTGTCCTGCAGGCATCACTGACGTAATTAAAGACTGAACGTACGGACTCCATCACTTCTTAAACAAAAGTTGTTTTCATATAATTTTCCAATAAAATTGTGTTTCCTACAAGATGTGTGCCATATTGCCAAAATTAATCAATCTGATTGAAGCTATGGTGGTATGTCCAACAAAAGTATGTGCTCGAAGGAAGAGAAATTTAGAGAAGAAGGAATATAGAAGAGAAATTAAGATACCTTGATGTTGTTGGACGGTCGTTTCGGCTTCCGGGGGTGGCGCTCCAGCAGCTGGGTGCTGCGGCTCCGTGTAAACGGCAACTGGCGTCGACCCTGGCGTAGGGTTGTTGATCACCGGAACTGCATACGCCAAGTTGGTAATGCGCAGCATGGGCTCTCCATTGAAGAACGGGTATGTCTCGTACCTCATGGTACACCATGTTCCCATAACTCGACCACCTCGTTTGCCATCCATGTACTGAATCGCATACTGGTAGTAAGGCTGCAAACAGGCGGCACATTCGTTGGCGCTGAAGTCGGGCGCGCACTGCACAAGACTGTATAGCCCCATGAACTTGTTGACGTCTAAGCTCGAGGTCGCGAACCTCCTCAAGCTGATCCCGGTCCATTGAGCCGTGCTGTTCAGAAGCGTGAACAATAACAGCCTGAAGGAGTCGGCCTCCACCGTGATGTTTTGGCTGTTCAACAAGATGACTGGTGCATTGTCGGTGGCGTTGGAGAGAAAATTCCGGTTGGAGAACCTGAGCAAGCAGGAATCGTAGTACACGGCGGCGTCCTTATTGTACGGGCAGCTCTGCTGGAGGTTCTGAAATGCGGTAGCCACGCAGCTCTCGCAGACGGAGGCGCTGGAGTCCCCGCGGCAGAACGTGAGCGCGTAGACGATGTCTGGAACATTGCCGACGATGCCCGTTGCGAACAGGGTGGTGTTCGATGCGGCCTTCTTGGGGAGGTTAGAAGATAGGAGCCTCAGGTTGGCTTGGTAGGTGCTGTTTGATGTGTAGCTGCTGCTGCTGCCGCTGCCGCAGTTTGCCCATTGCGCAGCGGCGAGATGCACGAGAAGCAGGAGGAGAAGGAGGTGGAGGAAGACGGTAACCATGTCCATCGACTAACTTGGTACATGGGCAGAAGCTAGTAGAGGATTCTTATGCTGAACAATCCATACCAATTGAGTTACTCCCATCAACATCACCAGCATGGAAATGTGTTGGGACGTGTGTACTGGTCTAGCCGCCGAGCGAGAATATGCGTGGAGAAAACTACAGGAAGATTTTGGTGTTTACAAGCAATCAAGTGTTTTAAGGGCATGTCTAATTGATAGCCAAAATCTAAAACCCAATAAGGTATCCGCAGAACTTTAAATCCAAAAAAAGATCCTGGGTATTAAGAGTCTGGTTTCTAATCGATGCTCAATACTTGACCCAAAAACATATTGAATTGCAAGTTTATTGCTTTGTGCATCCATTTTTTTTAAAGGAGGATGTACCTCAGGCCTCTGCATCTTGATAATGCATGCATACATTTTATTAATTATTCACAAATTTTTTATAAGGTGATATATCAATAAGCCTAAAGTCATCATCTTTGTGCGTCCATACGACACATCCACTTCATAATTAATACATATGTACCGAATTCACTGAAAACATATATATTCTATGTAATTAGATTTTAGTTTGGCATTAAACAGAAGCTCGCAGAGAGGTAATCACGAGGAATGCTTCAGGTGTACAAAAGCAAAACATATAACATAGATTAAACAAAAGATCTCTGTACCATTGACAGCAAGAATGAAACGTAACACTAATTAGGTTTATCCCAAAAGCCTAAAAGTAAACATCCTCCACCGCGCCTCCCTAGGCCTCTTCAGAGGAAGAGGAGCAGGAGATGAATACGATGCGACCACCGCTGGAAGGGAACTCCTCTTGTACGGCCGCTGGGACTCAATATCATAACAAGTAACAAAAAAAAATCACACTCATTGGATATAAGGCGTTAGCGAGATCGATTTGTTCATAACTTATAAAATGCTAGGTCAGCAAGTATGTATGGTCGGAGGCGTACCCCACAGTACACGCGGTCAGCAGTGGACGTCTGGACCACCGGTCGTTGCGAGCGTCGCTTTAGACTTTAGACTTGGGCATAGTAATAGTACTACTCTACGAGTTTAGGAAAATCAATTGACTAGTAATAGTACTACTCTATGAGTTTAGGAAAATCAATTGACTAGTAATAGTACTACTCCCTCACGTAGACAGCTTAGCAGCTCCTTTCATCAGCTAAATCAATTGACTAGTAATAGTACTACTCTACGAGTTTAGGAAAATCTCTATGGTTGGACGGGGGGCTAGAAGTTGGCTGGGACTCTGGGAGGGAGAGCAAGACTTGCGGTTTGGGCAGTAGCAGTACACGGCTTACTTGGTTGACTGGTTAGAGAATATTTCAAAAATCCTAAACTAAACTAAACTTCTTTTTATTTTGAAAAAGTTATTTTTAGAAGGATTGAGCTTTCTGTGAACTAGCAAATTTCCTGCAAACCTATCTATGGTTGGATGGTTAAAGAAACTGTGGTATCTTCAACCCACCATGGTTCAAGTCGTGATGCTTGGACGAGGCGCGTACATTGACTTCGTAAATCTCAAGATGGTATGTTGGTTTAATATCTCGAATGCATTTACAAAGATATGATGTGCATATCTTTATCTAATAATAAAGCACGGATAACTTATGGTGGTACGTCATAGAAATTGCCCCCGAAATAACAATAAATTACCCACTATACCATCCATATAAGTGAAGAAAACAATTGGTTTTTTCTTAAAATTGTTGTGGGTTATAGTTCTTATAAAGCGCCACTCCTAAAATATATTCCAAGGGCCCTTGTAGCGCGCTGGCCAGGGCCTCAGTCCCACGCGCGGGAGACCGGGGTTCGATCACCGGCTGCACCCTTTTTCCTCTCTTTTCTTTTCCTCTCTTTGACGGTCTTATGTAGCAAGCGTGTCTTATCCTCCCTCCACATATTCGTGAGACAGCCCATGTGAGAGTTGTGACGTTTCCTGTTGTTTTTTCATTTCATTTTTTCCTTTTCTTATTCCGGTCTCTGTTTTTTCTTTAAATTAATTCAAAATTACCAAAAAAATACAAATTTCATAAAATTACGAGTTTCGAAAAAATTGACAAATCATAAAATACTTGTGAATTACAAAAATGTTTGAGAAATTATGAAATGTTCGTGATTGTAAAATTGCTCCCCTATTACAAAAAAAATCATTATTACGAACAAAATGTTCATGAGATTAAAGAAGGTTAGCCATTTTTATAAACATGATCGTGTATTCAAAATATATTCACAGATTTTTTCAAAATATGGATTTTGGTTTTTCATTTCTTATTTCTGTTTTTGTTTTCTTCTTTAAATAATTCAGAATTTCCAAAAATACAAATTTCAAAAAAGAACGAGTTTTTAAAAAATTGACAAATCATAAATTGTTTGTGAATTCAACAAATGTTTGGGAAATCATAAAATGTTCATGAGTTAAAATTGTTTGCCTATTACAAAACAATTCACGACTATGAACAAAATGTTCATGAGATTAAAAACGGTTCGAGGTTTTTAAAACATGATGTGTATTCAAAAAATATTTGAGAATTTGAAAAAAATATCCACAAAATTTAAGAAATATTCATAGAAATCCGAATAGATCTAGAAATAACGAACAAAAGGAACCGTCGCTTTCATAGAGTTGTTTTTATGGGATCTTTGGATGTCTATGATTCTATTTAATCCATCGCGCGTTGGATAAGAAAATGCTTACGAGCTATGATCAGCGTTGAGCCCAAAAAAATTGATACAACTTCCTACGAGTTAGTTTTCGCACGCGAAAATGACTAAATGTCTAATTTGTCTCCATACACAACTATGTTTTTTGGTACCACCATTTTTCTGATCATGAAAAACATCACGACGCTAGGGCAACACGAGACACATCATTCATGAGAATATCTTAGGCAAGGTCCATCAATGCAGTTTGCTTAGCCAAAAAATAATATTTAATTGTTGCCCTAGAGGAAATCAAGTCTTGATAAGACCATCACCCATTCAATTTTTGAATTGAGACTTTTCTCAATAACCACACATGCATGCCTCGGCAGAACATCGCATGGAAAAAAAGAAACTTGATGTTTATCTTATGCCGAGAGAGAGAGAGAGAGAGCATAGATGGGATGCCATGTTCCAATAAATGACATGGATCTATTAGGTTTTTGAGCTATTATTATCTGGTTAGGGGCGCATGTTGTATTGTTTCTTCCATTGTAACGCACGGGCTCTTTTGCTAGTATTTATTTAGAGGGATAAGTGTATTCGCAAAAGAGTGTTGCCATCGTCGATCTTGAAAACAAGCCAAGAACGAGCTTGTCCCTTAAGACGCGGCCAGCGGGGAGGCTGCACCAGCCATATCAGATCTAACCGGAGGCCAGACAACGCAATGCGCCGACCCGTCCATTGGGCCTTTCATGTCGTCGCCGTCGATCCGAGGTCAGATAGCACGTCATAGCTGATCCCGTCGCCACCACTGCCCGAGGCAAGGACGGCCGCCGAGCTTGCAGCTAGCACCTGTCGAGGCACGGTGGGCCGTGAGCACTACCGCTTAAGGTAGGGACGCCTGTCGCGCCGCCAAGGCCAGATCGGCCGAGCCTCCTCACACCGCGGGGCTTCACACCACCACATGGCGCAAGAGAGAGGGATGCCCCCACCATTGCCATCAGCCCCTGGGCTTTAGGCTAGAGGCATCCACCGGCGGCGGCAGAGGGTGGGATTGAAGGAAGTAGAGCCCCCGAGGGCTAGGGTTTCGCCCCCGCCAGAGTCACTCGAGCGGGTGCAACATGAGAGACCATCACCCGAATATATCACTCATGGATTCATTAAGGCTCCCTATTAAAATGGGAGAGATTTTCACTTTGCGGCCTCTGCACCAATTAAGGATGCATACAACCATTTTAGTATAAGAATCAAGATAGACATGGTCCTCGGTTTTTTTTAAATGAGTATCAAGATATTTCTTGATGAGTTGTTGTTGGGAGACGTAGTAGTAAATCAAAAAATTTCCTACGTGTCACCAAGATCAATCTATGGAGAAACCAGCAAACGAGCAAAGGAGAGAGCATCTTCATACCTTTGAAGATCGCAAAGCGGAAGCGTTACTAGAACGCGGTTGGTGGAGTCGGACTCGCAACAATTCAGATCGCGGTGGATTCCGATCTAAGCGCCGAACAACGGCGCCTTCGCGTTCAACACACGTGCAACCCGGTGACGTCTCCTATGCCTTGATCCAGCTAGGAGGAAGGAGATGTTGAGGGAGAGCTCCGGCAGCATGATGGCGTGGTGATGGTGGAGTTGCGTGGTACTCCGGCAGGGCTTCGCCAAGCACTATGGAGGACGAGGAGGACGAGGAGTAGGGCTGCACCGCGAGAGAGAGAGATGTGTGTCCTCGGAGCCCCAAGGGCTCCACTATATATAGGAGGAGGGGAGGAGGGTGCGCATCCCCTAGGGTTCCCACCCTAGGGCCGGCGGCCAACCCAAGATGGGTTTTGGTGGCGGCCAAGAGAGGGAGAGAGGGGAAGGCGCCCTAGGGTGGGCCTAGGGCCCATCCACGCCTAGGGTTTGCCCCCCTCCACCCTTGATGCGCCTTGGGCCTTGATGGGAGGCGCACCAGCCCACCTAGGGGCTGGTTCCCTCCCACACTTGGCCAAGCCTCTTGGAGGAGGTGGCCCCTCCCAGTGGACCCCCGGAACCCTTCCGAAGGTCCCAATACGTTACCGGTGATGCCCGAAACACTTCCGGTGACCAAAACCTCACTTCCTATATATGAATATTTACCTCCGAACCATTTCGGAACTCCTCGTGATGTCTGGGATCTCATCCGGGACTCCGAACAACCTTCGGTAACCACATACACTATTCCCATATAACCCTAGCGTCATCGAACCTTAAGTGTGTAAACCCTACGGGTTCGGGAGGCACGTAGACATGACCAAGACACCTCTCCAGTCAATAACCAACAGCGGGATCTAGATACCCATGTTGTCTCCCACATGCTCCACGATGATCTCATCGGATGAACCATGATGTCGGGGATTCAATCAATCCAGTATACAATTCCCTTTGTCTACCGCTATGACACTTGCCCGAGATTCGATCGTCGGTATCCCTATACCTTGTTCAATCTCGTTACTGGCAAGTCTCTTTACTCATTCCGTAACACATCATCCCGTGGCTAACTCCTTAGTCACATTGAGCTCATTATGATAATGTCTTACCGAGCGGGCCCAGAGATACCTCTCCATCAAATGGAGTGATAAATCCCAGTCTCGATTCGTGCCAAACCAACAGACACTTTCGGAGATATCTGTAGTGTACCTTTATAGCCACCCAGTTACGTTGTGACGTTTGGCACACCCAAAGTATTCCTACGGTATCCGGGAGTTGCACAATCTCATGGTCTAAGGAAACGATACTTGACATTAGAAAAGCTTTAGCAGACGAACTACATGATCTTGTGCTATGCTTAGGATTGGGTCTTGTCCATCACATCATTCTCCTAATGATGTGATCCCGTTATCAACGACATCCAATGTCCATGGTCATGAAACTGTGACCACCTATTGATCAACGAGCTAGCCAAGTAGAGGCTCACTAGGGACATGTTGTGGTCTATGTATTCACACATGTATTACGGTTTCCGGTTAACACAATTATAGCATGAACAGTAGACAATTATCATGAACAAGGAAATACAATAATAACCATTTTGTTATTGCCTCTAGGGCATATTTCCAACGGTCTCCCACTTGCACTAGAGTAAATAATCTAGTTACATTGTGATGAATCGAACACCCATAGAGTTCTGGTGTTGATCATGTTTTGCTCGTGAGAGAGGTTTAGTCAACGGATCTGCGACATTCAAATCAGTATGCACTTTACAAATATCTATATCTCCTTCCTGGATGTAATCACTGTTGGAAATATGCCCTAGAGGCAATAAATAAAGTGTTTATTATTATATTTCCTTGTTCATGATAATCGTTTATTATCCATGCTATAATTGTATTGATTGGAAACACATTACATGTGTGGGTAAATAGACAACACATTGTCCCTAGTATGCCTCTGGTGAACTAGCTCGTTAATCAAAGATGGTCAAGGTTTCCTAGCCATAGACATGAGATGTCATTTGATAATGGGATCACATCATTAGGAGAATGATGTGATGAACAAGACCCAAACTACAAACGTAGCATATGATCGTGTCAGTTTATTGCTACTGTTTTCTGCATGTCAAGTATATGTTCCTATGACCATGAGATCATGCAACTCACGGACATCGGAGGAGTGCCTTGTGTGTATCAAACGTCGCAACGTAACTGGGTGACTATAAAGGTGCTCTACAGGTATCTCTGAGGGTGTCTGTTGAGTTGGCATGGATCAAGATGGGGATTTGTTACTCCGTGTGATGGAGAGGTATCTCAGGGCCCACTCGGTAATACAACATCACAATAAGCCTTGCAAGCAATGTTACTAAGTGTTAGTCATGGGATGTTGTATTACGAAACGAGTAAAGAGACTTGCCAGTAACGAGGTTGAACTAGGTATGAAGATACTGATGATCGAATCTCGGACAAGTAACATACCGAAGAACAAAGGGAACATCATACGGGATTAACTGAATCGTTGACATAGAGGTTCGACCGATAAAGATCTCCGTAGATATGTAGGAGCCAATATGGACATCCAGGTCCCGCTATTGGTTATTGACCGTAGATGTGTCTCGGTCATGTCTACATAGTTCTCGAATCCGCAGGGTCTGCACACTTAAGGTTTGGTGATGTTTCGGTAGTATAGAGTTATGTATGGTGGTGACCGAAGGTTGTTCGGAGTCCCGGATGAGATCCCGGACATCATGAGGAGCTTCGGAATGGTCCGGAGGTAAAGATTCATAAATAGGAAGTCTTGTTTTGGTCGCCGAAAAAGTTTCGGGCTCATTGGTAGTGTACCAGGAGTGCCAGTAGTGTACCGGGAGGCCTCCGGGAGGGGTATTTCGACCCAAGAGGCTTCATGGGCTGTGGGAGAGTTAATATCAGCCCTTAGTGGGCTGGTGGAAACTCCCACAGAAGGCCCATGTGACTGGAGAAGAAAACCCAATAAGAAAAAGGTGGAAAAAGGAAAAAAAAAGGAGCAATCATAGTCCTACTAGGATTGGTGGAGGATTCCTCCTCTCCTAGTAGGTTCGGCCGAAGCCCTTGGCTTGGGAAGCCAAGGATGCCTCCTGTCCTCCTCTCCTCCTATATATACTGATCGTTTTAGGGTTTTTGCACTAGTTTTTCAGCCACGTGCTACCCGTTCCTCCGGTGCATAGTTTCTCCTCTAGATCGGTTTTCTACAGCGCTTAGGCGAAGCCCTGCCGGAATAGCTCCACCACCATCTCCGGAGCACCGTCACGCTGCTGGAGAACTCTTCCTCCTCTCCGCTCCCTCTTGTTGGATCAAGACAGCGGAGATCGTCATCAAGCCGTACGTGTGCTGAACGCGGAGGTGTCGTCCGTCCGGTGCTAGATTGGAAGGATCGTGATCAAGTTCGTGAGACGGATCGTGATCAAGTTCGTGGGACGGATCATGATCAAGTTCGCGGGACGGATCGTGATTGGATCGCGGGACGGATCGTGATTGGATCGCGGGACACTCGACGATTTGGATCGCAAAGACGTTCAACTACACCAACCGCGTTTCTTAATGCTTCCCGCTTAGCGATGTACAAGGGTACGTAGATCCACTCTCCCTCTCGTAGATGCTCATCACCATGGATAGATCTACGTGTGTGTAGGAAAATTTTGTTTCCCATGCGTTGTTCCCCAACAATCACGAATGGAGTTGAAGCGGCGCTTAATGTGTCTTGTCTTCTTGTGAAACCTGGGCTCCCTCGCAAGGGCAATAGCTCCAGTGTTGTCACAGAATAGAGTCATCGGGGCCGACGCACTAGGAATCTCTCCTAGGTCGGTGATGAACTCCTTCATCCAGACTTCTTCCTTTGTTGTTTCCGAAGCAGCTATGTACTCCGCTTCACATGTAGATGCCGCCACGACGCTTTGCTTGCTGCTGCACCACTGACTTCCCCTCCGTTCAAAATATACACGTATCCGGTTTGCAACTTGGAGTCGTCCGGATCTGTGTCGAAGCTAGCATCGACGTAACCCTTTACGAGGAGCTCTTTGGCACCTCCATATACGAGAAACATGTCGTTGGTCCTTTTCAGGTACTTCAGGATATTCTTGACCGTTGTCCAGTGTTCCGCTCCGGGATTACTTTGGTACCTCCCTACCAATCTTATGGCAAGGTTCACATTAGGTCTGGTACACAGCATGGCATACATAATAGAGCCTATGGCTGAAGCATAGGGGATGACACTCGTCTTTTCCCTATCCTCTGTCGTGGTCGGGCATTGAGTCGTACTCAATCTCACACCCTGTAACACAGGCAAGAACCCCTTCTTGGACTGATCCATATTGAACTTCTTCAATATCTTGTCAAGGTATGTGCTTTGTGAAAGACCTATGAGGCGTCTCGATCTATCTCTATAGATCTTGATGCCTAATATATAAGCAGCTTCTCCAAGGTCCTTCATTGAAAAACACTTATTCAAGTAGGCCTTTATGCTTTCGAAAAGTTCTATATCATTTCTCATTAACAATATGTCATTCACATATAATATGAGAAACGCTACAGAGCTCCCACTCACTTTCTTGTAAATACAGGGTTCTCCATAAACCTATATAAATCCAAACGCTTTAATCACCTCATTAAAATGAATGTTCCAACTCCGAGATGCTTGCACCAGCCCATAGATAGAGCGCTGGAGCTTGCATACCTTGTTAGCATCTTTAGGATCGACAAAACCTTCCGGTTGCATCATATACGATTCTTCCTTAAGGAAACCATTAAGGAATACCGTTTTGACATCCATTTGCCAGATCTCATAATCATAAAATGCGGCAATTGCTAACATGATTCGGACGGACTTCAGTATCGCTACGGTGAGAAAGTCTCATCGTAGTCAACTCCTTGAACTTGTCGATAACCCTTAGCGACAAGCCGAGCCTTATAGGCGGTCATATTACCATCCGCGTCAGTCTTCTTCTTAAAGATCCATTTATTTTCTATGGCTCGCCGATCATCGGGCAAGTCCACCAAAGTCCATACTTTTTCTCATACATGGATCCTATCTTGGATTTCATATCTTCAAGCCAATTTTTGGAATCCGGGCCCACCATTGCTTCTTCATAGTTCGAAGGTTCACCGTTGTCCAACAACATGATCTCCAGGACAGGATTGCCGTACCACTCTGGTGCGGAACGTGTCCTTGTGGACCTTCGAGGTTCAATAGCAACTTGATCTGAAGTTTCATGATCATCATCATTAACTTCCTCTCCAGCCGGTGCAGGCTCCACAAAAACAACTTCCTGTGCTGCGTTATTCTCCGGTTCGAGTGAAGGTACAATTACCTCATCAAGTACTATTTTCTCCCACTTACTTCTTTCGAGAGAAACTCTTTCTCTAGAAAGGATCCATTCTTGGCAACAAAGATCTTGCCTTCGGATCTGAGGTAGAAGGTATACCTAATAGTTTCTTTGGGGTATCCCATGAAGACACACTTTTCTGCTTTGGGTTCGAGCTTCTCAGGTTGAAGTTTCTTCACATAAGCATCGCATCCCCAAACTTTCAGAAATAACAGCTTAGGTTTCTTTCCAAACCATAATTCATACGGTGTCGTCTCAACGGACTTAGACGGTGCCCTATTTAAAGTGAATGCGGCAGTCTCTAATGCATATCCCCAAAATGATAGCGGTAAGTTGGTAAGAGACATCATAGATCGCACAATATCCAATAGAGTGCGATTACGACGTTCAGACACACCATTTCGCTGAGGTGTGCCAGGCGGCGTCAGTTGTGAAACAATTCCACATTTCCTTAGGTGCGTGCCAAACTCGTGACTCAAATATTCTCCGCCACGATCAGATCGTAGGCACTTTACTTTCCTGTCACGTTGATTCTCTACCTCACTCTGAAATTCCTTGAACTTTTCAAAGGTTTCAAACTTATGTTTCATTAAGTAGACATACCCATATTTTCTTAAGTCATTAGTGAGCGCGAGAACATAACGGTAGCCACCGCGAGCCTCAACGCTCATTGGACCGCATACATCGGAATGTATTATCTCCAACAAGTCAGTTGCTCGCTCCATTGGTCCGGAGAACGGAGTCTTGGTCATCTTGCCCATGAGGCATGGTTCGCACGTGTCAAATGATTCAAAATCAAGAGACTCCAAAAGTCCATCAGCATGGAGTTTCTTCATGCGTTTGACACCAATATGACCAAGACGGCAGTGCCACATGTAAGTGGGACTATCGTTATCAACCTTACATCTTTTGGTACTCACACTATGAACATGTGTAACATCACGTTCGAGATTCATCAAAAATAAACCATTGACCAGTGGGGCATGACCATAAAACATTTCTCTCATATAAATAGAACAACCATTATTCTCAGATTTAAATGAGTAGCCATCTTGCATCAAACGAGATCCAGATACAATGTTCATGCTCAAAGCTGGTACTAAATAACATTATTAAGGTTTAAAACTAATCCCGAAGGTGGATGTAGAGGTAGCGTGCCGACGGCGATCACTTCGACCTTGGAACCATTCCCGACGCGTATCGTCACCTCGTCCTTTGCCAGTCTCCGCTTATTCCACATCTTCTGCTTGGAGTTACAAATGTGAGCAACTGCACCGGTATCAAATACCCAGGAGCTACTACGAGCGTTGGTAAGGTACACATCAATAACAAGTATATCACATATACCTTTAACGTTGCCGGCCTTCCTATCCAGTAAGTACTTGGGGCAGTTCTGCTTCCAGTGACCGGTACTCTTGCAATAAAAGCACTCAGTCTCAGGCTTGGGTCCATTCTTGTTCTTCTTCCCGGCAACTTGCTTACCGGGCGCGGCAACTGCTTTGCCATCCTTCTTGAAGTTCTTCTTTGGAAAAATTGTGTGTAGCATTCAATATGTCCGAGATGTCAAAGAGAGCGAACTTTGAACTTTTCTCCTCCAATCAAACCGGTGCATCTTCTTCTGGCCTATTGGTGGCAGGTTGATTGTTTAAGTTTACCTTTCCTAGATTGAGAGGATACACAAATATGCATCATTAAGTTGGGCCACAAAACCGGCTGACTTTAAAGAATCGTTATTACAACGAACCTTTTGTATGTCTTTTCATCCATACAACGAAACAGATAAAGCACACGAGTATTGACAATAATGGAACCACCACAGCAATAATCCACAACGCCCTCTTGCCTGAGTTGCGTCCTAAAGAAAAAAAAGCCAATTCTTGTATGGTCCGCATATGTGTGTGTGGCTAGGTCTCAGTTGTTGACTGAGACTTAACCAAGTTTCAGTCAAGGTATTTTTTTAAAAATAAATTTTTTGATTTTTGATTTTTGATTTTCAAATCTGACAATTTAATCTATAATCACCCCTCATCACCGCTCTTAAATTATTTGACTATTTAATGTCTAATCACCCCTCATTCCAAATCATCTAACTTCCGAGCCAGTCACCCATCCTCTCACTCCTCTAACCCAAGCACGCTTAACTTTCGAGTTCGTTTCCAAGTCTACACTTGTTGTTTTCTTAACAATAGTAAGCTATCAATCCTATTAACCCTTAGATCTTGATGTCACATGATTTAATTTTTTGAATTCCAAACCATTATTAAAATAAACAAAATAAGTTATAATAATATTGAATTTCTATGAAAATAAAATAAGTAATATTATTATGTTATTCTTTTTTTTGCCATATATTCAATTCATATGGCATAATTAATATCTTTAAATCTGTAAATCGAAATTCAAAAAATAATATATCCATTATTATCAGAAAAATGTGAGGAATCCAAATATGACATCATTTATTTTTTTTAAATAAAATTATTTTTAAAAATTATTGTTTTTTTGTAAGAAAAAATCTTCTTTTTGTAATAACTTTTTTACTTTTGGGATTTCGAGAATCTGAGAAAACTTCACCGGGTAAACCCCGGTGAAATCGAGTCCCAATTTTTGTCTAGTTTTTTTGATATATTAAACTTTTTTTCCGACAAACTGGACCATCTCCTTCGAAGTATTAAGGTTTCGGACGAAAACCCATCTATTACAAAGGCATTTCATTTTTTTGAACTTATTTCAACTCCAGACTTTTTGTGCATTCAATATTCACCATACTAAAACATGTTCAAATCTATAGAAAGAACTAACAAAAAATAATAAAAAACAACAATTAAATGACTAAAACAACTATATAAGCAAAATGGTAATGTTTTAATTAAAATACTAATTTAAATTATTCTAAAAATAACCAAATAAATCTTACTGTGACAAAAATCTAACACGTGACTAGGAGCAAAAATAATTAAATTTAAAACTTTTTGTAAACTCAAGTTATTCACAATCTAGGGTTTGAAGCAAATTTGAAAAAATTCAAATTCAAACCATTCAAATTTGAAAAATAATGACACAAACAGAAAGTAGACAAAATTTTGAATCTAATGCAAAAAGAATCACTCAAAAACATCAAATATCCTAAAAGATATAAGCAATGTAAAACAGAAACTAAAAACAGAAAATAAATAAATTTCGAGGACCCCTTTAGTCCCGGTTCGTGTCTCCAACCGGGACTAAAGGTCTAACCCCGGGACTAAAAGCCTCAACCCCTTTAGTCCCGGTTGGTGTCTCCAACCGGGACTAAAGGTCACATTTAAACCGGGACTGATGCCCTAACCGCTTGAACCGGAACTAATGCTCATATTAGTGCCGGTTCGTAATGCAACTGGGACTAATGGGCTTTGCAGAAATGGACCAAAGCCCTGTTTTCTACTAGTGATAATTAAAGACTGAACGTATTGACTCCATCACGTTCTAAACAAAATTTATTTCATATAATTTTCCAATAAAATTTTGGGTTTCCTACTAGATGTGTGCCACATTACCAAAATTAATGAATCTGATTGAAGGTGTGGTGGTATGTCCAACAAAAGTATGTCCCTCGAAGGAAATAAATTTACAGAAGAAAAGGAATGGAAGAGAAATTTGGAGATCCATCTGAGATCCATCTGCCATCTTCGATGGAGGACCGGGAGGTGGATGCGAGTTTCCGATGCATCTGCGTTGGCGTCGGCATCGACGAGGCTCCAGGAAACAGCCAACGGCTTGCGCCGCCTCTTGCCTGCCACGAGACCTCACCGCCAGCATCCTGGTCCGCCTACTGGGGAGCTACCTCTGCGGCCTCCGCCATGTCTGCAAAGAGTGGAGGGACATCGTCTCCTACCCAACGTTCATCCAGGAGCACTTGATCCACGGATCATGGGCGCCTCCGGCACACACCATCGTATTCTTTCTTGGATTCACCTACAATTGCTATGAAGTCCCGTGGCTTCCTCTTCGATGAGCACTGGCGGCTCATGGCCGAGTTCACAGCGGGCGCTCGGGATAGGTTGGTAGGCGTTTGCAACGGCCTGCTCTGCTTCCTAGAAGACGGCCTGGGCTCCATCAAACTTGTAGGGCCATCCACCGGTGAGTTGTTCATATTGCCGCTGCCGCCAGAGATGTCAGGGCCAAGGTGGAACATCACCCACGGGGCGTACTGCTTTGGCTACGATGCTAGTTGGGGAAAACTAGTCTAGTTCTTCCTAACTACAAATATTTACGTAAAGATAAAGTATTATGTTATAAATTATATTTCCTACTTTTTAACGCCTCACAATTAGTTAAGGTATTTAATTTAAAATTTGGACATCTGATTTGATCGGTCAACAATTTTTCAAGCTCGCCCATTCAATTCCTTTAATTCAGCATGTTCCTTACTTTTGCAGCACTTTTATTCAATTGAGATATTTAATTTTGGATTTGGTTTATGATTTTGATCAGGCCAACAATTTTTCAAATCAATCTGCAGCAACCTGCCTATAGGAACATATCTGTCCCACACATTCTCCTCCACCTAGAAAAAAATGCTGGTGATATTATAGCACCAACAGAGTACATACCGCCACCAAAACCTAAATTTCGCCACAAAAATATAGATTGATTAGCAGATAACACAGAATCCTTACCACGAAAGGCCCACCAAATCACTACATAATAAAAAAATAAAACACATTGTCATCTCCCACTCGCCACATTAAATATGACATCAAATCAAAAATATAAGTGGTATTAGTTTTCTAAAATGTCAAATTTATTTATCTTTGACTAAGTTCAGAGACAAAATATCATCATCCGCAATATTAAACAAAAAAATTATGAAAATTCATTTCATGGTGAATCTAAAATTACCGATTTGATATTATGGGTTTTGATATATTTTTCTAGAAAATTTGTCAAACTTAAAATGTTTGATTTTTTGAAAAAACAATACACCTTATATTATGAAAATGAGTGATTAACTTTTTAACAAACCCAGCAACACCAACATCGCAGCAAAGCGTGCCCAACACTTCTATTATAGATACAATTGTGAAGCTACATTACTTCATCGCATATTTTAAAGCAACTATCAGCTGCGATGCGTTTGGCTACTAGGTACAATTATGTTTTCTATGGCTATAGTTGTCAAAAAATGTTTTTCCATGGCTATAGCTTGTGTAAGTAAAATTATGAACATATATTCGCTACTCACAATTTCACATACATGATAATTATTATGTGTATCGATATTTTTCTACTTACAGCAAAACAACTTTTATAAGATGCCCATTGGTTAGATGGTGATGTTTCCAAACGAAATGCAGAAGCTAGTCATGGTTGAACTCTGAGTACGGCGCCCAACACGTAGACATGCAGGTGATGATGCAACCGAACTAGTGAAGTTATTGGCTCAGGTTGGTTTTCATTAGCTGGACTGCCGGTTCAATTGGTTCACTAGCGTCAAAAAAAAATAATATTTAAGCTACTTTAAAAAAATGCCCTCTCATAAAATAAATACACTTTTTTTAGGAAGGCCATCATGCCTAGCTTTATTTAAATAAAACATAAGTTACGTCATCCACAAGTTTAGGGCACTGTTTAAAAAATCATCCGATTCAGCGATTTATTGTCCGATTTATCACTACTCATGGGCTGACCTGTCTAGCGATTTTATCGTTTGATTTATTGTCCGATTTTATCACTACTCATGGGCTGACCAAGTCAGGAGACTCACATGTCCAGCTAAAAAAAATCTTTATTACAGTAACTAAAACTAGCTAGCACATGCACCGCTTGATTTGAAGAACAAAAACAATGCTTAAAATTGACCTTCCCGATAGTCGATGCCACATCCATGCACTATGCAAAAATAGCAGTTCTTGCATCGCACCATCTCAATTGACCGGTGCAAAAACCTATCACATGGGAAGAATCAGACTCTGCTTCAACTCAAGGAAATCCCAAAGAGTTTGCAAAACTCAGGCCATCCAGCATTGCCATTGCTTCTGTGGTGACAACATCCGCTGCAGATGGTATATATTTGCAATGGGCTGTCAGGAAATTTACATTTTCATCTCTAATGATTGTCATGTCACCGTAGATCCATCACTAGATTCCACAAAATATGGTGCATCAACATTGAGCTTCACGAATTTTAGGTCAGGTTTGTTCCACCTATGCTCCCTAGTCTCCATGTTACGTAAGTTGGCCTGATGATAGTTAAGATGCTCCATCACTATTGAGCTTGAACTGACCACTAGGAGATCTTCGTTAATCATATCCAACATACGCAATCGTAGCAACATTCCTTTGCATTAACGCACTCGAATAGGAGGTGTTGGACGTCCTGTGCAGCTTGGTGGCAGATTGGGGAAGCCCTGTTTGAGCCTACATGCATGTTGGTGAGTATATCTTTCAGAGGGGTTATTTCATACAGAATGCACCAACAAAAAGTTTGAACATCACGTGAAATTTCAAGCGCCAACAAACTTCTCCATACTGTCGGTGAGGTAGACCCACCCGGACGCACCATCACGGTTGCATGTGGTCGAAAAGTCTGAATCTCCACTGTCTTCGGTATGCACTTCGAACAGAAAAGATCGCCATTCGATCTGTATGCCATGCCACGAAATCATCAAATGCACGGTGATTAAGTAGTATTTTGTAGGATCGTCCTGATGTTCACTGGATCAAAAATAGATCGGATTAGCTCCTCATGCCACACTCCATTCCGGGGTCAATTGGATAACTAACTGTTGAAACAGTTTTCCCGCAGCCTGGGATCACCCTCCTATCAGGACTCGATGGAATCCATAGATCGCCGCATATTAACATTTTCTACCATCCCAATCCTCCATATGTTCTTTTTTAATATCTTACCACACACGTGGTGCTGAATCCTCAATATGTAACCAAGCTTGAACGTCTCAATTTCTTTCTCATGATGCTTTGCCACGTAGACGGAGCTCAATTTTTCAAACTAACTTGAGGCAAACTCTCATTAGGATAATATTTGGCTTTAAGTACCCTTGCACAAGGTGGCTAGCTAGGTATACGTTCATGCAGAGTGTAGGAAAAATCTCAAGTGAAGAGAATAATACAACACCATTGTTGCTCATCGATATGTGAGGTGTTAGATTAGATTTATGAGGTAGGTAGGGGCTGGGTGGTGCTTGCATAGAAGCAGCTGGTTTTGTTACCTTTGAAGCTCATATCCCCGTGATCTAATCTGTGGTTGGATGGTCAGAGTAACAGTGGTATTTTCAGCCCATAAGGACTCAAGTCTTGATCCTCACATTATTTTTGGATTTATTTTACGATTTCCAACAATGCGTGTTCGGTGGGAGAAAACGTTCCCGTCGACGATGAGGCACCTACGATAACTTCGTAGATCTCAAGATGATATGTCGACCTAGTTTTTTTTAATAAAAAACACCCTCATATCCCCTACTCTTTAGCTAGAGATATAGTCGCGCCCCTCACAAAAAAGAAAAAAGAGATATATTCGCAGTTAGCCACGACGGGCATGCACGTTCGATCAATATGTATGTAAGCCAGTATATTTGTACCGGCATGCATGCATGTGATCAATATACAAATCGTACGTGTTGCATGCATCCTTTCTTTGTCTTACAAAAAGATGAATCAAGATCGGGAGCTACTGCCTGGACCACGAGTTCTCCCTACGGACCTCCTCCTCCTCGTCAGGGGTGTAGTCGTTGGCGATGTGGAAGTGCGTGCGGATCTCCTTGATGGTCTTGCCCAGCATCTGGTCCGCCACGGTCCGGCACGTGAGGTCCAGGAGCCCCTGGATGTGCAAGTAGTTGGCGGCGGCGATGAGGTCGAAGAGTGTGTCCTGGTCGACCTGTACAAGCTGGTCGTCGAAGCGCTTCAGGGGGTCGTCGGCGGTAGGGGCATAGCGGTACAGGATGTCGTCTTGGTCGGAGTGCCGGTTGACGTAGTCGAGCACGCGCGAGAGGATCGGGCCGGTGACGTTGGGCAGCGTGATGACGTTGTTGGCGACCACAATGCCTTCCTCTTCATCCTCCAGCATGCCCTTGATCATCCCCGACGCCTCAACGATGGCCTTCTCCGCCACCTCGAACTCCTCGCCGTCCGACGAGCGGAGGCGGACCATCTTCTTGTTATTGTTAGCGGAAGTGGACGACGACATATTAGTTGTTGGATCCTCTTCGATCTTCGAGGTTGGGGTGGATTTTTACGATGGTGCGCTCGTACTTATAGGAGACGATCTATCCATGGGCCGGTGGAGAACTCAATTAATCGGAGTCGGTTCAGAACTGGCCGTCGCGGACTCCAACTCTTCGTACGTTTTACCACCGACATCGAAACAAACCTTTTATGTATGGAAACTGTTGTCACGTAGTACAGCGTTTTATGTACGCATCTGCTACACGGTTTTGTTTTTATTAATGGGCTACACAGCTGAACTGTACGTATTTCCTTCGATGGCACAACGATAGTAATACGTGACCGTAGCAAAATAAATAAATTAGACACAGTGACGGCAGCAATTTAACCAACGAAGTCAAAAGAGATAAGTACATATTACAATTTTAAATTATTTTTTTGAGAAAACCTTGCTGCCTTTTATTAACTAGTTCGCAGCAGCCTCCGCTGCAACAATATCATGAATAAATTCCGGGGGAATAGAGAACCATGTCTTACACAAATTATTTAGGCAGCCAACCCTAGGTAGATTATGCGCTGCTCTATTCGCAGAGCGTCTAGCCCAACACACCTTGACATCATCCAACGTGACGAGAAGCTCTTTGATCTCTTCAATAAGGGGTCCAAAGCGTGATTTGTCCAGCTCCAAACTAGTCAGTGCATGCACTGCACCCTGGTAGTCGGATTCCAGGATGACCTTGCGTGCTCCAACCTCCAAAGCTAACTGCACGCCTCTTCGACATGCCAACAACTCCGCGTGCTCCGGATCGGTGATAGATGGAGAAAAATGATACGTGCCTCGCACAAACGTGCCATGATGATCGCGGACAACCACACCACCAGCTCCCGCTCCTTGCGCCTTCGTTGTTGCTCCATCGCAATTTACCTTGAGCCATCCTTGGACAAGGGGTTGCGAAGGCTCCGCTGGCTTCCCTCCGCGTGCCGCGACCGGTGGTGCTTGTGCATTCGCCCACTCCTCCAGCAGTCTCCAGACACGAACAACCAAGGAACATGCATCTTCTATAAGCTTCCCGTCTCACGCGGCATTCCTCGCAAGCCACATGTGATATATCATCATCACCATCACAGTCTTATCCGACTCGCATGCACTTACAAACCATTCAAGCATCCACTATTTAAGCATTTGTTGGGTTGAAATATGACCAGGTGGAGTAAACGCTTCATCCCCTCTCTCCTTTCTCCTTGTTGCAAAATCGTTTCTTCCCTCTCACAAACTTTTTTTTCGAGATTGAGGGGAGGGGGGGGGGGGGGGCGAAAAAAACCCACCGCTTGTTATATTCCAACTCGAAGGTGACTTAGCAGTCAGTACAAGTACATGAAGTGCACACGAGGCGCAAAATAAAATTACAAAGGAAGGCACCCAAAAGGATAGCCCAACACTAGAAGAAAGAAACAAACAAATGGGAGAGGAGGTTGGTTACAGATACCAAACCGAAACCCACGAAAGCCGACACCACTAGAGCGAGACCCACAGAGCAACTCATTCCACCGTCGACAAAGAACCACAACCATGCCTAGGGAAAAAACTGAGAGGCACCAGAACAACAGCTCGCAGAGGAACATCACTGGCACGAACGAAGGGCGTCGGATAGCCGAGTTCATGCGACGACACCGGTGTGCCGCCAGAGAAGCTGAAGCACAACACGCCACCGAGACCGAAAGGCACGGCACCGGTGTACCGCCGCCGAGGTCGAAGGGCACCGTGCCACCGAGGCCACCCCAAGACGTCCACGCAAACGTCATCCGGGCCACGATGAAACATAGCCCTATCGGAAAGGTACCACCAAAGTAGAAGCATACCAAGAGACGTCAATGATGCGAACGAAGGGCACCGGATAGCCGAGTTCGAGCGGAGGCACCGGTGTGCCGCCGGCGAAGCCAAAAGGCAACCCGCCACCGAGACCGAAGGGCGCAGTACCCGGTGTACTACCACTGAGGTCGAATGGCAGCGTGCCGCCGAGGCCACCCCACGACGTCTAGGCAAGCTCCACCCTAGTCACCAAGATGAAGGCCAGCAGAGGGTCAAAGCTAAGGTGAAGGTGGAGCAGCAGAGACGAGTAAACCCGAAGCAGAAATAATCCAAGAAAATGCCTCCAAGGACTAAATGGCGTAAAGACCTCGACACCATCCGACTCGAGAAACCCCGGGTCCAAAAATCGACGCCTTCAAAAAAGGAAATGGTGCCCGCAGGCGTCACCGTTGATGAAGTTTTTACCTGGCCGGGCCTCCAACACCTCGCACCGGGAGCAATTCAGCCGCCCACCACCGTAGCCCAACAGCCGAGAGTGGAGATACGGGGTGCCGAAGAAGCAGCAGCACGACGGGCCGCCCCGCGGACGACAGGGCTTGGCGGGCAGCGCAAGGCCGCAAGATGCAGCTTGATGGGGGCCACTTGAACCCGCCGGACCTAGTCAGAGACCGGCGACGGCCTCTCGAAGGCAGCCAACCAGGACCCCACACCATGAGCCGCCGAAGACAAGCACTACTACGGGAGTTTGGATCTGAGGGAGAAGAGCAGCCAACGACGAGGCCGCACAGGAGCCATCACCGGGAGAGCCGCCTGCACCCCAGCCCAGGGCAGGCCCGTGCATCACGGCTAGCAGCCCCGTGCACCTCTGGCCAGCACAGCGAACCCAACAAGGGGTGGCTGGGCCGCGCAGCCGAGGGGAGCGGCCATCGGAGAAGGACACGACCAAGCCGCAGCACGCGAAGAGGCAAGCAGCTGGCCTGAGCAGCCGGAGGCCGGGGATTCGAGCAGAGATGGATCTGGATCTGGAGATGGAGGGGGGAGGGGAGCTCGCTCGCGAGATGGTAGGCCCCCGCCGCCGCCGTCCGTCGCGCGGGGCTTAGCGCGGCGACCTCATCCGACGACGGCAAGAGTAGGGAGCGGCGGGGCGAGGTGGCTAGGCAGTGGCGACGGGGCAGCCTCCGGAGCCACCAAGGGCGACCCGGGAGGCCTCCCTCTCACAAACTCGGCAACGAACTCCTTTCTTTATCTGGCGTCTTGTCAGTTCAGCTCCTACTGCCAGTGCATTCCGCGCTATTCTCCATACATGAATTTTTGTCTTTGCTGGAGCGTGTGTGGCCAAGAGATCAAGCCAACCTTTATGCTCGGCCGCATACGACGATGACTCCGGCGCGCCAGTCTGCTGTCTCCTTCTATCCATGGCTAGGTGGTAGGCTGATCGTCTTCACGTCGAGCCCCTCCCACCGCCACATGTATCACGTCCGTTGCGTCAACAAGGAAGAAAGTTTGCTCAACCAGAGCCTTGTCCCACTTCCTGCCCGACTAGTCCAGCAGGTCCACGACCACCTCGATATTGTTGTTATCTAGAGCGCCCAGTGGCCTCCGAGATCCTGGCCGAGGTATCCAGCTGTCAGACCAGACTTTGACACTGTGTCCACTGCCTATTCGCCACACCAGTCCAGCCTGTAGAAGTTCTCTTCCATGGATAATGCTACGCCAAATACATGAGGCCTTCTTTGGGCACTTCGCATTCATGAAGTCAGAACTTTGATAGTACCTAGCTTTGAGCACTCGCGCACAAAGCAAGTTCGTGTTGGTAAGTAGACGCCAAGCTTGTTTGGCCAACAACGCCTGGTTGAACGCCTCAAAGTCACGAAAGCTCATGCCTCCCGTCCTCTTACTATGGCACATCTTGTTCCATCCTATCCAATGTACCTTGTGCTTGCCATGTTCTGCTCCCCACCTAAATTTTGAAGAAATTGACGACAGATTCAGGCACGTTTTTTTGGTTGACTGGAAGCAGCTCATGGGGTACGTAGGTGTATCTTGTAGGACTGACTTCACTAACACCTCTCTACCTGCCTTTGACAAACCTTGACCTTTCCATCCATGAGTCTTTGCCATTGATCTCTCAGTTATATACTTGAAA
The DNA here is from genome assembly GCA_022496015.1 of Hordeum marinum. Taxonomy (NCBI): domain Eukaryota; kingdom Viridiplantae; phylum Streptophyta; class Magnoliopsida; order Poales; family Poaceae; genus Hordeum; species Hordeum marinum. The sequence continues at coordinate 524,642,448 of CM039674.1, read as the reverse complement.
CAACCATCCTTAGAGCGACCAACCAGTGTTGGTAAGCCAAGATAACGCTCATTTAGAGCCTCATGATCAGTACCAACAACCTCCTTTAGGGCTGATTTCCTCTCATCATCACAGCCCTTCCCAAAGAAAATAGATGATTTCTGATAATTCACCTTTTGCCCAGAAGCAAGCTCATAAACATTCAGGATGTGATGAAGTTCTAATAGGCTCTCCTCGGTGGCCTCCAAGAAAACTATGCTGTCGTCCGCAAAAAGAAGATGTGTGATGTGAGGGCCGTCCCTCCCAAACTCCACACCTCTAATCCTTCGTTCCTCCTGTGCCTTCTTGAGCAGCTTTGAGAACCCTTTGACACAGAAAAGGAAAAGATAGGGGATAGAGGATCACCCTCCCGGAGTCCCCTTGAGGGTGTGAACATCTCTGATGTGTCCCCATTTAAGTGGATAGAGAATCTTACTGAGCTAACACACCTCATAATGATCTTGATCCACGCATCAGAAAATCCCATCAAGCCAGGGCTGGTGATTTGCGCCGCCGTTTCTCGACTGGATTTCCATCTCATCCCGGGAGAGCCAGGCGCATCCCTGCGAAGACCTTTACGGCGGAAACAATGGCCGTCCGGGACGTTGGGGGCCAGGCGCTCCTGTGCAGGCCGGCGGTCAAGGGAAGCCAGCGACTTCTGTGACGGGCGCAGTGGGAAACTCCCAGCCTTCGGGTTCTCAGAAGGAGGGTGCTCGGGGAGATGCTGCTGGTCGCCGGTTCGATGGGCCGGGGCGTGGCAGTTTTTTCGCCGGAAGAGGCGATGGATCAGGACGTGGTGGTGGGTCTACTGGTGGCTATCAGGGCTACCGGCATAGCTGAAATCAATGCAACGATGGCCCGGGCGGACAGGCCGGTGGTCGCGAGAATTGGAACGATGGAGGGGGACGAGGGGGAGGTCCTAATCAGCGGCATCGACCCTTTTTTCCCCGAAAGGTGAGTTTGTCGAAGGGGCCAAGGGACCGCTGTATCGGCATCACGGTGGTCGCGGTGGCGGAGGTCGTGCTTTCGGGCGGAACAAGGCTATCCCCAAGGAGGTCACACAAACGACTACTGCAGCGGAGAAGGCTGCCAGAAACGCGAACTGATCTGACTCGACTGCTAAGCTGCCAGAGGAGGCAGCGGCTATGGTCAACGCATTGACAGCAGTACCAATACCACCACAGTTGGTAGCCGAGGATAGGGACACAACGCGGGCCAACAAGGCGGCTCGTAAGAAGGAAAAGATGACTTGTTACAGATGTGGCATACCAGGGCATTTTGTCATAGACTGCACCACAGAGCTTTGTGATATTTGTTTGAAACCAGGCCACGATGACACCATTTGTCCACTTCTCCTTGCACCTAAGCCGATGATCAATATATATGGTGTGTGTGAGTCAAAATAGACTTATGTTCTTTGAGACACCACGATCTTCAACAACCATTATACCTCCTCGTCTTGAAATTAAGATCAAGGACGGGATTGGTCAAGGTTACCAATGGCACGCTTATAGTAGAGCAAGTGTCTCAGCAGTTGAGGAGACTTGTCTCTAACTCTTATCAGTGGGCTCCTGTCAGAGAGGATGAGCAGGTTTATCGAGTGGAATTTCCTAGAAGGGAAGATCTCCAACGCCTGTTGACTTTCGGAGTCAATAAGGTCAACGAGAGCAAGTGTTTGTTAGAGTTCGAGGAGTGCAAAAAACCAGAGCCAATGGGTACATGGTTGAGGAAGGTCTGGATTAGATTCTCCGGCATTCCAGAGATTTTAATGAATGACTTTTTTATTGTCTGGAGCATAGGCTCATTGGTAGGTAAGACTAAAAATGTTGATATGCCATTCACACGCAAACGTGGTTTCGCTAGGCTGCTAATGACCGTACTGGATGTGGAGTATATACCGGATTACGCACCTTGGTTTTACGACGGTGTGCACTACGATCTTGATGTGGAGGTGAAGGAAAATCAACCATGGACCCATGATGGTGATGTTGTCATGAGGGACGGCGGTGACCGTGATGGGGACAAGGGAGATGCCAACCAGGATGAGCACTCCGACAGCACCAAGGATGGTCATATTCCATCAGCATCAACCGCAATTGATAATCAGGCACGTAGTGGAGCTGCCACTACCACAACTCCTATGGCCACCCTCCGGTTTGGTCCGATAACGATGTCGGCACCGAGTCGGCTATGGGGGGATTGCATGGAAGATCAGGACCTTCAAAATGAGAGAGCGACAGAGGGAGTTTCGGTGAGTGGACATGTCCAGGAGTCTGCACGTGCATCTCTTGTTCTGGCAGGTGCCGCGTCGCACTAGGACTTGGCGACGTCACCCAGACAGGCGTGCCTCAGTGATCATGACATAGCGGACAGCTACGTGTATGGTCCTGGTAAGTCCAACGGACTGGGCTCACCTCGACCGAACCACGTGCAGGCAACAACACAGGTTGGTTGCATTGACGATGGGTGCTCACCGGTCGAGTCCGGAGGACAGGAGGTACGCCACTCCGAGAGGCCAGCGTCACCGGTTAGCAGTGGTCATGAGGGCCACCAACTGGACCAGATTTGTTTCCTACCAACATCCTCTTCACACGTGGGAGCTTTGGGCAATGGGCAGGAGACATGTCCATCACCTTGCGCAGGGTCACCAGGTACCTTCGTGGTGAAGGAGAGGTAGTAGAATGAGGTGGCTTCTCCAGCTGCGCTTGTTTCTCCAGTGTTTAGTACAACTACTACTTGGATGGAGACAGGAGGCCAAAATCATCCAGTACCATCGATGGACGACGCGATCGCGTATGGTGGGATACCGGATCCTATGTCAGGTGATCGACGATTCAGTCAGCGCATCTAGGTGCAACCGGATGCAGACGACATGCTGATAGGGCGAGCTATGAGGGCCGCCAAGCTTCGTGATGTTGAGGCATCCACAGGTATGTTGGTCAATACTAGTGCTTCTATTCTTCATTTTTCAGAATCAGAGATTATTCACAATGCTAGCGACATAGGTATTTCTATGGGTTCTTCTAGCACACAACTAGCTAAATCAATTAATGATATGTTAGATTTAGAAGCAGATAGAGCCATAGAGTTCAATAAAAACCTAGCTGCAGTTAGATCGATGAATGAGTCAGATATTAATGATCTAGGAGGCACAAAATTACAAAATCTATGTGAGGACTTATTGCACCTTGAGGGAGCTGAGGAGGATGTGGATGACATGGAATCGGAGGGGTATATGGCCTCTACGATTGACGGTTGTCATACACATGAAACACAATCCCAAAGTAACACAAAACTGACTCACGATAAACCAAAAAGACCATGGAAAAGGAAGGTTTATCCTGTATCAGCAGTACGAAGAAGTGCGAGGGTTAAGCAGAAGAAAAAATTTCATGATGATATATGAAAGGAATATTTTGGAATAGCAGAGGTCTAGCGGACTTGGCTAAAAGGAGATTTCTTCGAGTGGCATCATTAGAATATAAACTTGGCTTTATCGCGTTACAAGAAACGGGTAGAGATAACTTCACACCACAATTCTTAAATAATCTTTCTGGCGGAGTTGATTTTGATTGGCACTGCTGACCACCCAGGGGAAGGTCTGGTGGGATCTTACTTGGGGTAAAGTGCAAAACTCTAGAGGTGATGAGTGTGGTATATGGTGAGTTTTTTTGTCAAATTTCGTGTGAGGTCGAAAGTTGATGCATTTAGATGGGCTCTGGTGGCCGTATATGGGGCGGCGCAACCGGAGTTAAAATCTGATTTTTTAGCTAATCTAGTAAGAATATGTGGTGATGAGAGACTCCCCATTATGGTTGGAGGAGATTTTAATATCATTAGAAGACAAGATGAAAATAATAATGACAACTTCAATGGAAGGTGGTCACTTATGTTCAATATGATTATTGAGAGTCTCGATTTGAGGGAGATTGACCTCACTAGTAGACAATTCACATGGGCTAATTCATTACCGGTGCCAACATATGAGAAGTTGGACCAAGTACTTACTAGCGTGGAGTGGGAGCACAAGTACCTGCTGGTTTCAGTTCATGCTTTACAAAGAGCCATCTCTGATCATACACCTCTCATGGTTGACTCTGGGGAAGCCAACCATGTGGGTAATAGAAACTCATTCTCGTTTGAACTTAGCTGGTTTGAGAGAGAAGGATTCATGGATCTCATAGCGGACGAATGGGCTAAGGAATGCGGTGGATCTACAAATAAAGAAATATGGCAAAATAAAATACGACACTTGCGCCAGTTCTTGAAAGGATGGGCCAAGAATCAGAAAGGAATTTATAAATGAAAAAGAAAAATTAATAAGTTTAATTGATGAGTTAGATGTGAAAGCTGAATCGTTTATACTCAGTATATCAGATAGGAATAAAAAGACTAAGGCTGAGAAGGAGTTACAAAAACTCTTGCGAGAAGAAGAGATGAAATGGGCACTTCGTGCTAAGGTGACGAACGTGGTTCATGGGGATGATAACACACAATTCGTTCACATGATTGCAAATGGCAAACATCGAAAGAAGAAAATAATTCAACTTGAGCAAGATGAAGGAACAATAGTAGGCCACGAGAATTTAAATCTATATATTTTAGAATATTACAAGAAATTATTTGGTGCACCCGAAGAGAATTGTGTCTCTTTGGATGAAGGCAACACACATGATATACCTCAGCTCAATCGATATTTTACTGAGAAGGAGGTGTTCGATGCAATAACATAAATGAAACTAAATAAGGCGCCAGGACCGGACGGGTTTCCGACGGAATTTTATAAACAATGTTGGCATATCATTAAGGGGGATCTTTTGCGTATGTTCCATGATTTATTTAATGGACAATTACAACTATTTCACCTAAATTTTGGAACAATCACGTTGTTGCCAAAGAAGACGGAGGCTGTACGCATTGAGCAGTTTAGACCGATCTGTTTGCTCAATGTTAGCTTCAAAATATTCACCAAGGTGGGCATGAATAGACTAACGAAGATAGCTCAGTTCGTAGTCCAACCCGCGCAAACAACGCTTATGCCCGGGAGACACATTCTAGAAGGTGTTGTTGTACTCCATGAAACATTACACGAAATTCATAGAAAGAAACTAGATGGGGTTATCTTTAAAGGGGGTTTCGAGAAAGCATATCATAAAGTAAAATTGCCATTTCTTCAGCAGGCCCTACGGATGAAAGGGTTGAACGAAAAATGGAGGGATCGGGTTGATTCCTTCACTTAGAAAGGCAGTATGGGTATTAAAGTTAATGATGACGTAGATCATTTCTTTCAAACACACAAAGGATTAAGGCAGGGAGATTCTATGTCTTCAGTGTTGTTCAACATTGTAGCGGATATGTTGGCTATACTTATTGGCAGAGCTAAAGAAAAGGGCCATGTAGGAGGACTTGTTCCCCATTTAGTAGAGGGGTGTGTGTCCATACTACAATACGCAGATGATACGATTATTTTCATGGAACATGATATGGCAAAAGCAAGGAATATGAAACTAGTTTTGTGCTTGTTTGAGCACTTGTCTGGGCTGAAAATTAACTTTAACAAAAGCAAACTATTCTGCTTTGGAAAGGCAAGAGAAGAACAAGATGAGTACAGACAGTTGTTTGGATGTGAAATGGGATCATTGCCATTCAGCTATCTGGGGATTCTTATTCATCATCGAAGACTGACGAATAAGGAATGGAAATGTATCGAGGATAGATACGAAAAGAAACTAAGCTGCTGGAAGGGCAAGCTTATGTCATATGGAGGGAGACTAGTTTTAATAAACTCGGTTCTAACTAGTTACCGATGTTTTATTGTCTTTCTTTGAAATACCTGTAGGGGTACGAAAAAGATTAGACTTTTAGATCTCGTTTCTTCTGGCAAAGTGACGAAGCTAAGAAGAAATACAGATTGGCTCGCTGGGATATAATCTATAGACCAAAAGACCAAGGAGGACTTGGCATTGAAAATCTAGAACTAAAAAATAGATTTCTGCTTAGCAAATGGCTGTACGGGTTATCTACAGAAACCAAGAACATGTGGGTACAAATTTTGAAGAATAAATATCTACATTCCAAAACACTTGCGCAAGTTACAGCGAGACCAAATGACTCACCTTTCTAGAAAGGATCAATGAAGATAAAAGTGACCTTTTTTTGGAGGGTGAAATTTATAGTTGGTAACGGGACATCAACTAGATTTTAGGAAGACACATGGCTTGGAGACAATCCATTAGCACTTCAATATCCTTCGCTTTATAATATTGCGCAACATAAAGAAGAGTATGTGTCCACGGTATTACAGTCTATACCTCTTAACATGCAATTTAGGCGAGTTTTGCTGGGAGAATGCTAGAATGCATGGTTACATCTGGTCAATAGACTAATGCAAGTGCACCTGTCTGACCAGGCAGATAGTATACGTTGGACTTTAGCTGCGAATGGTGTATTTTCAGTAAAGTCAATGTACACACACCTGGTTAATACCGGACCACTCACGAGATCATTACATATTTGAAAAATAAAAGTGCCTCTTAGGATTAAAATTTTCATGTGGTTCATACACAAGGGTGTGGTATTAACCAAAGATAATTTGGCAAAACAAAATTGGGGAGGCAGACTTAACTATTGTTATTGCGATCAGAATGAAACGATCAAACACCTATTCTTAGACTGTCCTTTTGTGAAACTCTTATGGCGCACTATCCATATAGCTTTTAATGTTAGCCCACCAACATGTATTGCTTCCCTATTTGGAACGTGGCTCGATGGAGTAGACGTTCAAATATCAAAACTTATCAGAATTGGGATATGTTCTCTATTCTGGGCTATATGGAATAACAGGAATGACATGATTTCTAATGGCAAGAATTTCAACAAATTTTTGCAGGTCATCTTGAGAGCAACATCTTGGATCCGTACGTGATCATTACTCAGTCATGCGGAATCCAGGGATCTTATGGATATTGGGTGCAACCGATGGGAGATGGTCGCACGGGTTATCTTCAACCGGTTTGGATAGCATGCTAATAATAGGCTAGGTGTATAGGCATCATAGTCTAATGTTAGCGTTGTCGGATGTGGCAACTTTTTATCTTTCATACCTTTTTATTTTTGCACTTGAGCGCTTATTGGATCTAAAACTTTGTTCCGGATTTACTTTAATAATATGGCTGCATGCATCGATTGATGCAGAGGCCGAGGGCTCGATTCCTCATTTTTTTTAAATCAGAAAATCCCATTTTGCTCATTATCTTCTCAAGAAAAATCCACTCTAGTCTATCGTAGGCCTTCATCGTATCCAATTTCACCCCACATAGAGCTATCTTCCTTTTCTTAGTACGAATGGCATGAGTGCTCTATAAGGAATTAAGACGTTGTCTATAATCAAACGTCCAGGGACAAATGCACTTTGTTCCTAGGAAATCAGATTGGGAAGAATTATCTTTAGCCTATTCGCCAACACCTTTGCCACTATTTTATATAAAACATTGCATAGGCTAATTGGCCGGAATTGGGTGAGCAGCTCCGGTGTGTGACTTTAGGAATCAAAATCAGTACAGTGTTGTTAAAATCCTCTGGGAACTCTTTGCCATTTAAAAAATCTTGAACTGCCGCACAAACTTCAGCTTTTATAAAAGACCAGTGTCTTTGATAAAACAGGGCTGATAGTCCATCCGGCCCTGGAGCTTTCGTAGGGCCCATTTGGAAGAGAGCCCTTTCGATCTCCTCGTCCGTCACTCCGTCCAGCTCGCCATCAACTTTGTGTTCATGTCCTCAGAGACCGAGGTCTGAACATGCTGCAAGATCGCTTCTATATTGGTTGCACCCTCGGAGGTATATAACTTCCTGCAAAAAAAACCGAGCCAAGTGACGCATCTCGTCATCCGTTGATGCAAAGCTGCCGTCGGCCTTCTTTAGCTTCAGAATTGTGCTCTTTCGCCGTCTATGGGAAGCTCTATTATGAAATAATTTGGTGTTACGGTCATCAGCTCTTAACCAATCCACTCTGGACCGTCGGCGTTGCATCACTTCTTCCCTGTCATAAATCTCATGCAGATTCCTTTCAATTCGCCGGACGTCCAGTGAGCCAGCGGGAGTTCGATCCTTCCGGCGAGCTTCATCTAGCTGGGCTCGTAGCTGTTTTACTAGAAGGGCAATGCACGTTTTGCGGAGCCGCTTATATTCTTGGGTTGTACATTTTTTATGTAATTTTTTTAAATTTTGAAAAATATTTACGTATTAGTTGGTTTGACGTGTGAAAATACAATGAAGTGCATTTTTTTATCAGATATGTTATTCTAACGGACATACTTTGCGAAATCATGCTTACATATGGATGTGGCAGTTTATGCTTAGAGATTAGGGAAAAAATGGACCAACATGCAAATCAGAAAAGTGATTAGTGAGACAATATTTGGTATGACCAATCCGTAGCGAATCGTTCGTGAGTATTATTTTCCTTTTTTTTATTACGGTGTTTGGGTGGATTTTTTTTGACCGTGTGATTGAAGGACGTCTTTTAATTAGTACAAAAACATAAGAAAATTACTTAGTTGGTTGGATGCGTGTGTTATGCAGGTGCTAAACGTGTTCTGGGCAACACTTCTGTTTGTTATCCATTCATCGAGAGATCATACCATGAAGCTAGGGTGAACGACCCAATCAATTATGTATCCAATCAAAATTAAAGACTTGAATAAGGAGCTTTAAAATAGGATAGCATAACAAAGTTAGAGATTTCATTGTCACAACAAAAGATTGATGGAGTCCAAATCAAGGATTGACGGGAAAAGCTTTAAAATTAGGAAGCATAGTGTATCAAAAAATGAATAAGAGAGCTCATTTTGGAATTGTTGACTCGATCAAAATTGGATGACTCAATTTCAAATTAAGGCCTCAATTGATTGTGAGACCTTAAAAAATAGAAAGGTTGGTGTTATAGAGGATTAAAATAATTGAATGAGAAATTATTGATCCGGTCAAAATCGGTGAGTCAATTTTAAATTGATGACCTCAATTGAATGAGAGGACTCTAATTCTTAAAGGTTTAGTGATATAGTATATTTGTAGCCGCAGCGAACCAAAGTCTGTACGTGCCCACTTCTGCATGTTCATGGACACGCCTTTCAATCTGCTACCGAGACTTGGTAGCCCACTTGATCCCACACAGTGCATATCCCATGCATGTTTTATCATCTCATCAAATCCAGGGTGCATGGTCCACATCTCTTCGAACCGAAAGCTACCGCAGCTTTTTCTCTTGTTCAGTTGTTCCTCCGCAACACATATGACCAGTGCCATATGGTCGCTTTCCTCTGTCACAAAGTTTAGAACACAACCCTAAATGACAAGACCGTCTAATTCAACAACTATCAAAAGACAACACAGAAAACAACCTTGGATGGCATTTGACTGGGTATGACCGCTTTTGACCAGTCAACAGTCCAGTCAGTGCCAACTCATCAGGCCATGCCACATGTCAAAAAATATTACAGGATATAACATTCTAAAATATCCACATCACCCATGTATTGAGGGCATGTTCGGAAACTCTCCCAACTCTCCTAGCTCCAAAGATTCAGCCTCTCAACCTAGCTTCTCGCTCCATGCAGCAATTCCTGTCCGTTCTATAACGAAATCAGCTTCTCCATCGCTACTTGGGCTGCCAGCTGGTCTAGCACCATATTCAGCCGGTTAGAGATCGTCTCATGGGCTTTTTTTAGTGAAACTTAGCTTTAATTATTTAGCCCATGTCCGGGATTTCAGCTGCTACAATGTGTAGAATACATTCAGGCGGCAATACAGGCCAGACCCTGCAACATTGAGAACTATTCCCTTCCCTAGCTAGCCTGTGAGCGGCAGCATTAGCTGACCTTCTAACCCAAGACACCCTGGACGCCCATCGACCACGGAGCGGCACCTTGATTTCCTCAATGTACGGTCCCATTGCTGCTGAGAGATTTTTGTGCTCCCCTTTGATCATCACCACAACCCCTTTGCTATCCAGCTCCAGATGAACCTTCTCAATATTCATATCAACTGCCATCTGCAAAGCTTGACGACACGCGAGGACTTCCGAAACTTCAGGATCAGACGTACTCGGGAAGCTCCCCCCTACATGCACCATCATGATCCCGAAGGAAGGCTCCCCCTCCCCCTCTATCTTGCGTCTTCGTCATCGCGCCATTCGTGTTAACTTTTATCCATCCCAGCTTGGGGGGCTTCCATGGCTCTATCTGTCTCTGCGTAGGAATTCTAGCTTGTTTATCATGGACCTGTATCCACTCCTGCATGTGATAATGGACCTTTCCTGCAACAGTACGAGCATCCGCTATCCTCTTCCCGTCTCTCGCTTCGTTCCTAGCTAGCCATAAGCCATAAAGGCCCTGGATCATTGTTTGTTTCTCCGCTTCACCTGCATCAGCGAACCAGTCCTGCAACCAGCTTGCGGTAGCACGAGCAGAGCCGTCCATAGATGGTGACTGTACCATCGGAGCTCCCAGATCCGAGCATAGAAACTTCCAAAAGCATACTGAGTGAGGGCATGTCCAGAAACGGTGGTATAAGGACTCCTCCCGCCCGCATGCAGCACAGAAAATGCCATGCTTTATTCGACGTCGATGCAGCTCGGCGCCAACTGCTAGCCCATTTTTTATCACTCTCCATGTGTGTATCTTAGCTTTGGCCAGAGCATTGGTTCCCCACAGAGCTAACCACCCCTTACGTTGTCTAACTGTAACTGAAGGCTCTGACCGTCCGGAATTCACTCTCTTCTGACTCATACGTAGATGATATCCAGACATGACAGTGTAGTGCCCATCCCTTGTGAAATTCCATGCGAGATAGTCCTGCATATGCGGGCCACCGATTGCTATTTGTTTTATATCGTGAGCGTCATCTACAGAGAACATGTGATCCACTTTAGCTTCATCCCAGGTTGTCCCTTGGTCATTTAGCAGGTCCTTGACCCGATCAATACCAGCAACGTAGACTTGCACAAGTGGAGTACGACTACCGCGCCTGGGTATCCAATTGTCATGGTGCACCAGTACTGACGCTCCATCACTTATCATCCACATTGGTCCCTCTCGCAGCAAGTCCCTGCCATACAAAATACTCCGAAAAGTAAAAGAGCCTATACTAGGACAAGTTGCAGACATGATCGATTCCTCTTTGAAATATCTAGCGTTCAGCGCTCGTGCGCAAAGGGATGTCGGGTTTTGCAAAATACGCCAAGCTTGTTTTGCCAACAGTGCTTGGTTAAAGGCCTCCGGGTCCCTAAAACCCATTCCACCCTCTCTTTTCCCGAAGCACATTCGATCCCAAGCAATCCAATGGATCTTTCGCTCACCATTTGCTTCACCCACCAGAATTTTGAGGAGATAGCAGTAAGGTTCCGACACATTTCCTTCGTGAGTTGAAAACAACTCATGGTGTAGGTTGGAGTTGCTTGAAGACCAGATGTGATGAGAACCTCTCTAGACGCCTTCGATAGTCCTTGCCCTTTCCATTCAGAAACTTTGCCTATCGCACTTTTACGTAGGTATTTGAAGGTAGCCTCCTTTGACCTGCCAACTAGTGTTGGTAGGCCTAGGTACCTTTCGCTTATAACCTCGGAATTAATATCACACACCAGCTCGGCCTTGGTCTCATCACCACAGCCCTTTCCAAAGAAAATTAAAGATTTCTACGGATTTACCTTCTGCCCCGAAGCCAGTTCATAATCATTCAGAATGTGCTTTAGAGTCTCCATACTCCTCCTCGAGCCTTCCAGGAATACCACAGTATCGTCAGCAAAAAGTAGGTGAGTGACATGGGGGCCAGTGCTCCCAAAAGACACCCCGTCTATTAGGTTCTCCTGTTGAGCATTCCTTAGTAGTGCTGAAAAACCTTCCACACAAAAGAAGAATAAATAGGGTGATAACGGGTCTCCTTGTCGAAGTCCTCTGGAAGGTAAAAAACTACTCGAACATCCACCATTCAGTTTAACTGAGAACCTGGCTGTTGTGACACACCTCATGATCATATCTATCCATCCCTGGTCAATACCAAACCTTGCCAACACTTGCTCGAGGAAAATCCACTCAACCCTGTCATACGCTTTCATCATAGGCTGGAAACACTCAATTGGCGGCAGGCTCGAAGCCCAAGAAGGAAGGGGGATATGTGATTCTTTGTTGACGAAAAAAAAGGAGAGAGACTGAATGAACCATTTTTTACCACTTGGCGGTGGAAAATCTTGTAATTTTGAGAACTCCACGTATTTTAGGATTCCATGATCCTAGCTTCTCTATGCTCCTCGAACATACATTACGAAACACCACAGCTTCTCAAAGCTACCTTCTTAGAGCTAGGATGTTAGGCTCTTCTCCATCCGTGGAGTTCTTGAAACGTGGAGCATGGAGGACTTCTGAACAGCCTCTGAATCTGGAAAAGTTTCAAGAACTTTTGCAAAGCATTAAAAAAATTAGAGCAAAAGTTCTTAGAGCCATTTTGGATCAAATTTTGGCCAAACAAAAGGTTTCCACAAAAAGGTGGAAAAAAACCATAAAAAATACACACAACCCTTGTATTCAATCTAGGTACTTTCAAGTTGTTTTGCCAAGTTGGAAAAATATTAGAGCGGAAATACAAATTCAGAGCCATTTTATGTCAAATTTGGGCCAAAACAAAATTCGCACAAAAAATGAAAAAAATTCACACAAACCTTATAATTGAATCTGGGAAAGTTTCAAATTGTTTTGCCAAGTGGGAACAAATTAGAACAAAAATTCAAATTTAGAGCCATTTTGGGTCAAATTTTGGCCATAAAAAAGTTTCGAGAAAAAATTGAAACAATTCTCAAAAATCCACATAACGCTTATATTCAATTTGTAAGTTTCAAAAGGTTTTACCCAATTGATAAACAAATAACAAGCATGATATTCAGAATCATGGTGATGCGTCGGATGAGTTGGCGTTGATTTGGCGTTGAGTGGTTTTCGACTAGTTAAGACAAATCAAATACCAACCCATTGTTGTTGTTTTTTTCCTGTTTTTAAAGTTGAGGGTTGTAGACTAGATGGCTTCATAGTTTAGGGTTGTCTTTTAGACTTTGTTGATAGTTTGAGATTGTAATATGGACTTCTCTCAAGTCAAAATCAATGGATTCTGGCGAAACTTGGAATTGAAATCCGTTGCAACTGTGTAATTAAGAATACGTCTGATGGTTAGGTTTCTTGTGGTGGAACAACTCACCCGGGTTCAAGTTCTAAACTTGATACAAGTGTGCATATTTTCTGCATTTATTCCATTGTTTTCAACCGTATTTTTCAGTGGAACTGTTGCTGCCATTTTTTATGACTGCTTCAACGTATCATGTGAATTTATGAAGATTAACTTTGAGCATTGCTATGGAGAGGAAAATATTGCAGCACACAAATTAACCAAGATGGATAGAAGGACTATATGTTGTGTATGGATGGAGGGAGCACATGCGGAGATTCTCCCCCTTCTGATTAATGGTGTAACCATTATCCCAAGCTAATAAAAGTGGGTTTTGATGTAAAAAGCTACACAAGTCAGATTTTTAGCAACCGACAAGATTATTCATGGGAGCATTTCTGCGGGAAAGGGACATGCCCCCCCCCCCCCCAGCACACACACAAAAAAACATAACGAAACTGCATACCAATCACTCTTGATTTTGGCATACTCTTGTTCGAAAGTCCATGGCCCTCTGTGAGATATTATGGAAGGCGGGGAGTGCCACCTTGGTGTGAGTCATTCTCATGACATTGAAGATGTGTTGGTTTCTCTCTTTTCAGGCATTCCACTTGATGTAGATGAGAACCCCACCGCGCCATCTCTTTTGATTGTTGTCAATATCCCTTGAAGGCATGAACATATGAATCGCGATAGTGAAGGGGCAATCCTTGCAAAGATGAAAGGAATTTTTGGAGGCTCTTAAGCACAAGTGGCAGCCATCCCCGCAGTTCTAGTAAGCCAGTCGTGAGGCTTATATTATGATGTATGATGTTGAAAAACTTAGGCAAATTAATGATTAATTCTAGCAAATAATTCATCACTAGAACAGTAATTAGCATGCATAGCTCTAGCATATTAGTTGAACAAAACATCAGCATCACACATGCAACAACAACCATGATTAGAGACAAGATCTGGTCACAACACACGTATTGTTAGTTTGTAGAAATGGATGTTGCAGAAGTGATGTTTTCGATGACGGCTTTGGTGAAGACAGGATGTAGAAGGCTATGTTACAGACGTCAATACATGACTCTCGTTGACTTGCATGTAAGATGATTCAGGGTGAAGAAAGTGGGCAGTCCCACAAATCCCTTTCCAAAAAGTTATTTCGTCCTCTCCTGGTGCAGGATCACAAGGACAAGAGGTTTCGGAGACTTGCTCTCCCGCTCGTTGGCGTTCACGTTGGAGTAGACTACGGTGGCAGCGCAAGTAGTGAGAGGACTCAAAAGACTAACTCATTTCGGTGTGTGTCTTTGGCCGTGGCCGGTAAGTTGTATATATATAAGCACTCATAAGAAGATATGAAATTGTCAGTAATTAGATGACCTGGTACAAATGATGATTGTTCCTCAGACATGGTAATATCGTGGATGGCCTAGAGAATGATCTTGAGTCGGCTAGCCAATACCTTGAAGGCAATCTTGAAGATCACATTGCGGTGACTTATGGGTCAAAACTATACTATGTTCTTTGGAGTTGTAATCTTGGAAATTAAAAGAACAAATGTTTTGTTTATCTCCACTAGTGGATCAACTCAAGGAAGAATTTGTAGCACCATATCAATTACTTCGTCACCACACAATTCCCAATGTTGTTGAAAGAAGTGTTTAGAAAGTCATCGGTGCCGAGGGGACTTCGTTGGGAATATTTGGAACAAGGTCGTTTTCACTTCCTCCTTGATGCATGGAGCATTAAATTTTCCATTCATGTTCCCATCAACCTTAATAGGGATATGAAAGAGTACTTCCTCAATGCCAATAGTATTTTTGGAAGCATACATGTTCTCATAACAACTAGTGGTCATCGCCACAATCTCATGATAATCCGTGCACATAAAACCATCAACACGTTGTAGCTCTACTATGCGGTTCATTGGCTTGTGTCCACTCACCTACTGTTGAAAGAATTTCGAGTTGATGTCGCCCTTCGCAAGCCATTGAATACTCGCCCGCACATTATTTCTTCTCTGTAACATATCTCCACTATTTGTGCCTCCACTTGTTGCTTCTCGGCACTTGGTGCACATATAATGACCACCGCCCGGAGCTCTTGTAGACGTTGGCAAGGGTGCGAAGCTCTGCTGATGTCTACTTTGCAACCTTCTTCTTGTAGACTCGTGTTGGGCCTCCAAGCGCAGAGTTTTGTAGGACAGTGACAATTTTCCCTCAAGTGGAATACCTAAGGTTTATCAATCCGTGGGAGGTGTAGGATGAAGATGGTCTCTCTCAAACAACCCTACAATCAAATACAAGAAATCTCTTGTGTCCCCAACACACCCAATAGAATGGAAAATTGTATAGGTGCACTAGTTCGGCGAAGAGATAGTGATACAAGTGTAATATGGATGGTAGATATAAGTTTTAGTAATCTGAAAATATAAAAACAGCAAGGTAACTAATGATAAAAGTGAGCACAAACGGTATTGCAATGCTTAGAAACAAGGCCTAGGGTTCATACTTTCACTACTAGAAAACAGGGCATCGGCTCGGGCCGGCCAACCCATTAGTCCCGGTTCAGTCATGAACCGGGACTAATGGGAGCAACAGTTCCGGTTCGAGAGGCCAGGGGGCCGGGCGGGCCACGTGGGGCATTGGTCCCGGTTCGCAGGACACCTTTGGTCCCGGTTCCATACACGAACCGGGACCAATGTGCCTCGCTCCTGGCCCACAACCATTGGTCCCGGTTCGTTGGTAGAACCGGGACCAAAGGGGGTAACCGTTCGCCTGGTGCGAGCCCCTTTAGTCCCGGTTGGTGGCTCAAACCGGGACTAAAGGTTCGAACGGTTCGCTTCCCATGACGTTTCGCGCTTCGAGAAAGATTCCACGGCGAGGGCTACAGTAACTTCGCCCATTTCTCTTCTTCTCCTATCTTCTTCTCCTCCATTCTCCTCTCTTATTCTCCTCCATTCTCCTCTCTTCTTCCCCATATCTTCTACCATGAATCCAATCACTCGCTACGGGGAGGTGCTCGCACATGGCACGACCAATCACGATGTCGTCTACACGAACGACAGCGCCATGGTGCTGCATTTTCTTTCCCTTTTGCAGAAATGGCTTGAAGTGGCGGATGAGAAAGACAAGTTCATAGGGCTTGATCTCGAGTACACGGCCAAGCAAGAAGATGTTGCCGTCATCCAACTATGTTTCAAGAAACATGTGATAATCTTCCAATGGGCAAGGTGAGTTTTGAGGGTTTTCTTTGATCAATTAATAATTTATAGATTATTATGAAAATTGCATAGGATAGAAATATGTTGCATTTTGAATCCTATTGGAAAGATCAATATTTCTTTTAAGTTTGTAGTGAATAACAATTTTCCTTGTTGCAAAACGTGGGAGAACATAAAAGTCATATAGTTAATTTAGGGTTTCTTCATCAATTCATAGGATATGAAAATTGCATATATCTAGGATATAGCAATATATATGTTCTATTTTGAATCCTATGGCAAAGATCAATTTCTCTTCAGTTGTAGTGAAATAATTTTCGATTTTTGTATGATATTAATTACTGTTCACCGGGCTCAAATGAGCCCGGGAGCAAAAACTCTGTGTCTTCCTCTTTTGTTGTAGCGAAATAATTTTCCTTTATATAGTTGCATATTATAATTCTGCCAAAATATACTTGTTGCATCAGTATTTAACATTTGTTCCGTTTTAATTTGTTGATGTTGCAGTAGTGACAAGCACTGCCCAGCACTCATGGACTTCCTACACAGCGGCATACATTTTGCTAGCGTTGATGTAAGGAATGAAAAGCTGAAGATGAGGCGCAGCTTCAGTATTGAGATACCAGCTGGCTGCCTTATTGATATCCAAGACATATTCAGGCTTTGGTATCAGAGGACTTCGATGGCTTCTATGGCGGTCGCCTTGATCGACGACTATTACGGAGATATGAAGACCAAATTTCCCCCGGCGCAACACAAAGAGTGGGAGAGGACCCCACTTCAGCCTATGAACATTGAGTATGCAGAAAAAGATGCATACGTTGCATATGAGTTGAACCGCAAGATTCGAACCGTGAACTATGGGCGACATCACCTCGCACCACCACCACCATGGGACGGATATTCTTCTGATTCAGACTAGATAGTAGTGTTCGCTTGGACGAGTACTTTCTGTAATGGGTATCTGAACTATTATATATTACATATCTCTCTAGCTATTATATATTGTAGTGCTTTTCAATTTAGGTTTTTCTTAAATTCTGATTGTGGCCGACAACAATATGCAACAAAAAAGTGGGTTGTCATCGTTGGCAACAAGCACGCACACACCATGCCAACTTTCAACCTTTTCAGACTTTATTTGAAGTGTTTTTCAATTTTAGGGTCATTTAGCTCAAAAAATAAGTAAATGCATGAAAAATATGAAATGAAGTTAGAAAGGGTTGAAAATTGATGATGTGGCTTTGAATGGTGCATTTTGAACACACGAAAAGCCTGGAGTTCTAATAAGTTCAAGAAAATGAAATGACTTTTGTAACCGATGAGTTTCCGTCCGAAACCCCGATACTTCGAAAGAGACTGTCCGTTTTGTACACGAAGTGCATCCAGATTTTGCTGTAACACTCTCAAATTTTTAGCACATGCTATGTAGGTGATGTGATGATACCATTCCAACTTTCAACCTTTTCAGAGTTCATTTGTAATGTTTTCCAATTTCCGGGTCATTTAGCTAAAAAAAATCAGTAAATGCATGAAAAATACCAAATGAAGTCAGACAGGGTTGAAAATTGATGATGTGGCTTTGAATGGTGCATTTTGAACACACGAAAAGTCTGGAGTTCAAATAAGTTTAAGAAAGTGAAATGCCTTTTCTAACCGATGAGTTTCCGTCCGAAACCCCGATACTTCGAAATAGTTTGTCCGTTTTGTACGCGAAGTGCATCCTGCTTTTGCCATAACCCTCTCAACTTTTTAGCACATGCTATGTGGGTGAAATGATGATACCATGCCAACTTTTAACCTTTTCAGACTTCATTTATAGTGCTTTTCAATTTCAGGGTCATTTAGCTCAAAAAAAATCAGTAAATGCATGAAAAATATCAAATGAAGTCAGAAATGGTTGAAAATTGATGATGTGGATTTTAATGATGCATTTTGAACGCACAAAAAGCCTGGATTTCAAATAAGTTCCAAAAAATGAAATGCCTTTTGAAACGGATGAGTTTCCGTCCGAAACCCCGATACTTCGAAAGAGACTGTCCGTTTTGTACACGAAGTGCAATCAGCTTTTGTCGTAACCCTCTCAACTTTTTAGCACATGCTATGTGGGTGAAATGTTGATACCATGCCAAATTTCAACCTTTTGAGACTTCATTTGAAGTGTTTTTCAATTTCAGGGTCATTTAGCTCAAAAAATTAGTAAATGCATGAAAAATATCAAATGAAGTCAAAAATGGTTGAAAATTGATGATGTGGCTTTGAATGGTGCATTTTGAACACAGAAAAACCTGGAGTTCAAATAAGTTCAAGAAAATGAAACGCCTTTTCTAACCGATGAGTTTCCGTCCGAAACGCCGATACTTCGAAACAGACTGTCCGTTTTGTACACGAAGTGCATCCAGCTTTTGGCCGTAACCCTCTCAACTTTTTAGCACATGCTATCTGGGTGAAATGATGATACCAAGCCAACTTTCAACCTTTTCAGAGTTCATTTGTAGTGCTTTTTAATTTCAGGGTCATTTAGCTCAAAAAAATCAGTAAATGCATGAAAAATACCAAATGAAGTCAGAAATGGTGAAAAATTGATGATGTGGCTTAAAATGGTACATTTTGAACACACGAAAAGCCTGGACTTCAAATAAGTTCAAGAAAATGAATTGCCTTTTGTAACCGATGAGTTTCCGTCCGAAACCCCGATACTTCGAAAGAGACTGTCCGTTTTGTATGCGAAGTGCATCCTGCTTTGCCGTAAACCTCCCAACTTTTTAGCACATGCTATGTGGGTGAAATATTGATATCATGCCAACTTTCAACCTTTTCAGACTTCATTTGAAGTGCTTTTCAATTTCAGGGTCATTTAGCTCAAAAAAATCAGTAAATGCATGACAAATATCAAATGAAGTCAGAAAGAGTTGAAAATTGATGATGTGGCTTTGAATGGTGCATTTTGAACACACAAAAATCCTGGAGTTCAAATAAGTTCAAGAAAATGAAATGCCTTTTCTAACCGATGAGTTTCCGTCCGAAACCCCGATACTTCGAAAGAGTCTGTCCGTTTTGTACGCGAAGTGCATCCTGCTTTTGCCGTAACCCTCTCAACTTTTTAGCACATGCTATGTGCGTGAAATGATGATACCATGCCAACTTTCAACCTTTTCAGAGTTCATTTGAAGTGCTTTTCAATTTTAGGGTCATTTAGCTCAAGAAAACAGTAAATCCATGAAAAATATGAAATGAAGTCAGAAAGGGTTGAAAAATGATGATGTGGCTTAGAATGGTATATTTTGAACACACGAAAAGCCTGGAGTTGAAATAAGTTCAAGAAAATGAAATGCCTTTTGTAACCGATGAGTTTCCGTCCGGAACCCCGATACTTCGAAAGAGTCTGTCCGTTTTGTATGCGAAATGCATCATGTTTTTGCCGTAACCCTCTCAACTTTTTAGCACATGCTATGTGCATGAAATGATGATACCATGCCAACTTTCAACCTTTTCAGAGTTCATTTGAAGTGCTTTTCAATTTCAGGGTTATTTAGCTCAAAAAAACAGTAAATGCATGAAAAATATTAAATGAAGCCAGAAAGGGTTGAAAAATTGATGATGTGGCTTAGAATGGTACATTTTGAACACACGAAAAGCCTGGAGTTCAAAAAAGTTCAATAAAATGAAATGCCTTTTGTAACCGATGAGTTTCCGTCCGAAACCCCGATACTTCGAAAGAGACTGTTCGTTTTGTACACGATACTTCGAAAGAAACTTAATATTATATACAATTCATGCAACTAAAATTATCAAAGTTATTTTTGTTAAAAAAATTAATAGGAAAAAAATATTCATAAAATATTTTTTGTTAACAACTTTTAATATGCAAAGAAATAACATAAAAAATAGCAAAAGTGAAAATAGATGCGCTTATAGTGAAATTCAACCTAAATTCAAAGTGCTAGTTAGGCACCTAACTATCATTTCGAATTTAGGCCGAATTTCAGTATAAACGCATCTATTATCACTATCAGAGGAGCTCAACGTAGCAGCCGCGACGGGGCTTATAAGCAGGTTTGGGCAACCTTCGCTTGGCGAGGTGGGACTAAACTCCCACCACACCGCTGTGCAAGGCTATTGGTCCCGCTTGGTGGCCCCAACTGGGACCAATGCCACCCTTTTGTCCCGGTTTGTGCTACCAACCGGGACCAAAGGGCCTGTTTCCCGCCCTTTGGGCTGCTGAAAACAGGGCTTTGGTCCCTGTTTCCCACCCTTTGGGCGGCGTAAAATAGGGTGTTGGTCCCGGTTGGTGCGAAAAAACGGGACTAAAGGTAGCATTTGTCCCGGTTGGGGCCACCAACCAGGACCAATGCTCCTTCTATATGACAAGCACTTAGCAAAATTCGCAGTTTTCATTCCACTTCGCCCTCGTCGCCGCCCCGAGCCCCCCGTTGACGTTCCCGTCCCCGTCGCCGCCCCGTCGCCTCCCCCGCTGCCCCTATCGCCGCCCCGTCGCCTCCCCCGCTGCCCCTGTTGCCGCCCTGTCGCCTCCCCTGCCGTCGCATCGCCTCCCCCGCCGCCCCCGTCGCCTCCCCCGGCGCCCCGTCGCCTCCTCCGCCTTCCCGTCGCCTGCCCTGCCGTCCCCGTCGCCGCCCCCGTCGCCTCCCCCATCGCCGCCCCGCCCCCGTGACTGCCCCCGTCGCCTCCCCCGTCGCTGCCCCGCCCCCGTCGCCGCCCCATCGCCGTCTCCGCCTCGCCCCCATCATCACCCCGTCGCCGCCCCCGCTGTGACCCGCCGCCGCCACGGCTCGTTGCAATTTTTTGAAATATATGTTGATTTTTATGCTTTTTTAGTATGTGTATGCATGTTAGATTAGTATGTTTATGTTAGCTAGATTAGTATGTGTATGTTAGATTAGTATGTTTATGCTTTTTTTAGTATGTTTATGTTAGCTAGATTAGTATGTGTATGTTAGATTAGTATGTTTATGCTTTTTTTAAAGTAGATTAGTATGTTTATGTTAGATTAGTATGTGTATGTTGATTTTGGGTTTTATGAAAAATTAGTTGACGATGCCCGGCCTGCATCCTCGTCATCGAGTAGTCCGCGAGAGCCTGCTTGATAGGCGCCATGTCCAGGACTGGGCTCCGCCGGGCTGGCACTGGGAGGTGCTACCTTCCTGGGCTCGGAGGTTGGTGAGGAATCCAGGTCTTGTCGTCGACCCGGACCTTCTATGGTGGCGGTTACGCGGGCCACTTTCGGTGCGGAGGGAGCGAGCACCCACGGAGGTGGTACGTTGCCGTGTCAGGGAGGAGGACGAGCACGTCCGTCGCTACATGGGACGCTCGGTTTGACAATACCTGGCAGATCCTTCAGGGATCTCACTTGAGTTATGATCCCGTGATGGTTCCTTATCTTTGGGTGTCCACCGCCGGCGACTTAGAGACCGCTAGTGAACCGAGTTCACCGTCCTCTATTTTGGATTCTAGGATATTCGATCTGTATTAGTGATATTATAATCGAGGTCATTATAAATATTAATGTATTAGTGATATTTTATCGGTATAATGCGTGTGTGACTTTCGGTCTTGTTGCTCCTTGTGTGACTTTCATGTGTGTTCTTGATGGAGGAAGGAATCCCGACTATTGTTGTGGGGGCGCTTCCTCTTTCTTCTCTTCCTCGCGATATACTCGTCGATATATTGCGCAAGAAAAGAATAGGGGAGGCGTCCATCACGGACGGTCATACTATTACTGTGAGAGAGTGTCCACCAACATATATATACCACCGTATCAATGTGAGAGAGTGGGCACCAACACACCATGAGATGTGAGAGTTATTTAAGGAAAGCCTCGACGTACCGAAAGTCACACACGCGTTAATTAAGATCCAAAGCATGTCGTAATTCTTGAACTGGATTATTCGGGATGATGTATTAGTGATATTATATTCAAGTTCATTATAAATGTATTTGTGATTTGCAAGTCATTTTAGTATTTTTTTTTCTATGTCATTGCTCGATATATGAAACGGGTTGACTTTAGGTCTGTTTCGGCTCATTGTGTGTCTTTCAGTGATGGAGAGTGTCCACCATATGTATATATATATATATATGAGAGAGGAAGAATCCCGACTTTTGTAGTGGGGGTCGCTTCTCCTTCGTTCCCGTGTGCTAGACATTTTGGTGTAATGCACTCGGGAACAAATGGAGGAGCCACCATCACCGACGGTCTTAATATCAGAGGGAGTGCTCACCATATACGTGGGATGAGAGTTTAGGAAGGAAAGACTCGACAGACCTAAAGTCAACCCGTTGCATATTGAGTAATAGTGATCTGTGTGTTGATCAGTTTTCTCGTAGTTTCCTTCGATCGATTTTAAATGTTTCAACTATGAGCCCGTGCCATAATTCTTGAATCATGAACATAGGAAATGTCGTCGTCATCAGACGACGATGGGAGCCAAGCATGTGAATTTTGCGGTGAAGATAAAGGTCTTTGTGACAAGCCTGGGCTGCGAGACGGAAGGTTCTTCACCATGAAGCTTTTTGAGGACTTTGATATTTCTACGGTACGCAACGATGACAACAGTTTTTTCGTAATTAAGCATGACTTCTGTTTCTTTCCTTCAACACGTAATTTCTTTTTTATACAATTCGACTAGTTCGTCCCCTGTCATGCACGACGATATTTCTTGGAGAGACTCGGTTTCGAAGAGCACGAGAGTTTTCAGACGAGGACAACCAACCTAAGCCCTAAACATGGTCACACATTTCTTGTGAAAGTAATGAATGCACCTAATAACACAGAAATAGGGTGCTCAAATTGGGAAGCTCTTTGCAAGGCATATGGATTTCAGGAAGATATGGAAATAGCCTTCGATCTTCGTCCTGAAGATCATATTGAAGGAAACAACAACATTTGGGTGGATGTCGATATGTTTCCTGTTTTACCTCCATGTGAGTTTGTCAACCAGCATATTTGTCAAGTAATTTGCATTATATATATATAAATATTATGTGTTGATGCATACTAAATTTGTTAATTTTTAATTTAAAGCTTATTTCGTTTCTTCGAGGGAAATACAGAACATAATCGACACGACACACTACACTTATGGATCACATCTAACTTGGGAGGAGAAGGATGATCTTATCTACTTTGTTATTGGTGTCATAGCTGGTAGAGACATCTTCCCGTATAATTTGGGAACTGGCCCAAATTATACATTGTACAGGACACTAGTGCATAGGTTGAGGGCGGATGACATTCGCCGAAATATCTTGGTAAGAGTTGCTAATTAAGTACACTAGTACTGTTGCGTAAATGGTATTGATTACATTGCTAACTAGGCTACTATATATTATGTTCTTCAACAGAAATTGTCAAATGAAGTTGTGCCACCGTTGATGCAACCCAAAGGTAATATGACAATAAAAAGCCCCTTCCATCCCGAGTTATCTTTTGCATACTCGACTGAGCGCAAACCACCAAGAAGGCTCCAAATTGAAGCATGGGGACAAGTAAAGAAGGATCGCAAGCCACAAGTTGGAGACTGTTGGATCACTTTGCTTCATCATGGAGACATTGTTGTGATTCTTTTTTATTCCATTTTACCTAAGAGGGAGGAGTAGGTCCTATGAGGGAGGACTATGTCATTTTATCTTTTTTGTTTTGTTTTATGAGACTTTATCTTTGTATGCTTAAGATGATGATGAGCTGTTAGATCTTGTGTAAAAATGGTTTTCTGTCATTTGCTTACTAGCTAGCGGCGAGTTCTCTATATGTATAGTAGCTAGCGTCGACCAAGCATAGAAAAAGAGAGATCACTTCTCTCTATTAGCTAGCTAACACAATATGAAACCCCTAAATTAACCCTTCAAAACCCCCTAAACACCCCCTTTCAAAAAAACAGCTCCTGCCAGATGCTGACGCGTGGATGCCTTTTGGTCCCGGTTGGTGTTACAAACCGGGACTAAAGGTCCTCCTGCCTGGGCTCCTGTAGCGGCCACGTGGAGCCCTTTTGGTCCCGGTTTGTAAGCGAACCGGGACTAAAGGTTTAGGGCTTTAGTCCCGACCCTTTAGTCCCGGTTCCAGAACCGGGACAAATGGGCCTCTGGAACCGGGACAAATGGGCCGTTTTCTACTAGTGTTTCACTAGTGCAATTTCTCTCAACAATACTAACATAGTTCAATCATATGTAAATACCTCTCGTGCGACAAAGAGTTCACTCCAAAGTCCCAAATGTAGGGTACGGAACCACCTCAAAGTTATCTTCTCCGATGAATCTTATGAGCTATCCCTATAAGTGTCACGAATAGCCCTAGAGTTTGTACTAAAATAACACCTTAAGACACACATCAACCAAAACCCTAATGTCACCTAGATACTCCAATGTCACCATGAGTACCCATGGCCTTGATTATACGATATGCATCACACAATTTCAGATTCATCATGTTCAATCCAACACGAAGAACTTCAAAGAGTTCCCCAAAGTTTCTACCGGAGATTCAAGACGAAAACATGTGCCAACCCCTATGCATAGATTCCCAGGGTCACGGAACACGCAAGTTGATCACCAAAATATACATCAAGTGGATCAATAGAACATCCCATTGTCACCACGGATATCCCATCGCAAGACATACATGAAGTGTTCTCAAATACTTAAAGACTCTATCCGATAAGAAAACTTCAAACGGAAAACTCAATTCATCACAAGAAGACAGAGAGGGGAAAACTCCATATGATTCATCTATATTAATAAATCTCGCGGTACATCAAGATTGTGTCATCTCAAGAACACGAGAGAGAGAGAGAGAGAGAGATCAAACACATAGCTACTCGTACATACCCTCAGCCCCAAAGGTGAACTACACCCTCCTCGTCATGAAGACCGCCTAGATGATGAAGATGGCCTCCGGTGATGGTTTTCCCCCTCTGGCAGGGTGCCCGAACGGGCTCCCGATTGGTTTTTCGTGGCTACAAAGGCTTGCGGCGGCGAAACTCCCTATCTAGGTTTTTTTTCTATTTATAGGAATTTTTGGCGTCGGTCTCACGTCAAGGGGATGCTCGAGGAGTCCACAAGCCATAAGGGCACGGCTAGGGTGTGGTCGCGCCCCTGGCTTGTGGCCAATGGGTGGCCCCCTCCGATTGATTCTTGCTCCAGTATTTTTCATATTTTCCAAAAATATTCTCCACAAATATTCAGCCCATTCTGAGAGATTTTATTTCTGCACAAAAATAACACCACGGTAGTTCTGCTGAAAACAACGTCAGTCTGGGTTAGTTCTAATAAAATCATACCAAAATCATATATAATTATTGTAAACATGACATGAATATTTCATAAATTATAGATACGTTGAAGACGTATTAGCATCCTCAAGCTTAATTCCTTCTCTTCCTCAAGTTGGTAAATGATAAAAGAAATAATTTATGAAGTGTGAATGCTAGCAAGTGCACAAGTTTGATAAATGATAGATCCAAACACTTATTCTAGCATCATTAAATATCATAAACAGTAGTTCATCTCATAAAACTTCTCATGATGAAGTAACAAACTATTCACATGTTAAAGTATAGACCAGAAAGTTTCTTGAAAACTAACAAACTATGCTTTCAGTCACCAAATAATTGCAATTCATCTTATTTTCAGGAAGGGTCTATGTAAGAGCTTTGATTTAGCAAATTCCACATACTCAACTATCATATAGTCTTCCATGATTGCTAACACTCAAAGCATATTTTTAGAGCAAATGGCATCCGTCAAACACAAAGAAAGATAAGGGCTTAAAGTTTCACCTCCCAACTTATTTATCATATAGATAATTGCCGATAATAATAATTCATGATCAAATATATTTTAATGGCGATATATGCTTGCATCTTTCCCCACCACATGATGCTTGCCAAGAGAAAAAGGCGAAATATAGGAAGTGGTGAAGATCACCATGACTCTTGTATAAAGGTAAGTACTAGAAAGTAAAAGATAGGACCTTCGCAGAGGGAAGCATTGATTTACAAAGGTGCCAGAGCTCGAGATTTTTAAAACAGAGATGAATAATAATTTTGAGCGGCATGCTTTCATTGTCAACATAACAACTGAGAGATCTCGGTATCTTCCATGCTAAATACATTATTGGCGGTTCCCAAAAAGAATGGTAAAGTTTTTACTCCCCCTCCACCAATCAATCACACTCCACGGAGAGCCAAATCCACGGGTACCTTCCATATAAACAACAATCCTGGGAGAGTTTTGTTTCATTATATTTTTATTTGATTTTTGAGCGTGGAACAGGGCATCCTGAATACCAGCCACTTTCTCGTGAATGATAGTGAAGCAACACATATCTTCAGAATAACCCACCTAACATGGAAGATACTAACAGCCCCTAGTCACTATACGAGCGATTCGGGCATACAAAACAGAATATTATTTGAAGGTTTAGATTTTGGCACATGCAAATTTACTTGGTACGGCAGGTAAATACCACATATAGGTAGGAATGGTGGACTCATATGGAACAACTTTGGGTTTAAGGGTGTTTGGATGCACAAGTAGTATTTCTACTTGGTGCGGAAGTTTTGTCTAGTATGACATGGAAGCAAGCACCACATGTTGGAGGATCCATAACAATATAACTTCTATACAAATATACCCAAGCATAACTCATTACGTTGTCTTCCTTGTCCAACTTCAACTAATTTGCTCAGGTTTGAAAATAATTAATGATTATTCACAATCATAGGAGATGTCCAAGATAGTATATTTATACGTGAAATCTCTCTTCCTTCAATATTCTTTCATGAATTGTTCATGTGACCAATGCGGTGTTTGCTAACTTTCAATAAATTTTACCAACTATACTTCTTATATGTGAAGTCATTACTCCCCAAGGGATAAGCATATAAAAAATATATAATTTCAGATTTATGATATTCAATTCATTCAACCAATTACTTATAGTATATAAGTGAAGGACGAGAGTAAATGACAAAACTACTCCAAAACATATAAGTGAAGATCAGTGAGTAGTCAAACAATTAAGTAGCTGTGTGAGGACTTTCTCTCTCTCTCTCAATAAAGATTTTCAGTTCTAAAGTATTTTATTAAACATCAAGCAAAATAAAAAATAGCACTCCAAGAATAGCACGCATCATGTGAATGAATAAAAAATTAGGCTCAACATAGGCTAACCGATAGTTGTTGATGAAGAGAAATAGGATGCGTAGCATCCCCAAGCTTAGATGCTTGAGACTTCTTGAAATATTTACTTGGGGTGCCTTGGGCATCCCCAAGATTGAGCTTTTATATCTTGTTCAATCCTCTCATATCCCGGTTTCACCTAAGTCTCAAAAACTTTATCCACACAAAACTCAAAAAGAACTCGTGAGATAGGTTAGTACACATAAGAACAAATCAACACCTCATGTACTGCCAAGAAAAATTGCATAATGATTTTCAAAAATTAGGTACTATATACTATCCCGGACTGATGCTGTTTTCAGCAGAACTATGATGGTGTCGTTTTTTTGTGCAGAAATAAAATATTTTCCGTAAATTTTCAGCACATTCCGAGAACTTCTATTTCCGCACAAAAACAACACCATGGTAGTTCTACTGAATACAGCGTCAGTCTGGGTTAGTTCTAATAAAATCATACCAAAATCATATAGAATTATTGTAAACATGGCATGAATACTTCATAAATTATAGATACATTGGAGACGTATCATCTACTCACACCGAACTGGAATTAGTTCGACCCGATATTTGCAACTTTACGGCTAGTCTAGATATTTTCTATGAAAAATCTTCCACTATGTTTGCTTTCCCAGTCGAATTCCAGGACTATCCAAACACCCCATTGAAACAAGGAACTCATTCCCACATGCACTTATATCGAAATGGCCTTTGCTGTGAATGTATACCCGCATCTGCTAGGGACCGTTGCATGGGAAACAAAAAAATTCCTATGCTTCACCAAGATCAATATAGGAGATGAACATCTATGAGAGGAGAGATCAAATCCACATACCCTTGTAGATCGCTAAGCGAGAGCGTTAAGAAACGCGGTTGTTTTAGTCAAACGTCTCCGCGATCCAAATCGCAAGCCGTCCCGCGATCCAATCATGATCTAGTGTCGAACGGACAGCACCTCCGCGTTCAGAACATGTTGATCTTGATGATCTTGTCTCCTTCTTGATCCAACACGAGGGTAGAAGTAGTAGATGAGTTCCGGCATAACGACGGCATGGTGATGGTGGTCGTGAAGAACAATCTCCACAGGGCTTCGCCAAGCACAACGGAAACTATGGCGGGGGATAAAGTAGAGGGCGCGAGGTTACCGGCACACGGTTTGGGGAAATCTTGATCTGTTTCGGGTTCTAGCCCTGCCTCTCTATTTAGATGTTGATCCCTGGGGTCCTCTCTTGGAGAAAGAGCCTCCTCAAAGTTGTTTTGGCACGCAAGGCAAGAGTCCTCCTCGGACTCCAGGACCAGACGCCAGGGTCCTTGGCGTCTGGCCCTAGACGCCAGGGTCCGTGTCGTCTAGCCCCTAGCCTTCGCAAAACTCCTTTTGCACCTTCCTAAAGCCTGGTGAGATTTACCCCTTGGCCAAGATAAAGTGTTCTCGTACATGAACATTTCGGGAAACATCCGAAACCCCTTCGGGTGAATTCTGGAACCCTTTCGGAGACCAAACACTATTATCCCATATATCAATATTTACCTCCGAACTATTTCGGAGCTCCTCGTCATGTCCGTGAACTTATCCGGAACTCCAAACAACCTTCGCTCACCAACATAATAACTCAATCATACTTATATCATCACCAAACGTTAAAGTTTGTAGACCCTGTGGGTTCGAGAACTATGCAGACATGACCGAGACACCTCTACGGTCAATAACCAATAGCGGGACCTGGATGCCCATATTGGTTCCTACATATTCTATGAAGATCTTTATTGGTTGAACCTCTATGTCAATGACTCGGTTAATCCCGTATGCAGTTCCCTTTGGTCATCGGTATGTTACTTTCCCGAGATTCGATCGTCCATATCTCCATACCTAGTTCAATCTCGTTACCGGCAAGTCTCTTTACTCGTTCCGTCATACAAGATCCCGTGGCTAACTCTTTAGCCACTTTGATTGCATGGTCATTATGATCTTGTATTACCGAGTGGGCCTAAGATACCTCTCCATCACACGGAGTAACAAATCCCAGTATTGATCCATGCCAACTTAACAGACACCCTCGGAGATACCTGTAGAGCATCTTTATAGTCACCTAGTTGCGTTGTGACATTTGATACACACAAGGTACTCCTCCGGTGTCAGTGAGTTGCATGATCTCATGGTCATAGGAATAGACACTTGACATGCAGAAAACAATAGCAATAAACTGACACAATCATATGCTACGTTCAAATGACAACTCATGTCTATGGCCAGGAAACCTCAACCATGTTTGATCAACGAGCTAGTCCATCAGAGGCTCACTAGGGACACAGTGTTGTCTATGTACCCACACATGTATATGAGTTTCCAATCAATAAAATTATAGCATGGATAATAAACGATTATCATGAACAAGGAAATATAATAATAACCATTTTATTATTGTCTCTAGGGCAAACTTCCAACGGTCTCCCACTTGCACTAGAGTCAATAAGCTAGCTCACATCACCATGTGATTTACATTGTGATGAATCTAACACTCATACAGTTCTGGTGTTGATCATGTTTAGCCCGTGGAAGAGGTTTAGTCAACGGCTCTATGACATTCAGATCCATGTGTACTTTGCAAATATTTATGTCCTCCTCCTTGATGTAATCGCGGATGGAATTTAAGCATGCTTTATGTGTGTAGTCCTCTTGTGAAACCTTGGTTCCTTGGCTAGAGCAATGGCACCAGTGTTGTCACAGAACAGATTCATTGGGTCCATTGCACTAGGCACTACTCCAAGATCTGTCATGAACTCCTTCATCCAGACACCTTCCTTTGTTGCCTCCGAGGCAGCTATGTACTCCGCTTCACTTGTAGAATCAGCTACCACGCTTTGCTTGGAACTACACTAGCTTACCGCTCCCCCATTGAGAACATATATGTATCCCGTTTGAGACTTAGAGTCATCCGGATCAGTGTCAACGCTTGCATCGGTGTAACCCTTTACGACGAGCTCTTGACCACCTCCATAAATGTGAAACATTTCCTTAGTACTTTACAGGTACTTAAGGATATTTTTGACCGCCGTCTAGTGTTCCATTTCTAGATCTCTTTGAAACCTTTCGTACACACTTATGGCAAGGCTGACATCTAGTCTTGTGCACAGCATTGCATACATGATAGAGCCTATGGCAGAAGCATAGGGGATGACACTCATCTTTTATCTATCCTCTGCGGTCACTTGGCATTGAGTCTTACTCAACTTCACACCTTGCAATACAAGCAAGAACCCTTTCTTGGACTGATCCATTTTGAAATTCTTCAAACTTTGTGAAGGTATGTGCTCTGTGAAAGTCCTATTAAGCGTCTCGATCTATCTCTATAGATCTTGCTGCCTAATATGAAAGCAGCTTCTCCTAGGTCCTTCATTGAAATACTCTTCTTCAAATATACCTTCACGCTTTCCAAAAATTCTATATTGTTTCCAATCAGCAATATGTCATCCACATATAATATTAGAAATGCTATAGAGCTCACACTCACTTTCTTGTAAATAGAAGCTTCTCCGTAAACTTGTATAAACCTGAACGCTTTGATCACCTCATCAAAGCGAAGATTCTAACTCCGAGATGCTTGCACCTGTCCATAAATGGATCACTAGAGTTTGCAAAATTTGTTAGCATTCTCTGGGTCGACAAACCTTCTGGTTATTTCATATACAACTCTGTTGGGGAACGTAGTAGTAATTCAAAAATTTCCTATGTATCACCAAGATCTATCTATGTGAAACCAGCAACGAGTAAGGGGTTTGAGTGCATCTTCATACCTTTGAAGATCGCTAAGCGGAAGCGTTACAAGAACATGGTTGGTGGAGTCATACTTGCAGCGATTCAGATCGCGGTCGATTCCGATCTAAGCGTCGAACAACGGCGCGTCCGCGTTCAACACACCTACAGCCCGGTGACGTCTCCCGTGCCTTGATCCAGCAAGGAGGAGGGAGAGGTTGAGGGAGACCGCTCCAATAGCAGCACGACAGCATGGTGGAGGTGGAGCAGCGTGGCAACTCCGATAGTGCTTCAACAAGGACTACAGAGGAGGAGGAGGAGGAGGAGGAGAGGGGCTGCCCGAGGGAGATTGTTGTGTGCCAACAGCCCCTAGGCCTCTCTATTTATAGGAGGAGGAGGAGGGGGCGCAGTCCCTAGGGTTCCCACCTTAGGGCTGGCGGCCAACCCTAGATGGCCCCTTGGGGCGGCGGCTAAGAGAGGGAGAGGGGGGAGGCGCCCTAGGGTGGGCCTACGGCCCATCTGCGCTAGGGTTTCCCCCTCCCCCTTGCTCTTGCTGTGCCTTGGGCCTTGGTGGTGTTGGAAATATGCCCTAGAGGCAATAATAAAATGGTTATTATTGTATTTCCTTGTTCATGATAATTGTCTATTGTTCATGCTATAATTGTGTTAACCGGAAACCGTAATACATGTGTGAATACATAGACCACAACATGTCCCTAGTAAGCCTCTAGTTGGCTAGCTCGTTGATCAATAGATGGTCACGGTTTCATGACCATGGACATTGGATGTCGTTGATAACGGGATCACATCATTAGGAGAATGATGTGATGGACAAGACCCAATCCTAAGCATAGCACAAGATCGTGTAGTTCGTTTGCTAAAGCTTTTCAATGTCAAGTATCGTTTCCTTAGACCATGAGATTGTGCAACTCCCGGATACCGTAGGAATGCTTTGGGTGTGCCAAACGTCACAACGTAACTGGGTGGCTATAAAGGTGCACTACGGGTATCTCCGAAAGTATTTGTTGGGTTGGCACGAATCGAGATTGGGATTTGTCACTCCGTGTGACGGAGAGGTATCTCTGGGCCCACTTGGTAAGACATCATCATAATGAGCTCAATGTGACTAAGGAGTTAGCCACGGGATGATGTATTACGGAACGAGTAAAGAGACTTGCCAGTAACGAGATTGAACAAGGTATAGGGATACCGGCGATCGAATCTCGGGCAAGTACCATACCGATAGACAAAGGGAATTGTATACGGGATTAATTGAATCCCCGACATCGTGGTTCATCCGATGAGATCATCGTGGAGTACGTGGGAGCCAACATGGGTATCCAGATCCCGCTATTGGTTATTGGCCGGAGAAGTGTCTCGGTCATGTCTACGTGTCTCCCGAACCCGTAGGGTCTACACACTTAAGGTTCGATGACGCTAGGGTTATAGGGAAATGGTATACGTGATTACCGAAGGTTGTTCGGAGTCCCGGATGAGATCCCGGACGTCACGAGGAGCTCCGGAATGGTCCGGAGGTAAAGATTGATATATAGGAAGTCCAGTTTTGGTCACCGGAAAGTTTTCGGGCTCATCGGTAGTGTACCGGGAGTGCCGGGAGGGTGCCGGAGGACCCCCGAGAGGGGTGTGACGACCAAAGGACCTCATGGGCCCTTAGAGGAGGTGTGCCAGCCCATATTGGGTCGGCCAAGACCATCTATGTGGGCCCATGTGGCTGGAGATAAGGAGATAAGGCAAAAGGGATTTAAAAGGAGGAGATCCACCTCCCTTGTGGGAGGTGGACTCTCCCTTTAATTCGGCCGGCCCTCTCCTCTTTGGAGTAGAGGCCAAGCCAGCCCTCCACGTCCCTCCTCCTATATATACTTGAGGTTTTGGATGTTTTGGGAG
The DNA here is from genome assembly GCA_022496015.1 of Hordeum marinum. Classification (NCBI taxonomy): domain Eukaryota; kingdom Viridiplantae; phylum Streptophyta; class Magnoliopsida; order Poales; family Poaceae; genus Hordeum; species Hordeum marinum. Next base: position 524,609,161 of record CM039674.1, on the reverse strand, counting down.
AGGATTTGATCTCTCTCTCTCACGGCAAAGCCCTACCTCTCTTCTTCCTCCTCCGCAGCGCTTAGGCGAAGCCCTGTCGGAATACCTTGCTACTCCACCACCACCACGCCGTCGTGCTGCTGTTGGAGCCCTTCCCCAACCTCTCCTTCCTCCTTGCTGGATCAAGGTGTTGGAGACGTCACCGGGCTGCACGTGTGTTGAACGCGGAGGTGCCGTCCGTTCGGCACTTGATCGGATCTACCGCGATCTGAATCGCTGCGAGTACGACTCCATCAACCGCGTTCTTGTAACGCTTCCGCTTAGCGATCTTCAAAGGTATGAAGATCCACTCTCCCCTTGCTCGTTGCTGGTTTCTCCATAGATGGATCTTGGTGAACGCGTAGGAAATTTTTGATTTACTACTACGTCTCCCAACAGTGGCATCATGAGCTAGGTCTATGCGTAGAATCTATGCACGAGTAGAACACAAAGCAGTTGTGGGCATCGATTTTGTTAATATGCTTGCCGTTACTAGTCTTATCTTGATTCGACGGTATTGTGGGATGAAGCGGCCCGGACCAACCTTACACGTACGCTTACGTGAGACCGGTTCCACCGCCTGACATGCACTAGTTGCATAAGGTGGCTAGCGGGTGTCTGTCTCTCCCACCTTAGTCGGATTGGATTCGATGAAAAGGGTCCTTATGAAGGGTAAATAGCAATTGGCATATCACGTTGTGGTTTTGACGTAGGTAAGAAACGTTCTTGCTAGAAACCTATAGCAACCACGTAAAAACTTGCAACTACAAATTAGAGGACGTCTAACTTGTTTTTGCAGCATATGTCGTGTGATGTGATATGGCCAAAAGGATGTGATGTGATGCATTGTGATGTATGAGATTGATCATGTTCTTGTAATAGGGTTCACGTCTTGCACGTCGATGACTATGACAACCGGCAGGAGCCATAGGAGTTGTCTGATACTATTGTATGACCTGCGTGTCAATCATAAACGTCATGTAATTACTTTACTTTATTGCTAAACGTTAGCTGTAGTAGTAGAAGTAATATTTGGCGAGACAACTTCATGAAGACACAATGATGGAGATCATGATGATGGAGATCATGGTGTCGTGCCGGTGACAGTGATGATCATGGTGCCCCGAAGATGGAGATCAAAGGAGCAAGATGATATTGGCCATATCATGTCACTATATTGATTGCATGTGATGTTTATCATGTTTACATCTTATTTGCATAGAACGACGGTAGTAAATAAGATGATCTCTCAATAAAATTTCAAGAAAGGTGTTCACCCTAACTGTGCACCGTTGCTAAGGATCGTCGTTCCAAAGCACCACGTGATGATCGGGTGTGATAGGTTCTAACGTTCGCATACAACGGGTGTAAGCCAGATTTACACATGCGAAACACTTAGGTTGACTTGACGAGCCTAGCATGTACAGACATGGCCTCGGAACACGGAGGACCGAAAGGTCGAACATGAGTCGTATAGAAGATACGATCAACATAGAGATGTTCACCATGGATGACTAGTCCGTCTCACGTGATGATCGGACACGGGCTAGTTGACATGGATCATGTATCACTTGGAAGACTAGAGAGATGTCTATCTAAGTGGGAGTTCATTAATAATTTGATTAAATGAACTTAATTATCATGAACTTAGTCTAAAATGTCCTTGCAAATTATGTCGTAGATAGCTCACGCTGTAGCTCCCCAGTTTTATTGATACAATCCTAGAGAAAAGTAAGTTGAAAGTTGATGGTAGCAATAATGCGGACTGGGTCCGTGATCTGAGGATTGTCCTCATTGTTGCACAGAAAGCTTATGTTTTTTTATGTACCGCTAACTGCATCACTCCCTCAAGCGTTGTCTGTAGATGTTGTGAACATATGACAGGCACTTTTTGGTGACTACGTGATAGTTCAATGCGTCATGCATTACGGCTTAGAATTGAGGCTCCAAAACGTTTTGAACGTCACGGAACATATGAGATGTTCTAGGATCTGAGATTGTGATCTCAGGCTCGTGCCTATGTTGAGAGGTATGAGACCTCCAACAAGATTCTTTGTCTGCAAGATAAAGGAGAATAGCTCAATCGCTGAGCGTGTGCTCAGATTGTCTGGGTGCTACAATCACTTGAATCAAGTGGGAGTTAATCTTCCAGATGAGATAGTGATTAATGCAGTTCTCCAAGTCACTGCCACCAAGCTACTAGAGCTTCATGATGAACTATAACATGCCATGGATGGATAAGATGATCCCTGAGTTGTTCGTGATGTTTGACACCACGAAGGTAGAAATCAAGAAGGAGCATCAAGTGTTGATGGTTAAGTGAAACCACTAGTTTCAAAAGGGGCAAGGGCAAGAACGGAAAACTTCAGGAATGGCAAGCCAGTTGTTGCTCTAGTGAAGAAACCCAAGGTTGAGCCCGAACCCGAGACTAAGTGCTTCTGTTATGAGGAGAATGTTCGTTGAAGCGAAAAAAAACCCCTAGATGCTTGGTAGATAACAAGGCTGGTAATGTCGATGGAAGTATATTTGATATACGTGTTAGTGATGTGTACCTTGCTGGTACTCCTAGTAGCACCTGGGTATTGGATACCGGTTCGGTTGCTAAGTGTTAGCAACTCGAAATAAAAGCTACAGAGTAAATGGAGACTAGCTAGGTGAAAGGTGACGATGTGTGTTGGAAGTATTTCCAAGATTGATGTGATCACCATCGCACGCTCTCTCTACCTTCAGGATTTGTGATAAACCTAAATAAATGTTGTTTGGTGTTTGCGTTGAGCATGAACGTGATTAGATCACGATTAGTGCGATACGGTTATTCATATAAGTTAGAGAATAATGGTTATTCTGTTTACATGGATAATGCCTTCAATGGTCATGCACCCACTCGAAATGGTTTATCGAATCATGATCGTAGTAGTACACATATTCATAACATTGGTACCAAAAGATACAAAGTTAATAATGATAGTACCACATGCTTGTGGCACTGCCACGTAATGTCATATTGGTATAAATCGCATGAAGAAACTCCATGATGATGGATTTTTTTTTGACTCACTCGATTTCGAATCGGTTGAGACATGCGAGCCATGCCTCTTGGACAAGATGACTGAGACCCCGTCATCCAATATGATGGAGCGGGCAAGTGGCTTATTGGAATTAATACATGTTGATGTATGTGGTCCAATGAGTGTTGAAACACACAGTGGATATCGTTGTTTTTCTTTACCTTCACTGATGATTTGAGTAAATATGGGGATATTTACTTAATGAAACACGAATCTGAAATGTTTGAAAGGTTCAAGGAGTTTCAGAGTGAAGTTAAAGATCATCGTGACAAGAAGATAAATGTCTATGATACGATCATGGAGGTGAATATCTAAGTTACGAGTTTGGTATGCGATTTTAGACAATGTGGAAATTGTTTCACAGCTCACACCTCCTGGAACACCATAGTGTGATGGTGTGTTCGAACGTCGTAGTCGTGCTCTATTGGATATAGTGAGTACTATGATGCCTCTTATCGTTTTACCACTATCGTTATGGGGTTATGCATTAAAGACAAATCCATTCACTTTAAACAGGGCACCATCTAAGTCTGTTGAGATGACACCGTGAGAATTATGGTTTGACAGAAGCCTAAGCTGTCATTTCTTAATGTTTGGGGCTGCGACGCTTATGTGAAAATGGGTTTTTCACCTAGCGAGCTCAAACCCAAAGCAGAGAAATGCATCTTCATAGAATACCCTAATGAGACATTGGGTATACCTTCTATCTCAGATCCAAGCGCAAAAGGTGTTTGTTGCTAAGAACGGGTCCTTTCTTGAGAAAGAGTTTCTCTCGAAAGAATTGAGTGGGAGGAAGATAGAACTTGATGAGGTTGTTAAACCTTTGTTTCAACCAGAGAATAGCGCAACACAGAAAGATGTTTCTGTAGAGCCTACTTAGTTGAAAAGGAAGTTAATGATGATGATCATGAACCTTCGGATCAAGTCACTATCGAACCTCGTAGGTCGACAAGGACGCGTACTGCTCCTGAGTAGTACAACAACCCTGTCTTGGAAATCATGTTGTTGGACAACGATGAACCTACGAACTATGGAGAAGCGATGGTGGGCCCGGATTCCAACAAATGGCTAGGAGCCATGAAATCCGAGAAAGGATCCATGTATGAAAACCAAGTATGGACTTTGGTAGCCTTGCCTGTTGAATGGCGGGTCATTGAGTACAAATGGACCTTTGAGATAAACATAGACGCTAATGGTGAAATGTCACCGTTTATAAAGCTCGACTTGTCGCAAAGAAGTTTCCGCCAAGTTCAAGGAGTTGACTGCGATGAGATTGTCTCATCTGTAGCGATGCTAAAAGTCTATTAAAATTTTGTTAGCAGTTGCTGCATTTTTCGATTATGAAATCTGGCAGATGGATGACAAAACAAGGTTTCCGTAATGGTTTCTGTGAGGAAGAGTTGTATGTGATACAACCAGAAGGTTTTGTCAATTCTAAGGATGCTAATAATATGCAAACTCCAGCGATCCTTCTATGGACTGGAGCAAGAATCTCGGAGTTGGAATATATGCTTTGATGAGGTGATCAAAGTGTTTAAGTTTATACAAAGTTTATGAGAAACTTGTATTTGCAAGAAAGTGAGTGGGAGCACTATAGAATTTCTTATAAGAATATGTAGTTGACATATTATTGATCGGAAATGATGTAGAATTTCTGGAAGAGCATGAAGGGTTGTTTGAAAAGAGTTTTTTCAAAGGAAGACCCAGATAAAGCTACTATTTTATTGAGCATCAAGATCTATAGGGATAGATCAATTCGCTTGATAAGTTTTTTCGACGAAGACATACCTTGACAAGTTTTTGAAGGAGTTCAAAATAGATGGGTCAAAGAAGGAGTTCTTGACTGTATTGTAAGGTGTGAAATTGAGTAAGACTCAATACCCGACCACGGCAGAAGATAAAGAAAAGATGAGTGTCATCTCCTATGCTTTAGCCATAGGCTCTATATAGTATGCCATGCTGTGTACCGCACCTGTGTGTGCCTTGCCATGAGTCTGTCAAGGGTTACAAGAGTAATCCAAGAGTGGATCACTGGACAACGGTCAAAGTTATCCTTAGTAACTTGAGAACTAAGGAAATATTTCTCGATTATGGAGGTGATAAATAGTTCATCGTAAAGGGTTACGATGATGCAAGCTTTAACTCCAATCCGGATAACTCTTAGTAGAAATCTGGCTACGTATAGTGGATAAGACATTTGGAATAGCTCCAAGTGGAGCGTGGGAGCAGTATCTACAAATATGAAATGGAAAGTTTGCAAAGGTACACACGGATCTGAATGTCGCAGACCCGCTGACTAAAAACCTCTTTCACGAGCAGAACATGAACAAACCCCAGAACTAATTGGGTGTTAATCACATGATGATATGATCACATGGTGATGTAAGTGTTAATCACACGGTGATGTGAACTAGATTATTGACTCTAGTGCAAGTGGGAGACTGTTGGAAATATGCCCTAGAGGCAATAATAAAATGGTTATTATTGTATTTCCTTGTTCATGATAATTGTCTATTGTTCATGCTATAATTGTGTTAACCGGAAACCGTAATACATGTGTGAATACATAGACCACAACATGTCCCTAGTAAGCCTCTAGTTGGCTAGCTCGTTGATCAATAGATGGTCACGGTTTCATGACCATGGACATTGGATGTCGTTGATAACGGGATCATATCATTAGGAGAATGATGTGATGGACAAGACCCAATCCTAAGCATAGCACAAGATCGTGTAGTTCGTTTGCTAAAGCTTTTCAATGTCAAGTATCGTTTCCTTAGACCATGAGATTGTGCAACTCCCGGATACCGTAGGAATGCTTTGGGTGTGCCAAACGTCACAACGTAACTGGGTGGCTATAAAGGTGCACTACGGGTATCTCCGAAAGTATTTGTTGGGTTGGCACGAATCGAGATTGGGATTTGTCACTCCGTGTGACGGAGAGGTATCTCTGGGCCCACTCGGTAAGACATCATCATAATGAGCTCAATGTGACTAAGGAGTTAGCCACGGGATGATGTATTACGGAACGAGTAAAGAGACTTGCCAGTAACGAGATTGAACAAGGTATAGGGATACCGGCGATCGAATCTCGGGCAAGTACCATACCGATAGACAAAGGGAATTGTATACGGGATTAATTGAATCCCCGACATCGTGGTTCATCCGATGAGATCATCGTGGAGTACGTGGGAGCCAACATGGGTATCCAGATCCCGCTATTGGTTATTGGCCGGAGAAGTGTCTCGGTCATGTCTACGTGTCTCCCGAACCCGTAGGGTCTACACACTTAAGGTTCGATGACGCTAGGGTTATAGGGAAATGGTATACGTGATTACCGAAGGTTGTTCGGAGTCCCGGATGAGATCCCGGACGTCACGAGGAGCTCCGGAATGGTCCGGAGGTAAAGATTGATATATAGGAAGTCCAGTTTTGGTCACCGAAAAGTTTTCGGGCTCATCGGTAGTGTACCGGGAGTGCCGGGAGGGTGCCGGAGGACCCCCGAGAGGGGTGTGACGACCAAAGGACCTCATGGGCCCTTAGAGGAGGTGTGCCAGCCCATATTGGGTCGGCCAAGACCATCTATGTGGGCCCATGTGGCTGGAGATAAGGAGATAAGGCAAAAGGGATTTAAAAGGAGGAGATCCACCTCCCTTGTGGGAGGTGGACTCTCCCTTTAATTCGGCCGGCCCTCTCCTCTTTGGAGTAGAGGCCAAGCCAGCCCTCCACGTCCCTCCTCCTATATATACTTGAGGTTTTGGATGTTTTGGGAGAGGATTTGATCTCTCTCTCTCACGGCAAAGCCCTACCTCTCTTCTTCCTCCTCCGCAGCGCTTAGGCGAAGCCCTGTCGGAATACCTTGCTACTCCACCACCACCACGCCGTCGTGCTGCTGTTGGAGCCCTTCCCCAACCTCTCCTTCCTCCTTGCTGGATCAAGGTGTTGGAGACGTCACCGGGCTGCACGTGTGTTGAACGCGGAGGTGCCGTCCGTTCGGCACTTGATCGGATCTACCGCGATCTGAATCGCTGCGAGTACGACTCCATCAACCGCGTTCTTGTAACGCTTCCGCTTAGCGATCTTCAAAGGTATGAAGATCCACTCTCCCCTTGCTCGTTGCTGGTTTCTCCATAGATGGATCTTGGTGAACGCGTAGGAAATTTTTGATTTACTACTACGTCTCCCAACAGGTGGGAGGCGCACAAGCCCACCCAGGGGCTGGCTCCCTCCCACTTTAGGCCCATGTAGCCTTCTGGTGCGGATGGCCCCACACGGTGGAGCCTCGGAACCCTTCCGGCGGTCCCGGGTACGTTACCGATGATGCCCAGAACACTTCCGGTGACCAATACCTCACTTCCTATATATTAATATTTACCTCCGGACCATTCCGGAACTCCTCATGACGTCTGGGATCTCATACGAGACTCCTAACAACCTTCGGTAACCCCGTACGCTATTCCCATATAACCCTAGAGTCATCGAACCTTAAGTGTGTAGACCCTACGAGTTTGGGAAGCATGCAGACATGACCGAGACACCTCTTCGGCCAATAACCAATAGTGGGATCTAGATACCCATATTGGCTCCCACATGTTCCACGATGATCTCATCGGATGAACCACGATGTCGGGGATTCAAACAATCCTGTATACAATTCCCTTGTCAATCGGTATGTTACTTGCCCGAGATTCGATCGTCGGTATCCCTATACCTTGTTCAATCTCGTTACCAGCAAGTCTCTTTACTCGTTCCGTAACACATCATCCCGTTACTAACTTCTTAGTCACACTGAGCTCATTGTGATGAGGTATTACCGAGTGGGCCCCGAGATACCTCTCCATCACACGGAGTGACAATTCCTAGTCTTGACTCATGCCAACCCAACAAATACTTTCGGGGATACCCGTAGTGCACCTTTATAGCCACCCAGTTACGTTGTGACGTTTGGCACACCCAAAGCATTCCTACGGTACCTCGGAGTTTCACAATCTCATGATCTAAGAAAATGATACTTGACATTAGAAAATCTTTGCAGACGAACTACACGATCTTCTGCTATGCTTAGGATTGGGTCTTGTCCATCACATCATTATCCTAATGATGTGATACCGTTATCAATGAAATCCAATGTCCATGGCCATGAAATCGTGACCATCTATTGATCAACGAGCTAGCCAACTAGAGGCTCACTAGGGACATGTTGTGGTCTATGTATTCACACGTGTATTACGGTTTCCGGTTAATACAATTATAGCATGAACAATAGACAATTATCATGAACAAGGAAATATAATAATAAACAATTTATTATTGCCTCTAGGGCATATTTCCAACAGTCTCCCACTTGCACTAGAGTCAATAATCTAGTTCACATCTCCATGTGATTAACACTTACATCACCATGTGATTATATCATCATGTGATTAACACCCAATTTGTTCTGGGGTTTGATCATGTTTTGCTCGTGAAAGAGGTTTTAGTCAATGGGTCTGCGACATTCAGATCCGTGTGTACCTTGCAAACTTCTATGTCATACTGTAGACTTTGCTCCCATGCTCCACTTGGAGCTATTCCAAATGGCTACTCCACTATATGTATCCGGATTTCTACTAAGAGTCATCCGGATTGGTGTTAAAGCTTGCATCGACGTAACCCTTTACGACAAAATCTTTATCACCTCCATAATCGAGAAATATTTCCTTAGTCCTCTAGTTGCTAAGGATAATTTCGATCATTGTCCAGTGATCCACTCCTGGATCTCTCTTGTACCCCTTGACAAACTCATGGCAAGGCACACACAGGTGCGGTACACAACATGGCATACTATATAGAGCCTATGGCTGAAGCATAGGGGATGACACTCATCTTTTCTCTATTTTCTGACGTGGTCGGGCATTGAGCTGTGCTCAATCTCACACCTTCTAATGCAGGCAAGAACCCTTTCTTGGACTGATCCATATTGAACTTCTTCAATATCTTGTCAAGGTATGTACTCATTGAAATTATTATCAAGCATCTTGATCTATCTCTATAAATCTTGATGCCCAACAATTAGTTAGCTTTATCCAGGTCTTCCTTTGAAAAACATTTTTCCAAACAACCATTTATGCTTTCCAGACATTCTACATCATTTACGATCAATAATATGTCAACTACATATTCTTATCAGAGATTCTATAGTGCTCCCACTCACTTTCTTGTAAATACAAGTTTCTCATAAACTTTGTATAAACTCAAAAACTTTGATCACTTCATCAAATCTCATATTCCAACTCCGAGATGCTTGCTCTAGTCCATAGAAGGATCGCTGGAGTTTGCATACCTTTTAGCATCCTTAGGATTGACAAAACCTTCTGGTTGTATCACGTACAACTCTTCCTCACGGACGCCATTAAGGAAGCCTTGTTTTGACATCCATCTGCCAGATTTCATAATCAAAAAATGCAGCAACTACTAACATAATTTTATTAGACTTTTAGCATCACTATGGATGAGAAAATCTCATCGCAGTCAACTCCTTGAACTTGGCGGAAACTTCTTTGCGACAAGTCAAGCTTTATAAACGGTGACATTTCACCATTAGCGTATGTGTTCATCTCAAAGGTCCATTTGTACTCAACGACCTGCCATTCAACGGGCAAGTCTACCAAAGTCCATACTTGGTTTTCATACATGGATCCTTTCTCGGATTTCATGGCTCTTAGCCATTTGTTGGAATCCAGGCCCACCATCGCTTCTCCATAGTTCGTAGGTTCATCCTTGTCCAACAACATGACTTCCAAGACAGGGTTGTCGTACTACTCTGGAGCAGTACGCGTCCTTGTCGACCTACGAGGTTCGATAGTAACTTGATCCGAAGCTTCATGATCATCATCATTAACTTAATTTTCAACTGACGTAGGCTCCACAGGAACATCTTTCTGTGTTGCGCTACTCTCTGCTTGAAACAAAGGTTCAACCACCTCATCAAGTTCTATCTTCCTCCCACTCAATTCTTTCAAGAGAAACTCTTTCTCGAGAAAGGACCCGTTCTTAGCAACAAACACCTTTTGCGCTTGGATCTGAGATAGAAGCTATACCCAATGTCTCCTTAGGGTATTCTATTAAGATGCATTTGCCTACTTTGGGTTCGAGCTCATTAGGTGAAAACCCATTTTCACAAAAGCGTCGCAGCCCCAAACATTAAGAAATGACATCTTAGGCTTCTGTCAAACCATAATTCTCACGGTGTCATCTCAACAGACTTAGATGGTGACTTATTAAAGTGAATGGATTTGTCTTTAATGCATAACCCCATAACGATAGTGGCAAAACGATAAGAGACATCATAGTATTCATTATATCCAATAGAGCACGACTACGATGTTCGGACACACCATCACATTATGGTGTTCCAGGAGGCGTGAGATGTGAAACAATTTCCATATTGTCTTAAATTGCATACCAAACTCGTAACTCAGATATTCATGTCCACGATCACATCATAGACATTTTATCTTCTTGTCCCGATGATATTTAACTTTACTCTGAAACTCCTTGAACCTTTCAAACATTTCAGACTCGTGTTTCATTAAGCAAATATCCCCATATTTACTCAAATCATGAGTGAAGGTAAAGAAAATAACAATATCCACTGTGTGTTTCAACACTCGTTGGACCACATACATCAACATGTATTAATTCCAATAAGCCACTAGCCCGCTCCATCATACCGGAAGACGGGGTCTTAGTCATCTTGCCCAAGAGGCATGGCTCGTATGTCTCAACCGATTCAAAATTGAGTGAGTCAAAAGATCCATCAGCATGGAGTTTCTATATGTGATTTATACCAATATGACATTTAGTGGCAGTGCCACAGGTATGTGGTACTATCATTATTAACTTTGTATCTTTTGGTACCAATGTTATGAACATGTGTACTACTACGATCAAGATTCAATAAACCATTCCCAGTGGGTGCATGACCATTGAAGGCACTGTTCATGCAAATAGAATAACCACTATTCTCTAACTTATATGAATAATCGTATTGCATCAAACATGATCTAATCACATTCATGATCAACGCAAACACCAAATAACATTTATTTAGGTTTATCACAAATCCCGAAGGTAGAGAGAGCGTGCGATGGTGATCGTATCAACCTTGGAAACACTTCCAACACACATCCTCACCTTTCACTTAGCTAGCCTCCGTTTATTCCGTAGATTTTATTTCGAGTTGCTAACACTTAGCAACCGAACCGGTATCCAATACCCAGGTGCTACTAGGAGTACCGGCAAGGTACACATCAATAACATGTATATCAAATATACTTTGGTCGACATTGCCAGCCTTCTTACCTACCAAGTATCTAGGGTTGGTCCGCTTCAACGAACATTCTCCTCATAATAGAAGCACTTAGTCTCGGGTTTGGGCTCAACCTTGGGTTTTTTCACTACAACGGCAACTGGCTTGCCATTCCTGAAGTTTTTCCCTTCTTGCCCTTGCCCTTCTTGAGACTAGTGGTTTTCACTTAACCATCAACACTTGATGCTCCTTCTTGATTTCTACCTTCGTGGTGTCAAACATCACGAACAACTCAGGGATCATCTTATCCATCCCTGGCATGTTATAGTTCATCATGAAGCTCTAGTAGCTTGGTGGTAGTGACTTGGAGATATGCATTAATCACTATCTTATCTGGAAGATTAACTCCCACTCGATTCAAGTGATTGTAGCACCTAGACAATCTGAGCACATGCTCACCGATTGAGCTATTCTCCTTTATCTTGCAGGCAAAGAATCTTGTTGGAGGTCTCATACCTCTCAACACAGGCACGAGCATACAATCCCAATTTCAGCTCTTAGAACATCTCATATGTTCCATGACGTTCAAAACGTTTTGGAGCCTCAATTCTAAGCCATAATGCATGACGCACTGAACTATCAAGTAGTCATCAGAAAGTGCCTGTCATATGTTCACAACATCTACAAACAACTCTTGAGGGAGTCGTGCAATTAGCGGTGCATCAAGGAAATAAGCCTTCTATGCAGCAATGAGGACAATCCTCATATCACGGACCCAGTCCGCATTATTGCTACCATCAACTTTCAACTTACTTTTCTCTAGGGCCGTATCAATAAAACAGGACAGCTACAACGCGAGCTATCTATGACATAATTTACAAATACAATTTTAGACTAAGTCCATGATAATTCATTTCATCTAATCAAATTATTAATGAAATCCCACTTAGATAGACATCTCTATAGTCATCCAAGTGACACGTGATGCACGTCAACTAGCCTGTGTCCGATCATCACGTGAGACGGACTAGTCATCAATGGTGAACATCTCCATGTTGATCGTATCTTCTATATGACTCATGTTTGACCTTTCGGTCTCTCGTGTTCAGAGGCCATGTCTGTACATGCTAGGCTCATCAAGTCAACCTAAGTGTATTGTGTGTGTAAATCTGGCTTACACCCGTTGTATGCGAACGTTAGAGCCTATCGCACCCGATCATCACGTGGTGCTTCGGAACAACGAACCTTAGCAATGGTGCACAGTTAGGGGGAACACATTTCTTGAAATTTTAGTGAGAGATCATCTTATTTAAGATACTGTCATTCTAAGCAAATAAGAGTTAAAACATGATAAACATCACATGCAAATCATAAAGTGACATGATATGGCCAATATCATCTTGTGCCCTTGATCTCCCTCTTGTGGGAGCGGCATGATCACCATTGTCACCGGCGCGACACTATGATCTCCATCATTGTGTCTCCACGAAGTCATCTTGCCAACTATTACTTCTACTGCTATGGCTAACGCTTAGCAATAAAGTAAAGTGATTACATGGTGTTGACACGCAGGTCAATTAATAAATTAAGACAACTCCTATGGCTCCTGCCGGTTGTCATACTCATCGACATGCAAGTCGTGAATCCTATTACAAGAACATGATCAACCTCATACATCACATATATCATATCACAATCTTTGGCCATATCACATCACATGGCATATGCTGCAAAAACAAGTTAGACATCCTCTAATTTGTTGTTTGCAAGTTTTTACGTGGCTGTTATAGGTTTCTAGCAAGAACGTTTCTTACCTACGCAAAAACCACAACGTGATATGCCAATTTCTGTTTACCCTTCATAAGGATCCATTTCATCGAATCCGATCCGACTAAAGTAGGAGAGACAGACACCTGCAAGCTACCTTATGCAACCAGTGCATCTGTCGTGGAACCAGTCTCATGTAAGCATACATGTAAGGTCGGTCTGAGCCGCTTCATGCCACAATGCCGCCGAATCAAGATAAGACTAGTAGCGGCAAGCCAATTGACAAAATCAACGCCCACAACACCTTGTGTTCTACTCGTGCATAGATTCTACGCATAGACCTAGCTCATGATGCCACTGTTGGGGAACGTAGTAGTAATTCAAAATTTTCCTATGTATCACCAAGATCTATCTATGTGAAACCGAACAATGGTGACGGTCGATTCTGATCTAAGCGCCGAACAATGGCGCCTCCGCGTTCAACACACGTACAACCTGGTGACGTCTCCCGTGCCTTGAACCAGCAAGGAGGAGGAAGAGGAAGAGGGAGACCGCTCCAACAGCAGCACGACAGTGTGGTGGAGGTGGAGCAGCATGGCAACTCGGACAGTGCATCAACAAGGACTACGGAGGATGAGGAGGAGGAGAGGGGCTGCCCAAGGGAGATTGATGTGTGCCAATAGCCCCTAGGACTCTCTATTTATAGGAGGAGGAGGGGGCGCAGCACCTAGGGTTCCCACCCTAGAGCTGGCGGCCAACCCTAGATGCCCCCTTAGGGCAGCGGCCAAGAGAGGGAGAGGAGGGAGGCACCCTAGGGTGGGCCTAGGGCCCATCTGCGCTATGGTTTGCCCCCCCCCCCCCCGCTTGCTCTTGCTATGCCTTGTGCCTTCGTGGGAGGTGCACCAGCCCACCCAAGGGCTGGTTCCCTCCCACTTTAGGCCCATGCAGCCTCCTGGTGCCGGTGGCCCCACACGATGGACCCTCGTAACCCTTCCGGTGGTCTCGGTACGTTACCGGTGATGCCCGGAACACTTCCGATGACCAATACCTCACTTACTATATATTAATCTTTACCTCCGGACCATTCCGGAACTCCTCATGACGTTCGAGATCTCATCTGAGACTCTAAACAACCTTTGGTAACCATGTACACTATTCCCATATAACCCTAGCTTTATCGAACCTTAAGTGCGTAGACCCTACGGGTTCGAGAAGCATGCAGACATGACCGAGACACCTCTCTGGCCAATAACCAATAGCGGGCCATGGATCTGGATACCCATATTGGCTCCCACATGTTCTATGATGATTTCATCGGATGAACCACGATGTCAGGGATTCAAACAATCCCGTATACAATTCCCTTGTCAATCGGTATGTTACTTGCCCGAGATTCGATCGTCGGTATCCCTATACCTTGTTCAATCTCGTTACCGACAAGTCTCTTTACTCGTTCCATAACACATCATCCCGTGACTAACTCTTTAGTCACATTGAGATCATTGTGATGATGTATTACCGAGTGGGCCCTGAGATACCTCAACGTCACACGGAGTGACAATTCCCAGTCTTGATTCGTGCCAACCCAACAGATACTTTCGGGGATACCCGTAGTGCACCTTTATAGCCACCCAGTTACATTGTGACGTTTGGCACACCCAAAGGATTCCTACGATACCCGGGAGTTGCACAATCTCATGGTCTAAGGAAATGATACTTGACACTATAAAAGCTTTAGCAGACGAACTACACGATCTTGTGCTATGCTTAGGATTGGCTCTTGTCCATCACATCATTCTCCTAATGATGTGATCCCATTATCAATGACATCCAATGTCCATGGCCATGAAACCGTGACCATCTATTGATCAACGAGCTAGCCAACTAGAGGCTCACTAGGGACATGTTGTGGTCTATGTATTCACACATGTATTACGGTTTCCTGTTAATACAATTATAGCATGAACAATAGACAATTATCATGAACAAGGAAATATAATAATAACCACTTTATTATTGCCTCTAGGGCATATTTCCAACAAACTCTTCCTTAAGGAAACTGTTAAGGAACTCAGTTTTGACATCCATCTGCCAAATTTCATAATCGAAAAATGGAGCTATTGCTAACATGATTCTAACAGACTTAAACATCGCTACGGGTGAGAAAGTCTCATCATAGTCAACTCCTTGAACTTGTGAAAAACCTTTTGCCACAAGTCGAGCTTTATAGACAGTGACATTACCATCTGCATTTGTCTTCTTGTTAAAGAGCCATTTATTCTGAATGGCATTTCGCCCTTCAGGTAATACTTCCAAAGTCCATACTTTATTTTCATACATGGATCCCATCTCCGATTTCATGGCATCTAACCATTTTTCGAAATCCAGGCCCGCCGTACCATCGCTTCTCCATAGATCATAGGTTCATCATTGTCCAACAACATGACCTCTAAGACAGGGATACCGTACCACTCAGGAGAAGTACGTGTCCTTGTCGACCTATGAGGTTCGATTGTAACTTGATCCGAAGATTCATGATCACCATCATCAGCTTCCCCTTCAACCGATGTAGGATCCACAGAAACATCTTTCTGCTTTGCGCTACTCTCTGGTTGAAGTAAAGGTTCAACAACTTCATCAAGTTCTATCTTCCTCCCACTCAATTCTTTCAAGAGAAACTCTTTCTCGAGAAATGACCCGTTCTTAGCGACAAACACTTTTGTGCATCTAGTGCCCCTTAGTGATTATGGTGTATTGAATACTTATAGGTTAAGGAACTAATGTGTTTGTGAGTGTACACATGATCTATAAGTCGATGAGGAGTTTGATATGTTCGAATATTACCGACCCCTAAAAATGTATGTCTTCAACTGAAGACTTTGGTGATGACTTTGCTGAAGACTTTGGTATTCCCTGAAGACTTTCAAATTGAAGAAATTGGTGTGACCTTGAAGATATGAACGAGGACTATAAAGTGTGAAGACTTTAGTTTTCGTAGTTTCATTTCCTTTCTTTGAGTCATTGGAAACACCGTACTGTTAAAGGGGGCTGAGGTAATACTAAGGAAAATTTCCAACTGATGCTCAACTCAAAAGCCTCAACCTATCCAATCCTTCGAGTGAAGCCTTTGAAAATCTCTTGCGGTTCAGTCAAGTTCTCCAGTGACAGAGATGATGTTCTTCTGGTCTCTGATGATATTGATCTGACTGAGGGGTTAGGATTTCGCCAGTGCGAATTGCCTACAAGTGAGGAACATGATTAGCGTGAGGACTTTCATAATTCGAAATTCCGACCGTTGCTATGCTTAGCGCCAGCTGTCCCCAATCATCTTATCCACATAACGGTCCTATCGTTGGGGGCATTTATGTCTTAACATGTCGGGTTGCACCCTGGCTATAAATAGCCACCCCCACAACCACTAGTTGGTTGGCTGCTCCGAGAGAGAACTGATACTTACCATTTGAGAGCAACGCATCCTCCGAAGACTTTGAGAGAAAATCATTAGTGAGGAAAACCCAAATCCAAACCACAAAACCCTAAGTGATTGAGCATCACTAAAGAAATTGTTCCTGTGTGGAACTGACGCTTGTTACCTTTGAAGAGTGTGTATCTTCGAGACGGTTAGGCATCATGGTCTAGTGCATCCTGCAGTCAATTGGGGATCACAGATTGACCTTGGCCTAGAGCATCTAGTAGTCAATTGTGGATCGCCGGGTGACCAGTTTGTGAGGGTTTTGGAAGTCTACCCTGAAGACTTACCACGAGTGTTGGGCGAGGACTTTGTGACCTTAACTCAAGGAGAATACGATAAGGTCTGTGTCTCCTGGGACTGTGTGTCCTCTATTTTAAATACCAGACCGCTCCAAACCAAACGTACGACTGTACCATCAGTTGGAACTGGGTCATCAAACCATTGTCTTCATCAAGCCAGTTGGTTCTATTTCCTCAACCCTTTCATTTCCTCATATACCTGTTGATGAAATTGATCGTTACTTTTTGAAGAATTTGATTGAAGACTTTCACAATTTCCTCATCTCAAATTCTTCAAGTTACCTTGTTCCTTACCTGCTTATCCTGTATCACGCTACTTGTAATCTGTGCATGTTTTATTTCATCATGATACCTATGTTGTCGCTATGTTTCTCATGCACTTGAGTACTTATTTTGCTGCTAGTTATTCGTCACATTTCAAATTCCTCGAGTTGAAATTCCTCAATTTATAAAAATCGCCTATTCACCCCCCCCCACTCTAGTCCATATAACACACTTTCAATTGGTATCAGAGCAAGGTACTCCCTTTTTCTGTGTTATTTTGGTTTAACTGCCTGGAGTTCTAGTTATGTTGACTGCAAGTATGATCAAGGTTTCTGCCGGATGTCCTACCTTCGTCGGGACCGATTACCCCTATTGGAAGAACAAGATGTGCATGCATCTTGAAGCTATTGACAACGATCTCCGGTACGTTGTGGAAAGTGGTGTTCCCCGCACTTCTATGACTGTTACTGCTGCTGATATGAAGAAATTCAAGAAACTCGATTCTCAAGCGAAGAATATCATCTGTGGCCATCTGAGTAAAGGTCAGTATGGCAGAGTGAGTGCTTTGGAGTCTGCTAAGATTATCTGGGATAGGCTGTCCAAAGTCATCGAAGGTGTTTCCACTCAACGTGACTCTCGTGTTGATGTTCTTCGCAATCTTTTCAACCGCTTCAAGAGACTCGACAATGAAAATGTTCAGCAAACTTTTGATCGTCTCACTGATATCTCCAATGAGCTTCAAGCACTGGGTGCCACTGACATCACCGACCATGAAGTGGTGAAGAAACTGCTGAGATCTCTTGATTCCTTGTTCGATACTCTGGCTTTGATGATTCAAGAGCATGGAGACTACAAGTCACTTGATCCTACTGATATTCTTGAGAGACTCAATACTCATGAATTCCAACAAGCTGAGAAGAGAGACCTTTACGGGGCCAAGCTACGTCAGATCTTGTGCTCTGAAGGCAAAAGCAATTTCCTCATCTGAAGGTGAAGATTCTGATAGTAGCCTTGGTGATCCTGAAGAACTGAGTCAGGAGCTAGCAATGCTCGTGAGGAAATTCTAGAAGTTCTCAAGGAGAGGTGGATTTGGGAAGTCATCAAAAAGTGGCTTGAGGAAATCAGATTCCTCAGATGACTACAAGAAGAGAACTTGTCTCGAATGCAAGAAATCTGGTCACTTCATCTCTGACTGTCCTCTCTGGGAAAAAGAATCAAAGAAGAAGAATAAGAAGTACAAGGACGACAGCTCTGATGACTCGAAGAAAAACAAGAAATCTCCAAGTCCTCATCTGCAAAGTCCTCATCTTCAAAAGAAGAATGGTTCTACAAAGGATCGGGCTTTCATTGGCAAGGAAATGGACTCAGAAGAAGAATCTGAAGAAGAGGAAGAATCTAAGGTGGAATCTGAATCTGGTGTCGCTATCCTTGCTCTTGCTACTGCTTTCGTCAGGAAGTCTATCTTCAACGATGAAGAAAATGACTACTCCAACGAATCTGACGTCAGCAATGATGATTATGCTCCCACCTATTGCTTCATGTCTAAAGGTTCCACATTACATAAGCATCACTCCTCCTCTGAATCAAGTGATGGTGAATCTAATGAATATGTGAAACCTAGCTATGCCAAACTTGCCAATATTGCTATTAGGCAACAAAGTGCACTTGACAAGCTTTAGAAAATGCTAGAAAAAAGCGATGATCTGTTGAATGAGGAAGTGGATTGGACTCAAACTCTGTCTGACGATCTCAAAAGTCTTCAAACAAAGTATGATAACCTTCAGAGTCATCATAATGCTCTCTTAGCTGATCATGAGAATCTTTCTTATGAATTTCTTCAAAGAAAGCAAGATCTTGAGAAACTAAGGGTGTGTCATGAGGATCTCCAAAGGGAAAACGATTCCTTACTGGCTCAACAGATCAGTACCGCTCAGGAAGAATTTGTTCCACCCTGACGTGAAACTGCTAATTCTTCACCTGAATGTTCAAATGCTTCTATTGTTGCAAATTCTTCAATTATTCCCATGGTCACAAATTCCTCATCTGAGGATACCACAAGTATCACTGAAGAAAATGTAGGGTTGAAGGAATTGTATATGACAGGCATGTACAAAAGTCTCAAAGGGCATCAAACTCTTTGCGATGTCCTCAAAAAGCAGATTCTGAACACGATCCCTAGGAAAGGGGATATTGCATTTGAGAGGAAAATCAATGCTGATGGATCCTACTGGACACCTGAGCAGTACCCAAAACCTCATGGGTTACTTCAAAAGTACCTCTTGTACATCCATCCACTCTATTTGGCTTTACCTGTGAATCTTCATATTCCTCTGATGAGTCACTTGACTCCAACTACAAATTCTTCCGAAAACATAAAGGTGAAGTATTTTCCAGATTTGTTGGAACTAACTGTAGGAACAGTTCACCTATGAAGAAAATCTGGGTTCCCAAGAGTTGCCTACAAAATCTTCAAGTGAATGTCCTCACGACACCACTCATGAAGAACAGGAACCCCAGATAAAATTCCTCATATGTACCAAAGTCTTCACATAGACCAAATTCCTCAAATGGTCAAAAATATCATTCTCGTGCTAATGCATCTTTTTCACAGGGAAAACCTAAGAGTTCTGAATATGTGCATTATTCTTCAAATCATTATGTTCATAAGACATCGAAGAATTTCTCTGCTTATTCATATGAGTACTCTAACCCTCATCCTCTGAAACGAAGCGCACTAGCTTCAATGCCTCCCTTCTCATATGGTGCTCGCAAAATGATGAACTATTTGCCACCCCTCCAGATGTGGGTGGTGAAGAAATTGAACTAATTTCTTATGCAGGGTCATGTCTCCAGATGAACTTGAATATTTGATGAATTTGCTGGAGACCTGAGGAAATGCTTGAAAGGATGCAAGCTAATCATGCAGAAATGAATTCATCATTTCTCACATTCTCACACTTCTTTACTTACTATGTTGTGTGATGAAATTATGTCTGATGAAATTGATGTCATATTCTTCACTCTGAAGCATATGAGTTCGTAAGTTGTACTAATTCATCTGTAGGATGAACCGCCAAAAGCTACTGAGTGGGTCCTCGACAGTGGATGCACAAACCACATGACTGGTGACAAGAATCTACTGATGAATTTGCCACTTGCCCCATCTCATCTAAAGCATATCACCTACATTGACAAAGGAAAAAAAGCAAGGTATTGGGTCTACGTAAGGTTGCAATCACAAAGGGCTGACACATGGATAAGGTGATGCTTGTCGAATCCCTCGGATTAAACCTTATGTCTGTCTCAATGCTTTGTGATCTTGATATGGTCGTATTTGGAAAATATCGTTGTGTTGTCATCATAGAATCTAACAATTCCAAAGTCTTCGAAGGCTTTAGGAGAGGAGACTTGTTGAAGACTTTGCTTGAGCAGAGGGGCATGCAGAGACCTTTGAAGCATTTGAGAATCCCTCTGTCCTCTGGCATGATGCAAGATGCACAGGAGTTGAGGACATTGTAGCAGCAGCAGAGGACTAAGCAGCTACTAGGCCAGCGGCTAAGGCCTTTGAGCTTGAGGAATCTGCTGTGATGATATTGAAGTTGAAGAATTTGACTTCACAGCAAATTTCTTCATCATTGATTGCTTCGGAGCACTAGCAGAGGCTCCGACAGAGGCAGCAGCAGTAGAGTCTTCACTGAATTTCTTCACAGCCTCTTTTGCTCTCTTTGTCAGCTTGGCTTGCTGTTTCTCCCATACATGAGGAAAGTCATTACCAGTCTTGAGACTAGTGGGATCAGCAATTTGATTTGGAGCCAAGGGAGGCCTGCTGCAAGGGGGTTTCATAGCGAATTTCATCATATATTTAGGAGTGACATAACTATATTCCTTCCACTCCAAAATGATAGTGGCGAATCGGCAAGAGACATCATAGACCGCACCATATCTAATAAGGTTCGACTACAACATTCGGACACACCATTATGCTATGGTGTTCTAGGTGGTAGCAATTGTGAAACAATTCCACATTGTCTTAAGTGATTGCCAAACTCATAACTCAGATATTCTCCTTCTCGATCTGATCGTAGGAATTTAATCGTCTTGTGACGATGATTCTCAACTTCACTCTGAAACTACTTGAACTTTTCAAATGTTTGAGACTTGTGTTTCATTAAGTAAATATACCCATATCTACTTGAGTCATCGGTGAAGGTGAGAAAGTAACGATATCCACCACGCACCTCAATGCTCATCGGACCACACACATCATATGTATGATTTCCAACAAGTCACTTGCCTAATCCATTGTTTCAGAGAACAGGGTCTTTGTCATCTTGCCCATGAGGCATGGTTCACATGTGTAAAGTGATTCAAAATCAAGTGACTCCAAAAGTCCATCAGCATTGACCTTGTTCATGCGTTTACACCAATATGACCTAAGCGACAATGCCACAAGAAAGTGGTGCTATCATTATCAACTCTACATCTTTTGGCATCAATGTTATGAACATGTGTATCATCACTATCGACATTCAACAACAATAAAACCCCTCACATTGGGTGCATGACCATAAAAGATATTACTCATATAAATAGAAACACCATTATTCTCTGATTTAAATGAGTAACCGTCTTGCATTAAAGAAGATTCAGATATAATGTTCATGCTCACCGCAGGCACTAAATAAAAATTATTCAGGTTCATCACTAATCCCAATGGTAATCAAAGAGCGAGTGTGCCGACAGCGATCACAGCAACCTTGGAACCATTTCTCACGCGCATCGTCACTTTGTCTTTTGCCATCCTCCATCTATTCCATAGTTCCTAATTTGAGTTGCAAATGTGAGCAACCGAACCGGTATCAAATACCCAGGCACTACAACAAGAGTTGGTAAGTGAAAATGCGTTATATCGACTAGAGGGGGGTGAATAGGCGATTTTTACATCACTTGAGGAATTTGAAATGTGATGAATAACTAGAAGTGGAATAAGTACTTAAGTGCATCAGGAACATAGCAACATCATAGTCATCATGATGAAATGAAACATGCAATGATTACAAGTAGCATGATACGGGATAAGCAGGTGAGGAACAAGGTAACTTGAAGAATTTGAGGTGAGGAAATTGTGAAAGTCTTCAGTCAAATTCTTCAAATAGTAATGATCAATTTCATGAACAAGTATACGAGGAATAGAGGGGTTGACAAAATAGAACCAGGTAGCTCGATGAAGACAATGGTTTGATGACCTAGTTCCAACTGCTGTGACAGTCGTACATCTGGTTTGGAGTGGCCTGGTATTTAAACCAGAGGACACACAGTCCTTACCGTATTCTCCTTGAGCTAAGGTCATATAGTCCTCGCCCAACACTCGTGTTAAGTCTTCGGGGTAGACTTCCAAAACCCTCACAAACTGGTCACCCGACGATCCACAATTAACTGCTAGATGCACTAGACCAAGGTCACTCCGTGATCCCCAATTGATTGCAAGATGCACTAGACCATGACGCCTAACCGTCTAGAGGATACACGGTCCTCAAAGGTAACAAGTGTCGGTTCCACACAGGAATTTCTTCAGTGATGCTCAATCACTTTGGGTTTCGTGGTTTGGATTTGGGTTTTTCCTCACTGATGATTTTCTCTCAAAGTCCTCGCAGGGTGGGTTGCTCTCAAATGACAAGTGTCAGTTCTCTCTCGGAGCAGCCAACCAACTAGTGGTTGTGAGGGGTGGCTATTTATAGCCAGGGTGCAACCTGACATGATAAGACATAAATGCCCCCAATGATATCACCGTCATGTGGATATTATGATAGGGGACAGCTGGCGCTAAGCACAGCAACGGTCGGAATTTCGAACTATGAAATTCCTCAGACATATCATGTTCCTCACTTGTAGGCAATTCGCACTGGCGAAATCCTAACTCCTCAGTCAGGTCAATTTCATCAGAGACCAGAAGAACATCGTCTCTGTCACTTAAGAACTTAACTGACCTGCAAGAGATTTCCAAAGGCTTCACTGGAAGGATTGGATAGATTGAGGCTTTTGGAGTTGAGCATCAGTTGGAAATTTTCCTTAGTATTACCTTGGCCCCCTTTAATAGTACGGTGTTTCCTATGACTCAAAGAAAGGAAATGAAACTACGAAAACAAAAGTCTTCACGCTTCATAGTCCTCGTTCATATTTCAAGGTTACACCAACTTCTTCAATTTCAAAGTCTTCAGGGAATACCAAAGTCTTCAGCAAAGTCTTCACCAAAGTCTTCAGTTGAAAACATACATTTTTAGGTGTCGGTAATCTCCAAATATATCAAACTCCTCATCGACTTATAGAGCCTGTGTACACTCACAACCACATTAGTTCCTTAACCTATAAGTCTTCAATACACCAAAATCACAAAGGGGCACTAGATGCACTAACAGTCTCCCCCTTTTTGGAGATTGATGACAAATAGGTTAAGTTTTCAACGGGGATAATACTATGAAGTGTAAATACTGAGTTTGAGGAATTTGATTGCAAGATATAGAAGAACTCCCCCTGAACGTGTGCATATTTGAGGAATTTGATTTGGACTGCAAATGCACATGGCAGGTTAAAAAATGGGGAACTCCCCCTATATCTTGTAATTCATACATGCATTTAGCATATGATACGACGAATTTGAAATGCATGATGAAAATGGTGTCTGACGAAATTCAGCATGCATGCATTAAGGTGCTTGAGGAAATAAGCATGCAGAAAGCAGTTCAAAAGACTCAGACCACCATCGGACTTAAGTTTACAACTCAACCAACAAACGCTTCAAAAGGGCGAGAGTTGTAACTTAAACAAAAACACAGCCCATATATAGAGACCCGCTTGAAGACTAACTCAAATTTTCTCCCCCTTTGTCATTGAAGACCAAAAGGGACAAAAAAGTGAGGACTAATGCCCCTTGAAGAATTTCAT
Source organism: Hordeum marinum (assembly GCA_022496015.1). NCBI lineage: Eukaryota > Viridiplantae > Streptophyta > Magnoliopsida > Poales > Poaceae > Hordeum > Hordeum marinum. The sequence continues at coordinate 524,585,041 of CM039674.1, read as the reverse complement.
CTTGTTGGTGAGGAAGGAGCGCCAGCGGTGTCGGGGTCGTTTGTCGATGCAGGGCCTCCCACAGTGTCGTCAACATCCTCAGCTTTAGCCGTCTCATGTGATGAAGAATATGAACTTGTAACCATCCGAGGAACTTGAACCTTCTTCAGATCCAGCTCCTTCAGTTCTTCAGGAGTCTTGAGGTGAGACAGAATGGCCCAAGTGCAGTTGAGGATTTTGTGCACATAGTAGTGATTTTTCTTCACAGAGTTCTGCATCACAGTCATGTTCTGAACAATGGAAGCCAACTGACACTTCACCCACTTGTGATTGCGATCAACCTTCTGATGAAGACTTATGAGAAGCTCTCGATCAATCATCACGCGAGGGGCAGACTCTTGAAGCTTTTGCGCTGAGGCCTTTGCAGTAGAATCCTGGGTTGGAGTGTCATCATTGGTAGAGAAAGATGCAGCTTTGTGAAACTGACCATCCAATGGACGAGTGTTGTCGGGGATATACCCCACGGTATGAACCATCCTGGCAACTCACAGGAGACCCAAAAAAGTCATGACATTTTATTAATGACCCGGCAGGCGGATCACAGGACGACCAGGCCCAAGACCCGGCATGTAAGCCGGCGTCAGGCAGCTCACGAGAGAAGGGTCAAAGAGAGAAAGACTCCCTGCCAAAGGTTACAAGACCCGGAATAGGATTCTAGAGAGACTAGCCCTAATCCTACTCCTAGTAGGACTTTATTTGTAAACCTACCCTCTCCACTTGTATAAGGAGGGGTAGAGCACCCCTAGAGGAGAGAGGGACAAGTTTGCAAGTTTAGACAGATTAGAGGCTCTCGTGATTAGAGGTAGCAAACAGCACCCCTGTAACCGAGAGATCTTCTTCATTATCAATACCAGACAAGCAGGACGTAGGCTATTACCTCCATCGGAGGGGCCGAACCTGGGTAAACTTCGTGTCTATCGATTCCTATCAACCCCTTCAAGCCGCCACGTAGTTGCGTCTTCGCCCCGAACCTAAGTCCGTTCACCCGGACATCTCCCGTAACAAATCCATGACAGTTGGCGCCCACCGTGCGGCCGCGCACGGTGGTTTGTGTTCTTGGAGGGATCTCTCCCAAGGATCGAGAAGCACACAATTTTTCGGATAAAGACGAGCCGCCACCCCTGCTGATGTGAGCTGCCGCCTCCACCTCGTTCCGGTTCCACTGCGGGCCGGCGCTGTGGAGCCGCCGCCAGTTCTGCTGTCGTGAGCCACTGATTTCCTCATGCACGAGCCGCCTCCACCATGGTTCGCACTACCACCCGCGTCGCCGGGTCACAGGTGCTATCCACCCAGTTTATTTTATCTATACATTTTGATTCCTTCAAAGAACAATTACTTCGTCTTTGTAATATTTTTTACACAGGACAAATTATTCATTACCAAAGTGGCATCATATCGCGAAGATGGAGGCGCATCAGCGTCGTTTGGCACCGGCGTCTGTACCAGCTTACAGCGCCATAGCCGTCTCTCACGGCCGCGCCGGCTCGCAACGTCCGCGGCTGAGTCATCTATCCGCACCGGCTTACAATACCCGCGGCCGAGTCACCCATTTGCGCCGGCTTACAATGCCCATGGCTGATTCTCCCGTCCACGCTTACAACACTACCGGCGACTCGCACGTCCGTGCTGGCCTACAACGCCATGGCCGTCTCTCGTGGCCGAACCGGCTTACAACACCGTGGCCGTCTCTCGCCACCGTTCTGGCTGACAACGCCGCGGCCGTCTCTCGCTATCCGTGCGGGCTTACAACACCGTGGCGTCTTCCACAACAGCACCGGCCTACAATGCCACGACTGTTTTCTGCGTCTACATCAACGCGCCGATACCACTCGTGCTAACCCGGAATTATGAGCCGCCCAATGGACGCGGTAAGCCGCCGCATTCGCGATATGGTCTTCACCAACAACGCTGCAACTCACCGACCGCTCGGCTCGCAATGCCGTGGCCATCTCTCGCGACCGCGACGGCTTATAGTGTCTTGGCCATCTCTCGCGACCGCGTCGGTTACAGTGTCGTGCCTGTCTCACGCGATCATGTCGCAGCTGACTTCGACGTCTACATCAACACGCTAGTGACCGCATACACCAGTACGAACCGCCCAATTGACGTGCGCAAGCCGCCGCCCACAATTTGATCTACACCAACATATCGGTGCAGTGCTCGACGATACGAGCCGCCCAATGGACAAGCACGCAAGTCGCCACCATTACAGTTTGGTTCACTTCAACAACCAGCCGGGACGAACCATCGACCGGATCATTCAAACAATTCATACGGGATCATCTATAACCCACCATGGTCAACCTCAATCATCAGTGGAGACTCTCAAAGCCGCCTCTTCGAGTCAACTTAAGACTCGGGGGCTACGGACATGGCGAGACACATTTGGTCGTTTTCAACGAGAACCCCAGGTCTTTGCAAGAAAAAACCCAATCCTGGGGCTATTGCATTTTCGGCGGATGATTAAAAGTTGCCCAAGAGGACGAACCGCCGTGATGCACCATTCAAACATAGGTGCCTGAATTTATTTAGAGCTTCTGCCATTCCTTCATACAGGATGCAGGCTTACAAGATGGCGACTTACAAGAAGAATTCACAAATATTCCAGTTGACATGTCAACTACGACTGCTGAGGGCGGCTTCTTACCCTCGGGTATCGCTTCTAACGCCTTATCGGCCGTCTTTATGCCAAACCTTCCGGCTAACACGATTAGCCGCGGGCTGAGGGCGGCTTCTTACCTTCGGGTATCGCTTCTAACGCCTTATCGGCCGGCTTTATGCCAAACCTTCTGGCTAACACGATTAGTCGGAGGCTAAGGCGGCTTCTTACCTTCGGGTATCGCTTCTAACGCCTTATCAGTCGGTTTTATGCCAAACCTTCTGGCTAACATGATTAGCCGCGGGCTGAGGGCCGCTTCTTACCTTTGGGTATCGCTTCTAACGCCCTATCGGCCGGCTTTATGCCAAATCTCCGGCTAACACGATTAGCCGCGGGCTGAGGGCGGCCTCTTACCTTCGGGTATCACTTCTAATGCCTTATCGGCCGGCGTTTACGCAAAATTGTTGAAGGGGGCTTCTTACCGATGGGTATCGCTTCTAACACCCTATCGGTCGGCTTTATGCCAAATCTTTCGGCTAACACGATTAGCCGCGGGCTGAGGGTGGCTTCTTACCTTCAGGTATCGCTTCTAATGCCTTATCGGCCGGCGTTTATGCCAAATTGCTGAAGGGGGCTTCTTACCGATGGGTATCGCTTCTAACACCCTATTGGCCGGCTTTATGCCAAATCTTCCGGCTAACACGATTAGCCGCGGGCTGAGGGCGGCTTCTTACCTTCGGGTATCGCTTCTAATGCCTTATCGGCCGGCGTTTACGCCAAATTGCTAAAGGGGGCTTCTTACCGACGGTTATCGCTTCTAACACCCTATCGGCCGGCTTTATGCCAAATCTCCAGCTAACACGATTAGCCGCGGGCGGAGGGCGGCTTCTTACCTTCGGGTATCGCTTCTAATGCCTTATCGGCCAGGCTTTATGCCACCTCCGGCTAATACGATTAGCCATGGTTGTCTAAGGGGGCTTCCCACCTCCGGGTGTAGCTTATCTAACCCTAACAACCGGCGTTCACGCCAAAAAAATTGACAAGTCAAACATTGCATCATACTTTACATCATACATAACCGGCTTATCCAGCCGGGTCAGAACAAGAATATGAAAGAAGGAGCAATGTTATAACATCTCCGGGTTGTGCTTTTTCAAGCCGCCCTTACAACAATGCAGAATATATTCTGTCTTGTTTATTTTTGCAGGTTTTATCTCTTAAGATAAGCCGCCATTAAATACTCCACAAGAGCAAATGGGTCTTTAATAGCCAACCTGGCTAGATCTTCATGGTTTATCATAACCAGTACTAAATGATTGGGCTTTTCAAGCCAGCTCGGAGAATTCATTATTTTTCAAGAGCCACCCTATCAGTTATAATGCTGTGTCATCTAATTGGCCAGCTCTCGGATTTCTTCAATCGTACTCTGTAGTAATCTACAACACTCATGGATTTCTCCAAATATATATTTGTCGGGTTGCATCGCAACCACGAGCAGGGATTTCATGTCAAAGACAAAGGAATTATTCCAGGATATTCATTCCGGGTTATATTACAACCACGGTCAAAGATTCATCCAACAAGTTGTGGTCACTCATATTATTCTCACATAGTCCCGAGTCGCTGCAGGCAGACAACCCGGCACTTGGGGGCTACACTATTCAAATCCAAGCTTTTACCAATTATGCAAGTCCCCTGTCGCTGCAAGCACGCACCACGGCACTTGGGGGCTAATGAAAAGCAGATTTTTTAAAATCACTATTATCGGCAAGACCATAGTATCATAAGGAGATGAACCGGCCTGTCTATATTTTTCTAAAGTCCCAGCCCAGTAATTCTTACTGACCCGGCACTTGGGGACTACACCGCTCAGATCAAATTTTCTAAAGTCCCAAGTCGCCGCAGGCTTGTGACCCGACACTTGGGGGCTACAGTATTCAGCTGTTCCAACAGATTAAGAGATTCAAATTGAAGACCCGGCGCATCACGTTCTGATGAGCTGGCCCTTGGGGGCTACACCCTCCGAAGCTTTATAAAGGTATAAGGCAGTTCTAACTCCCAGGTTGCTGCAGGCAGGCAAACCCGGCATTTGGGGGCTACACAGTCCAAAATATTATTGCACAGCACCAAGTCATCATGGATAATCTCGGAGCTTGGGGGCTACAGGTAATATGGACATATCAAAAACTTTGAGGAGAATTTTCAAGATGTTAGTTATGGAGTTCAGTTGTTAGACCCGACGTCACCAAACATTTATGACACGGCGTTATCAAAAGATCATAACCCACCGGATTATATATAAACCGCCCTGCTTCACAACAATGGAAGTCCGGTTTTACATCAGATGCATTTTCATCCCAATATTTTTATCAAGTCAGCTGGATGCTAGTTATTTGACCCGGCGTCACCAACGTAGCTGTGTCTTCGCCCCGAACCTAAGTTCGTTCAACCGGACATCTGTCGTGACAAATCCACGACAAGTGCCGTCATCAATGATAGTTTTGCCTTTTCCTTCAACCGGTGCAATTGTGCTCTTGAGGACTTCAATCGGGGGCAAGAAGCCGAAGTGATTCTAGAAGTCCGCCTTGAAAGGAACTGACGACTTTGATCTGATGAACTTCATGATCCATGGTGCATAAGGCTTCAGTTCAAATGGGGATAGTGCTGCATTCGCCACTGTCCTCATGAAGAAATCATGGAAGTTGATGGGAATCCCATGAATAATGTTGAACAACATGTTCTTCATGACTCCCTCCACTTCTTCTTCAGAGTTGTGTCCCTTCTGAGGACATAGGGTGTTGGTGATAATGCGGTAGACCGTCCTGGGCACACAGTGCAAAATATTCACAAGGAAGGTTGTCCGTTGAGGTTTTCCTGGAGCCAACGGTTTCATCAACACTTGCATCAGTTGATTGGGTAGAGCAGGTTGATCAAACAGACTGCGAGCTTCTTTTGAAGGAATTGGGACAGGGACTAACTAAAGCAATTCAGATGCCAGAGCAATGAAGTGAGTAGATCCGGTCATCCAGTCAAAGATCCAGGAGTTGACGTGAGAGGCATCACCTGTGATGTGTAGTGTGGCATAAAATTGAAGAATTAGCTCTTTATTCTAGCGGCAGATGTCCACATAGACGGGAAGAAGTCCTGCATCATGAAGAACTGAGAGCACCGGCGTGAAGGATGGAATTGTTTCCACATCAGCATGAGGAATTTGATGGTGCTCAAAGAATTTCTTCTTGTCAAACAGAACTGATGCATAGTAATTAATCTGAGTTCGAGTCCAAAATCAGGTGCGACCAACCCTTGTTGAGTCATATGGATTAGGTCCAGTGAAGAAAATGTGCTCGTTGAAGAAATTGGACTTGAGGAATTTGGGGCGCTTTGAGCCTTTGAATGGCATCCTCGGCTTCGGCTAAAGGTTTGGCTTGAAGTGGCCCTTAATTTCCTTAGCATAGAAGGAATTTCTTCAGACTGAGAAATTTGTGGAGCAATTTCCTCAGTGGCAGTTGGATCAGGAAAGTCATCAGCTGATGCAGCTGGAATTTCTCCAGTGGCTGGAGCGGCCAAGTCATCAGATTCTTCGTGAATTTTTTTAGTCTGGGCTGGTAACTGAGGAATCTGTGACACAGGAGTGGTCATTGGGGAATTTGGGTGAGAAGCTTCCCAATACTCATCATTGATGATAGGTGTTGTGTTGCTGATGTCCATGCATCAATTTCTTCAATGCCGGCCTCTTCAGCAGTAAACTGAGGCTAGGGCAATGATACCGGTGGAGTTGAAGCTTTTGCTTCCACTTCAGTTTCTTCATCAATCCGCTTTGAGGTAGTAGCATATTGATCCATGTCTTCTTGGTCATCATTCGGGATGACGTATTCAACACCGAATGGCACTATTTCATAGGCTAGTGCTGAGGAAATTGGGGTAGCATCAACTAGTTCTTTTGAAGAACTTGACAGTGTCTTCAATTTCTTCGCAGATGAGGAATCTAAAGTTGATGCTTTCCTTTTTTGTGTCTTGTTCTCAGCAGACTTGGTCTTTTTTCTTCTGATGCATAAGGAAGGTTGATTGTCTTCACCCTTAAAGATTTTGGGATTTTAGAGGAGGGTGAAGGGGCAGAAGTTTCCTTAGGTACGACTGACGCTGTCATCCTTGTGGGTTCACTTTCATCGGGCGCAACAGTGGAGGTTACCCTGGCAGGTTCTTTAGCGGTCTGAGTTTCTTCAGCTGCACTGGCAGTTTCCTCAGCAGGCTGAGCAGTTTCTTCAGCCTAAGGAATTTGTGGTTGTGATCGAGTTGTAACCCTGGTGTTATGGTCCTTAACAGCAGCTTGGGCTACCCTGACGAATCTGACTTTGGTTCCCTTCCATTCAGCATCGTATTTTTCTTGTTCCTCGGAGAGGAAGCAAATTTCAGACTGAACTGTGATGAGTTGATTTGGAGTCAAATTCATCACGTTATTCCTCAGAAATTTTTATTTTCGAGCCCTGTTCCTCTTACCTCTCTGAGCTTGATCTCTTTTCCATTTTTCCTCAGCAATAAAGTGGGTGAGGACATGGTCCACACCAAGAGGCAGGTTTAGTGTGGAAAGTGGGGTGCTTGGTTCCTCATGCCATATCTTAATGAAGTTGAGGATCATCTTGGGATCCAGCATGAGAGGAATAGAGCTACCTTTTGCTATTGCAGCCTTATGCTAACTTTCTCTGATGATTTCTTCCAATTCTTCATCATCAGCTTCATCACCATCAGATCCTGAGGGTACAGTTACCACAGCTTTGCTTGTGTGAGGACTTGGTCTTTGACCTCGTCCAACAGTTTTCTTCAGTTTCAATACTGTAGGACTTGTTGAAGACTTTGCTTGAGCAGAGGGCCATGCAGAGACCTTTGAAGCATTTGAGAATCCCCCTGTCCTCTGACATGATGCAAGATGCACAGGAGTTGAGGACCTTGTAGTAGCAGTAGAGGACTAAGCAGCTACTAGGCTAGCGGCTGAGGCCTTTGAGCTTGAGGAATCTGCTGTGATGATATTGAAGTTGAAGAATTTGACTTCATAGCAAATTTCTTCATCATTGATTGCTTCGGAGCACTAGCAGAGGCTCCGACAGAGGCAGCAGCAGCAGAGTCTTCATTGAATTTCTTCACAGCCTCTTTTGATCTCTTCGTCACCTTGGCTTGCTGTTTCTCCCATACATGAGGAAAGTCATTACCAGTCTTGAGACTAGTGGGATCAGCAATTTGTTTTGGAGCCAAGGGAGGCCTGCTGCAAGGAGGTTTCATAGCGAATTTCATCATATATTTAGGAGTGACATAACGATATTCCTTCCACTCGAAAATGATAGTGGCGAATCGGCAAGAGACATCATAGACCGCACCATATCTAATAAGGTTCGACTACAACGTTTGGACACACCATTACGCTGTGGTGTTCCAGGTGGTAGCAACTGTGAAACAATTCCACATTGTCTTAAGTGATTGCCAAACTCATAACTCAGATATTCTCCTTCTCGATCTGATCGTAGGAATTTAATCGTCTTGTGACGATGATTCTCAACTTCACTCTGAAACTGCTTGAACTTTTCAAATGTTTGAGACTTGTGTTTTGTTAAGTAAATATACCCATATCTACTTGAGTCATCGGTGAAGGTGAGAAAGTAACGATATCCACCACGCACCTCAATGCTCATCGGACCACACACATCATATGTATGATTTCCAACAAGTCACTTGCCCGTTCCATTGTTTCGGAGAACAGGGTCTTTGTCATCTTGCCCATGAGGCATGGTTCACATGTGTCAAGTGATTCAAAATCAAGTGACTCCAAAAGTCCATCAGCATGGACCTTGTTCATGCGTTTACACCAATATGACCTAAACGGCAATGCCACAAGAAAGTGGTACTATCATTATCAACTCTACATCTTTTGGCATCAATGTTATGAACATGTGTATCATCACTATCGATATTCAACAAGAATAAAAAAACCACATTGGGTGCAAGACCATAAAAGATATTACTCATATAATTAGAACAACCATTATTCTCTGATTTAAATGAGTAACCGTCTCGCATTAAACAAGATTCAGCTATAATGTTCATGCTCACCGTAGGCATTAAATAACAATTATTCAGGTTCATCACGAATCCCAATGGTAATCAAAGAGCGAGTGTGCCGACAACGATCACAGCAACCTTGGAACCATTTCCCACGCGCATCGTCACTTTGTCTTTTGCCAGCCTCCGTCTATTTCATAGTTCCTGATTTGAGTTGCAAATGTGAGCAACCGAAGTGGTATCAAATACCCAGGCACTACAACAAGAGTTGGTAAGGGAAAATGCGTTATATCGACTAGAGGGGGGTGAATAGGCGATTTTTACAAATTCATCACTTGAGGAATTTGAAATGTGTTTAATAACTAGTAGCGGAATAAGTACTTAAATGCATGAGGAACATAGCAACATCATAGTCATCATGATGAAATGAAACATGCAATGATTACAAGTAGCGTGATACAGGATAAGCAGGTGAGGAACATGGTAACTTGAAGAATTTGAGGTGAGGAAATTGTGAAAGTCTTCAGTCAAATTCTTCAAACAGTAACGATCAATTTCATCAACAAGTATATGAGGAATAGAGGGGTTGAGAAAATAGAACCAGGTAGCTCGATGAAGACAATGGTTTGATAACCCAGTTCCAACTGCTGTGACAGTCGTACGTTTGGTTTGGAGCGGCCTGGTATTTAAACCAGAGGACACACAATCCCAGGACACAGAGTCCTTACTGTATTCTCCTTGAGCTAAGGCCATACCGTCCTCGCCTAACACTCGTGTTATGTCTTTAGGGTAGACTTCCAAAACCCTCACAAACTGGTCACCCGGCGATCCACAATTGACTGTTGGATGCTCTAGACCAAGGTCACTCAATGATCCCCAATTGACTGCAGGATGCACTAGACCATGACGCCTAACCGTATGGAGGATACACAGTCCTCAAAGGTAACAAGCATCGATTCCACACAGGAATTTCTTCAGTGATGCTTAATCACTTTGGGTTTGGTGGTTTGGATTTGGGTTTTTCCTCACTGATGATTTTCTCTGAAAGTCCTCGGAGGATGGGTTGCTCTCAAATGAAAAGTGTTAGTTGTCTCTCGGAGCAACCAACCAACTAGTGGTTGTGGGGGGTGGCTATTTATAGACAAGGTGCAACCTGACATGATAAGACATAAATGCCCCCAATGATATCACCGTTATGTGGATATTATGATTGGGGACAGCTGGCACTAAGCATAGCAATGGTCGGAATTTCGAACTATGAAAGTCCTCGGACATATCAAGTTCCTCACTTGTAGGCAATTCGCACTGGCGAAATCCTAACTCCTCGGTCAGATCAATTTCATCAGAGACAAGAAAAACATCATCTCTGTCACTGAAGAACTTGACTGAACTGCAAGAGATTTCCAAAGGCTTCACTCAAAGGACTGGATAGATTGAGGCTTTTGGAGTTGAGCATCAGTTGGCAATTTTTCTTACTATTACCTTGGCCCCCTTTAATAGTACGATGTTTCCTATGACTCAAAGAAAGGAAATGAAACTACGAAAACAAAAGTCTTCACGCTTCATAGTCCTCGTTCATATCTTCAAGGTCACACCAACTTCTTCTATTTCAAAGTCTTTAGGGAATACCAAAGTCTTCAGTTGAAGACATAAATTTTTAGGGGTCGGTAATCTCCAAATATATCAAACTCCTCATCGACTTATAGAGCCTGTGTACACTCACAAACACATTAGTTCCTTAACCTATAAGTGTTCAATACACCAAAATCACTAAGGGGCACTAGATGCACTAACAATCTCCCCCTTTTTGGTGATTGATGACAAATAGGTTAAGTTTTCAACGGGGATAATACTATGAAGTGTAAATACTGAGTTTGAGGAATTTGATTGCAAGATATAGAAGAACTCCCCCTGAAGGTGTGCATATTTGAGGAATTTGCTTTGGACTGCAAATGCACGTGGCACGTTAAAAAAACATGGAGAACTCCTCCTATATCTTGTAATTCATACACGCATTTAACATATGATACGAAGAATTTGAAATGCATGATGAAAATGGTGTCTGACGAAATTCAGCATGCATGCATTAAGGTGCTTGAGGAAATAAGCATGCGGAAAGCAGTTCAAAAGAGTCAGACCACCATCGGACTTAAGTTTACAACTCAACCAACAAACGCTTCAAAAGAGAGAGAGAGTTGTAACTTAAACAAAAAACACAGCCCATATATAGAGACCCGCTTGAAGACTAACTCAAATTTTCTCCCCCTTTGTCATTGAAGACCAAAAGGGACAAAAAAGTGAGGACTAACTCCCCTTGAAGAATTTCATCTTGTTGGTGAGGAAGGAGCGCCAGCGGTGTCGGGGTCGTTTGTCGACACAGGGCCTGTCGTAGTGTCGTCAACGTCCTCAGCTTCATCCGTCTCATGTGATGAAGAATATGAACTTGTAACCATCTGAGGAACTTGAACCTTCTTGAATTTCATCTGTGGTTGATGAGCCCAGTCAAGATTTTCCTCAAGATCCAGCTCCTTCAGTTCTTCAGGAGTCTTGAGGTGAGACAGAATGGCCCAAGTGCAGTTGAGGATTTCGTGCACATAGTAGTGATTTTTCTTCAGAGAGTTCTACATCACAGTCAAGTTCTGAATAATGGAAGCCAACTAACACTTCACCCACTTGTGATTGCGATCAACCTTCTGATGAAGACTTATGAGAAGCTCTCGATCAGTCATCACACGAGGGGTAGACTCTTGAGGCTTTTGCGCTGAGGCCTTTGCAGCAGAATCCTGGGTTGGAGTGTCATCATTGGTGGAGAAAGATGCAGCTTTGCGAAACTGACCATCCAATGGACGAGTGCCTTCATCAATGATAGTTTTGCCTTTTCCTTAAACCGATGCAATTGTGCTCTTGAGGACTTCAATCGGGGGCAAGAAGCCGAAGTGATTCTAGAAGTCTGCCTTGAAAGGAACTGAAGACTTTGATCTGATGAACTTCATGATCCATGGTGCATAAGGCTTTAGTTCAAATGGGGATAGTGCTGCATTCGCCACTGTCCTCATGAAGAAATCATGGAAGTTGATGGGAATCTCATGAATAATGTTGAATAGCATGTTCTTCATGACTCCCTCCACTTCTTCTTCTTCAGAGTTGTGGCCCTTCCGAGGACATAGGGTGTTGGTGAGAATGCAGTAGACCGTCCTGGGCACATAGAGCAAATTCTTCACAAGGAAGGTTGTCCGTTGAGGTTTTCCTGGAGCCAATGGTTTCATCAGCACTTGCATCAGTTGATTGGGTAGAGCAGGTTCATCAAACAGACTGCAAGCTTCTTCTGAAGGAATTGGGACAGTGACTGGCCGAAGCAATTCAGATGCCAGAGCAGTGAAGTGAGTAGATCCGGTCATCCAGTCAAAGATCCAGGAGTTGATGTGAGAGGCATCACCTGTGATGTGTAGTGTGGCATAGAATTGAAGAATTAGCTCTTTATTCCAGCCACAGATGTCCACATAGAAGCGAAGAAGTCCTGCATCATGAAGAACTGAGAGCACCGGCATGAAGGATGGAATTGTTTCCATATCAGCATGAGGAATTTGATGGTGCTTGAAGACTTTCTTCTAGTCAAACAGAACTGATGCATAGTAATTCATCTGAGTTGGAGTCCAGAATCTGGTGCGACCAGCCCTTGTTGAGTCATATGGATTAGGTCCAGTGAAGAAAATGTGCTCGTTGAAGAAATTGGACTTGAGGAATTTGGGGCGCTTTGAGCCTTTGAATGGCATCCTCGGCTTCGGCTGAAGGTTTGGCTTGAAGCGGCCCTTAATTTCCTTAGGCATAGAAGGAATTTCTTCAGACTGAGAAATTTGTGGAGCAATTTCCTCAGTGGCAGTTGGAGCAGCAAAGGCATCAGCTGATGCAGCTGGAATTTCTCTAGTGGTTGGAGCAGCCAAGTCATCAGATTCTTCGTGAATGTCTTCAGTCTGGGCTGGTGACTGAGGAATCTGTGACACAGGAGTGGTCATTGGGGAATTTGGGTGAGAAGCTTCCCAATATTCATCATTGATGATAGGTCTTATGTTGCTGATGTCCATGCCCTCATCAATTTCTTCAACGCTGGCCTCTTCAGCAGTAAACTGAGGCTGGGGCGACGATACCGGTGGAGTTGAACCTTTTGCTTCCACTTCAATTTCTTCATCAATCCGCTCTGAGGTAGTAGCATATTGATCCATCTCTTCTTGATCATCATTTGGGATGACGTAGTCAACACCGAATGGCACTATTTCATAGGCTAGTGCTGAGGAAATTGGGGTAGCATCACATGGTTCTTTTGATGAACTTGACAGTGTCTTCAATTTCTTCGCAGCTAAGGAATCTGAAGTTGATGCTTTCCTTTTCAGTGTCTTGTTCTTAGTAGCCTTGGTCTTCTTCTCTTCTGATGCAGAAGGAAGGTTGATTGTCTTCACCCTTGAAGATTTTGGGATTTTAGAGGAGGGTGAAGGGGCAGCAGTTTCCTCAGGTACGACTGATGCAGTCGTCCTTGTGGGTTTAGTTTCATAGGGCGCAGCAGTGGAGGTCGCCCTGGCAGGTTCTTCAGCGGTCTGACTTTCTTCAGCTACACTGGCAGTTTCCTCAGCAGGCTGAGCAGTTTCTTCAACCTGAGGAATTTGTGGTTGTGATCGAGCTGTAACCCTGGTGTTATGGTCCTTAACAGCAGCTTGGGCTGCCCTGACGGATCTGACTTTGGTGCCCTTCCATTCAGCATCGTATTTTTCTTGTTCCTCAAAGAGGGAGCGAATTTCAAACTGGACTATGATCAGTTAATTTGGAGTCAAATTCATCACGTTATTCCTCAGAAATTTTTCTTTTCGAGCCCTGTTCCTCTTAGCTCTCTAAGCTTGATCTCTTATCCATTTTTCCTCAGCAATAAAAAGGGTGAGGACATGGTCCACACCAAGAGGCAGGTTTAATGCGGAAAGTGGGGTGCTTGGTTCCTCATGTCATATCTTAATGAAGTTGAGGATCATCTTGGGATCCAGCATGAGAGGAACAGAGCTGCCTTTTGCTATTGCAGCCTTATGCTAACTTTTTCTGATGATTTCTTCCAATTCTTCATCATCAACTTCATCATCCTCAGATCCTGAGGGTACAGTTACCATAGCTTTGCTTGTGTGAGGACTTGGTCTTTGACCTCGTCCAGCAATTTTCTTCGGCTTCAATATTGTAGGACTTGTTGAAGACTTTGCTTGAGCAGAGGGGCGTGTAGAGACCTTTGAAGCATTTGAGAATCCATATGTCCTCTGACATGATGCAAGATGCACATGAGTTGAGGACATTGTAGCAGCAGCAGAGGACTGAGCAGCTACTAGGCCAGCGGCTGAGGCCTTTGAGCTTGAGGAATCTGCTGTGATGATTTTGAAGTTGAAGAATTTGACTTCACAGCAGATTTCTACATCGTCGATTTCTTTGGAGCACTAGCAGAGGCTCCGGCAGAGGCAGCAATAACAGAGTCTTCATTGAATTTCTTCATAGCCTCTTTTTCTCTCTTCGTCAGCTTGGCTTGCTGTTTCTCCCATACATGAGGAAAGTCATTACCAGTCTTGAGACTAGTGGGATCAGCAATTTGATTTGGAGCCAAGGGAGGCCTACTGCAAGGGGGTTTTCACAGCGAATTTCATCATATATTTAGGAGTGACATAACGATATTCCTTCCACTCCTTTGCCCATCTTCTCTCAATTTTCTGCAAACGAATCTTTATCTGCTTAGTTGTCTCTTTGCCATGAGTTGCTTCATCGGGTGTGCAGTATTCCTCATACAAGTCCTTAGGGATCTCAAAAGCAGTCTGCACATCAGGCTTCTTTCCACCTTTTTGTGGCTTCTTTCCATCAGCCATATTCTTCGGTTGAGGAATCGGAACTCTTGAAGATTCTGAAGAAGTGCACAGTTTTTCCTCAAGAAACGCTGCAAACGAGTTAAGTTGATGAGAACCTAGTGATTCATCAGCGGACATGTTTGTACCTGTGAACAGAGTATAGGTGCGAGAAATTTGAAGAGGTCAAATGCGTTCTCAGAAGTTTTTTAAAAACATCAAGAGTGAGGAATTTGACCATGGATGTCTTAAGGAATTTCACTAACTGTTCTTTGTCTTAGGTTCTAGAGTTGTGCACATTTTGAGGATTCACACAATTGAGGAATCTTGAAGAAAATCATAACTTAGAGAAAAACATCACGTAGATTGAGGAAAATTTGAAGATCAAACAAGGGTAGTAAAAATAGATTTTATTTACCCTGATGAAGAACACGACGAACTATGAGATGAGATTGAGGAAGTTCGTCAGTCCAGATCTCCCATGCCCTAGCTTGGCAGAGGGAGACGGCTACAGTGGCAGCGGGGTGAAGACTTCCGTGGCCAATGCGAGTACGGCGACGGCGAGGTCGAGGCAGTGAAGCTCTTCCACACCGGGGGCGATGATTTTAGCGGCAGCGCTAGGTCGGAGCTCGGAAGAGAGTAGGAGTGAGGAGTAACCGAGCACAGTGAAATGGGAGAGGTATTTATAGTGAAGGTGAAAAACCAAGCCGTGCGAAGATTTTGGACCAGATTGCCCCTGACCCTTGCTCTCCACGCGACATGTGTCACGTACGTTCTGAGTAGTGGCGATAGTGGGGGATCGTGGGTTATCCAGTCATGGGAATTGGAACCGTTTGAGCGGGAAACGCTGAAAATTTTGATAGTGAAAATTTTAAAGTTTTCGTTCACAAATTCTTCAGTTGTCAAGGACACAGTGAAGACTTTGAACGAGTTTCAAAGTAGAACACATATGAAGAATTTGTGAACAGACTGGGTTGAGTTTAGCATAGAGGGGGAAAGGGTCCGATCACATTCACTTAGATGAAAAATGAACTTGAAGAATTAACAATAAGTGAATGTTGTTGAGGACATTGAAAACTCAAATATATATGTATATAGTCAATGAAGAACATGAGTTTCAAAGTTTGAAGAATTTGAAAAGTTGAGGAATTTGAAAAGTTGAGGAATTTGCAAACTTGAGGAATTTAAAATTTGAAGGATTTGCAAAATGACGAAAAACTCAACTTTGAAGAATTTTGACATTGGTTGGTGGCATCACCCATCGTATAAGAATGCTGATTTCAGACACCACGTACAATTGTCATAGGTTCTGAGAATCAAATTCTTCATTAATTTCTTCAAATTTAGAGGGTTATTCCTCATTGATTGAAGAAAACTGTTACTTCGTGTGTTGCACATCTGAGTCATCAATTTTGCATAAGTGTTAGGATGTGTGTCCTTTTTCAAAGAACATTCGAAGATTCTAAGATATCTAGCTCACACCGCAACTTGCAAAATCTCTTTTTATCCAAGGGCTTTGTGAAGATATCGGCCAGTTGTTCTTCAGTAGGGATGTGGTCGATGGTGATGTCGCCCTTGAGTACATGATCTCGAAGAAATGATGAAGAATCTAGATGTGCTTGGTCTTGGAATGCTGAACTGGGTTGTAAGCAATCCTGATGGCACTCTCGTTGTCACATTAGAGAGTCACATTCTTCAACTTGATGCCATAGTCCTTGAGGATTTGCTTCATCCATAGCAACTGAGCGCAACATGAACCAGCAACAATGTACTCAGCTTTAGCAGTAGATAGTGACACACAGTTCTGCTTCTTCGAGGACCAACAGACTAAGGGTCGTCCAAGGAAATGACATGTTCCTGAGGTTGACTTGCGATCAACATGATCTCCAGCATAGTCAGCATCAGAGTATCCGATGAGATGAAGTTTTGAGCCCTTTGGATACCATAATCCAAGCGTTGGTGTGTGAGGTAAGTATCGAAGAATATGTTTCACAGCCTTATGGTGTGATTCCTTCGGTGTTGCTTGGAATCGGGCACACATGCAAACACTCACCATAATATCAGGCCTAGATGCACGATAATGAGCCAATCATGAAGCGATATACATTCTGATCGAAATCTTTACCATTTTTGTCAGTGCAGAGGTGGCCTTTTGAAGGCATTGGAGTTTTGACGCCTTTGCAATCTTGCATGTCGAGTTTCCTCAGAACATCCTTGAGGTATTTCTCTTGATATATGAAGATGCCATTGTATTGCTGAAGAATTTGAAGACCTAAGAAGAATTTCAACTCTCCCATCATAGACATTTGATATTCTTCACTCATCATATAGGCAAATTCATCACTGTAACGTTTGTCAGTACAGCCAAAGATAATATCGTCTACGTATATTTGGCATATGAATAGTTCATTGTCATAGGATTTTGTGAAAAGAGTTGGGTCGAGTGAACCGGGTTTGCAGCCTTTCTTCATGAGGAACTCCTTCAGAGTGTCGTACCACACCCGAGGGGCCTGCTTGAGGCCATAGAAGGCCTTGTTGAGTCTGAAGACTTTGTCAGGATGCTTACGGTCTTCGAAACCTGGGGGTTGAGCAACATATACTTCTTCCTCAAGCTTACCATTGAGGAATGCACTTTTCACATCCATTTGATATAAGATGATATCATGATGGTTAGCATAAGCAAGCAATATGCGAATAGCTTCAAGTCTAGCAACAGGTGCAAAAGTTTCGGCAAAGTCAATTCCATCAACCTGTGTGTAGCCTTGAGCTACAAGACAAGCCTTATTCCTCACCACAAGGCCATTTTCATCTTGCTTGTTGCGGTAGATCCACTTGGTACCTATGATGTTATGCTTGCAAGGATCTGGCCGCTTGACAAGTTCCCACACGTTGTTGAGCTTGAATTGATGCAATTCCTCTTGCATAGCTTGAATCCACTCAGGCTCCTTGAATGCTTCATCAACTTTGGTGGGCTCTATGATAGAGACAAAATCAAAGTGCCCACAAAAGTTAGTCAAATGTGAAACTATTGAGCGAGTGAGGGGACCTGGTGCATTGATGTCATCGATGATTTTGTCCATCTGCACTTCCTTTGCAACTCTTGGGTGAGCAGGTTGACGTGGCTGAGAATTTTCATCAGCACCATTTTCTTCAGGTGTATCAGCATGAATGTCTTCATTCGTTGGAATGACTTCCTCAGTGGGTATGACGTCTTCAGTGGCATTCAACTTGATGGATTCCTCAGGAGACTGTTCATCTAGCATAGAAGGCAGGTGCTCTCTTTGCGAGCCATCAGTTTCATCGAATCGCACATCTATAGTTTCAACAACCTTGTGGTGGTATGTGTTGAAGACTCTGTAGGTGTGCAAGTCCTTTACGTAACCAAGCATAAAACCATCATGTGCTTTCGCTGCAAATTTAGAACTATGGTGAGGATCTCTAATCCAGCATTTTGCACCGAAGACTTTGAGATAACTTACATTGGGTTTCTTGCCAGTCATAAGTTCATATGAAGTCTTCTTGAAGAATTTGTGAAGATATACCCTGTTGATGATGTGGTATGCGGTATCAATTTCCTCGGTCCAGAAGCAACGAGGAGTCTTGTATTCATCAAGCATGGTACGAGCCATCTCAACTAGAGTCATGTTCTTGCGCTCCACGACGCCGTTCTGCTGAGGAGTATAAGGGGCAGATAACTCATGAGTAATACCAAGTTCATCAAGATATTCATCAAGATTGGTGTTCTTGAACTCAGTCCCATTATCACTCCTAATATGCTTGATCTTGACGCTGAAGTTTGTGGAGGCCCTTGAAGCAAATCGTCTGAAGACATCCTGCACTTCAGACTTGTACAGGATAATATGCACCCAAGTGTAACGAGAGTAATCAACAACAATGAAAAAGCCATACAAACATGATGAATTTGTTAGTGTGGAGTAATGAGTGAGGCCAAATATATCCATGTGAAGCAATTCAAAAGGTCGAGTCGTGGTCATGATCGTCTTCGAGGGATGCTTGGATCTGGTCATCTTCCCAGACTCACATGCACCACAAAGGCGGTACTTGTGGAATTTGACACCTTCAATGCCAATGACGTGCTTTTTCTTCACGAGCGTGTGCAAGTTCCTCATACCAGCATGTACAAGTCGTCGATGCCACAACCAGCCTTCTGAGGACTTTGCAAGTAGGCATGTGGCAGGCTGAGGACCTGTAGAGAAATCAACAATATACAAGTCTCCTCTCCTAAAGCCTTCGAAGACTTTGGAATTGTCAGATTCCATGATAACAACACACCGATATTTTCCAAATACGACAATCATATCAAGATCACAAAGCATTGAGACAGACATAAGGTTGAACCCGAGGGATTCGACTAACCTCACCTTATCCATGGTTTGGTCCTTTGAGATTGCAACCTTACCTAGACTCAATACCTTGCTTTTTCCTTTGTCTGCATAGGTGTTATGCTTCAGATGAGATGGAGCAAGTGGAAAATTTATCAGTAGTTTCTTGTCACCAGTCATGTGGTTTGTATATCCACTATCGAGGACCCACTCAGTTGCTTTTGGAGGTTCATCCGACAGATGAATTAGTACAACTTACGAACTCATATGCTTCAGAGTGAAGAATATGACATCAATTTCATAAGAAAGAATTTCATCACACAAGATAGTAAGCAAGTAGTGTGAGGATGTGAGAAACGAGGAATTCATTTCTACATGGTAAGCTTGCGTCCTTTCAAGCATTTCCTCAAGTCTCCAACAATTTCATCAGACATTCAATTTCATCTGGAGATCTGACCCTGCATAAGAAATTAGTTCAATTTTTTCACCACCCACATCTGAAGGGGTGGCAAAAAGTTCATCATTCTGCGAGCACCATATGAGAAGGGAGGTATTGAAGCAAGTGCGCTTCGTTTCACGGGACGAGGGTTAGAGTACTCATATGAATAAGGAGAGAAATTCTTTGAGGACTTATGAACATAATGATTTGAAGAATAATGCACATATTCAAAACTCTTAGATTTTCCCTGCGAAACAGATGCATTAGCACGAGAATGATATTTTTGACCATTTGAGGAACTTGGTCCAAGTGAAGACTTTGATCCATATGAGGAATTTGATCTGGGGTTCCTATTCTTCATGAGTGGTGTCGTGAGGAAATTCACTTGAAGATTTTGTAGGCAGCTCTTGGGAACCCAGATTTTCTTCATAGGAGAACCGTTCCTGCAGTTAGTTCCAACAAATCTGGCAAATACTTCACCTTTCTGATTTTTGAAGAATTTGTAGTTGGAGTCAAGTGACTCATTAGAGGAATATGAAGTTTCACACGTAGAGCCAGATAAAGTGGATGGATCGACAGGAGGTCCTTTCGCAGCAACCCATGAGGTTTTGGGGTACTGCTCAGGTGTCCAGTAGCATCCATCAGCGTTGAGTTTCCTCACAAAGGCAATACCCTCTTTCCTAGGGTTCCTGTTTAGAATCTGCTTTTTGAGAACATCGCAAAGGGTTTGATGCCCTTTGAGACTTTTGTACATGCCTGTCACATACAATTCCTTCAACCCTGCATTTTCGTTAGTGATACTTGTGGTATCCTAAGATGAGGAATTTGTGACCATTGGAATAGTTGAAGAATTTGCAGCAATAGAAGCATTTGAACATTCAGGTGAAGAATTAGCAGTTTCACGTTCGATGCATTTCAAACAAGGTGGAACAAATTCTTCCTGAGCAGTACTGATCTATTGAGCCAGTAAGGAATAATTTTCCTTTTGGAGATCCTCATGTGACACCCTTAGTTTCTCAAGATCTTGCTTTCTTTGAATAAATTCATAAGAAAGCTTCTCATGATCGGCTAAGAGATCATTATGATGACTCTGAAGGTTATCATACTTTGTCTGAAGACTTTTGAGATCGTCAGACAGAGTTTGAGTCCGGTCCAATTCATTGTTCAACAGATCATCGCTTTTGTCTAGCATTTTCTGAAGCTTTTCAAGGGCTCTTTGTTGCTTAGTGGCAATGTTAACAAGTTTAGCATAGGTAGGTTTCACATATTCATCAGATTCACATTCACTTGATTCATATGAGGAATGATGTTTGTGTACCTTTGAGCCTTTTGCCATGAAGCAATAGGTGGGAGCATAATCATCATTGTTGACGTCAGAGTCGTTGGAGTAGTCATTTTCTTCATCATTGAAGATGGACTTGTTGACGAAAGGAGTGGCGAGAGCAAGGCTTGCAACACCAGATTCTGATTCCACCTCAGATTCTTCCTCTTCTTCATATTCTTCAGATTCTTCTTAAGAATCCATTTCCTTGCTAATGAACACTCGAGCCTTTCTGGAACCATTCTTCTTGTGCTTTGAGGACTTTGAAGATGAGGACTTTGCAGATGAGGACTTTGAAGATTTCTTCTTTTTCTTCGAGTCATCAGAACTGTCATCCTTGTATTTCTTCTTCTTCTTTGATTCTTTTTCCCAGAGAGGACAATTAGAGATGAAGTGACCAGGTTTCTTGCAACGGTGACTGGTTCTTTTCTTGTAGTCATCTGAGGAATCTGATTTCCTCAAACCACTCTTTGATGACTTTCCAAATCCACCTCTCTTTGAGAACTTCTAGAATTTCCTCACGAGCATTGATACCTCCTGACTTAGTTCTTCAGGATCACCAAGGTTGCTGTCAGAATCTTCGTCTTCGGATGAGGAAATTCCTTTTGCCTTCAGAGCATGAGATCTTCCATAACTTGGCCCGTAGAGGTCTCTCTTCTTGGCTTATTGGAATTCATGAGTATTGAGTCTCTCAAGAATATCAGCAGGATCAAGTGACTTGTAGTCTCCACGTTCTTGAATCATCAAAGCCAGAGTATCGGATGAGGAATCAAGAGATCTTAGCAGTTTCTTCACCACTTCATGGTCGGTGATATCAGTGGAACCCAGTGCTTGAAGCTCATTGGAGATATCAGTGAGACGGTCAAAAGTTTGCTGAACATTTTCATTGTCGAGTCTCTTGAAGCGGTTGAAGAGATTGTGAAGAACATCAACACGAGAGTCATGTTGAGTGGAAACACCTTCGTTGACTTTGGACAACCTATCTCAAATAAGCTTAGCAGACTCCAAAGCACTCACTCTGCCATACTGACCTTTGCTTAGATGGCCACAGATGATATTCTTCGCTTGAGAATCCAGTTGCTTGAATTTCTTCGTATCAGTAGCAGTGACAGTCGGAGAAATGCGGGGAACGCCATTTTCCACAACGTACCAGAGATCATTGTCGATTGCCTCAAGATGCATGTGCATCTTGTTCTTCTAGTAGGGATAGTCCATCCCATCGAAGGTAGGACATCCCACGGAAACCTTGATCATACCTACAATCGACATAACTAGAACTCCAGGTGGTTAAACCAAAATCACACAAAACAAGGGAGTACCTTTCTCTGATACCAATTGAAAGTGCGTTATATCGACTAGAGGGGGGTGAATAGGCGATTTTTACAAATTCATCACTTGACGAATTTGAAATGTGATGAATAACTAGCAGCGGAATAAGTACTCAAGTGCATGAGGAACATAGCAACATCATAGTCATCATGATGAAATGAAACATGCATAGATTACAAGTAGCGTGATACAGGATAAGTATGTGAGGAACAAGGTAACTTGAAGAATTTGAGGTGAGGAAATTGTGAAAGTCTTTAGTCAAATTCTTCAAGTAGTAACGATCAATTTCATCAACAAGTATACGAGGAATAGAGGGGTTGAGGAAATAGAACCAGGTAGCTCGATGAAGATAATGGTTTGATGACCCAGTTCCAACTACTATGATAGTCGTACGTCTGGTTTGGAGCAGCCTGGTATTTAAACCAGAGGACACACAGTCCCAGGACACACAGTCCTTACCGTATTCTCCTTGAGCTAAGGTCACACAGTCCTCGCCCAACACTCGTGGTAAGTCTTCAGGGTAGACTTCCAAAACCCTCACAAACTGGTCACCCGGCGATCCACAATTGACTGTTGGATGCTCTAGACCAAGGTCACTCCATGATCCTCAATTGACTGTAGGATGCAATAGACCATGATGCCTAACTGTCTGGAGGATACACAGTCCTCAAAGGTAACAAGCGTCGGTTCCACATAGGAATTTCTTCAAACCATTATCTTCATCGAACCACCTGGTTCTGTATCCTCAACCCTTTCATTTCCTCATATACCTGTTGATGAAATTGAACGTTACTGTTTGAAGAATTTGACTGAAGAATTTCACAATTTCCTCACCTCAAATTCTTCAAGTTACCTTGTTCTTCACCTGCTTATCCGGTATCACGCTTTTTGTAATCTGTCCATGTTTTATTTCATCATGATGACTATGTTGTCGCTATGTTTCTCATGCACTTGAGTACTTATTCCGCTGCTAGTTATTCATCACATTTCAAATTCCTCGAGTTAAAATTCCTCAAGTGATGAATTTGTAAAAATCGCCTATTCACCCCCCCCCCCTCTCTAGCCTATATAACGCCCTTTCAACTTTGCCTTCGGATCTGATATAGAAGGTATGACCAACCGTCTCTTTTGGTATCCTATGAAGACGCATTTCTCTGCTTTGGGTTCCAGCTTTTCAGGCTGAAGCTTTTTGACATAAGCATCGCAGCCCCAAACTTTAAGAAACGACAACTTTGGTTTCATTCCAAACCACAGTTCATACAGCAGCATCTCAACGGATTTACATGGTTCCCTATTTCAAGTGAACGCATCTGTCTCTAACGCATAACTCCAAAACGATAGTGGCGAATCGGCAAGAGACATCATAGACCACACCATATCTAATAAGGTTCGATTACAACATTCGGACACACCATTACGCTGCGGTGTTCCAGGT
Source organism: Hordeum marinum (assembly GCA_022496015.1). Classification (NCBI taxonomy): domain Eukaryota; kingdom Viridiplantae; phylum Streptophyta; class Magnoliopsida; order Poales; family Poaceae; genus Hordeum; species Hordeum marinum. Next base: position 524,561,630 of record CM039674.1, on the reverse strand, counting down.
GGTAGCAACTATGAAACAATTCCACATTGTCTTAAGTGATTGCCAAACTCATAACTCAGATATTCTCCTCCTCGATCTGATCATAGGAATTTAATCGTCTTGTTACGATGATTCTCAACTTCACTCTAAAACTGCTTGAACTTTTCAAATGTTTGAGACTTGTGTTTATTTAACTAAATATACCCATATCTACTTGAGTCATCGGTGAAGGTGAGAAAGTAACGATATCCACCACGCACCTCAATGCTCATCGGACCACACACATCGGTATGTATGATTTCCAGCAAGTTACTTGCCCGTTCCATTGTTTCGGAGAACAGGGTCTTTGTCATCTTGCCTCATATTCACATGTGTCAAGTGATTCAAAATCAAGTGACTCCAAAAGTCCATCAGCATGGACCTTGTTCATGCGTTTTACACCAATATGGCCTAAGTGGCAATGCCACAAGAAAGTGGTACTATCGTTATCAACTCTACATCTTTTGGCATCAATGTTATGAACATGTGTATCATCACTATCGATATTCAACAAGAATAAAACCCCTCACATTGGGGGCATGAGCATAAAAGATATTACTCATATAAACAGAACAACCATTATTCTTTGATTTAAATGAGTAACTGTCTCGCATTAAACAAGATCCAGATATAATGTTCATGCTCAACACAGGAACTAAATAACAATTATTCAGGTTCATCACGAATCCCAATGGTAATCAAAGAGCGAGCATGCTGACGGCGATCATAGCAACCTTGGAACCATTTCCCACGCGCATCGTCACTTCGTCTTTTGCCAGCCTCCGTCTATTCCGTAGTTCCTGCTTAGTTGCAAACGTGAGCAACCGAACTGGTATCAAATACCCAGGCACTACAACGAGAGTTGGTAAGTGAATGCGTTGTCTTGACTAGAGGGGGAGTGAATACGCGATTTTTACAAATTCATCACTTGAGGAATTTCAACTTGAGGAATTTGAAAAGTGATGAATAACTAGAAGCGGAATAAGTACTCAAGTGCATGAGGAATATAGCAACATCATAGTCATCATGATGAAATGAAACATGCACAGATTACAAGTAGCGTGATACAGGATATGCAGGTGAGGAACAAGGTAACTTGAAGAATTTGAGGTGAGGAAATTGTGAAAGTCTTCAGTCAAATTATTCAAACAATAATGATCAATTTCATCAACAAGTATACGAGAAATAGAGGGGTTGAGGAAATAGAACCAGGTAGCTCGATGAAGACAATGGTTTGATGACCCAGTTCCAACTGCTGTGACAGTCGTACATCTGGTTTGGAGCAGCCTGGTATTTAAACCAGAGGACACACAGTCCTAGGGCACACAGTCCTTACCGTATTCTCCTTGAGCTAAGGTCACACAGTCCTCGCCTAACACTCGGGGTAAGTCTTCAGGGTAGACTTCCAAAACCCTCACAAACTGGTCACCCGGCGATCCACAATTGACTGCTGGGTGCTCTAGACCATGGTCACTCCGTGATCCCCAATTGACTGCAGGATACACTAGACCATGACGCTTAACCGTTTGGAGGATACACAATCCTCAAAGGTAACAAGTGTCGGTTCCACACAGGAATTTCTTCAGTGATGCTCAATCACTTTGGGTTTGGTGGTTTGGATTTGGGTTTTTCATCACTGACGATTTTCTCTCAAAGTCATCGGAGGATGGGTTGCTCTAAAATGACAAGTGACAGATCTCTCTCGGACCACCCAACCAACTAGTGGTTGTGGGGGTGGCTATTAATAGTCAGGGTGCAACCTGACATGATAAGACATAAATGCCCCCAATGATATGACCGTTATGTGGATATTATGATTGGGGACACCTGGCGCTAAGCACGGCAACGGTTGGAATTTTGAACTATGAAAGTCCTCAAACATATCATGTTCCTCAGTTGTAGGCAATTCGCACTGGTGAAATCCTAACTCCTCAGTCAGATCAATTTCATCAGAGACCAGAAGAACATCGTCTGTGTCACTGAAGAACTTGACTAAACTGCAAGAGATTTCCAAAGACTTCACTCGAAGGATTGGATAGATTGAGGCTTTTGGAGCTGAGCATCAGTTGGAAATTTTCCTTAGTATTACGTTGGCCCCCTTTAACAGTACGGTGTTTCCTATGACTCAAAGAAAGGAAATGAAACTATGAAAACAAAAGTCTTCATGCTTCATAGTCCTCGGTCATATCTTCCAGGTCACACCAACTTCTTCAATTTCAAAGTCTTTAGGGAATACCAAAGTCTTCACCAAAGTCTTCACCAAAGTCTTCAGTTGAAAAAAAAACATTTTTAGGGGTCGGTAGTCTCTGAATATATCAAACTTCCCATTGACTTATAGAGCCTGTGAACACTCACAAACACATTAGTTCCTTAACCTATAAGTCTTCAATACACCAAAATCACTAAGAGGCACTAGATGCACTAACAGTAAGGTACACCATCAATAACATTTGTATCATATATACCTTGTTTGGTGTTGGCCGCCTTCTTGCCGGCCAGATAATTGGGGCAATTCCGTTTCCAGTGGCCAGTTCCCTTGCAATGAAAACATTCAGTTTCTGGCTTGGGTCCAGGCTTGGGTTTCTTCACGGGAGGGGCAACTACTTTGCCACTCTTCTTGGAGTTACCCTTCTTGAACTTGCCATTCTTATTGAAACTAGTGGTTTTATTGACCATCAACACTTGATGCTCCTTCTGGATTTCAGACTCAACGACTTTCAACATCGCAAACAGCTCGGCGACTGGCTTGTTCATCCCTTGCATGTTATAGTTCAACACGAAGCTTTTGTAGCTAGGTGGCAGTGATCGAAGAACTCTGTCTATGATTGCCTCTGGTGGGAGGGGCATCCCCAATTCAGCTACACGGTTGGAATACCCAGACATTCTGAATATGTGTTCACTGACAGACCCGTTCACCTCCATCTTGCAAGCATAGAGCTTATAGAAGGTCTCATACCTCTCGATTCGGGCATTCTTTTCAAAAATAAACTTCAACTCCTAAAACATCTCACATGCTCCATGAGGTTCAAAATGCCTTTGAAGTCCCAGTTCTAAGACATACAACATAGTACACTGAACTATTGAGTAATCATCCGAACGCGACTGCCAGGCGTTCACAACGTCTGCAGACGATACCGGAGCGGGTGGCTCACCGAGCGGTGCATCAAGGACATAAGCCTTTTGTGAAGCCGTGAGGATAATCCTCAAATTACGGGCCCAGTCTACAAAGTTACTCCCATCATCTTTCAGCTTGGCTTTCTCTAGGAACGCATTGAAATTCAAGGGAACTACTGCACGAGCCATTGATCTACAACATAAATTTGCAAAGATAACTTAGACTATTGTTCATGATAATGAGCTTATTTAATCATATTACTTAAAAACTCCCACTCAAATTGACATCCCTCTGGTCATCCGAGTGAAACATGATCCAAATCCACCAACCCAAGCCCGATCATCACGTGAGATGAGGTGGCTTCAATGGCGGACATCTCCATGTTGATCATATTTACTATATGACTAATGTTCGACCTTTCGGTCTCTTGTGTTCCGAAGCCATGTCTGTACATGCTAGGCTCTTCAAGTTTAACCCCAAGTGTTCCACATGTGTGAAACTGGCTTGCACTCGTTGTATGCGAACGTAGAGTCTATCACACCCGATCATCACGTGGTGCTTCGAAACGACGAACTTTTGCAACGGTGCACACTTGGGGAGAACACAATTCTATCTTGAAATTTTAATGAGGGATCACCTTATAATGCTACTGTCGTCCTAAGAAAAATAAGAAGCATAAAAGGATTAACATCACATGCAAGTCATAAGTGACATGATATGGCCATGAACTTGTGCTTTTGATCTCCATCTCCAAAGCACCGGCATGATCTCCATCGTCACCGGCACCACACCATGATCTCCATCATCGTGTTTCCATCGGGGTTGTCACCCCAACCATGCTTCTACTAATATTGCTACCGCTTAGCGATAAAGTAAATCATTACATAGCGCTTAAAGATTGACACGCAGGTCACACAATAATTAAAGACAACCCTATGGATCGTGCTGGTTGCCGTATGCATCGACATGCAGGTTGATATAAACTATTACAAAACATGATCATATCATACATCAAATATATTTCATCATGTCTTTGGCCATATCATATCATAACATACCTTGCAAAAAAACAAGTTAGGCGTCCTCTAATTTGTTGTTGCATATTTTACATGGCTTCTATGGGTATCTAGCAAGAACGATTCTTACGTATGCAAAACCACAATGGTGATATACAAGTTGCTATTCAACCTTCTAAAAGGACCACCTTTGTCGAATCCGATTCAACTAAGGTGGGAGAGATAGACACCCACCAGTCATTTTATGCAACAAAGTTACATGTCTGTCGATGGAACCGGTCTCATGTACGTGCACATGTAAAGTTGGTCCAGGCCGCTGTTGGGAGACGTAGTAGTAAATCAAAAAAATTCCTACGTGTTCACCAAGATCTATATATGGATAAACCAGCAATGAATGGGAAGAGATTGCATCTTCATACCTTTGAAGATCGCTAAGCGGAAGCATTACAAGAACGCGGTTGGTGGAGTCGTACTCGTAGCGATTCAGATCGCGGTGGACTCCGATCTTAGCGTCGAACAACGACGCCTCCGTGTTCAACACACGTACAGCCCGGTGACGTCTCCTATGCCTTGATCCAGCAAGGAGGAAGGAGAGGTTGAGGGAGAGCTCCGGCAGCACAACGGCGTGGTGACGGTGGAGCAGCGTGGTCTCCAACAGGGCTTCGCCAAGCACCGCGGAGAACGAGGAGTAGGAGAAGTAGGGCTGTGTCAAGAGGGAGAGAGAGTCGTGTGTTGGCAGCCCCCAAAACCCCCACTATATATAGGAGGAGGGGAGGAGGGTATGCATCCCCTAGGGTGGTGCGGCAGCCCTAGATGGCCTTTGGCCCATCTGGGTCTAGGATTTCCCCTCCCTCCCACCTTTCCTGCGCCTTGGGCCAGGGTGGAGGGCGCACCAGCCCACTCTGGGGCTGGTCCCTTCCACTCTCAGCCCACGCAGCCCTCTGGGGCTGGTGGCCCCACTTGGTGGACCACCGGAACCCTTCTGGTGGTCCCGGTACGATACTAGTAATTCCCGAAACACTTCCGGTGGCCAAAACCTCACTTCCTATATATCAATCCTTGTCTCCGGACCATTCCGAAACTCCTCGTGACGTCCGGGATGTCATCCGGGACTCCGAAAAACCTTCGATAACCACGTACACTATTTCCCTATAACCCTAGCATCATCGAACCTTAAATGTGTAGACCCTACGGGTTCGGGAGACACGTAGACATGACCGAGACACCTCTCCGGTCAATAAACAACAGCGGGATCTGGATACCCATGTTGGCTCCCACATGATCCACGATGATCTCATTGGATGAACCATGATGTCGGGGATTCAATCAATCCCGTATGCAATTCCCTTTGTCTACTGGTATGATACTTGCCCGAGATTCGATCGTCGGTATCCCTATAGCTTGTTCAATCTCGTTACTGGCAAGTCTCTTTACTCGTTCCGTAACACATCATCCCGTGGCTAACTCCTTAGTCACATTGAGCTTATTATGATGATGTCTTACCGAGTGGGCCCAGAGATACCTCTCCGTCACACGGAGTGACAAATCTCAGTCTCGATTCGTGCCAACCCAACAGACACTTTCGGAGATACCCGTAATGCACCTTTATAGCCACCCAGTTACATTGTGAAGTTTGGCACACCCAAAGCATTCCTACGGTATCCAGGAGTTGCACAATCTCATGGTCTAAGGAAACGATACTTGACATTGGAAAAGCTTTAGCAAACGAACTACACGATCTTGTGCTATGCTTAGGATTGGGTCTTGTCCATCACATCATTCTCCTAATGATGTGATCCCATTATCAATGACATCCAATGTCCATGGTCATGAAACCGTGACCATCTATTGATCAACGAGCTAGACAACTAGAGGCTCACTAGGGACATGTTGTGGTCTATGTATTCACACATGCATTACGGTTTCCGGTTAACACAATTATAGCATGAACAATAGACAATTATCATGAACAAGGAAATACAATAATAACCATTTTATTATTGCCTCTAGGGCATATTTCCAACAGTCTCCCACTTGCACTAGAGTCAATAATCTAGTTACATTGTGATGAATCGAACACCCATAGCATTCTGGTGTTGATCATGTTTTGCTCGTGAGAGAGGTTTAGTCAATGGATCTGCGACATTCAGATCCGTATGTACTTTACAAATATCTATATCTCCCTCCTGAATGTAATCACGGATGGAGTTGAAGCGACGCTTGATGTGTCTTGTCTTCTTGTGAAACCTGGTCTCCTTTGCAAGGGCAATAGCTCCAGTGTTGTCACAGAATAGAGTCATCGGGGCTGACACATTGGGAATCACTCCTAGGTAGGTGATGAACTCCTTCATCTAGACTCCTTCCTTTGCTGCTTCTGAAGCAGCTATATACTCTGCTTCACATGTAGATGCCGCCACGACGCTTTGCTTGCTGCTGCACTAGCTGACTGCCCCTCCATTCAAAATATACACGTATTCGGTTTGCGACTTGGAGTCGTCCGGATCTGTGTCGAAGCTAGCATCGACGTAACCCTTTACGACGAGCTCTTCGGCACCTCCATATACGAGAAACATCTCCTTTGTCCTTTTCAGGTACTTCAGGATATTCTTGACCGCTGTCCAGTGTTCCGCTCCGGGATCACTTTGGTACCTCCCTGCCAAACTTATGGCAAGGTTCACATCATGTCTAGTACACAGCATGGCATACATAATAGAGCCTATGGCTGAAGCATAGGGGATGACACTCATCTCTTCTCTATCCTTTGTCGTGGTCGGGCATTGAGTCGTACTCAATCTCACACCCTGTAACACAAGAAAGAACCCCTTCTTGGACTGATCCATATTGAACTTCTTCAATATCTTGTCAAGGTATGTGCTTTGTGAAAGACCTAGGAGGCATCTCGATCTATCTCTATAGATCTTGATGCCTAATATGTAAGTAGCTTCTCCAAGGTCCTTCATTGAAAAACATTTATTCAAGTAGGCCTTTACACTTTCCAAAAGTTCTATATCATTTCCCATAATCAGTATGTCATCCACATATAATATGAGAAATGCTACAGAGCTCCCACTCACTTTCTTGTAAATACAGGGTTCTCCATAAACCTGTACAAACCCAAACGCTTTAATCACCTCATTAAAGCGAATGTTCCAACTCCGAGATGCTTGCACCAGCCCATAGATGGAGCGTTGGAGCTGGCATACTTTGTTAGCTTCTTTAGGATCGACAAAACCTTCCGGCTGCATCATATATAGTTCTTCCTTAAGGAAGCCATTAAGGAATGCCATTTTGACGTCCATTTGCCAGATCTCATAATCATAAAATGCGGCAATTGCTAACATGATTCGGACAGACTTCAGCATCGCCACGGGTGAGAAAATCTCATCGTAGTCAACTCCTTGAACTTGTCCATAACCAGCGACAAGACGAGCCTTATAGACGGTCACATTACCATCCGCGTCAGTCTTCTTCTTAAAGATCCATTTATTTTCAATGGCTCGCTTATCATCAGGCAAGTCCACCAAAGTCCACACTTTGTTCTCATACATGGATCCTATCTCGGATTTCATGGCTTCAAGCCATTTGTTGGAATCCGGGCCCGCCATCGCTTCTTCATAGTTCGAAGTTTCACCGTTGTCCAACAACATGATCTCCAGGACAGGGTTGCCATACCACTCTGGTGCGGAACGTGTCCTAGTGGACCTTCGATGTTCAATAGTAACTTGATCTGAAGTTTCATGATCATCATCATTAACTTCCTCTCCAGCCGCTATAGGCTCCACAGAAACAACTTCCTGTGCCGTGCTACTCTCCGGTTTGAGTGGAGGTACAATTACCTCATCAAGTTCTATTTTCCTCCCACTTACTTCTTTCTAGAGAAACTCTTTCTCAAGAAAGGATCCATTCTTGGCAACAAAGACCTTGCCTTCGGATATGAGGTAGAAGGTATACCCAATAGTCTCTTTGGGATATCCTATGAAGACGCACTTTTCCGCTTTGGGTTCGAGCTTCTAAGGTTGAAGTTTCTTCACATAAGCATCACATCCCCAAACCTTTAGAAATGTCAGCTTAGGTTTCTTTCCAAACCATAATTCATACGGTGTCATCTCAACAGACTTTGACGGTACCGTATTTAAAGTGAATGCGGCAGTCTCTAATGCATATCCCAAAAATGATAGCGGTAAGTCGGTAAGAGACATCATAGATCGCACCATATCCAATAGAGTGCAATTATGATGTTCAGACACACCATTTCGCTGAGGTGTGCCAGGTGGCGTGAGTTTTGAAACAATTCCACATTTCCTTAGGTGTGTGCCAAACTCGTGATTCAAATATTCTCCGCCACGATCAGATCGTAGGCACTTTATTTTCCAGTCACGTTGATTCTCTACCTCACTCTAAAATTCCTTGAACCTTTCAAAGGTTTCAGACTTGTGTTTCATTAAGTAGACATACCCATATCTGCTCAAATCATCAGTGAGGGTGAGAACATAACGGTAGCCACCGCGAGCCTCGATGCTCATTGGACCACATACATCGGTATGTATTGTCTCCAACAAGTCAGTTGCTCGCTCCATTGTTCCGGAGAACGGAGTCTTGGTCATCTTGCCCATGAGGCATGGTTCGCACGTGTCAAATGATTCGAAATCAAGAGATTCCAAAATTCCATCAGCATGGAGCTTCTTCATGCGTTTGACACCAATATGACAAAGGCGGCAGTGCCACACGTAAGTGGGACTATCGTTATCAACCTTACACTTTTTGGTACTCACACTATGAACATGTGTAACATCACATTCGAGATTCATCAAAAATAAACCATTGGCCAGCAGGGCATGACCATAAAACATTTCTCTCATATAAATAGAACAACCATTATTCTCAGATTTAAATGAGTAGCCATCTCGAATCAAACGAGATCCAGATACAATGTTCATGCTCAAAGCTGGTACTAAATAACAATTATTGAGGTTTAAAACTAATCCCGAAGGTAGATGTAGAGGTAGCGTGCCGACGGCGATCACATTGACCTTGGAACCATTCCCGACGCGCATCGTCACCTTGTCCTTTGCTAGTCTCCACTTATTCCGCAGCTCCTGCTTGGAGTTACAAATGTGAGCAACTGCACCGGTATCAAATACCTAGGAGCTACTACGAGCGCTAGTAAGGTACACATCAATAACAAGTATATCACATATACCTTTAACGTTGCCGGCCTTCTTATCCACTAAGTACTTGGGGCAGTTCCGCTTCCAGTGACCGGTACACTTGCAATAAAAGCACTCAGTCTTAGGCTTGGGTCCATTCTTGTTCTTCTTCCCGGCAACTTGCTTATCGGGCGCGGCAATAGATTTGCCGTATTTCTTGAAGTTCTTATTACCATTGCCTTTCTTGAAACTAGTGGTCTTATTCACCATCAACACTTGATGCTCCTTTTTGATCTCGACCTCCGCTGATTTCAGCATCGAGTATAACTCAGGAATGGACTTCTCCATGCCCTGCATGTTGTAGTTCATCACAAAGCTCTTGTAGCTAGGTGGGAGCGACTGGAGGATTCTGTCAATGACCGAGTCATCCGGGAAATTAACTCCCAGCTGAGTCAAGCGGTTGTGCAACCCAGACATTTTGAGTATGTGCTCACTGACAGAACTATTCTCCTCCATCCTACAGCTGAAGAACTTGTCGGAGACTTCATATCTCTCGACCCGGGCATGAGCTTGGAAAACCAGTTTCAGCTCTTGGAACATCTCATATGCTCTGTGTTGCTCAAAACGCTTTTGGAGCCCCGGTTCTAAACTGTAAAGCATGCCGCACTGAACAAGGGAATAATCATCGTAGCATGACTGCCAAGCATTCGCAACGTCTTGGTCCGCTAGGAAAATGGGTGGGTCACCTAGCGGTGCATCAAGGACATACAATCTTTTGGAAGCTATGAGGATGATCCTCAAGCCATGGACCCAGTCCGCATAGTTGCTTCCATCATCTTTCAGCTTGGTTTTCTCTAGGATGGCGTTGAAGTTGAGGGTGACATTAGCGTTGGCCATTGGATCTACAATATAGATTGTAAATACAATTTTAGACTAAGTTCATGATAATTAAGTTCACATAATCAAATTATTTAATGAACTCCCACTTCGATAGACATCTCTCTAATAGTCCAAGTGATACATGATCCATGTCAACTAGCCCGTGTCCGATCATCACGTGACACGGACTAGTCATCCATGGTGAACATCTCCATGTTGATCGTATCTTCTATACGACTCATGTTTGACCTTTTGGTCTTCCGTGTTCCGAGGCCATGTCTGTACATGCTAGGCTCGTCAAGTCAACCTAAGTGTTTCGCGTGTGTACATCTGTCTTACACCCGTTGTATGCGAACGTTAGAACCTATCACACCCGATCATCATGTGGTGCTTCGGAACAACGATCCTTAGCAACGGTGCACAGTTAGGGTGAACACCTTTCTTGAAATTTTATTGATAGATCATCTTATTTACTACCGTTGTTCTAAGCAAATAAGATGTAAACATGATAAACATCACATGCAATCAATATAGTGACATGATATGGCCAATATCATCTTGCTCCTTTGATCTCCATCTTCGGGGCACCATGATCATCACTGTCACCGGCACGACACCATGATCTCCATCATCGTGTCTTCATGAAGTTGTCTCGCCAACTATTACTTCTACTACTATGGCTAACGTTTAGCAATAAAGTAAAGTAATTACATGGCGTTTATGATTGACACGCAGGTCATACAATAAAATAAGACAACTCCTATGGCTCCTGCCAGTTGTCATACTCATCGACATGCAAGTCGTGAATCCTATTACAAGAACATGATCAATCTCAACATCACAATGCATCACATCACATCCTTTGGCCATATCACATCACAAGGCATATGCTGCAAAAACAAGTTAGACGTCCTCTAATTTGTAGTTGCAAGTTTTTACGTGGCTGCTATAGGTTTCTAGCAAGAACGTTTCTTACCTACACCAAAACCACAATGTGATATGCCAATTGCTATTTACCCTTCATAAGGACCCTTTTCATCGAATCCAATCTGACTAAGGTGGGAGAGACAGACACTCGCTAGCCACCTTATGCAACAAGTGCATGTCAGGCGGTTCCGTTTCACGTAAGCGTACGTGTAAAGTTAGTCCGGGCCGCTTCATCCCACAATACCGCCGAATCAAGATAAGACTAGTAGTGGTAAGCAAATTAACAAGATCGGCACCCACAACAACTTTGTGTTCTACTCGTGCATAGATTCTACGCATAGACCTAGCTCATGATGCCACTGTTGGGAGACGTAGTAGTAAATCCAAAAAAATCCTACGTGTTCACCAAGATCTATCTATGGAGAAACCAGCAATGAGTGGGAAGAGATTGCATCTTCATACCTTTGAAGATCGCTAAGCGGAAGCACTACAAGAACGCGGTTGGTGGAGTCATACTCGTAGCGATTCAGATCGCGGTGGACTCCGATCTTAGCGCCGAACGACGGCGCCTCCGCGTTCAACACAAGTACAGCCCGGTGACATCTCCTACACCTTGATCTAGCAAGGAGGAAGGAGAGGTTGAGGGAGAGCTCCGGCAGCACGACGGCATGGTGACGGTGGAGCAGCATGGTCTCCGGTAGGGCTTCACCAAGCACCGCGGAGAACGAGGAGTAGGAGAAGTAGGGCTGCGCCGAGAGGGAGAGAGAGTCGTGTGTTGGCAGCCCCCAAAACCCCCACTATATATAGGAGGAGGGGAGGAGGGTGCGCAGCCCCTAGGGTTCCCACCCTAGGGTGGTGCGGCAGCCCTATATGGCCTTTGGTCGGCGGCCAAGCGGGGAGAGGGGGAGGGCGCAGCCCTAGTGGGCCTTAGGCCCATCTGGGTATAGGGTTTCCCCTCCCTCCCACCTTTCCTGCGCCTTGGGTCAAGGTGGAGGGCACACCAGCCCACTCTGGGGCTGGTCCCTTCCACTCTCATACCACGCAGCCCTCTGGGGCTGGTGGCCCCACTTGGTGGACCCCCGGAACCCTTCCGGTGGTCCCGGTACGATACCGGTAATTCCCGAAACACTTCCGGTGGCCAAAATCTCACTTCCTATATATCAATCTTTGTCTCCGGACCATTCCGGAACTCCTCGTGATGTCTGGGATCTCATTCGGGACTCCGAACAACCTTCGGTAACCACATACACTATTTCCCTATAACCCTAGCATCATCGAACCTTAAGTGTGTAGACCCTACGGGTTCGGAAGACACGTAGACATGACCGAGACACCTCTCCGGTCAATAAACAACAGCGGGATCTGGATACCCATGTTGGCTCCCACATGCTCCACGATGATCTCATCGGATGAACCACGATGTCAGGGATTCAATCAATCCCGTATGCAATTCCCTTTGTCTACCGGTATGATACTTGGCCGAGATTCGATCTTCGGTATCCCTATACCTTGTTCAATCTCATTACTGGCAAGTCTCTTTACTCGTTCCATAACACATCATCCCGTGGCTAACTCCTTAGTCACTTTCAGCTCATTATGATGATGTCTTACCGAGTGGGCCCATAGATACCTCTCCGTCACACGGAGTGACAAATCCCAGTCTCGATTCGTGCCAACCCAACAGACACTTTCGGAGATACCTGTAATGCACCTTTATAGTCACCCAGTTGCGTGTGATGTTCGGCACACCCAAAGCATTCCTACAGTATCCGGGAGTTGCACAATCTCATGGTCTAAGGAAACGATACCTGACACTGGAAAAGCTTTAGCAAACGAACTACACGATCTTGTGCTATGCTTAGGATTGTGTCTTGTCCATCACATCATTCTCCTAATGATGTGATCCCGTTATCAGTGACATCCAATGTCCATGGTCATGAAATCGTGACCATCTATTTATCAACGAGCTAGCCAACTAGAGGCTCACTAGGGACAGGTTGTGGTCTATGTATTCACACATGCGTTACTGTTTCCGGTTAACACAATTATAGCATGAACAATAGAAAAATTATCATTAACAAGGAAATACAATAATAACCATTTTATTATTGCCTCTAGGGCATATTTCCAATAGCCGCTTCATCCCACAATACCACTGAATCAAGAAAAGACCAAGGAAGGAAGCAATCTGAATATCAACGCCCACAAACTCCTTTGTGTTCTACTCGTGATGACATCTATGCATAGACCTAGCTCATGATGCCACTGTTGGGGAACGTTGAATGGGAAACAAAAAAATTCCTATGCTTCACCAAGATCAAACTAGGAGATGAACATCTACGAGAGGAGAGATCGGATCCACATAACCTTGTAGATCGCTAAGCGGGAGCGTTAAGAAATGCGATTGATGTAGTCAAACATCTTCGCGATCCAAATCGCTAGACGTCCCGCGATCCAATCATGATCTAGTGCCGAACGGACGGCACCTTCGCGTTCAACATACGTACAGCTTGATGACGTCCTCACCTTCTTGATCCAGCAATAGGGGCGAAGTAGTAGATGAGTTCCGGCAGCACGACGACATGGTGACGGTGGTGGTGAAGAACCATCCCAGCACGGTTTGGCCAAGCAAAATGGAAACTATGATGGAGGATAAACTAGAGGGGCTGAGGCTGCTGGCACAAGGCTTGGGGAAATCTTGATTTGTTGCGGGTGCTAGCCCTGCCCCTCTATTTATATGTTGAGCCCTGGGGTCGTTTCTGTTGGAAATATGCCCTAGAGGAAATAATAAATTATTTATTATCATATTTCCTTGTTCATGATAATCGTTTATTATCCATGCTATAATTGTATTGATCGGAGACTTAGATGCATGTGTGGATACATAGACAAAACCATGTCCCTAGTATGCCTCTAATAGACTAGCTCGTTGATCAAAGATGGTTAAGATTTCCTAGCCATGGACATGAGATGTCATTTAATAACGGGATCATATCATTAGGAGAATGATGTGATGGACAAATGCCCAAACTACAAACGTAGCATATGATCGTGCCAGTTTATTGCTACTGTTTCTACATGTCAAGTATATGTTCCTATGACCATGAGATCATGTAACTCACGGACACCGGAGGAGTGCCTTGTGTGTATCAAACGTCGCAACGTAACTAGGTGACTATAAAGGTGCTCTACACGTATCTTCGAGGGTGCCTGTTGAGTTGGCATGGATCAAGACTGGGATTTGTTACTCCGTGTGACGGAGAGGTATCTCAGGGCCCACTCGGTAATACAACATCACAATAAGCCTTGCAAGCAATATGACTAAAGTGTTAGTCATGGCATCTTGTATTACAAAACGAGTAAAGAGACTTGCCGGTAACGAGGTTGAACTAGGTATGGAGATACCGACGATCGAATCTCGGGCAAGTAACATACCGAAGAACAAAGGGAACATCATACGGGATTAACTGAATCCTTGACATAGAGGTTCGACCGATAAAGATCTTCGTAGAATATGTAGGAAACAATATGGGAATCCAGGTCCCACTATTGGTTATTGACCGTAGAGGTGTCTCGGTCATGTCTACATAGTTCTCGAACCCGCGGGATCTGCACACTTAAGGTTCGGTGACGTTTCGGTAGTATAGAGTTATGTATGGTGGTGACCAAAGGTTGTTCTAAGTCCCGGATGAGATCCCGGATGTCACAAGGAGCTCCGGAATAGTCCGGAGGTAAAGATTGATATATAGGAAATCCTGTTTTGGTCGTCGAAAAAGTTTCGGGCTCATCGGTAGTGTACCGGGAGTGCCGGTAGTGTACCGGGAGACAACCGGGAGGGGTATTTCGACCCAAGAGGCTACATGGGCTATGGGAGAGTAAATACCAGCCCTTAGTGGGCTGGTGGAAGTCCCAACAAGGCCCATGCGGCTGGGAAGAAAAGCCCAAAGAGAAAAAGGTGGAAATAGGGAAAAAGGCAAAAATAAGGAGGAGTCCTAGTCCTTGGGAGCCAAGCCTCCTCCTCCTCTCCTCCTATATATACTAGAGGATTTTAGGGTTTTGGCGCCAGATTTTTCAGCCACGTGCTACTCGTTCCTCCAGTGCATAGTTTCTCCTCTAGATCGGATTTCTGCAGTGCTTAGGCGAAGCCCTGCCGGAATAGCTCCACCACCATCGTCGGAGCGCCGTCACGCTGCCGGAGAACTCTTCTACCTCTCCGCTCCCTCTTGCTGGATCAATAAGGCGGAGATCATCATCGAGTTGTACGTGTGCTGAACGCAGAGGTGCCGTTCGTTCAGCGCTAGATCGGAAGGACCGTGATCAAGATCGCGAGACGGATCGTGATGAGTTCGTGGGATGGATCATGATGAGTTCGCGGGATGGATCGTGATAAGTTCGCGGGACGGATCATGATTGGATCGCGGGACGGATCGTTATTGGATCGCGGGACGGATCGTGATGAGATCACGGGACGCTCGGCGATTTGGATCGCGAAGACGTTCAACTACACCAACCGCGTTTCTTAACGCTTCCCGCTTAGCGATCTACAAGGGTATGTAGATCCACTCTCCCTCTTGTAGATGCTCGTCACCATGGATAGATCTTGCGTGTGCGTAGGAAATTTTTTGTTTCCCATGCAACGTTCCCCAAAAGTTTCTTGGAGAAAAAGCCTCCTCAAAGTAGTTTTGGCACGCAAGGCAAGAGTCCTCCTCGGACTCCAGGACCAGACGCTAGGGTCCTTGGCGTCTGGCCACAAACGTCAGGGCCCCTGGCATCTAGCCCCTGGCCTTCGCTGCACCTTCCTAAAGCCTTGTGGTCTTTACCCCTTGGCCCAAATAAAGTGTTCTCGTACCCGGACATTTCGGGAAACATCCAAAACCCCTTCAGGTGAATTCCGGAACACTTCCGGAGACCAAACACTATTATCCCATATATCAATCTTTACCTCCGGACTATTCCGAAGCCCCTCGTCGTGTCCGTGATCTTATCCGGAACTCCGAACAACCTTCGGTCACCAACATAATAACTCAACTATACTTATATCGTCACCAAAATGTTAAGTCTGTAGACCCTGTGGGTTCGAGAACTATGCAGACATGACTGAGACACCTCTACGGTCAATAACCAATATCGGGACCTGGATACCCATATTGGTTCCTACATATTCTACAAAGATCGTTATCGGTTGAACCTCTATGGCAAGTCTTCAGTTAATCCCGTATGTAGTTCCCTTTGTTCATCGGTATGTTACTTGCCCTAGATTCGATCGTCGGTATCTCCATACCTAGTTCAATCTTGTTACCGACAAGTCTATTTACTCATTCTGTAATATAAGATCGCATGGCTAACTCTTTAGTCACTTTGCTTGCAAGCTCATTATGATGTTGTATTACCGAGTGGCCCTGAGATACCTCTCCGTCACATGGAGTAACAAATCCCAGTCTTGATCCATGCCAACTTAACAGACACCCTCGGAGATACCTGTAGAGCATTTTTATAGTCACCCAATTATGTTGCGATGTTTGATACACACAAGGTACTCCTCCGGTGTCAGTGAGTTGCATGATCTTATGGTCATAGGAGCAGATACTTGACATGTAGAAAACAATAGCAATAAATTGACACGATCATATGCTACGTTCATAGTTTTGGCTCTTGTCCATCACATCATTCTCCCAATGATGTGACCCCATTATCAAATGACAACTCATGTCTATGGCCAGGAAACCTCGACCATCTTTGATCAACGAGCTAGTCCATCAAAGGCTCACTTCGGACACAGTATTGTCTATGTACCCACACATGTATATGAGTTTCCAATCAATACAATTACAACATGGCTAATAAACGATTACTATGAATAAGAAAATATAATAATTATTATTTTATTATTGCCTCTAGGGCATATTTCTAACAGCATCAACATATTCTGTCTCCGGAAGAATAGTGCAATGGTTGGACTTCACAGCTCTCAAGTGTTTTAAGCTTGCAAAAGGGAACAATGACAACCAGCACACCATTGCTACAGCTTGGTCCGAATGCACATGACGTAGTTAACCCCAACAACCTTTTTCTCCCAAGCCCAATCCAAACCGCGGCAGCCTGGATCAGCTAGACCACATACATCCACGGTCTCCCGAAAACCATCCATCTATCTATGCGTTGTCCCTCTCATTACGACCCAACTTTTCCTCTAGCCCAGAATCCCATTGAATTCATCAATACAGACCCATGGGACGGTGCTCTATCCTCAGTCTTTTCATTGTGTCCCACGTTTTGTAACGTGGGCTTTTGTTTGCTTCGCCGTAAAAACAGGACTAACTCCATTATTCCTTGCCCAGTTCCATCAACCAAGCATCCACATGGTATTGAGAGAAAAAAATTAATTTCCACATCCACGTAATTCTTTCAGAAGATACATATGCTGTCATTGTGACACCCAAACTAAAATCATAGCCAAGAGTAAAACGAAGACCCTCAACACGACTCTTCTACAGATGAGTTTCAACTAGGTAGAGGATCGTTGGCATATTAATCTTCATTAGATCACGGAGTTCTCTAACTGTTCTAGGATCGCCGATCCGGTGACAGTTCCAACTCAATATCTTTATTGGACCGGCGACCTTTATCAAACGTTCGCCAAGGAGCAGCGAAGACCTAGCCACCAAAAAGATCTACCCTTCCCTATAAACCTTAGCGCGACGCTCCAAGGCTGAGCGAACGAGCATGTTGTCCCGAGCAGCTAGAGTCCAGCGAGATAACCAGGGGGAGGACGAGGCCGGTGGGCCCGTATAGAGACTCAATGCTGGATTTTCCGCTCATTTTATATTGTATCATATTCCTTTTGATTGGACATGAAGAGGTATGAAATATTTGACTAAGACTGGATTTCATTCCATTTTCTTATTTCTAAGCAACAACTTATGTCATCAACTATTTCGTGTTTTCAAAGTTGTTAGTTGTCTCATTGTTTTTCATTTCGATAGTATGTTATAGAATATCTTATGAAAACGAAATTCTATGATTTATTTATTTTATTATGCACTAAGAAGAAATCTTACATTCTCTTCTTTTTAGTTGCAGGAAAACCTAAACTGCTGCCGGAGTAGGTCAAGCCCTAACCGCGAGGATAACTTTCACGTCACACTACATATCCAATGGTATAAGGCTGATTTTGGTGGGCACCCCTACGTCTCGCGGTGAGCGAGGGGTTGACCTAGATGGGTCGGCCCACCAGCACGGGAGGCCACAACCATATTTTCACTTTTTTTACGTTTTTTGTTTTTTTTCTTTATTTTTTTACATTTTAATACTTTAAAATATTTTAAATGATATACTAAAAATAAAACACTCTATTGGAACATTTGAAAAATATTGGAAATTATTCGAAAAATGTTGAACAGGTATTTAAAACCTATTGAATGCGTATTTGAAAAAAATGTTGAAGAAGTTTAGTTAACACCCTTCAACAATCGATCCGTTCAGGCTCGCTTAAAGCGATGTATAGTCGTCGCGGATTTTGGCGGAGGGGAGCAGTCCCAACAGGCCCTCACTTATTATTATTTTTTCTGTGCGAACATGGGCGGGCCCACTGATTAACCTATCTGGGCGGGCCTGGAGATGGGTTGAGTTGGGCTTCGTGGTTGCATCCACTTTCTCATGGGCCTGAAGATATTGGATCAGCTACCCAGCTTTCTCCCCAGCCGCCCACGTCTCGTTAGGTTTCCCGTGCCTCAACTCCAATCCCCACCGCCGGCGCCGCCATTCCCCGTCTCGCTCCGCCGCCGGAGCCACCACCCTCCTCCTCGACCGGCTCTTCCCCGCACAACTCCTCCCTCGACCGGCTCCGTGTCGACTTGGGCCAAAGCCACCGCCGGATCTGCTCCCCGCCGCTGCCGCCGGCCCGTAGAGGATCTCGTCCTCGTCCGGCCAGCAGACGGCGATGGCAGCGAGAGCCCTCGGGCTCGCCGGCCGAGCACTCCTGCGACCTCTCGCCTCACCAGGCGCCCAGCGCCTGCTGTCAACTGACACGGTACGTCTACCAGCCCCCCGGTCTAACTGATCTGACATTGCATTTCCAGCTAATTAGACCCATCTAAGTAGATGGCAATACGTTGGTAGAGTGAATCTCATGAACTGAAACAGATAGGTAAATTCAGGAGCTAGGCCACAATGCTCGGTGCCAATTCAACCAGTGATGATGTAATTTCATATCATGGGGATTAGGGGAAGATTAGAAGAAAACAGAGGAGTTCTTGTAATCATTTCTTTGTTTCTTTGCTACTGTACTGCACCTCCTTTGCCATTTCCAGCTAAGTAACAAACTAACCAAGTCCGGTGCCTGTTGGTGACCGCAAATGCTCGCTACTATGACCTTAAATCTAATTAGCTGATCCATTGCTATACGTACACACATTTTTTCTGCATTTTTTCCAAGTTTTGCTGAACAGAGTGGTCCATCTTGTTATCTGGTGGTTGATACAATTTGAATCTCAATTTGTGCTCTTTTGCAGGGCCCACTGCAGGGCCTCACCAACGCCGGTGATCCGATGAGCCGGCTCATCATGCAATCACGGAACCAGACTGAAGGCGGTTTTTCCCGTAACTTTGCTGAGAACGGATTCACAGCCGCTGGTGGCAGGATGGGTGGAAACGGATTTACAGCCGGTGATGGCAGGATGGGTGGAAGCGGATTCACAGCCGGTGATGGCAGGATGGATGGAAACGGATTCACAGCCGGTGATGGAAGGATGGGTGGAAATGGATTCACAGCCGGTGATGGCAGGATGGGTGGAAACGGATTCACAGCCGGTAATGGCAGGATGGGTGGAAACGGATTCACAGCCGGTGGTGGCAGGATGGGTGGAAACGGATTCACAGCCGGTGGTGGCAGGATGGGTGGAAACGGATTCACAGCCGGTGGTGGCAGGTCGGGCCGGTTTAACATGGAAATGCTGCGGCCAGAAGGGGCTCCGCGAGTAAAGAGGGACGTTCTCCACGTGACTCTCAAGGGGAAGAAGACCTTTGTGACCATGACGGACGTCAAGGGGAACAGGAAGGCTGGGGCTTCCGCTGGCTGTTTGGAGGATCGGAAGGGGCGGTCTCGCCTTGCTCGGTATGCTGGTGAAGCGACAGGGGAACACATGGGGCGAGTTGCCAGCAAGATTGGCCTCAAGTCGGTGGTTGTGAAGGTGAAAGGATACTCCTTTTTCAGGAAGAAGAAGAAGGTGATCATGGGCTTTGCGGATGGTTTCCGAGGCGAAAGAGTGAGGACCCCGTCTCCTATCATGTATGTCCACGACGTGACCCAGCTCGCGCATAATGGATGCCGGCTGCCTAAAAAGGTAAGGAAGTAAGACTGATCAATATCCAGCCTCCAGGAAGAAGCAAAGAACGATATGTATGTATCGACTGGTTTCGTAATAATATCATCAGCCTGGAATTACTTATGCATACTTATTAGACAGTCTTAGATCGGCTTTTGTAAGTCAAACCATCTTGTCATTTCCTGTAATGTTGCTTAGGTGATGGATTTGTTTTGACATGAGCAGTTCCCTCTCCTTTTGTGGATTCCCTATATAATGACAGCACTGCGAGTGTACGTGCTGAGATGCTACTAATTTCTTCATTTGCAAGAAGTGAAAAATTATGAAGTTGCAAGTAATTTAGATGGGTTTCGCACTAAAATACTGTTCTGTTTTAATGGTTGGCTCTGTCCCCTCGTTTTTCTTTTTCTAACTGCAAGAAAATATTCTCGGATTTCATAAATTAAATCATCCTCTGCGATTCTTTTAACAAGGCAATACTCAACTCTTTAGGCCAAAATCTGCAGAACTCTTTTCATGTTCCCTCTTCCCCTCTCACTCAAACTTCTCTGTTGAAGCATTGGAGTGGTTACAGGGGTGGATCTCCTGTTGAATTAGTGGGTGATTATTTAGAACTTGGCTAGAATCCCATAGTGTCATTAGAACATAGAAGGAGTGGCGTCTCTGATTTTGTCTGCATTAGTTGCAAGAATGTAGTATTGCAAAGGAACTTAATCTTGCTGCAAGATTAGTTGCAGTAAGGAAAACACTGAATCTTGACAGCATCATACACAGACCATGCATGGAATGAGATGAATGATTCCATGATGTTATTAATGACGGTGTACCACATAAACATCACTTGAAATTGCTACTGACTGCTTATGTTCATAATAGCAAAGCCGAAAAAGAAGAAATCATAGTTAACCCGGACTACAACCAAAATGCACACACTACTGCATCTAATCATTCGGCTTCTACATGAATGCTTCCCTTCCGAGTATTATTATAAATCTTCATAATCGTCGGCATATATAAATAGAATTTCCAGCCCCAGCATTGTACTCCCTCCGTCAGAGAATAAATGACGCAAATTTAGTACAACTTTTATATTAGATCAACCACACTTATTTTAAAACAGAGTACTTCACAAGATGGTGGCGATATGACTGAACTCCTCACTGACAAGGATTTGCTCTGCAAACATCCTATTCTGATCAACGTGGTAATGATCCACCTTGATATTACCAGCCTTGCTGACTGAATAGATATCATCCGCGTGAAGAGTGTGGCATACGCCACTGAATCTACCACCATACGTTGGAGCATTCCCAAGGATGTACTACCAATGCCATGGTTTATAAATCCCCTTTGTATTATGTGTCAAATTTTAACTAGAGATTTAATTAACAAAATATTAACGCATGTCATTAAAAATTATATTGTTGGTTTCGTATTTGAACATAGTTTCTAATTATATTTATTTTCTATGACATGCATTAACATTTTGTTAGTTAAATTTAAGGTCAAAATTTGACAGAATGCAAAAGGGACTAATAAACCAGGACGGAGTTAGTAGAGCACTAGCTCGGCTAGCCCGATACATCACAAAATCTAGACATGTGGACACTCTTGAGGTGACATAGTAGGAGGGCAAAACCTATCACGACCCAACTGCACATCTAATAAAAAAAGAAGTGCTTCTGATTGTACATCATCGAAATTGTCCATAAAGCTACACAATATTACCCACTAATACCATTTATAAGTGATAAAAAACGTTTCACACGGAAAAATCTCGGACTACGCCGGCCTATTTAAAAACCTTCTATACTACGATCCGCGCGCTAGATAAAGTCACAACTCGACAGTTTGGACCGGTCCATGTATGGGCGACCAGTTTTAAATTTTTGATTTATTTTCCCACGTTGTTTTTTCTACTTTATTAAATAATTCGAGAATTAAAAGAAATTGAAAAATACAAAATTGAGAATTTTGAAATAAATGTTCAATAATCATAATTGCTTGTGGATTCAAAAATGTTTGCGAATTTTATTAAATATTTGTAAATTTTAATACAAATGTTCAGGAAATGAAAATACATTCATGATTTTTTTTTAAGTTCATGTATGAAAAAGTGTTAATGAAATTACACAAACTTTTCCCAATTCAAAACTATCCATTAAAAAATATCTTAAAAATTAAAAAAGTGTTCATAAATAAATATATAGTTTATTGATTCATAAAATATTCGCTGATTCAATAAAATGATCATTAATTTAAAAATTATTCCATCAAATCCCAAAAGATTGTTGGTCGATTCTAGAAATGTTTGCCGATTAAAGAAAAATGTTCTAACAAAATGTTCACATTTAAAAAAAGGTTTGCAAATAGTATAAATGTTTGTGGATTCAAAAAATATTCATAATTTTAGAAAATGTTTGCGAATGTTCACAATTTAAAATATTTTCACGAGTTTAAAAAAATATTCATGATTTCTAAAAATTGTACATGATTTCACGAAAATTAGAATGATAGTGTATCTCGATGATGTAGTAAAATGTGATCATTGCTGTTCGAAATTATGATTTCTTTTCTCCCGTTACAACGTACGGGCCATTTTGCTAGTATCTATTAATGTGTTAGAAAAGTTGATAATCAACAGTTAAATTACTTAAATGGATTTCCAAGTTTTCTAAGAGAGGTGCTAATTACAAAAGATTAAGAAACCCCATTGCCCGACTAACATCATATGGATCTCACACGAGGTCAAGGTTCATGTTCAGATGCCTCAAATTGATGAAGCTAGTATGGTTTTCACTGAATCTTAGCATCCGGAAGAGAAACAATGCAGATGCACAAAATTAACAATTAAACTGAAGTCCAATATTGCGATAGAAAACTTTTAAGTAAAGTAAAACGAAGCACTTCTTTCTAGAGAAAGCCTTGTCAAAATTCGAAAGTATAGTTTTTGCACATATGGAAGAGCGAACTCGGTGAAGGTGCAGGTCAAATCGTAGAAATCATAATCATGGAACTCTTGAGTCCTCATGTTCGACACAAAGGTCGCCACTGACAACCTCAAACAATCGCTGAGCACAATTTACATGAGATCTTCGTTGAAGTCAGATTTGGTAAGATTTGGAGCATCCAACTCTATCATTTCTACACACGCAGGTACTGCAACCTGCACAGTTCACTGGAGATCACCTCCACTGATGGGAACCGTTTTTAGTGTGAGTTTTCTATGGTTTATGATAGGGGGAGTTTTAACCATACCTAGCCCAGATCAAGAGATGTGACACAAGAGCTTTAACCATACATGTCCACCTGTCCGTTGTGTTGGAAGACGCCTCCAGCACGTACGTTACCGGGTCTCCCGGCTAGACCGTTCAGCCCACGCATGTAGCATGGGAGACATGCGTCTGTTACCCACGATTCCCGTCTCCATCGCTTGCCGTTGTTATACTTTGATGACTATATGTATGACTCTGTACAATCTGTAACACATGCAGTAAAGATCCCTTTCCTACTTGGTAATCACAGCCTCTCTTTCTCACCTCCCATGGAAACCGGTGGCCCCTCTGCCTCCGGCCTCGTTCGGTTAATCCACTGTCCAAGTGGATTGAGGTGGATTGGAGGAAAATGGGATGAAATTTATACTAGATGGGATTTAATCTTCCTCATTCCATGCCAATCCTCCTCATTTTGGGTGAAACCGAACAAAGCCTCAGGCGATGCCGCAAACCCCACCTCCCCACTCCCACCTCCGGTCCTCACCACGCCCCCGGCATCCGCCGTCGCCTCTGTCGCCACTAAGCCCCTAGCGGTCACGCCTCCTGTGTTGTCCGTTACCCCACCGCCACCCCCTCCAGACACGTCGGCCTCCTCTTTCGCTGCCGTTCCCTCCCTCTCCAGCCTTCACAACATCGGCAGTCTCATTACCTTCAAACTCGACGTCCAGTACGGCAGCTACTTGAAGTGGCGCAAGCTCTGGCGCTGTGTGCTGGCCATGTATTCCGTCCAGCACCATGTCACCCACTACTCCGACCCCGCCCAGCAAACTCCAGTCTGGCGCCACACCGATCTCACCCTCCTCTTGCTTCGCTACACCACTATCACCAACACCCTCTACGAGGTCATCCGCGACGACGGGAACACGACCTACATCGCCCGGGACAAACTCCGTGAGTTCTTCCTTGCCAACCAGCCGGCCCAGGTGGTCCATCTTTATAATAGTTACATATAAAGATGAGATACTTTATTATTACATGGTCCATTTCCCACTCTCACATAGCGTCTAGGAGCACGTGTTGTAGCTCGGTGTTATTCTTTAGCCAGCTCCTCTTCTCTTTCATCTTCTCTCTCTTTCATGTCATTAGAAAAATAATATTTTAATTCTTAGGCCCCTTTCAATGCTCCACCTTGTACACGTGCTAAGGTTGCCAACTAAATAAAAAATATAATGTGACATGTTAATTACTACCTCCGTCATGGTTTATTAGTTCTCCTTGTAGTTGGGGTTAAAGTTTGACCTTTGATTTAACTATTAAAAAATAAATTATATACCCTAAAAATAATATCTTTAGAAACCTCTTTTCAATATGAATCCAACAATATAAATTTTGTGACATATAACTTATAATTTGTTAGTCAAATTTATGATCAAAGTTGGACACAAAATATAAAGAGGACAAATAAACCCAGACGGAGGTAGTAAGAAGAGAGAGAGAGAGAGTAGTATGGTATCCTCAGGAAGAAGCAATGCTAAACGCGTGTACCTAGGTATAAACGCAAATCTGAGTCTATACCTTATTAAATGCAGGGAGCTTACCAACCAAAAGCTAAGCATCAATGCATTGGGGAATTTAGTTGCTAAGCCATTTAATGCACTTAGCACCTCATCTAAGCATCCATCGATTGGGAGAGGTCTTATAGTCTCACTAGTACAAAACAGACATTTTGTCTGCCTCATTAGTCGTGGTTGGCTTTTGAACCGGCACTAATGTGATCATTAGTGCCGGTTCGTGACGGGAATCATTAGTTCCGGTTCGTTGCGGACCTTTAATCCCGGTTCGTGCCACGAACCGGCACTAAAGGCCTGGTGGCAGGCCGGCGTCAACCTAGGGCCCTACGGGAACCTTTAGTCCCGGTTGGTGGCTCCAACCGCGACTATAGGCTAACCTTTAGTCGCGGTTGGAGCCACCAACCGGGACTAAAGGACCCCCTATATTCAAACGCTTTGGCGCCAGCCCGAGCAGAGTCCTCTGTTCTTCCCCATTCCTCTCCTCTCTGTTCTTCCTCTCTTCCTCGAGCTCATCCTCCATTTTTGCCAAAATTTGTCAAGATTTAGAGGCATCCCATCCTTCCAAGTATTCACAAAGGTTAGCAACTTTGTCCTTTCATCTCTCATTGCTAGATTAGCTCTTGCAATGCTCTATAAGTATAGTAATTTGTGGGTTTTAGTTTGTATGTGGTAGTTTATTTGATTTATGCAATTTGAGCTCAAATTAACTTCTTACTTTGCATTTGTAGGTGTGGTTTACTTAGTGCCTTTCCGTCCCCGTCCTAACCACCGTCGATCGCCCGCACCGTCCCATTGCCGGCACCACCTTGGCGAGCTTCTTATTCTTATCCTTTCTATAAAAAAACCATGTTTATAAGATTTAGTTAGTTACTTGTATAATTTTCTTACCTATATGGTTGTTTGTTATACATAGTGGCATGGTTTTGAAATCCGTCCCAATTGGCCCTCGTCCGGTTTATGATGCGGATGTGGTATATACTCTCTTTTATAACTCTCTGTTGCATTTCGTGTTTATGACAATTATATCAATCAAGTTGACATAGATATTTTTATCTAGGAGGTATGTGAACCGGAGATTCCAACCGACATAGATATTCTTGTCAAGAAGTTAAATTTAGTTGAAAAATAAAACGAGTATTTGAAAGAAAAATTGAAAAGAGTTGAAGAAGAGAAGATGAAACTGGAGTTGTATGTTGCCGATGTCGTCGATGATCACAAGATCAAGATGGGTACAATGCGCTTCAAGATTAGAAATTTAAAAGATATGACATTGATCGTGAGGCTTGGTATCACTATGTTGTTGGATCAATTGTTACCTTAGTTGCGATGTTGATCACATTTGTTGTTGCATTTAAATGCTTTAGCTAGAGAGTTTGTATGTTGTTTTATGAGAACAAGTGTGTATGAAATTTATGTACGAACTTGTATTAATTTGGTCTTTTCGGTGTTGTGTAATGAAGATGAGCCGACAATGGATGTACGAGGACCGATGCTCTCCCGAGTTCATTAATGGCATGCATACTTTTCTGGTTGCGGCTGAGGCAAACAAGTGACCGGATGGTTTTATGTATTATCCATGTGATGGCTGTAAGAATGATCGAAATTACTCTAACTCAAGAACCATTCACGTCCACCTGTTTGAGTCCGGTTTCATGTCCGGCTATAACTGTTGGACCAAGCACGGAGAAAGAGGGATCCTAATGGAAGAGAATGAAGAAGAAGAGGATGACGACAGCTATTTTGGCCATGGATTCCATGAATACGATGGTACAACAATGGGGGAAGAAGCTGAGCCGACAATGCGGGAAGGAGCTGAAGAAGAGGCATCAGATGATCCCGATGATGATCTTGGTCGGGCCATTGCCGATGCAAAGAGAAACTGCACAAGTGAAAAGGAGAAGCTGAAGTTGCAGCGCATGTTAGAGGATCACGAAAAAGGGTTGTACCCAAATTGCGAAGATGACAATAAAAAGTTGGGTACCACACTGGAATTGCTGCAATGGAAGGCAGAGAATGGTGTATCTGATAAGGCATTTCAAAAGTTGCTCATAATGTCAAAGGAGAAGAAGCTATAAAAGGACAACGAATTGCCAGAGAGTACGTACGAAGCAAAGAAGGTTGTCTGTCCTCTAGGATTAGAGGTCGAGAAGATACATGCATGCCCTAATGACTGCATCCTCTACCGCGGTGAGTACGAGGATTTGAATGCATGCCCGGTATGATGTGCATTGCGCTATAAGATCGGTCACGATGACCCTGGTGATGTTGAGGGCGAGCGCCCCAGGAAGAAGATTCCTGCCAAGGTGATGTGGTATGATCCTATAATACCACGGTTGAAAGGTTTGTTCCAAAACAAAGAGCATGCCAAGTTGATGCGATGGCACAACGAAGACCGTAAGAAAGGCAGGAAGTTGAGAGTGCCCGCTAACGGGTCACGGTGGAGAAAAATCGAGAGAAAGTGGAAGGACTTTGCACAGGATGCAAGGAACGTATGGTTTGGTTTAAGTGCAGATGGCATTAATCCTTTTGGGGAGCAGAACAACAATCATAGCACATGGCATGTGACTCTATGTATCTATAACCTTCCTCCTTCGTTCTGCATGAAGCGGAAGTTCATTATGATGCCAGTGCTCATACAAGGCCCCAAGCAACCTAGCAACGACATTGATGTGTACCTAAGGCCATTGGTTGAAGAACTTTTACAGTTGTGGAATGGAAAAGGTGTACCTATGTGGGATGCGAAAGATCAGGAGGAATTTGACCTACATGCGTTGCTGTTCGTAACTGTTGGGGAACGTTGCATGGGAAACAAAAAAATTCCTATGCACACGCAGATCTATCCATGGTGATGAGCATCTACGAGAGGGAGAGTGGATCTACATACCCTTGTAGATCGCTAAGCGGGAAGCATTAAGAAACGCGGTTGGTGTAGTCGAACGTCTTCGCGATCCAAATCGCCGAGCGTCCCGCGATCTCATCACGATCCGTCCCGCGATCCAATCACGATCCGTCCCGCGAACTCATCACGATCCATCCCGCGATCCAATCACGATCCGTCCCGCGAACTTGATCACGGTCCTTCCGATCTAGCGCCGAACGAACGGCACCTCCGTGTTCAGCACATGTATAGCTCGATGATGATCTCCGCCTTCTTGATCCAGCAAGAGG
This sequence comes from Hordeum marinum, assembly GCA_022496015.1. Lineage (NCBI taxonomy): Eukaryota > Viridiplantae > Streptophyta > Magnoliopsida > Poales > Poaceae > Hordeum > Hordeum marinum. Next base: position 524,533,251 of record CM039674.1, on the reverse strand, counting down.
GAGCGGGGAGGTAGACGATTTCACCGGCAGCGTGACGGCGTCACGGTGATGGTGGTGGAGCAATTCCGACAGGGCTTCGCCTAAGCACTGCAGAAATCCGATCTAGAGGAGAAACTATGCACTGGAGGAACAGGCAGCACGTGGCTAAAAATTATGTGTAAAAACCCCTAAAACCTCCAGTATATATAAGAGGGAGGGAGGAGAGGACTTGGCGCAAGGGCCAAGCCTCCTTGGGTCGGCCGAAGTGGGGAGGAGAGGAGGACTCCTCCTCCAATCCTAGTAGGACTAGGATTCCTCCCTTTTTTGGCCTTTTTCCACCTTTTTCCCTTTGGGCTTTTCTTCCCAGCCACATGGGCCTTGTGTGGGACTTACACCAGCCCAAAAAGGGCTGGTATTTACTCTCCCACAGCCCATGTAGCCTCTTGGGTCGAAATACCCCTCCCGATGGTCTCCCGGTACACTACCGGCACTCCCGATACACTACCGATGAGTCTGAAACTTTTCCGGCGACCAAAATAGGACTTCCTATATATCAATCTTTACCTCTGGATCATTCCGGAGCTACTCATGATCCATGCCAACTCAACAGACACCATCGGAGATACCTGTAGAGCACCTTTATAGTCACCCAGTTACGTTGCGATGTCTGATACACACAAGGCACTCCTCCGATATCTATGAGTTGCATGATCTCATGGTCATAGCAACATATACTTGACATGCAGAAAATAGTAGCAATAAACTGACACGATCATATGCTACGTTTGTAGTTTGGGTCTTGTCCATCACATCATTCTCCTAATGATGTGATCCCGTTACCAAATGACATCTCATGTCCATGACTAGGAAACCATAGCCATCTTTGATTAACGAGCTAGTCTATTAGAGGCATACTAGGGACATGGTGTTGTCTATGTATCCACACATGTATGTGAGTTTCCGATCAACACAATTATAGCATGGGTAATAAACGATTATCATGAACAAGGAAACATGATAATAACTAATTTATTATTGCCTCTAGGGCATATTTCCAACAGTCTCCCACTTGCACTAGAGTCAATAATCTAGTTCACATCACCATGTGATTCGCATTGTTATGAATCTTACACCCACTGAGTTCTGGGGCTTGATCATGCTTTGCATGTGAGAGAGGTCTTATAGTCAACGGGTCTGCGACATTCAGATCCGTATGTACTTTGCAAATCTCTATGTCAAACTGTAAACACTGCTACCACACTCCACTTGGTACTATTCCAAATGGCTACTCCACTATACGTATCCGGATTGCTACTAAGAGTCATCCGTATTAGTGTTAAAGCTTGCATCGACGTAACTCTTTATGACGAACCCTTTATCACCTCCATAATCGAGAAACGTTTCCTTAGTCTTTTAGTCACTAAGGATAATATTGACCATTGTCCAGTGATCCACTTCTGGATCACTCTTGCACCCCTTGACGGACTCATGGCAAGGCACACACAGGTGCGATACACAATATGGCATACTATACAGAGCCTATGGCTAAGGCATACGGGACGGCGTTCATCCTTTCTCTTTCTTCTGCCGTTGTCGAGCTTTGAGTCTCACTCAACTTCACACCTTACAAATCAGGCGAGAACTCTTTCTCTGACTGATCTATTTTCAACTCTTTCAAAATCTTGTCAAGGTATGTACTCATTGAAAGTCTCATCTAGCATCTTGATCTATCTCTATAGATCTTGATGTTCAACAATAGGTAGCTTTCTCCAGGTCTTCCTTTGAAAAACTCTTTTCAAACAACCGTTTATGCTTTTCAGAAATTCTACATCATTTCCGAATAGCAACATGTCATCCACATATACTTATCAGAAACTCTATAGTGCTCCCACTCACTTTATTGCAAATACAAGTTTCTCATAAACTTTGTATAGATTTAAAAACTTTGATCACCTTATCCAAGTGTATATTCCAACTCCGAGATGCTTGCTTCAGTCCATAGAAGGATCACTGAAGCTTTCTCACCTTTTAGCATCCTTAGGACTGACAAAACCTTCTGGTTGTATCTCACACAACCTTTATTTAAGGAAGAAAATGATGTTTTGGCATCCATCTGCCAGATTTCATAATTGAAAAATGCAGCAACTGCTAACATAATTCCAACAGACTTTAGCATCGCTACGAGTGAGAAAGTCTCATCGTAGTCAACTCCTTGAACTTGCCGGAAACTTCTTTGCGACAAGTCGAGCTTTATAAATGGTGACATTCACCATCAGCGTCTGTCTTCATTTTAAAGATCCATTTGTAAGCAACGACCTACCGTCCAACGAGCAAGTCTACCAAAGTCTATACTTGGTTTTCATATATGGATCCTTTCTCGGATTTCATGGCCTCTAACCATTTGTCAGAATCCGGGCCCATCATCGCTTCTCCATAGCTCGTAGGTACATCGTTGTCCAACAACATGACCTCCAAGCCAGGGTTGTCGTACCGCTCAGGAGCAGTACACGTCCTTGTCGACCTACGAGGTTTGATAGTAACTTGATCCGAAGCTTCATGATCATCATCATTAACTTCCTCTTCAACTAACGTAGGCTTCACAAAAACATCTTCCTGCGCTGCGCTACTCTCTGGTTGAATGAAGGTTCAACAACCTCATCAAGTTCTATCTTCCTCCCACTCAATTCTTTCGAGAGAAACTCTTTCTCGAGAAAGGACCCAGTTTTAGCAACAAACACTTTATGCTAGGATCTGAGATAGAAGATTTACCCAACGGTCTTTAGGGTATTCTATGAAGATGCATTTGTCCGTTTGGGTTCGAGCTCATTAGGTGAAAACCTTTTTCACATAAGTGTTGCAGCCCCAAACATTAAGAAATGACAGCTTAGGTTTCTATCAAACCATAATTCACACGGTGTCATCTCAACGGATTTAGATGGTGCCCTATCTAAAGTGAATGTAGTTGTCTCTAATACATAACCCCAAAATTATAGTAGTAAAAGGATAAGAGACATCATAATTCGCACCATATCCAATAGAGCACGACTATGACGTTCGGACACACCATCACACTATGGTGTTCCAGGTGGTGTGAGTTGTGAAACAACTTTCACATTGTCTTAAGTTGTATACCAAACTCGTAACTCAGATATTCACCTCCACGATCATATCGCGGACATTTATCTTCTTGTCACGATGATCTTAAACTTCACGCTGAATTTGCTTGAACTTTTCCAAACGATTCAGACTTGTGTTTCATTAAGTAAATATACACTATTATCTACTCAAATCATCAGTGAAGGTAAGAAAATAAAGATATCCACCGCATGCTACAAGACTCATTGGATTGCATACATCAACATGTATCACTTCCAATAAATCACTTGCCCGCTACATCAAACCAGAAAACGGGGTCCTTAGTCATCTTGGCCAAGAGGCATGGTTCGCATGTCTCAACCGATTCAAAATTGAATGAGTCCAAAGATCCATCAGCATGGAGTTTCTTCATGCGCTTTATACCAATATGACATTTAGCAGCAGTGCCACAAGTATGTGGTACTATCATTATTAACTTTGTATCTTTTGGCATCAATGTTATGAACATGTGTATTACTACGATCAAGATTCAACAAACTATTCTCACTGGGTGCATGACCATTGAAGGTATTATTCATGTAAATAGAATAACCATTATTCTTTAACTTAAATGAATAACCGTGTTGCAATAAAAACGGTCTAATCACGTTCATGCTCAACGCAAAACACTAAATAACATTTATTTAGGTTCGTCACTAATCCCGAAGGTAGAGAGAGCGTGCGATGTTGATCACATCAACCTTGGAAACATCTCCAACACACATCGTCACCTCACCCTTAGCTAGTGCTCCGTTTATTCCGTAGCTTTTATTTCGAGTTACTAACATTTAGCAACCGAACCGGTATCCAATACCCAGGTGCTACTAGGATTACTAGCAAGGTACACATAAATAACACGTATATCAAATATACTTCTGTCGACGTTGCCAGCCTTCTTATCTACCAAGTATCTAGGGTTGTTCCGCTTCAGTGACCGCTCTCCTCATAATTGAAGCACTTAGTCTCGGGTTTGGGTTCAACTTTGGGTTGCTTCACTGGAGCAGCAACTGACTTGCTATCCATGAAGTTTTCCCTCCTTGCTTCTGCCCTTCTCGAAACTAGTGGTTTGACTAACCATCAACACTTAACGCTCCTTCTTGATTTCTACCTTCGCGGTGGCAAACATCGCGAACAGCTCAAGGATCATTATTTCTATCCCTAGCATTTTATAGTTCATCACCAAGTTCTAGTAGCTTAGTGAGAGTGACTTGGAGGACTATATCAATCACTATCTTATCTGGAAGATCAACTCCCACTCGATTCAAGCGAGTGTAGCACCCAGACAATCTGAGCACATGCTCAACGATTGAGCTATTCTCTTTCATATTACAGGCAAAGAATCTTGTTGGAGATCTCATATCTCGCAAGACGGGCATGAGCCTGAGATCCTAATTTCAGCTCTTAGAACATCTCATATGTTATGTGACATTCAAAACGTTTCGGAGCCTCAATTCTAAGCTATAATGCATGACGCACTAAACTATCAAGTAGTTATCAGAACGTGCCTGTCAGATGTTCACAACATCTACAAACAACGCTAGAGGGGTTGGCGCACCGAACGGTGCATTAAGGACATAAGCCTTCTATGTAGCAATGAGGACAATCCTCAGATCACGGAGCCAGTCCGCAATATTGCTACCATCATCTTTCAACTATATTTCTCTAGGAACATATAAAAATTCAAGGGAGCTACAACATGAGCTAGTAATCTACAACACAGTTTGCAAAGACACTACTGACTATGTTCATGATAATGAGTTCAATTAATCATATTACTTAAGAACTCCCACTCAAATTGACATCCCTCCGGTCATTCGAGTGATACATGTTCCAAATTCACCAACTCAAGTCCGATCATCATGTGAGTTGAGGTGTTTTCAATGGTGAACATCATCATGTTGATCATATCTACTATATGACTCATGTTCGACCTTTCGGTCTCTTGTGTTCGGAGGCCATGTCTGTACATGCTAGGCTCATCAAGTTTAACCCTAGTGTTCTGCATGTGCAACACTGGCTTGCATCCGTTGTATGTGAACGTAGAGTCTATCACACCCGATCATCACGTGGTGTCTCAACACGATGAACTTTCGCAACGGTGCACACTCGGGGAGAACACAATTCATCTTGAAATTTAAGTGAGGAATCACCTTATAATGCTACCGTCGTCCTAAGCAAAACAAGGTGCATAAAAGGATTAACATCACATGCAAATCATAAGTGACATCATATGGCCATGAACTTGTGCTTTCGATCTCCATCCTGAAAGCACCAGCATGATCTCCATCGTCACCGGCACGACACCATGATCTCCATCATCTTGATCTCCATCAACATGTCGCCATCGGGGTTGTCGCGCCCATCATGCTTGTACTACTATTGCTACCGTTTGCGATAAAGTAAAGCATTACATAACGCTTATTGATTGACACGCAGGTCATACAATAATTAAAGACAACCCTATGGCTCCTGTCGGTTGCTGTACTCATCGACATGCAAGTCGTGATATTCTATACAACACATGATCATCTCATACATCACCTATATCACATCATGTAATTGGCCATATCACATCACAACAGACCCTGCAAAAACAAGTTAGACGTCCTCTAATTGTTGTTACATGTTTTACGTGGCTGCTACGGGTATCTAGCAAGAACAATTCTCATCTACGCAAAAACCACAACGGTGATACACTAGTTGCTTTTCAACCTTCTCAAGGACCGCCTTTGTCGAATCCGATCCAACTAAAGTGAGAGAAACTGGCACCCGCAAGCCATCTATGCAACAAGTTGCAGTTGAGGGAACCGGTCTCTCATAAGCGTATGAGTAATGTTGGTCCGGGCCGGTTCATCTCACAATACCGCTGAACCAAAACACGACCAAGGGAGGAAGCAATCTAAGCATCAACGCCCACAAACTGTTTGTGTTCTACTCGAAATCTCATCTACACATAGACCTAGCTCATGATGCCACTGTTGGGGAACATTGCATGGGAAACAAAAAATTTCCAACGCACACGCAGATCTATCCATGGTGATGAGCATCTACGAGAGGGAGAGTGGATCTACATACCCTTGTAGATCGCTAAGCGGGAAGCGTTAAGAAACGCGGTTGGTGTAGTCGAACGTCTTTGCGATCTAAATCGCCGAGCGTCCCGTGATCTCATCATGATCCATCCCGCGATCCAATCACGATCCGTCCCACGAACTCATCACGATCCGTCCCGCGATCCAATCATGATCCGTCCCGCGAACTTGATCACGGTCCTTCCGATCTAGCGCCGAACGGACAGCACCTCCGCGTTCAGCACACGTACAGCTCAATGACGATCTCCGCCTTCTTAATCTAGCAATAGGGAGTGGAGAGGTAGACGAGTTCACCGGCAGCATTACGGTGCCGCGGTGATGGTGGTGGAGCAATTTCGACAGGGCTTCGCCTAAGCACTGCAGAAATCCGATATACAAGAGAAACTATGCACTGGAGGAACGGGCAGCACATGGCTAAAACTTCTGTGTAAAAAGCCCTAAAACCTCTAGTATATATAAGAGGGAGGGAGGAGAGGACTTGTCACAAGGGCCAAGCCTCCTTGGGTCGGCCGAAGTGGGGAGGAGAGGAGGACTCCTCCTCCAATCCTAGTAGGACTAGGATTCCTCCCTTTTTTGGCCTTTTTCCACCTTTTTCCCTTTGGTCTTTTCTTCCTAGCCGCATGGGCCTTGTGTGGGACTTCCACCAGACCACAAAGGGCTGGTATTTACTCTACCACAGCCCATGTAGCCTCTTGGGTCGAAATACCCCTCCCGATGGTCTCCCGGTACACTACCGACACTCCCGGTACACTACCGATGAGCCTGAAACTTTTCCGGCGACCAAAATAGGACTTCCTATATATCAATCTTTACCTCCGGACCATTCCGGAGCTACTCGTGATGTACAGGATCTCATCCGGGACTCGAACAACCTTCGGTCACCACCATACATAACTCTATACTACCGAAATGTCACCAAACCTTAAGTGTGTAGACCATGTGGGTTCGAGAACTATGTAGACATGATCGAGACACCTCTATGGTCAATAACCAATAGCGGGACCTAGATGCCCATATTGGTTCCTACATATTCTATGAAGATCTTTATCGGTCGAACCTCTATGTCAAGGATTTAGTTAATCCCGTATGATGTTCCCTTTGTTCTTCGGTATGTTACTTGCCCGAGATTCGGTCGTCGGTATCTCCATACCTAGTTCAACCTCGTTACCGCCAAGTCTCTTTACTCGTTCCATAATACAAGATCCCATGAATAACACTTAGTCACATTGCTTGCAAAGCTTATTGTGATGTAGTATTACCGAGTGGGCCCTGAGATACCTCTCCGTCACACGGAGTAACAAATCCCAGTCTTGATCCATGCCAACCCAACAGACACCCTTGGAGATACCTGTAGAGCACCTTTATAGTCACCCAGTTATGTTGCGACGTTTGATACACACAAGGTACTCCTCCGGTGTTGGTGAGTTGCATGATCTCATGTCATAGCAACATATACTTGACATGCAGAAAACAGTAGCAATAAACTGACACGGTCATATTCTACATTTTTAGTTTAGGTCTTGTCCATCACATCATTCTCCTAATGATGTGATCCCGTTACCAAATGACATCTCATGTCCATGACTAGGAAACCATAGCCATCTTTGATTAACGAGCTAGTCTATTAGAGGCATACTAGGGACATGGTGTTGTCTATGTATCCACACATATATGTGAGTTTCCGATCAACACAATTATAGCATGGATAATAAACGATTATCATGAACAAGGAAATATGATAATAACTAATTTATTATTGCCTCTAGGGCATATTTCCAACAGTAACCATCAATGATTGTCCTGCTCTCAGTAACCTTTCAGGACAGACAAACAAGGGATACCATGCATGAACGCACTATTTAGATGATACCGATAGTATATATTTGGATAAATGTAAGAAGAATGTGTATCTGGGGCATCGTCGATTTGTTCAGAGCAGACACATAGTAAGAAAGAAAGGCAAGCATTTCAAAGGTGAGGCAGATCACCGGAAGAAGCCTTGCCACCGTACGGGTGATGAAATACTTGATATGGTCAAGGATTTAAAAGTAATATTTGGCAAGGGTCCTGGTGCACAATCTGTTCCGAATGACGCTAACAAACGTGCACCCATGTGGAAGAAGAAATCTATATTTTGGGACCTACCGTATTGGAAAGACCTCGAGGTCCGCTCTGCAATCGATGTGATGCACATGACGAAGAATCTTTGCATGAGCCTGCTAGGCTTCTTGGGCGTGTATGGGAAGACAAAAGATACGCCGGAGGCACAGGAGGACCAGCAACGTATGCACAGAAAAGAAGGCATGGATCCAAAGCAGTTTCAGGGTCATGCCAGCTATGCTCTTACCAAAGAAGAGAAGGAAATCTTCTTCGAATGCCTTCTCAGTATGAAGGTCCCGTCTGGCTTCTCGTCGTATATAAAGGGAATAATAAATATGGCAGAGAAAAAGTTCCAGAACCTAAAGTCTCATGACTGCCATGTGATTATGACGCAACTGCTTCCGGTTGCATTGAGGGGGCTTCTACCGGAAAACGTTCGATTAGCCATTGTGAATCTATGTGCATTCCTGAATGCAATCTCTCAGAAGGTAATCAATCCAGAAATCCTACCAAGGTTAGAGAATGCTTTCGTGCAATGTCTTGTCAGTTTCTAGTTGGTGTTCCCACCATCCTTCTTCAATATCATGACGCATGTCCTAGTTCACCTAGTCGAGGAGATTGCCATTCTGGGTCCTATATTTCTACACAATATGTTACCATTTGAGAGGTTCATGGGAGTCTTAAAGAAATATGTTCATAATCGTGCTAGGCCAGAAGGAAGCATCTCCAAGGGACATGAAACAGAGGAGGTCATTGAGTTTTGTGTTGACTTTATTCCTGACATTAAGCCGATAGGTGTTCCTGAATAGCGGCATGAGGGCAGACTGGGTGGAAAAGGCATGCTAGGAAATAAATCACTAATATGCAGGGATGGGCAATCTTTGGCGCAAGCCCACTACACAGTTCTACAAAGTTCCACCTTGGTGGCTCCGTATATCGAGCAACGCAAGAATATTCTATGCTCCAAACACCCGAAGAAGTCTAACGACTAAATTACACATGAACAAACGGTGACTTTCGCCGGTTGCTTGCAAACACGTCTCGTGCATGACGACACTGTTGAAGATGAACTGTACCTGCTGTCCAAGTTACCATCTTCGACTATATTGACTTTCAAAGGGTACGAGATAAATGGGAATACATTTTACACGATCGTCCAAGATAAAAAAGAGCGCCAACCAAAACAGTGGTGTCCGCTTTGATTTAGCAAACAACAATGGGCCAAATGACACATACTATGGTTACATAGAGAAGATATGGGAACTTGACTATGGACTTGATTTGAAGGTCCCTTTGTTTAGGTGCAAATGGGTCAATCTAACAGGAGGCGGGGTAAAGGAAGACCCGCAGTACGAAATGACAATAGTGGATCTCAACAATCTTGGGCATGCAGACGAACCATTCGTCCTAGCCAATGATGTGGCACGGGTTTTTTATGTAAAGGACATGTCTACCAAGTCGAGAAAAAGAAAAGATAAGGAAGCAAATACATCATGCGATGAGCCAAAGCGCCACATAGTTCTTTCAGGGAAAAGTAACATCGTGGGATTGGAGGAAAAGACAGACATGTCAGAATATTATGAAAAGTTTCATGAAATTGCTCCCTTCAAAGTGAATGTTGACCCGAGCATCAAGTTAAACAATGAAGATTGCCCATGGTTAGGACGCAAAGGGACACACGCGAAGAAAAAGTTTTACACCCAAAGATCCCACACTGGGATGTGACCGGCTTCTCTAGTTAGTTTCCGGACTTATATATCTAGAAGTCCCACTTCGGACAAACCAAAGGGAATCTTTGTAATAGTAGTGTACTTATGTGTTTTGTGCGTTCAGTATGCACCATTCGAAAGGAGACCATCAATTTTCAACCCTTTCCGACTTCATTTGCTATTTTTCATGAATTTACTGTTTTTTTGAGCTAAATGACCTTGAAATTGATAAGCACTTCAAATGAACTCTGAAAAGGTTGAAAGTTGGTATGGTATCATCATTTCACCCACATAGCATGTGCTAAAAAGTCGAGAGGGTTACGGCAAAAACTGGATGCACTTTGTGTACAAAATGGACAATCTCTTTCGAAGTATTACGGTTTCAGACAAAAACCCGCCTGTTACAAAGGCATTTCATTTTTTTAACTTATTTCAACTCCAGACTTTTTGTGCGTTCAGTATGCACCATTCGAAGGGAGGCCGTCAATTTTCAACCCTTTCCAACTTCATTTGCTATTTTTCATGCATTTATTGATTTTTCGGAGCTAAATGACCCTGAAATTGATAAGCACTTCCAATGAACTCTAAAAAGGTTTAAAGTTGGCATGATATCATCATTTCACCCACATAGCATGTGCTAAAAATTTAAGAGGGTTACGGCAAAAACTGGATGTACTTCTTGTACAAAATGGATAATCTCTTTCGAAGTATCATGATTTCAGACGAAAACTCGCCTGTTACAAAGACATTTCATTTTTTAAATAACCTAAGAATTACCAAATTGGATAAAATGATAAAACATGATAATATTAAACGGTAGAAAAAAGAATCACTCAAAAATCTATTCTTAAAGTAAAGTTATTCACAAAGTAGTGATTCACACAAATTTCAAATAATTCAAATTTGAAAACTACTAGCACTAAGAGAAAGTTTATAATTTTTCTTACCTAAAGAAAAAAGATTCACAAAGAAACTCTAAATAAAGTAAAAAAACTAAAAAGAAAAGAAAATAAATAAAGCAGAAAACAACAAAACAAAAAATATATTTAAAAAAGCCCGCCTACTGGGCCACCACGGCCTGCATACGACTAGAAACCCAACCTCTCGTTGGGCCAGGACGCAGGCCCGTACGGCACAGCAGGCCCCAAAGGGCGCAGAGGAGAGGTAGGCCCAGAAGGCGTGCTTAAGAGAGGAGCTCGACACGGTAGCCGCGACGGGGCTTATAAACCGGTGCGAGCTCCTCTCGGAAAGCGAGGTGGGACTAAACATCCACCCCGCCCCGCGCTTGGCACACAACCCTTTAGTCGCTGTTGGTGGCCCCAACCGCGACTAAAGACCCACCTTTAGTCGCGGTTGGAGCCACCAACCGCGACTAAAGGGTTGTTTTTCCCGCCGCTTCGACTGGTGAAATTCACCTTTAGTCGTGGTTGGTGGCTCCAACCGCGACTAAAGGGGGGTCTTTAGTCGCGGTTGGAGCCACCAACCACGACTAAAGGTCCTCATATATGACCAGGAGTTGAAAAAAATTGAGTTTCCCTCTGTTTTCTTCGTCTCTTCGACCACAGGACCGCCGCCCGCGCGCGCCCCCGACGCCGTCACTGCCCATGCCGTCACCGCCCACGTCGTCGCCGCCACCGTCCCCCATCGCCACCACCGTCGCGCGCCGCCCCCTCCTCGAGCTCGCGCTCCATCGTCGCCGCCGTTGTCGTCGCCATCGCCGTCGCCTCACCTCGCCGCCCGTCGCCCCGTTGTGAGCCCCTGCCACCATGGCCGCCCTCCCATCAATCGATCGAGCCCGCGCGCACACACACACATGCATGAACACACACACACACACGCGCGCACACACATTTTCTTATTTTCTGTTGTTTTTTTGTTTTGTTTTTTATACTTTTAGTTATAGAAATGCTAGATAAATTAGATATATAAATTTTAGATGAATGTTTTTTAGTTTTTTATACTTCTAATTATAAAAATGTTAGATGAATTTTTGATATATAAATGTTAATTAGATGAATTTTGAAGTATATAATGTCCCTAACTTACTAAAATGTTGCTTACAAGTATATATGCTTAATTAGATTTTCATTTTTGCTTAATTGGAAGTATATAATGTCCCTAACCTATTAAAATGTTGCTTAGACGAAGTATATAATACTGCTTAATTAGATGAATTTTGAAGTATATAATGTCCCTAACCTATTAAAATGTTGCTTAGAAGTATATATGTTTAATTAGATTTTTTTTCCTTAATTGGAAGTATATACTGTCTCTAACCTATTAAAATGTTGCTTAGTCGAAGTATATAAGGTTGCTTAATTAGATTTTTTATTGAGAATGGAATATTATTAGGATAGTTATAACATAAGAATTTTTATATTTTGGTCCAATATATGTATAGAAAAAAGTTGATGAATTTTGACATTTGATCCAATGTATAGCAATTAATATTTGCAAAAGTTGCATATTTTAGTTGCATTTTTTCTATGTCATTGATCGATATATGGAATGGGTTGACTTTACGTCAGCTTTGGCTCCTTGTGTGTCTTTCAGTGGGGGAAAGTGTCCATCATATATATATATATATATATGAGAGAGGAAGAATCCCGACTGTTGCCGTGGAGTGGCTTCTCCTTCGTTCTAGTGTGCTCGACATTTTGATGTAATGCACTCTGGGACGAATAGAGGAGTCACCATCACCGACGGTCGCAACATCAGAAGGAGTACGCCCACCATATACGTGAAATGAAAGTTTAGGAAGGAAAGACTCGACAGACCTAAAGTCAACATATTGCATATTGAGTAATAGTGATTTGTGTGTTGATCAGTTTTCTCGTAGTTTAATTCGATCGATTTTAAATGTTTCAACTATGAACATAGGAAATGTCTGACGACGAAAGGGAATCCACTATGTGCGAATACTGCGAAGACGAACGCGACCTGTGTGACAAGCCTTTCCCAGTTGATGGTAGGCGCTTCAGCATCATGTTGGATGAGACCTTCGAAGTGGATACAGTAAGTCACAACGACAAGTCTTTTTTCATAATTAAACATGACTTCTCCTTCTTTCGCTTCAACTTATAATTTTAAATTTTTACTATTCTACTAGCGTATCCCCTGCCATGCAAGAATTGCTGTCTTGGATAAGATTGGTTTCAATCCTAAAAAAAGTATGGAGGTAAAGATAGTTCACTTAAGGACCGAGCATGGTTATACTTTTGCCGTAAAATTGTACCATGCAGACACCTACTGCTATTTTGAATGCAAAAGTTGGAGAGCACTATGCAAGGCTTATGCATTTGAGCCTAATATGCTTATCACCTTTGATATTCGTCCGGAAGATGAAATTGAAGGTAATATCGACATCTGGGTCGATGTGCAGACGCCTCCAGTTTTACCATTATGTGAGTTTCTCAACCATATTTATTAAGTAACTTATATTGTTTATTTAAAAATAGTTGACAACTTATTTGCATTGACAGCTTATTTTCATTCTTTAAAAAATGTACGGAAGATAGTAGACAAAACGTACTACTACAATGATGAAACAGAATTAACTTGTAAGGAGAAAGATCATCTTACAGCATTTCTTAATCATCTTGAGAATTACAATAGCTATTATCAAACTCCTCCACATTATGGTCAATATGTGTCACTAGTGCACGTGGTGAACTATGGTAATATCAATGGAGATTGCATGGTAAATTTTTCTACTATTACGACATCTGTGCATCTTTTGCATAAATTCTTCTAAAACTAAACTATATTGCTAACTACAAAGTTATTACTATGTTTTCAACAGAAAATCCCACAGGATTGTGTGCCTCATCTGATGTTTCCGAGAGGTCGCGTTATTGTTATGAGCTTAGGGCCACCACGGCCAGGTCAGCCTATGCATCACTCCTGTCCATACCGGATTTCTAAAACCAATGGAGACATGACAATCAAAGATTGGAAAAAATGTATGGTCAATAGTAGAGAGCTACTTGGAAGCAACATTGTGCGTAGGCCAAGAATTGGAGACAGGATGATCTCCGTTTTCCATAATGGAGAGTCAGGGCCTATCTTGTTTTATGATATTGTACCTAAGAGAGGATAGAGTAGGTCCTATGAGAGAGGAGTAGGTCCTAGGTACAATGTGTTATTATGTGCTATAATGTGTTAGAGTTGATGAGGAGGAGGAGGAGGAGTTGGTGGTAATGACTATGATGATTATTAGCTATAGTGTTGTTGGTGATGATATGATGCAAGAGTTTTTATATTGATATGATGATGATGTTGATCATGATTATCATGATGATTTGTTATATCATTGGGGGAAGAAAAGCGGATTAGATTCATGTGGATGGATCAAAAGTGACCAAAAGTTGAATTAGTAGGATCGTCGTCCTACTAATTCAACTTTTGATCACTTTTTATTCATTTGGATGAATAAAATCCATGTTTCTTCCTCACAATGATATAATAATTCATCATGAACATAATGATATAATAACCTCTTAATTGGTACTGTATCAAAATTTGTATAACCATAATTAATTCATAAACCCCTAAAGAATTAAAAGGAAAAATAAAACAAAACTAAAAAACTCAATACTTTTAGTCCCGGTTGGTGTTACCAACAGGGACTAAAGGTCCCCCAGCCCACGGCGCTGTCGGATGCCACGTGGAGGGCCTTTGGTGCCGGGCCATGTTGAACCGGCACTAAAGGGGGGGTAGGCTTTAGTCCCCACCCTTTAGTGCCAGTTCTAGAACCGGCACTAAAGGTCCTTACGAACCGCGACTATAGGCCGGTTCTGCACTAGTGTCTGCTTACAGAAGGTTATTGTACTTGTTCTTAGCAATAGACAATGGCGATCGCTTCCACTAATGGAAACCATATTGATTGTGACTTTGTGATACCACAAACACGTGAAGCGGCTTTAAACATACATATCCTAAATCAAGAAACTTTACACAAGATTCGTTGGGTCACTAATATTGCACAAAGCAAAAACATACATGTCCTTGCCACACGTAGAGTTGAAGTCAACGTATTATGTGAAATCAAGAGGAATGTGCTTTCCTCTTGAGGCAGTGAAGAAGTAAGTTATCTAGCATATAGTGGTAGTAGAACTAGAAGAAGACTATAGTGGGTGCAAGATTTTCCACCTTGGTGATGAATTTATTAGTCCCTGGTTCCTGGTTAGTGAGCACCAAAATCGTAGTCTTAACTAAGAAGGTGCCTTTGGTGAGCGCTAGGTCTTGATGGCAGATCCATAGCCGTGTCCATTCATGAGAAAGTATGCTCATCCATGCATGGGCGGATTCAGGCCCCAGGCAGAAGGGCGACGGCCTGGGGCGTGAGGTCCATCAACTTCGTATACTATAGCATTGTAGCTATAGTAAAGGCCACAGTCAGCGAAGGTTTCCTAGGCCTTGGCCCGGTTTGCCTGGGGCCTAGCCCATTCCTAGGTTCGCCACTGCATCCATGCATACTTGATTGATAAATGTGACATTATGTCATGCAACACATCCTACAATAACAGTGGCCAGTGAATTATGGTCATAAATCAGCAGTCACAATCCTAGCGGAAGTCAAGATTTAGTAGAGTATGTAACTATACAAATAGGGCATGTTCATCCTTAAAAGGGATAGAAGGTGAAGTTCCACCTCCACCAATACGCACAAGAAGACACGCAACCGCCTCCTCCCTAAAACTCTAGGGTTCCACTGCCTCCCGCCGGTTTCGCCACCAGACTGCCTCGCTTCCAGTGGCCTTAGGGCCATGGTGGTGCGGTGGATCCCAACCCTTGCTGGTGGGAGAGGTTTGTTTTCAAATGTTTCTTCTAGTTTTGTTAGGGTTTGTGTCCTGCTCGGGAAGATGATACGGTGACGGCTTCCTAAAGATGGAATAAAGTTCTTCCCATCTTGCCCTCTTTCCGATGGTGCGTCAAGCATCATCAGTGGGCGTGTGAAGGTGTGTCTCCGGCGGATCTGTCCTTGGTGGATTTGCTCGGATCTGGTCGTAGTCGTCTACGTTCGTTTGCCTTCAGGTTGGATTCTTTCGGTCTACGTTACTCCTCAACGGCGACGGTTGTTGTTCTGGTGCGCTGATCCTATGAAGCCTTAGCACGACGACTTCTCAACTGTCTACCACAACAAGTTCCGTCCATCTCTAGTGAGGGATCGGTGATGACGCTGGCGTGGCTTCGGCTCGCTTTAGTGCTTGTAGTCATCGCAAGGTGGTCTATAGATCTGGATGTAATTTTTATTGTTTCTAATGTTCAGACTACTACCATGATTGAAGGTGAATAGATTGGCAGTTTCTCCGTAAAAAAGTTCCACCTCCCCCAACGATATCGCTACCCTCTTGGAAGAACCGCACTCATTTTGAGGGCTCATTTTTTTACTACCAATAGAACGTTGGTCCATTTGGGCAGATTGATTATTTCATGAAAGAGTACAAACTTGTGATAGAGGAATAATGCATGTTTGCTTTTCTTCTCATTATACTATTATTATTATTTTTGTGAAATGTTACAACTACCAAAGGACACATATCATGTCCAGATAACCCGTCAAATATTTATTGTAAATAGGGGAATCATGAAACAGGCATAATTATGAACAAGAGCATCCAAGAAAAGGTCAAAGGTGGTATGTACAAGCCATGGATGAGTTTTTCCCTTGACCTTGATCCAACTGAATCACACTACATCTTAATCAATGAGCCGCTAAAGCATGAGTGGCTAATGGAACCTATCAAGGGTAAAGAAGATTAAGTTATTAAGGGGGAGCAAGGTATGAGAAAGGGAATCATGTTGGGTGTAGAGAATTTATGCTTATACTACTGATAGGCATCAATAAACTCTTAGACAATCCACAAAATAAACGGCTAACATAAATGTTCACACATACTCATCTTCACTCTTTTCCTTGAGAATCTTTGATTCTATCTCTCCGACTGAAATATTGCAAGACTATCAGACACATCCCATTCCAGGTTCACTCATTTCAAACTGGGAAACATAGATGTGAAAAGTTACTGTAAGGCCAATTGTGCAAAGCACCGGTCAAAGAAAAGAACAGATGGAGAAAGAACAAATCACATATGGAAAGTTCTCAATGCGATCGACATAGAAGGTCACTCAGATTTTCAGCATTCTCAACAACCAACCAAAGTCGCAAAAAGCGAACGAATGCACGCTCAAAAGTAGAAGGCAAGAGAAGAGGCAATAGGGAAACATGCGCACATGTAACGAAACCAGGAGTAGTTGTTCCCATGTTTTCGTGCATGAGGTCTTCATCCTCCAACAATATGTTAGGGAGGCCTTTGCCCCCCCCCCCCCTATTAATAAGTAAAATTCAGGGGGTTAATTAGTATGATTGGAAGGGTAAGTATAATTTCTGTAGGTCTAGCATTTGGGATAACCATGGAAGTGAGTGTCGTGTGTGTGCGCTCGAGGTCATGAGGTTCATGATATTTATGTCATATTTGAGAAACTTATTTTAGACAAGTTATCGTTGTTCCACTTCTATCCACTTTGCAATATTTATGTTCAAGTCCTAGAATGCCACCCGTGGAACATAAATAATTTTATTTTCAAGACAACCGCTACAAATTGTTTTTTATGGTCTAACTACGTTATGATTTTATTTTCATCCATGGAAATAGCATGCTATATTATGATGTATTGTAGAAGGAATATAGCACCAGACTTCGCATAAACCAAACTTGTCCACCCGTTTAAATTATTGTAGCTGGAAAATAGCATGCCCCCAACTTGTCCACTAGGTGGGAGTGCCCATGTTAAGCATCCATGCCAGGTTTAAAGAAGAAAAGTATTTAAATAATAATTTAAACAGGTATTTAAAACTGTTATTTTAAGTTTGTTATATAACTAATAAATATAAAGGGATAAAAATTGAAAACAGTAAATGCTTCTTTAGGAAAGGATTTAATAAATATGTTGAAAGAAATTACAATCATAATTTAAAACTGTTACTTAAAATTGTTGACTAATTTTTTGAACAAGATTCAAAAAGAATAATGAAGTGCCCAACTAGGCAACGACATCTCTCCCGTCGAGTGCCTATTGGGCCAGCCCCAGAGCTCGTGGATTTGGAAAAAATCATTAATAATAAATTTGACACCTTTTCAAAATTTGATCCGTTTTAAAAATAAAAAGTTAAAAAAATCAGCGAGTTTTAATAATGTTCAGGCTTTGAAAAAAATCAAATTTTAAAAATGTTCCTATTTTAATAAAGATAAGTACAAAAACAATTCTAGGAAATTTCTGTATAATGAAATTTTAAAAGCATGAGCACTTTTGAAAAACAAAGGAAAAATGAAAATAAAAAGAAAACAAACAGAAAACAGAAAAAAAATATAGTGAGAAAAGACCGGTAGTTCTTGTAGTTTGTGTTTCTCACTTAGACGATGAAGCTTATTAGCTATTGTGGCTAGCGACGGACGGTCAGCAGCGGGAGTTACGGGGTTTGATCCATCGCACTGCCATCCCCCTTTTTGGTGATTTTTTTCAAATTTAAAATTCAAAAAATTGGGGGAATTTAAAATATGTTATGGTTTTCAAATTTTTCTCATACACTTCAAAAAAATTGCGTATTCGAAAATTGTTCGGTAATTTTAAAAATTGTTCATGCTTTTTCAAAATTGATCAAAAACTTCTGAAAATGTTGCCATTATCAAAATTCGAAGAATGTTCATCTTTTTCAGAAAATATCCAGGATTTTCAAAAATGGTGTCTATCAAAAAATGCTTACACTTAAAAAATGAAATTTCGAAATTTGTTCAAGTTGTTCAAAAATTGACGGATTTTCAAACATTGGACGCTTGTTAAATTTTTTTCGAAAAAATTCATAGACTTCCCAGATTCTGCGTTGTATTTAGTTCTTAAACATTATGTGGCTCATTTTGTTCAGCAACACTTGTCAGATCGAGTGGTTAGTTGCGTTGCTGGGCGCTCTTGCTACAAAGGCCTACATATGCGTATACATTTACGAAGTATAATTAGTCAAATGTCTATATTGTCTTTTATACGTTTAATGACGGGGTTGTATCGAAGCGCGACTCAAACTTAGAACTTGTGTGATGTTGCTCTGTTATCAGTGGACTGTTGACATGCTGGTCTAAATAAATTGACAGTACATAGGATCATAAGTATGAAGATTCTCAAGAGCTAAAACAGAACCATAATTCCAGGTTTAGGGATGCAACGATTTAGTTTAGACATCAGATAGAAGTTGGGTTTATGTTCTGTCTGTTTTGTATAGGTAGTTTTTTTTTTGAAAAAGGAGGAAGACCCCGGCCTCTGTATTTGGATGATGCATGCAGCCATTTTATTAATTATTCTTAAAAGACCTTACAAGGACATATAACAGTAAGTCTGAAGCCATCGTCTAGGCAACATCTGTCGCTACTCATATCCAGTTGATGTAGGGATGCTGATAGTCCGGTCCTAATACCACGGACCTTGCAGGCAAACCTAACATCTAAGATGACCTGGGCCCCAACCAAGCCACTTGTCGGGTCTGGGGCACACACCGGCCCGGCGCGCTCTCAGAGGCCGCCGCCGCCAACTGCAACCACTTCACCTTCAGAGTTGTACTGACGCATCGACCTTGTCCGGTCTAGCTGCCGTCGACGCCACCGCGACGCCCAACAACACCACCTCCCTGCGCACGAATAGTTGAGCACGTCGTGGTCACCACCGGTACACCTCAGAACCATGCCGCCAAGTACCACCAGCCAACACAGCTTGAAGTCTCTGGAAGATCTGTCGTGCGTAGCACCTGCCGACCAGGCATGACAAAGCGTAGCACCTGTCGGTCAGGCATGACTTGACATCTCCACCGAAGCTCCGTGCAAGATGAAACCGCTCCACCTCCTGCCTCTGACCACCAGCACTGCTCCACAAACGATGCTCCCAATAGAGAAACGCCACCAAAGTGTCGTCATCGTCCGATCTGGAAAACTAGATCCTAGGATTTTCCCCAGAGCAGTACGAGTGGGTCGACATAAGTCACACAATGATGCCTTCATCAAGGTAACGACGCAAAATGCCGCCATCGTTTGCCGTCGGCTCGGTTTTCACCGGCAACTATGTCTCCCTGACTCGCTAACGGAACTAGATGTCGGATCTTGAGATCTGACCATCCAACGTCAGGCCGACCACCTCCGACGGAGGAGATGGCCACCACCGCCGGCTGCCCAGGCCAGATCAGATCTGATCGGAGGCGCCGCCGACTAGTCCATCATGGCCTTCACGCCGTCGCCGCCGATCCGATGCCCGATGGCGCACCGGCCGCAGCCGCCGCCCTTCCCGGAACAGACCGTGCCACGCTTGCAGCCGCCGCCGCCCGAGACAGGGCCGGTCACCACGCCGCCGTAGCCATCGCCGCCGCGCCGCATGGATTGGATTGGCCGCCGAGCGCACATCGAAGCCGCCGCCGCCGCGTCGCGCTCATCGCCTGTCGCGCTGCCGTACCCCATGATAGCCCGACGCCTCCTCGCGACCTGGCCGTCCCGCGCCGGCTGTGATGCTCGAAGGGTGGAGATGCCCCGTCGCCGCCTTGCCGGCCAGGCTTTGCCTGGCGGCGCTGCGGACGGCGGCGAGGAGGGAGGAGAGGAGGGGGGATCCGAGTGATGGCGGCTAGGGTTTACCCCCGGGTCGTCCACGGGGGCGACACGAGGGAGGGGGAAGGAAACGGTTCTTCGCACCCGATCAAGAGCGAGCTTGCATAGGTAGCTGTAGCTAATGTAAAGTCTTCACCTCAGTGAACTAGTATTTGTTAGCGTGAACGTGACTAAACTGATCAACATCACCTATATCAGGCCTCTGTCACTGTCGGAATCTGCTTCGGCTAAGCTCAGTGCTTGCGTGCAAACATCTTATGTGTGATGCGCCAACATGAGCCCGGGATTATGCCAGGTTCCCACAAGATTGATTCCACTGGAATCGTACACGTACCAGCCATATGTATTTGTCCACTTCTTTCATTTTCTGATATTGGTCTCCTATCTTATCTGTAAAATAATGTAAGACGTTTTTGAAGGTCAGATATATTCGAGTACAGAGGTAGTACATGTGAACCCCGCAAAAACAAAAAATAAGACAGCTTCATGCGAAACAAAGCTTGCATTCCTGTTGATTCTTCAGATTAAGGCGGGAAATATGATGCGTTCACTCCACATTTTGCTACATTCCCCTCAAGCTACATATGCACGTTCTGTTTCTTCTTTGAGGATTCAGGAGTGAGGGCGAAGCTAGAGAAGGGCCGGCGTCTGTGTGAAGTCTGAACCTTGCTTTGTGTGCACCCATATGCTTGCAGTTGCAGCTTGCAGCTAGCTACGGAATACCTTGCGACAATGGCCACATGATTCCTGACCTTGGGAGCTCCTTTTCCCCTCGCTCATGCCCAGCCTTGCTTCCTCTCGAGGCAATGCCATTGTCGCTCTCCTACACAAGGAACCTGACCATAGTATATACATACGCAGCAATAGTCTAAGGGAAAGGGACCAACCATCCGTTCCTGCATTTCATCGAGGAAGATGGCAGACAATGCTGCTGAGGCCAAGCAGACACCGCAAGGTGAGGTGAAACCGGATGAGGCGAAGAAGAGCCAGGCCGCGGAGAAGAGCGGGAAGAAGGCGGAGCTGAAGCCCGACGAGGCGAAGAAGCTGGTCGAGTTCATGGAGAAGAAGTACGACGATCACGTGGCGAAGGTGGAGTCATTCGATGACTTCTACCACGCCATGTACGAGCTCATCCAGTAAGTTGCTTTGAACCTTAACTAATTATGTGCATTCAGTTCATTTCCCATCGTTGATTCATCGTCACCACCACTGAACCACCTTCAGGATGTTCTGCGAGGAGCGCGGGCAGGTGCAGTACCGGATCCCGGCCAAGGAGAAGCTGCAGGAGGTGTACGCGGTGAGTTCTTCAGTCTCTGTCGGTGCTACGTGTGGTTTGATGAGTCGAGGAGGGGCTGCTCATGTTGGATCATGTGGACGGTGG
This sequence comes from Hordeum marinum, assembly GCA_022496015.1. Classification (NCBI taxonomy): domain Eukaryota; kingdom Viridiplantae; phylum Streptophyta; class Magnoliopsida; order Poales; family Poaceae; genus Hordeum; species Hordeum marinum. The sequence goes on along the minus strand of CM039674.1, from coordinate 524,511,218 downwards.
GCGTGCAGAGGCACCACAGGGCGGGGAGCGGGGAGGTGAAGCGGGAGGAGTTCGCGCGGATGAGCGGGGAGCTGGTGCGGCGGGACAGCTTCAGCTTCGGCAAGGCGACGACGGAGCTGCTCATGTTCCTGTTCGGCGTGCCCGTGTGCGCGCTGGTGGCGAAGCGGGTCCTGCCGGGGCTGGGGTGGGTCTCCGACGACACCGTCATCCCGCTCGCCACCTCCGGCGCCGTCGCCTACCTCGTGCACTCCAAGAAGCTCTGATCACAACGCCTGAACCGAGTGGATGTAGTGTACATGGATGGATATACGTGCAGTCAAAATAATGCGACGGCTCGGCTCAAATGTTAAAGTGATTCACCGATTTATTTGTTTTTTCTAGTTCTTTGAGGTTCTAGCAAAGCCGGCAGAATAATTCGGGAATAGGCCAAAGGCAAGGCACCACCCATCCAAAGACGTCGCGACATGCAGGCAGGGAGGGGAGGGAGGTGGCGGGCTGCCTCGTCCCGCCTCCGGAACTGGCCTATGGCTGCCGTGCGCGCCGCTATGTCTCTCTCCCTCTTTGCCTCAGCGATGACACCTGCCCGCGTGCCAACGACAAGCGAGATTCGACTACGAGCGGCGGCACACGCACGCGTGCACATCATCGGCGCGACGACGTCAGCGGTGACCGATCGCGTCGCGCTATCCATTCGCTGCGCCGTCGCGGGGCCCGCGGGAACAGGGACGCCATGGGTGGGGTGGGGTGGGGTGGGTGGCGAGGTGGTGCGGTGGACGGACAGGGGAGCCCACGAAATAGCAGCCGCAGCAGCGGCGGCCTGTGGCGCCGCGGTGCCGCTCCTCGTGCTCGTGCCCGTCCCTTTCCATCAAAAGATCCGAGGGACCCGACCCGGGCAGCCCTGGCGCTCCTCTCTCTCTGTAGCTCCAGTGCTTCCGTGGACCAGGCTCATCGATTCTAGAGTAATTTTATTTTGTTGCTGGAGGACCGGACTGTCATCGTAGCCGCTTTGGCAGTTGGCACTAGCGTTTTTCTGTTCGAGGCCCTACTCTTCCGTAGTTGATGGACCATGAGTGAGTAGCAGCTGCATACATGTCCAAAATGCTGAGGGGGTGTTTTATCTAAGATCATATACAACCGGACAAATCCGGCTCTTCAAATGCCTATAGATACTAACCGATCACTTCTCACATAATGGTGTCTACATATTTGTATCCCATATCCAATCCTCTTTATCCATACTTTGATCAAACTACGTATATCATGAAACGGACATACAGATGCATAATATGTTCACCAACGGATATTTAAAAGATTGCCAAAGTTCACATAATGCACATAAAACGATGGACAAGTTTAAACTACATATAAAAACTTGAAACTAAAGTGAAGAAGGCGAATCTTCACCACTTCCTTGGCGACCCTTTCCCTTTCCGAACGTCGGCGCCTGGTGTAGGACAGTCCGAGTCGTCGAACAGGCGCCGTGGTCGTCGATTTTGGAGGAGGAGAGGGTGATGAGCCCTTCAAGCCGCCGGACGGCTGTGTCCTGCTGCGGCTAGAGTTTCGCCTACCGAGCCGCCTCCATTGCTTTCTCCTTCGCCTCGCACTCGAAATGCTCAATGGCAAGCCGGAGCGCCTTGGCGTTCTTCCGCGGAGCCACCGAGCGGCCGGCGGTAGACCCAAACGAGGAGCATCTTCTCCTCGTCGGGCTCCGCTAGAAACCCGCGGCAGCGGCACATAGATTTCTCCGCCGCGTCCCTCTCCCTTGCCCACTGCCTCTCGCGACGCGCAGCGCGCACCTTCGATTTCGACATGCGTGTCCGGGCCGGCTGGACGAGCACAAGCACCCATCACTGCCCATGTGGGGGTGCAGCAGCTGGCAGGGGCAGGGGACGGCATGGGGGAGGCGTATACTACACAACCCTCGTGGAGTTGCGCGTTGGTCAGTGAAAGTACATGTAGTCTACATGTTTGGTTTTGGTAATTAAATGACAATCCTAATGGACTAATGTTTGTATTGAGATATACATTTGAAAGAAAGTTCCATTTGCAATGCATTGAGACTTGATAATGAATGGCAATTCCTATGAAGAAACAATGACATCAAGTTATATAGAAAGGTTTGTTCCATGGGTGATGCAAGAAGGAGACTGAATGGATTCAGAAGGAATGCCATATACATATAGTTGTGCATCAAGATTATTTATGGAGCAAAGATAATTGTTGACCAAGATGAAGAACGAAGATTGAATTCAAAGATGATCAACACACAAGCACAAATCATGTACCACATGGGATCTTGTGGTATGGTAAGAATTTGTCAATTGCGCTTTGTGTACTAACCCAGTCTATGTGTTTTCTATATCTATGAGGGTTAGGTGATTCTCATGGACTTACATCAAGAGAAAGATTTCCAGTTCCCATGAAAGGATGACATCAAGAGTTGATGATCATGGTTGACAAGGGCAAGTTCAAGATAGCCATCCTGAAGGATTACATGCTTAAAGCTTGTGGATGATCACATGATGAACGTATGAAGATGAATACAATGCAATGCTCACCACATGGCTTATGGGGGAGCTATTTGAAGTCTTCACCAAGTGTAATGATCAAGATCATTGTTTGGACTTGAGCCAGGCATAAACGTCAACACCAAGCTCAATTGGAATGCCTTAGTCAAAGGTATTAGTTTCTTTGGCTTTAGTTGTGAGGATCGATGACCACCGAAAAGGATATATGCTCAAGAATGATTTCTGGAAGCTATCTAGTATAGTTCTTTTATGATTCTTGAGTTATAGGGATCCCGCACTATTAAGAGGGGATCAAAGGGGTTAGTGATAGATTTTCTCAAGTCAACATCTTCTATTTCTACTTCCTCACATCATATTCGAACATAGGCATATTTCACTCCTATCCAGTACAAATACAATATGCCTATACATCCATCAAAGAAAATCCAAAGCCAAATAGGTTACTCAAATACATGATAAAAGCTTTGCATAATTTGCATCCTCCATTTTGGTTCATCTTGGGTGGTTCTCTATGTGAGGACCTGGGCTTTTTTCATAGATTCAAAACGAGCCCAAGATCGTCAAAATCGGAGTCCGGATGTGAAAGTTATGCATGTTTTAGTTTTGGGGTTCCTGTTGTTTTTCTTTGGCCGGATATCCGAGACTTGGTCGGAAATCCGGCCCTCCTGCTATCCAGAATACACCATTTTCACCAAATATGGGCCGGATGTCCGGCACACCGCCGGATGTCCGGGACCCCGGATATCCGAGCCCTCTGCCGGATTTCCGACCCGCACAATGCCAGTACCGCTGTTGGCTGAGGGGTGGAATGCCGGATGTCTGGGTGTAAGCCGGATGTCCGGGCCTTCACTTGCAGGTCGGATGTCCGGGACATCCCCCGGATGTCCGGCTCCCCTGCTTTTTCCTCTCCGGCTCAGTGTATCATGTGCATTTCACTTACGCTGGATGTCCGGCCCCTGGCCCAGATGTCCGGCCTGACACAGCCACTTACACTCCAACGATAATTTTTGCACCCACACTATAAATACCTCTTCACCACTTCGTGGAGAGGTTGACCACTCAATCCAAAAGAACCCTAGAACACTAAAGTGGCTCCCTCTCACTTCTCCTACACCAAAATCTCAGATCCTGGAGAGATTAGTGAGAGTTCTTGAGAGATTTTCCAATCAAGTGATAGATCCACTCCCTCTCCCTCTCTTGACCAAAGGAATTCGTGATTTGAGCAAGTTTTGAGCATTTCCCTCTTGATCTTGTTACTCTTGGAGGTTGGAGACTCCTAGGCGGTAGGAGTGCTCCGGTGAGGAATCAACTTGTGATTTGTCCCCCGAAAAGTTTGTGAAGGTTTGGAGGCCGCCTCAAGGTCTACCACTAGTGGTTGAGAATCGCCTTCGTGATGATATCTCAAGGGGAGAATAGGGTGAGCCTTCGTGGCATTGGTGTGCCTTCGTGGTAACATCCACCTCTCTAACGGTGACTAGCTTCCCTCCAAGGAAGTGAACATCGGGATACATCCTCGTCTCCGTGTCTTCGGTTATTTCTAACCCTAGCCATTACTTGTGGTTTACTTTGGCCACTTGACCTTGCATTCACTATATATATTGTTGTCCTCATTATATTGTGTTGGTTACCATATCGTAGAGATTATTTAGGCCAACACTTTATAGTCCGCAATTCATACTTGCTACTATTGATATATCTTGTGCTTAGTGTGAATTGCTAGCTTGTAACATTCATTTCCATATCTTGTGATATACATTGAGTAAATTTGTGTAACTTACTTGTGCTTACTCATATCCTCGTTGTTCTTATCTTGTTTATCCTATGTTGTTGGTGCACTTAGTGACCCTAGTATATTTAGGATTTGTGCTTGAAAAGTATCCGCTTAGTTTATTTCCGCATTAGGATATAGCCAAATCCGTAAAAGATTTTAAAGCGCCTATTCACCCCCCCCCCCCCCGCTAGGCGACATCGTGGTCCTTTCAGTCGGGAGGGCCCAGCGCCGACGGGGGAGAGGCGATACGGCGGTTCCAGAATTGCCCCCCGTGTCCACCTTGGACCTCTCGCAGACAATGTGGAAGGCCAACTCCTCGTCGGCATTGAGGTCGGAGTGAGTGCCTAACGGGCTTATTACCCCTAGGCAGGCCAAAGCAACGGGGTTCTCTCCCCCGATTCAAGAAAGAACACATTGTCGGCTGCCTCGTGGCCGGCTGGCGCGCGGCCGGCAGGCACATTGCCGGCCAGCTGGCGACCGGCCGTCCAGGGAGTCGGCTCGGCCCCAGCCGGTTGGGCGCGACCGGCTATCTCTGGACTGGCTCCTCTGTTAACCCCTCGGCGGACAAGTTCCCATCCCACCTCTCTGCACACGGGTACGACGACAAGACGAGACCCCCACGACGGGCCCCAACATGGCCACAGTGACAGCTGATGCGCGGGTGCGCGTGGCTACAGTTCTACCGGTCATACCGCTGACCTTGGCCGATCGTGACCGAGTGAGGCAACAGTGTCGGCATGCCTCCTCCCACTCCATTACCTGCCCCCGCATGGCTACAGTGCTGCTGGCCATATCGGAGACTTCGGCTGGCTGGTGCAAGACGACGCCGCTCGGGCGGCCCGTGTCGTAGCAGGTGGGCGCGAACCAATCAAGGAGCCGGTTGGCGGGCCCCAGCGAGTGATGGGACCGCGCAGACAGCGGACCCTACGGATGACGAGATGACTCAAATGGCGGGCCCCCCTGGCCAGCCGGGCCCCCCTACTTAGCACCTTAAGGATATTGTAAGCCGGGGGTTGGCCTATAAAACCCCTTGAGCCCCCCATGCAAAGGGGACGACAGATTCACGCACACACACCCACGGGATACTTCCCACATACTCGCCCACGTAGCAAAGGAAGGCGAGTCGGCTGCTCCTTCTTCCACCTCTAGACAATAGCTCCAGGAGCACCCTCGTAATCATACCCATCTATCAACTAGACCAAGTAGGACTAGGGGTATTACCTCCCTCGGAGGTCCCTGAACCTGGGTACATCGCGTGTCAACACCGGTTGTGCCTAATCCCGCACCTGGAGCCCGTCGGCGTCCTCCCGCCCCAACCACCTTCGATAAGCCTACCCATGGCATCTATCGTGAGAAAACGATGACAGTGCTAGAGGTCGACATGGTCATCAGAGTCATCAAACTGGATTAAAATCGAAGAAATCAAAGGACGAGGAGAAGAGATGGAGCGAGAGCGTTGTGAGGTAGGATTTTCGAACTGGGAACTATTTGTGGCGATGTAGTTGGGTCGAGGTGAGCCGGGTAGACGTCGCAGATGCGACCGAGCATGTCTGGGCCGTCCCATATCCGTCCTAAATTTGGGCTAGATATAAGGGGCGTCTCACAGCCCAGGCGTTTGAGACTCATTTGAGACACCCTTCTGGATCACTTTTTTATGTCCAGTCAGTGATCGGGTTGTCCGTCCAGACATTTGAGACGGGTTTGAAACGCCTGACTATGGATGTTGTAAGGGACCATGTGGATCCATGTTTAGGCTCCTTGATTTGCATAATTCTAGAAACGTAGTAATATGAAAAACGCAATTGCAACGTCGTGTTCATTTGTAACCTACAGGTTTTTGGTTGTTTGATAATGCCTTACATTATAAGACGGAGCGAGCAAAAAAAACAAGGGATTACTTTTGAGAGGTATAAGTGGATGCAAATTCTCAAAGGATTTGGATCCTTAGAATTTTTGCCTACGGTGGTCCATGGTCGTTTCATTTTCATGCTAGGAGATTTTCCATATGATTCACCGGCACTATAGTTTAGAGTAGAAAAAAAATCAACCACTCCCGTCCTTTGGCAATATAAATTTTCTTCCTTGCACTATCATACACCTTTCTATCCAAATTCTCGTACTTCTGTAATCCTCTAGGATACAAGAGGGTCATGGTATCACACGAAAGGTATTAAGTAAAGGGGGGTGATAGATGGCCTCGACACTTTTGAGAGAGTTGCTACTAATGAGAACATAATGATGTGAGCCAGTCAACATATAGGAGGGGGGCAAGGAGTTCCGTGCCACCTGAAGGGGTGGGGTGGGGGAGGGGGAGTGGGAAAGAAAGGGGGAGAAGGCTAGTTATTATGCAACACACGAAAGTTAAACTATATTTGCATGAGGCCCTTTTCAGTGCTTCATGATGTACATGTGGTAAGAGTGTCACATATGCAAAAAAGTGATGTGACAAAGCAATTAAAAAAGGAGAAAGAGTATTATGATGACCTCAGAAAGAAAATGATGCTAAGCACGTGGACCTATGTAAAATGTCTATCAAGTAATGCATGACCAAATTTGGTCATTGAAAAATTAAATAAAGAAAGCTTAGTTACAAAAGCTAAGCACACACGCATTGTGGATACTACTTTTGCTAAGCTTTTTAATGCACTTTGCATCCCATTTAAGCATCAATGCATTGGAAAAGGCCTCCGCTATCACTTATCGTCACGCTAATTCTAATATGAACAATTGATTCTAACTTTAAGGGCATTTCAAATTTAAAGTTCTCTAAAGATGTTTTTTATTTGAAGAGTTTTTCGAAAAATGATAGTTGTAGGAAATTACGACATAGTTCCTATATTCCACTTTACATTGTGTGTTGGTTTTCATGAGTTTTTCATATTATACTCTTATAAAAAGAGACCGAATCACTATGCACCAATGCATGCATGGGCATTTATGAGCCGTGGCTACATGGGCCAATGCATGAGTGATATCTCTCACCTAGACAACCTACAATAACTCATCTTGCTATATGCATATTTTCTAATATGAAAATAAAAGTGACAAGGGGCATATATGAAGTTTTTCTCTGCATCTTTGGATCACAGAATAAGGTTCTAGAAATCTTCTAGCACCGGCTTGGAATAGGTGAAAATGCATTTTTTTTCGTGTTTTTCCTCTTCGAGAGAGGAACAAGACGAGAACTTGTAATTGATCTTCGACGGTTTAGTTTAAAAAAACTGTCTAATTGGGTTGGTTTTGGATTTTGAGCCAGTTCAAGGAACACTAATCATCTTTATGTCCTGGTTGGTTACCAAACAATAGCAATAGTAATTTAGAAGAAAAAATCAAAATAAAAACAATTGAACAATAGTTGTGTTCTAAAATACACAAGAATGCTACAAACAATATGATCATGTATATTAATATCTAGAATGGAGAATGTGTGTGAACTACTTGCCTTCAATCCCTCCCAAAAACAATAAGGGGAAATTTAATGAAGAAAATGCCATTTCAGTGTAATATGTGAGTGTAGAAGAAGGGTTTTGAGAACAAACTCCATGCGGACAACTTACACACTTTAGAAGTGTACATTTAATCAATCGCAAACTTATTAATCTTATGATCCAGAAACTTCTATCGAATTATCTTTTATATTTATACACTCTAAAACATTTACCAAATTGTGTATGTATTTTATGATACTATGTACAAACGAGTGTTTAAAATCCCATTATCGGAAATAAGGGGCATTACCACACAAAAATATGCAAATAAGGGACATGCTTTTTTGGGAGTAATTTGGTACTTTTGATTTGCTTGGTTTAGAGTAAAATCCATTTTTGTGTGTGCAAAAGTAGAGTAAAATCCATGGTACCAAATGTTCTCCTTAAACATCCTAACCTAAATTTTCTAAACAATTTTGACAAGATATTGTCCTTCTTGAGTGAAAGATAATATATTTGTAGTGATAAATATAAATAGTATGAAAAATACAAACCTTAATATGCATGACCATGATCACAATATGAGTTATGCTAGTTATACATAAAAACTATACTATTTAAGACATCATATCAGATAACATATAATGACACCATGAATGCATTTAGTGAAAAATATCAATTATGATTGAGTATGGAAGTTTAGTGCAAATAGGCATGACGGATCAATTTTAATTCACGGTGATCCAACTGCTAGTGAGTAACAAAAATTTAAGACAAAGCGCTCACTATACAAACAACACATTGTTAGGGCATATTCCCCCCTTAGTGTTTTTGGTGATTGATGACAATGCATTTTGTGGACTAACCGTGTGCATTGAGCATTTCAGGTTCTATGTCTTGGCACGAGACGGTTTGTACCTCTTGACAGTAAAAGTGAAAACGACCGTTTGTGTCAATTTCTTCATCGGTGGTTTTGAGTCCTAGGGCAACCGTACTATTAAGAGGGGGTGCACATTGAAAAGGTATGGGTGAAATCAACATGTACGCAACCTCATATGCACCCACTGTGCTCGGTCGGCAAAATGTTGTTATACTAAATTTATAATCCAAATTCCACAAGAAGATTATGTCAATGACAATACTACACTTAAAATTAATCTTTTACACTAAAAGTTTTTTGCAAACTTACATTCCAATTTTGACATCTACACGTTGTCATTGTAAATTTTGTTAGCTTCTTAGACTAATGTGAGTTACTCACAAATGTTAACTATGGTAAAACTTAACTAACTAAGCGAGACCACAACCTATTATTTTCATAGGGGTATTAGTATTGATAACTGCCAACTAAGTACACAATGTTAACTTAGGTACACAAACTAATTATGACAAACTATGTACTTACATGGCATATCACTAATCATAAATTAGTAGGGCTGTGAAACATGATAATTGACTAAACTAGTTGTCTTATATTAATAGAAATGAGTACATTTAGATTTTAAATTTAATTTAAAGGGCCTTTTTAAATTGAAGAATTTCGTTATGATTGTTGCAAGGTATTAATACATACACCCTCTTTCACTTTACATCATGTACTATTAGTTTTAGTTTTAGTTTTTTTCACACTACACTGCATATAAGGAGACTAAGCCGTGAAAGGCCAATGTGTACATGGGTATTTATGGCATGTAGCTGTGCGAGCCAATGCATGGGTGTCGCTTCTAAACCTATCCAACCTCTTAGCAACCCTTCTCCTCCTTGATATGCGTAATATTTCAAATATGCAAAGGAAAATGAAATAAATGGAGAGAGTACCCCCTTCCTACATAGTTCCCGCACAGCAATGGCCGGGCATTTATAATCCGTATCAATGCATGAGTATTTAACTAGCTTACACAAATTTTGATATCGATGTAGTTTTCACGAATGTGTTAGATGTATCAACATTCAAATCATAAGTTTTTGGCATGTGTTTGTTAACGTTGATAGGAGAGCTGCCAAATCCGTTGATTAGAAACAATGATTACAAGAACATCTCAACGGAAGGAATGCACTCCATAAGATGAGTGCCAAAAACAAAGAAAGAAAAAGGGGTGCTTGGTTTATTGAGGAAAATAAAACCAGATGAAAACCTAAACAATGCCAGCTAAACTAGGTCTAAAGCATCACGATACATACAAAAAATGACGGAAGGCCAATACTCCACAACACACCCCAACCGGGCACTCGAGCGTCTTTGCTGCTAGTGCTACCAAGGTGCACCCCCAAAAACCATTGCATCAATTCAGGCTGCCACAAGCATACCCGCAGCCTCGACGACACTGGAGAGAAAATGTATCCAAAAGGAGGCAAACATATGTTGTTCTGATCCCACAAGGTTGATTGCCATAGCTTGTCTGATGCTTCTTGCATGTGAAGGATGTTTTTGTTGCCCATCATCAACATAAGCAATATTGTCAGTCCCATGTTTGCCAGAACGACGAAAGCACACGAGCCATTGCCGATCATCCTCCCAAGCCACGAGTCCGTCTGGCTGGATCCATTTCCAAAATGATCTCCCAAAGAGGGAATACGATGCCAAGCATAGCTAGAACGCCAAGATCGTTTGGTTTGGCATACAAGATCTAAGGGTTCCATCGAAGCATGTCGGGAAGGAAAGTGAGGACTGCTACATCGACACCTCCAACAAGGAAAAGACTCCTGTAGGTTCTGGCTTCAACGACTTTGGCCATAACCGGTGTATAGTTTTCGCCGGTAACCTCACCTGCCAAATCCGAGACACGACCAATCCCCTAGCCAATTACCTCCACGATGCACAAGCCATCACCTCACCCTCGCCATCGAACCGCATGGTCCTAGATCGGCCCTGCCATTCAGTAGCCACCGTTGTGCGAATAACAACCAACTCCCCACGAGCAGACACAAGTAGATCACAACCGCCAGCTAGCTCAGTGCCCATGACAGATAAGGCCGCACCTCACAGCCGCCCTAGAGCCTAAATCTGGACAGCACCCACAAGGGCCAGCTATCACGACGCCAAGGCCACATTGTCAGTTGACGTGCCGCCTAGGGCTACCTTGCCGGCACACACGAGCCCTCACGCTACAGAGAGCCAACCTACTGGCTGCTGAGCCACCATGCCTCGCGAACAGACGAAAGGACCCTACCACCCCCTTTACCGGAGCCGGCACGGGCTTCGCCGGCCGCTCCTTCGGTGTCGACGAGACGAGGGGAAAGGGGATGTCAGCGTGCTCGATCTAGGGTTTTCGAGTATCGCCAGGAGGGAGACTTTGGGGTGTTTTCGAATCCCAGAGCTCCACTCTAGGAAGGAAATCACAGAGCTCCACTCCATGTGCCGGAAAATTAAACGCAGACTTGCACGCGAATACACCCAAGAAATTCCAAAACCCAGAACAAAACACCACACGGCAGAAACTACTTGCCCTTTTCGATCCCCCCTCCCCTTTCCTTCTTTCCCCGTCGTCCAATAACCTTCCGGAGCCGTGGACTCGTGGGTCCCGCCGCCCCGCCCAGCCCCGCCCCCGCCAGCCCACCGAGCAAATCAAATAGGCGGCCGAGCGAAGCAGAGGCCAAGCGGAACAGAGCAACCGCTGGCAGCAGCACGAATCCTCCCTCCTCTCGATCCCACCAACCACCACTAATTACTTACGTACATAGTCTACTGCCTACGCGCATCGGAGGAGGAGGCGCCGCCCCGACGAGCAGCAGCGCGCCAGGTCCCGGTTCCCGCCGATGGCGTGCTCGTCGTCGCGCGTTTCCACGGCGCGGCAGCCGCTGCGGTGCCTCCACGCGGGTCGCGCCGCCAATGGAGCCGCGGCGGCGCCGATGCTGGGGCTCCCGAGGAGGGAGGCGCGGCTGGCGCTGCGGGCGGGCGCGCGGCGGAACGTCGAGGCCGCCGCGTGGGCGGCGGCGGCGGCGGGGCCCGGGGCGTGGGGCGGCGGCAGGAGGAGGGGGGAGTCGGCGGTGTGCCTGGCGGCGGGGCAGGTGGCCGGGAGGAGCGCCGGGGCCGGGGCGGGGAGTAGGAGCGTCGGGATGGGCGTGGCCCTCGCCACGGCCGCCGTGGTCGCCACCGGCACCGGGAACCGCGTCCTCTACAAGCTCGCCCTCGTGCCGCTCCGCCAGTACCCCTTCTTCCTCGCGCAGTTCGCCACGTTCGGGTACGCCCTCCCTCCTCTCCTCACCCTTCTCCTCCACCCGGCCATTGAATGACCTCTCAGTGCCGATCCTCGCTCCGCCGCCGCCGCCGCCGCCGCCGCCGCCGCCGATCCAATCGAGGGAGGGGAGGCGGAGCGGGCGGTTCCGCGTCGAGCAGCGGGGAGATTCCTTCCGCCACGATCGATACGGGAGCTGTCGCGAATCATTTTTCCTCCTCGGCCCGTGCGGCGCGTGCCTCGCGCGCGGGGCCCACGTGTCTGGGACCGTAGCGGGCCGAGATTTTTTCCGGTGGTTCGTTATATGGACCTGGTTGCTGCTGTTGGGTACGGCTGTGCTTCTTTCCTTTCCTTGCTGGTATCTAGTGGACACGCCTGAGCTGGCCTTCCCGTTTCCTGATAGCCAAAATCCAGATAGCACCACGCCGGAAATTTGGATTCCACTTGCCCCGTTTTCCGCGTGCGACTCGCCGCCAATGGGTCAATGCAGGCTAGGCTGCTCATAAAACCCGATACCCGATAACCCGAGCCGGCATAATCTGAACCTGAAAAACCCAAGCACCACTACATCGGGTAGCAGTTTTGGAAACCTGAATTTTATTAGGAAAATAGTTATTGGAGTCCAGTAAAAAAATCGTACCAATGCCATTTACTCATTTGCTGCAGAAATGCTGTTATTTTTGCCATCGTTTGCTGTTATGCTATCTAAATGATGCAGAAATGTGCCGAAATGCTGTAGGAATGATGTGCAAACTTGACCTTTTGTTGTCATTTTTCTTTGCTGTTGTGTATTTCGGGTATTTTGGGATTACCCGAACCCGAACCTGAATTGTTGGGTAGCAAATTTTTTGGATAAATTTCAGGTGTTAATTTTGGAAACCTGAAATATTTTTAACGCGAATTACCCGGCCTGAATTTTTGGGTAAACCCAAACGCCGGGGCTTTGTTGTTATGCTCAGAAAGTTGTACTGTAATGCTCAAGAATACTGCAGTACCATGCATACTCTGCCCAGCCATGATTCAGTGCTTGCTAGTGTCACACTCACACAGGGTGTACCACTTGCACTGAATAAAATGCCCTTCTAGTTTTTCTGGACACGCATCGAGAGCGTGTCATTGTTGTATTAGTTAGACAAGAAAACGGAGAAGGCAAAATACAAACCACCAAACCGTGGCGACGACCAGGCCAAAACGAAGGACTGCAGCCTGAAGAAACCCAAATAAAATTGCTTTGATTCCTTATAAATGAGTCTGTTTAGTCAAGTTTAGATGGTGGGTTTCCATGCTGACAAGATTTGGGAGCTTGTGCGGAGTCGAAATGCAAGCCCTTTTGCTGCTTCTCCATTGGCAGGGCCTAGAGGCTGAAAACTTGGCGGTTTGCGGTTGGTCTCATGAGGGTTTATGCCTTCTGCTCGTTATTGCACAACCATCATATTCATTTCACCATTGTTATTTTTTCACATTAACACCGTATACTCCCCAAATTTCTGTCATGATAAAAATGAAAAGGCAAATTTTAACATGCTCCCTCTTACCCGCTCCTTTTACATGTGAGGTAAGAAGGTAAGAATTAATCAAATCACTAATTAATGAGATCAATGGCTCAGATCTATTATATACTCTTACCTCCCATGTGAAAAGAGGGGGTAAGAGGGAGCATGTTAAAACTGCTCGAATGAAAACATACACGTGAAATAAATGACTTCTGATTGAACATTCCTTGGATGCTAATAACACGGTCTATATCTTTTCACTTTTGCAGCTATGTGGTTGTCTATTTCTCAATCCTGTTTTTTCGCTATCAAGCTGGCACTGTTACGGATGAGATGCTTTCTCTACCACAGAAACCTTTTATACTCATAGGCCTCTTGGAGGCTCTAGCAGCAGCATCAGGGATGGCTGCTGGAGGTAAAAAAAATTCTTCTCAAAATCAAATACAGCATGTTCCTCATAGAATTTTACTTCTAAAATGTACTTTATATGTGACATAAGGAACTCACACTCTCAGTATTATATGCTTAATTTTGCTGGGGCAGCTATTCTTTCTGGGGCTTCAATACCAATATTATCACAGGTTAGTGGGTCATCAATATAATCATTGACAGTCTTCACTTTATTACCTGCAATCACATTTATACAATTATCTTACTACCTTGCTGCAGACCTACCTTGTATGGCAGCTTCTTTTGTCTGCTATTTTCCTAAAGAGGCGCTATAGAGTTAATGAAATAACTGGATGCTTTCTAGTGACAGTTGGTGTGGTAATAACTGTAGCAAGGTATGTTCCTAATAATTTCCATCTTTGCTTGCAAGCACCTACTCATAGTCAGCAGTTGAGTATATTTATACAACTGTAATCCAGGCCAAGGAGTTTGCTGTCCTGCTTCTCATCATGCTGTCTTAAAAGGGACTGTTATGGTTAAATCCGGAAGAGAATGAACTTTATTATTTGGAGATGGGCATGTAAAATACCAGGAAAGAAAAAATATGGGAAATTAGTTAATATTTCGAACATCTGCAATGTGGCTTGTATGATCCAGAATCCTCAATTTAGCAGACGTTGCATCTTCACACACATGTGTGTATGCTATTGAACTAGTCTGCTGGAACATTTATTCTGATAACTGTCATTATGATTTGTGGATAGTGTCAAGATCCCAATCATGGAATGTTAGGCGAAAACTGCTTGATATTTCTGTACATTATTGTTTAGACATGTTTACTACTGCTCTGTTTTTCATTACAATGCGTGTTTGAGAACAGTGGCGATCCAGACCTAAAAACTCTGTTGTTTCACTGTCCATTCAATTAGCTTGCAGTTTTGTGGATATTTTAATTAAATATATAGAAACTCAGGCGTGATTTAGACCCCACAGAATAAAGTGGCTACTGGGCGAGAGATGATCGCATAAGGGGTTATCAAACACGTTTACAACTACATACGCATACTTTTTGCAATGTTGTGATGTCAAAGTGGAATGCTAGTGCATGATTATGATATTCGGTATCTTTATGTCAACAAAATTTAACACGAACCTTACTTTTTTATGTATAGTGGATCTGGTGCTGGTGCTTCACTACAAAGTACTGGAATTTTGTGGCCACTGCTAATGATAATATCATTCTTTCTGCAAGCTGCTGATACAGTATTGAAGGTAGCAAGTCTGTTAATCAGTCGATTGACTAATGTCTCTACTTTAGCTTCCAGTTTTACCTGATACAACTAAAGTCTAATTGTTGCAGGAGATAATATTTATAGATGCTGCCAAGAATTTGAAGGTAGTGCTGTTCTCCCATAGTTGTCACCTAGCAATATTTTATTTAAGATGTAGAATTTACTCTTTAAGAAGCATGCTTACTGTTAGCTGCTATCTTTTCATTGTGTTTGTGAGATGCCTTTCTCATTCCAATATTTTTGTTTTGTTTCCAGGGTGGCTCAGTTGATCTTTTTGTCGTCAACTCGTATGGCTCTGCTTATCAAGTATGGTCCTGATTTCGACTACTATGCTTGAATCATACAGAAGCCATCCATCATAATTAATGAACCTATCTTTTCAGGCTATTTTTATGTGTCTCTTGTTGCCATTCTTGTCAAAGTTATGGGGTATTCCATTCCATCTACTACCAACATACATCAGAGATGGTGCAGCCTGCTTTCTAAATATGGGATCGTTATCTGCTGGTAATTTTTCCCAAAGTTTCTGGGGCTTCTTCTCTGTCTCTTGAGTTCTCTTTGGAATATTTGCCTTGATCTTTCTGGTGCATGCAATAGTTTTCTTATTGGGTCTCTTGATCACTTGTCTCAGTTTGTGGTGCTAGATGTTACTAGGGGGATAAATGCAGCTATCTCTTAAGAAAAGAAATTAATCACTGATGATTAATTACCATGCAGTATTCAGTTTCTGAAATTAGCACTTGATAACAAGTATCATTCGCTTCTTTGAGTTGAAAGCGCATCATTTTTGTATGTATTTCTTTCTTATTTTGAGAAGGACCACTTGGATTTTATTTGCCCATAGTTGATTCCTTTATTATTTTATAATCACTGCAATGATTATTCATTGTTTTAATGGTATGGATTGTTTTCGTGCCATGTCCTGAATTTTACTTTTATAAATATTAAAGGTATCTAAGCATGTTTATATGTTGCACAATCCTCTTGTTAAGCTTTTTGGGTTGTGCAGGCTGTGAAGGGGCACCACTGCTACCCCTACTATTTGTGGTTGTTAATATGGGATTCAATATATCCTTGCTTCATCTGCTGAAGATTTCTTCGGCTGTTGTATCTTGTCTAGCCTCTACATTCTCAGGTTTACATATTCTTTCCGTGCTCATGATTTCTTGTTTTTTTAATAAATTTCGTTTGCCATTTTTTGTGTTGAAATGTACCATACTAGAACTAGTTTTAAAGGAAGGCTTTGATTCCAGGGAAAACTGGCCTTGCAGGAAGTATTTGCATTCTTGGTTTGTATCCCAAGGTCACGCCTGATCTAGTCATGCCACGATTCCGTAAGCATGTGGTTGGCTCAGTGCCACAATCATGGCTTGCCACATTTTTGTTAGTCATATGCGGTGTACATGACAACACATGCTAAAATCTGGTACCAAATCTTGATGTGGAAGCGTGGTTAAAGGGGGGAGTTTTCTCCCTTAACTGTACATTGTTAGGTAGAAGTGAGGCACCCTGCGGAGGTTGTACCTCGAACACGGTGGGTGAGCTCGCGGGTCTGTGCTCTAACCAACCGACCACTGCTCGGTTCTGGTAGGACACAAATCACTACTTCATTAAGTGGTCCACATTAATCTTTGTGTTCCCTTCCCTATATCCGGCCCGGTAAAATATAGTAATAAGCCGCATTTTAATATATATACTGGAGGGAGAGTTGTGTTGATTTCACAAAGAAGAGGGCCATTTTCATTGATTTCTGTCTGATGACAGTGCTGTTGTGGTCTAGTTTGTCAGTTAGAACTTAGAACCAGAGAGGACGATAATAAGATGTTTGGAATTTCATACCTGACTTGCTTCTCTCTGTATCATCATTCTGTAATATTGAAGCTTTTGAGGTGCAGTTAGTTACAGTGGCGAAGCCAGCCACAAAAATCAGTGGGGTAATTGCTAATTTTCTGACTTTTTTTCTTTATGATGTACAATAATTGTACATTGTGTTAGACTGTTTTTGTGAAAAGCTGTGGGGCCAGCTGACCCCACAACCAACACATAGAAACACCACTGGTTACTTAGTTATGGAATTTGGACCATGAGGATGATGCAAACCCTTTATCAAAATGATGAGTTATGGAGAAAGTATGGCATTAAGTGAGAACGTAACGTCAATTAAAATTTCTAAGCCAACATTCCTGTCATGCAGTCGATGTATGTCCACCCCTCTCATAGCTCTACAACATAAGCGTATGACAGGAGAAAAGAAACACGCGTTTGGGATGTGGACAGAAGTTTAGCTGTGTTGGCTAATCATGATCCCACATAACTGAGTTGCACCATGTCACTTCAAAACTAAGCCTACCAATATTATTGAGCGAAAGTAGAGGAAAAGAAACACAAAGATTCAGTTCTAGCATAACGACTGCACAAGCCTTATCCACTGTCGCTTCCCAGTTGCCACTCCACCTGGCCAGTTCCTGTTTTTATCTTGAAGGTGTCTGAGACTAACCAGGTTTGCACGTGTATCAGCGGTTTCTGAAACCTGTGTGCTCCTTTGGAAAAGGACTTCAATATACAGAACTAACTTGAGCTTGTTTTTCATCCCTACCAGTCAGATACTATTAATGAATAAATAGTCTAGCGTCCAACGTATCTTGGGCGTTCATCATTTGCACTTACACCTGAACATAAAGTTCAGGGGAAAAAGTTATAAATCTTTCAACTAGCATTCCTTTTCTGATTACTAGTCATTGTTCCCTTGTACAAGTAGGCATGCAAGTATGCCTGCACACTGAGCAGCGAACTGATCACTAATGATGGCCTTTCTTGATGCAGTCCCATTGTCGATCTACGCTTTCACTCTACCGCTGCCGTACATCGGCGTGGCGTCAACCCTCCCTCCCGGCTTTGTTGCAGGCGCAGCGGTTCTCATTGCCGGCTTACTAATGTACAGCCTTCCTCAGCCACAAAATTGCGAGAAAACCAGGAATGACTAAGCTAACATTCACTTCTTGGTAATTCTACATAACCATGGCTGGCTCTTCGTCTGGCCGGGGCTTGAAAGGCAGAGCAGAAGTTCTCCTGAGAGCCACCTGACCTGACTGTTGTGTGTTGTATGGTAGTATGTCATGTCATATAATGTATATCCAATAAAAGCATGGAAAAGCTGCATGGATATAGATATAATAAAACTCGAGAGCATGGATATATATATATACCTGGCAGTAAGGCTCTCTCCGTATGTTGTTCCTACTGGGAGAAGGTGGGAGATGGAGGATACTCGCAGTTTGCGGAGGGGAAGAGAACCAGGGAGAAGAGCAGGAGCAGCATCACCACGGGGACGAAGAGCAGGAAGGCCGGCGGCGGCGGCAGCGGTGGCAGCACCAACGGGAGGCACAGGAGAGTCGCCGCCGCCGCCAGCAGGATCATCAGCAGGACGCCCCTGTCCATCTGGGGCCGTACGTGTCTCTCTCTAGTGGATCTTCATCTCTGTGTGTTTGTTTGACTGGGTTCCTTGAAGAGGAAACACTCGATCTTTGTGTTGGAGGGGGAATATGAATGTTGCTTCGTGTGAGAGACAACTAGCTACTGCATCTTTGATTCTTTGCTCCCTTGCGGTGTGCATATATATATTGGTATGTGTGATCGTGGTGGGTGGCCCTCTTTCTTTCTGGGAGGCCGAGGTTGCCGGTGGGACCGACAGTTGGAGACGACATGGGGTGGGCCGGCCACTGCCTGCTGCTTTTGTTTACCAATAAAAATAATATACTCCAGCGGTAATCCAGTTCCTGTGATGTCTGGTTAGCCGCATTATTACACTCCACTGTTTCCTGGGAAACTCCGGATTTTGTTACTACAGTACTTTGATCCATCTTGACCCATATCTTTTTGCGACCTCGGTTTCGTCCCTTGCACGGATTTCTTTCTGGATTACTGTGTCTCAACAGCCAGCGAATCTTCCCTGTCGGTGAGTGTTTACTCCCGGTGCCAAGCCTCCTCCAAACCTTGTTTGGCTGTCGGTCTGAAGTCTCAACAGCCAGCGCAGCTCGCGACCCAACCCGGCCGCATCACACATGCACTGCCGACGACCGCACCAACAGGAAACAACGCCATCACACCGCCCGGGCTTGAGAGTTGAGACAGACGCGGGTACCATGATTTATCGAACTGACGAAGCGCAGTGCACCGAATCTGGCTGGGCAGCCACGTTCGCCTCACCTCGTTCAACAAGCCTGCGCGTGCGTGCGTACATGCAGCACGGTGTGCAGTCGGTAGTCGGTACTGCCACGTACCGACGCACGTACTACGCAGTTTGAGCAACTTCAACGAGAGACCTGGTCTGCGTGCATAAAAACACAGTCCAACGGAATGATCCATTTTTTTATCCATTTTATGTCTATTCGGGCCCTATTTCAAACTCAAATTTGAACCAGATTAGGATCACATGCGAACACAAAGCGGACGCTCGAGCTCTTTTTTTGTCCGTCACTGTCCGTCGCGCTGCTACCAATAGGACTCCGACCGGCCGGCCTTCTCGTCCTATGCTCCTCTGCTGCTCCCGTCGCGAGCCGCTGCTGACCCGCTTCTCGCTGCTGCTATTGCTTTGTTGTATTGACGCCATCGCTGGTGCTATTGCCTTGTTGTATTGACGCCGTTGCCGTTGTTACTGTCTTGTTGTATTGATGCTGCCATTGCTGCTCTCTAATTGCTACTGCTACTGCTTTTGTCGTTGCACTGATGCTGCGCCCATTGTTGCCTACTTCTCCGGCTGTTGCTGTTATCGCGCGCTTGCAACCGTCGACGCCCACAGCCACTACCCACGCCCTGGACTCGCCCCGCTCGTCGATACTCCTGCCGGCGGCCTCGCGTGCGTCCTGGTCGTGCCCGGCCGTCCCCCCTCCCCCCTCCCTTAGGCCGGTCTTCAGCACCTCTGTAACTCGTCGGCCTCCAGCACGCCGTCCTTCTTGCTCACGGCGCCCGATGAGCATGGCGGCTGGGCTCGGCAACGCGAGCTTGGAGCTCCAGGCAGGAGGACGTGACAAGACGGAGTTGCATGTTAGGTGTTCGATAGAATGCTGGGACGGATACGTTAAAAAATGCATCCGTTTACGTTGGACACATCGATCGACCAAATTGAAAAAACGAACACGAACAAAAAGCAAATAAAAACCGTGTACGTTTGGGTCTCAGCGTTGAAGTTGCTTAATAACCTCTGGCTGGCTCTTGGTTCCTTCCAATCCTCCGAGCAAGCACCTTGGTCGCTCGCTGAAGGAGATTGACAGATGACACGGCACGGTTTTCCTCGTCGCCGGCAACGACAGGACACGACGCGAATTGAAGTCACCCGAGCCGAGCGCATGCATGCGGCGCACCTGGGCACCTGGCCGAAAGCCACGGAACACGTTCCGGGAAGCGGAGGCAAGTTGCATCGGCGGGAGGGGCTCGGAACCGGCACAGACACTGCCACAGTGCATGCATCCATGTTCTGCAGAGGGATGGCGCGTACTGCCTGATGGCTCCCTGTCCGTGTCACTCTGACGACGCGGCGCGCAGCCGGCCAGTGCGTGCCGCAGTGTCCGCTCGAGAAACACGAGGGGAAGAAGCGAGGGGCCACGCACAGCCGGACACGGCGCGTCAAAAGGTATGCGCATCCGGCCAAATAAACTTAATTGCTCGTGGATTTAGGCACCTGCTAGGCCATGTCACGATGAGGTACTTCAATTGCTCGTAAACTTTGAGACGGCCTTCCAACGGTATACCGTCGATGGTCGAGGGATTTTAAATTACGGTTACGGATACCGCGTCGGGAGGACGCAAAATGATTGTGTTTATAGAATTATATGTGAATTTTGTTCCAAAAGGTTGCCTCCTTTTGTTTCATGCCATGAATCGGATCGACACTAATGGCCAATCATGCATTGCACAATGCATCGTCCTCCCGCACGTTGAAGTTTTCTTTTTTATCCCTCTTCTTTGGAACGCCCTGAAGATCATCCGGACCATCGTCCTCACCCTCGTCTTTTTCTTCTTCCACTTCTTCCTGCTGATGTTGTCCGACGGCCCAATCCGACTGATGTGTTCCCGTCTAGGTGTTGGCCCGCAGCGTGTCCATATGGATGTAGTTGTCGGATTGGATAGGATCCGAGTCTTCCACCTGCCTGTCCTCATAGGCATCTCTTGTCCTGCCTCCGTCGTGAATGATGTCCATCATCTCCTTGTCCCCGTCGTATAGACCTGCTCCCCCGCTTTAGGCGTACACGTAAACAACGTGTGTGCAACCACTACAACAAAAATGTCACGTATGGTCGTTTTTTTCGAGATGCTATCTAGATTCTTCTCTATGTCCATGAACACTAATGGACTAAAGATGCTTCTTCAGACACTTACATAACGTCACAAAATTTTCTTATAATTAGCCATTTAGGAAATAAGAATGCAAATTTAATTAACTTAGAGATGATGTACGAGACGCTTTAGTACACGAGTCTATTCTTATCTTAGCCCTGTGAGAGTTTCAAAAATAATCATATTTTTGAAAATCAGGTAACTACTGAAATTAGTTGTGCTAAAATTCAAATACACGACCCAAGTAACTGCACTGAAGAATTAATCGAGAGGCATTTTATTATTTGGTTATAATCAGAATAATCCCCTCTATAATATTATATTGTTTTTGTAATATTCTCCTGTCAAAATAGAAAATTTTAATTATTCCCGAATGTACGCAATTCCGGTGGGAAAAAGGAAAGGGGGGCTCGGTTCTTGCTCGTAGATAAGTGAGGGTTAGAGTTTAACTATGGCACGTTGTTGGTAGAGCCTTTTCATCTGTACATACCATATGCGATGGTGTCACTGACTCAATGGCGTACATTCTTGTTGCCTCTTCGGCCTATGAGTTTCTTTTCATTGTTACTTATGCATCGCCCTCATAGGTCGAGGGCACAACCCTTATTTTTCCGAGTCACACTCCGACCCTTTGATCTACGACTGCATGAGCTTTATATTTTTCTATTAAACTACGTGGATATTACATTGGATGTGAGTCCAATTTGATCCAATAAAAGATATAGCCCCAAAATAATATTTATCCTCTTTCTTTCATTTTTTCCAAAACAGGGTTAAAATGGTCAGCATGGCTATTCATCACAAGGGGTTGAATCTCTCAAAACTCTAAGTAGTTCTCCCATATAATGACTCTACCTAAAAATATTTTTTGCCAATTTTTATGACAGAGCCAGCAAACACTTGCAGCTCAAATTTGAATTGTAGGGGAACGCGACAGAAAACAAAAAATTTCGGTATAGCGAGCACGCCCAGGACCACTATGGAGAATGCATACAAGGTTTGATCTGATCCGTACCGACTCGTAGCGCAGCGGAAGAAGAGTCGGTGGAGATCGTTGGTGCAGATCCCCGCAGCTAGGATTTACAACCTCCCAACCGCGAGGATGTACTCCCTCGTCGGACAGCCCTTCGGGAGGCGGTCGGACAGTCCCCCGGACGATGTCGCGGACAGCCCTTCGGGAGGACCCTCGAAACTCGAACGGAGACTCGGACGGCCCTTCGGGAGGACTCTCGAAACTCGACCCGAGACTCGGACAGCCCTTCGGGAGGACACTCGAACAGCCCCTCGGGCAAAAGGTCGAAACTACGAACTCTCTACGGGGTTGCACACATACGGTGTCATCTATCCGGCAGGGCTTCGCCGTCCAGAACTAGTTCCTGCCGGAACCCAGACAGCCTTTCGGCTCTACGAAAAACTCTTTTCGTGGGAGGGAGAGAGAGAGCTTGCAAAGCAAAGCATGTGTATGAGAGCAAAGGATGAGTGTGGAGAGTGCATCTCCACCTCTATTTATAGGAAAACCCAAGGGGTAGGGTGGCACTTGAAATACCCAAAATGCCCATGAGGTGAGCACACCACAAGGACATAAAGGGAAAGCCTCCAAATAGTGTTGCCTGCATCACCATGCCTGCATCACCATGCCTGCATCATCCCCTAATAGTATTTCCACTATTCACAATAGTGTTTCCACTATTTACAATAGTGTTTCCACTATACATATATAGTGTTTCCACTATTTACAATAGTGTTTCCACTATACATATATAGTGTTTCCATTATTTATATATATAGTGTTTCTACTATTCAAAATAGTGTTTTCACTATTCACGAAGACATTTTTCTGCGTCCGTTAAATCTCAAATTATTTCTGTGTGCCTAGAATAATTCCAGTACCCACTAAAACAATTTTGGACGCGTTCCGAAACAATTCCGGAACAATGTTTTTCTTCAGCGAAAAGCTACCATAGCGGTTCCGGCGGCTCCGGAACACTTCCGGTTTTTTTCCTCCGAAAAATCCCAGAAGTCCCCAGAATCATTCTGGCACCCTCCAAGAATTTCCAGACGTGTGCCGAAACCATTTTGACTTAATGGTATACTCCGAAACAACTTTTCGGTTTTATCGGAACTATTCCAATGTTCTCTCTCCGGAACTCTTCCGTTGTCTCCGAAACTTTTTCGGTGATTTTCTCTCAGACTCCCTGTCTAGTATTCAGCAGATAGATGACCCTTAAGCGTGTGACCCTATAGGTTCGGTGAAGTATAGACATGACCCGGAACACCTTCCGATCAATGATCAGCATCGGAGCCGTGGACACCCATATCGATCCCTATACCCACACGAATAAATATTCGAGTGAACCTCCAGTTGCCGTGAGCTATTCCTGTTGCTTCGCGATATGTTACAATTACCCGAGGTGAGAAACATCGGCATCCTCGTGGATCAACACTTGTCCACAATGCCAGTTACCTCGTTGCCGGTATTGTTCTCTTTTCTCGTTCCCATGTTTTGCCATCCCCGTGATCAAATCACAAAGTGTCTGGCCAGACGATGATGGATACCGTAACACCGAGAGGGCCCAGAGATATCTCTCCATCACCGAAGGAGCAAATCCCAATCTTGAGCTATCAAGTTACTTGACATACTTTTTCATGAACCCGTAAGCCGCCGTAATAGCCACCCATTTACGGATGACGTTTAACAAACCCCAAAGTTCATGAAGCAAGCATGAAGAAACTCGATACTCGCATGGTCTAAGGAATTATGCAAACATTAACTTCTCTGTGTTATTAACCATAAACTTATGACGAATGTATCTCATAGCATAACATCAATTCGGATCGATTCAACACAAGTGTTCTACCAACATCGTGCCCTCAAAATTGCCGGCATGGCCATGCCCATGATCAGGAAAACAGGATCATCATGCAATACTTGAGCCAGTCTTAGAGGCAAGACTAGGAATACAATTTATCATTTATTATACCACACGTGCACATGAGTTTCCCTCCAAGCCTCGTTTTATTTGCAGACTCGAGAATCATTGCAGTTATAGCATGAATCATAAACATTCATTACAAACTTGGAGATACAAAAGTAACTGATATTACTGCCTCTAGGGCATATCTCCTACATGAATTACTTTCAAGAAATTGACATAACGTCATTTAAATGTGCGGAAGTATCTAGAAAACTAGAAAATCCATGAAACTTGGGAATGGTGCATAAATATATACTTAATCCCATTTGCAGCCCGTTTTTGTAATCGCTTCACAAAAAACCCATTTTTGCCACTTAGAAAATGAAGATATTGATTGTTTTGTTAAAAAAGTAGAAAAATCTATTTGGCAACATTGTTTGTAATGTTAAGATAAACCTATGTGTCTAATTTGGGAATATTATAGTAAACTATGCAATGAATATGGCCATGACCATGGTCATTTGAGACTATAATATTTGGCATTCCAAAAAATGTAATTAATATGTCCTGAAATGAAAAAGTTCTCGACATGGAAATTGTCCGACTTGCCAAAATGAACAACTTTGATTATTGGACAATCTTCATCCGATGTCATATGCAACCTCTATAACAAAATCACACAGTTTAGCGAAAACTCCCTTTTGCCGAGTGTGACACAAAGACACGCGAGTCTTTTTTGCTGAGTGTAGCACTCGGTAAATCTTTGCCCAGTTTTATTGTTTTACCGAACGTTTTGTCCACAACACTCCGCGAAGTATGTGTTTGCCGAGTTTCACATTTTTACCGAGTTAGGGACCATTATGAATGCCCGACAGAACGCAATCGGCAAAGAGCGCAACACTCGGCAAAGAGGAAAATTCTTGTAATGGGATAAGATGAAAATAATTTTTATCTAAATCGGTAAAGAGCCCAACAATCTATGACTTTCAAATGGGAAACATTTCCCGAAGGCGCGCCGGCCGAACGCTTCGGCCGGTCCTGCGCGCGTCGTGCAATCCCGTGCGTGGACCCTCTTCCTTTTTTTTATGAGGCATCATTTTTGCTGCAACTGTTATCTTTTTTTTGTTATTACCGACAGGATTTTTGCTCCAATCATTGGTGATTTTTGCTACATTTTTATTTACTAAAAAAGCTGCATCCATGTTTAGTTGCAACCCGAGTTCGTTGGATTTTTTTGCTACAACCGGTATCATTTTTTAGTACAATCGTTCACTAAAAAATCTGCACACACGTTCGTCAGAGTTGCAACCCGAGTTCATCGGATTGTTTTGCTACAACCCACATTTTGTTTTGCTACCACGCATCATCAACGTCGTTTTTTTACTACGATCACACTATTTTTTTTTGCTACAACCATATTTTTGCTGCATTTGTGATTAAATTTTGCTACATCATGACCGAAATTTACTGCATCAAGGATTTTTGTTATATGAACAGATCTCACGGTCAAACTAGATTCAATCTGCCGGATCGGACGCTCCACGTGCAGCCGGCCGAAAGTTTTGGCCGGCGCGCAGAGCACTGGCCCTTTCAAATATATGTCTAACTGCCACAACTAAGGACTAGGTGCGCCTAAGTAAAGCGCTAATGGAGCCGTGGAAACTGTTGGGGCAAAGCCAAACGTCCTTGCATAACACTGTTCGTGCGGCGGCGCACCTGCTATCGGGAGCTGATGCCGGCGACGATGGGCCGGGACCGGGAGGAACAACGTTCGACCATCGTACTTGTGCTCATGTCGACACGGGTGCTTTTTTCCCACCTCAAACAGCAGCTCCCGCCCATCGAATTCAAGACCCCTTTTCATCGTGCGAAGGTACAGCCCGGGGTCAAAGCTTTCGTCCAGCAGCACACATCCGTCCGGCAGGTCGGCCTCCTCAGCTCCAGGAAAGTTTCATCTATATATGGGGCAAAGATGTAGTCATGGGAGGCTCAGATCAACCAATACTTTGATTTGGTATCAATCTTTTGCATAATCTTTTGCATTATCTATATATGTTACATATTGTCTTTTGATTTTTCTAACTTTATTAGTTGATTATCATGGAACAAATGTTGTCATTTAATATTATATTTAGTTTCTTATTAGTTATCTATACTACTATTAAACAAGCAAACATATTCATCGCTAAGTACATCCAGACTAATGTACACAAAACAACCTCAATCAATGAGAGCCACATGATTAGACCCACTCGTTTAGATCTAACCATCAACGTAATAACCACCCCTCACCAAAAGTGCGTTTAGGAATTTCAATGAGCGGACGAAAACTCTGCCAGTGGCCATGTAAAAAAAAACTCTGTCAGCGGCGACCCCTACAATCACGCATGAAAAAAAGAAACGGACTCCGATCGGATCACTCACCCTCAAGGCCTCAAGCAGGCGCTGGAAGATCTCCCAATGGTGTGCGCCTCCTCCCTCTCCTCACCTAATTCATCTTCGCCATCTAAGGCCTTCGAGGGGGACGTCGTTGACTCCACTACTCCTCCGGTAGTGGTTGTGAGGTCGGCCAGAGACGCGACGACGATGGGGAGCAGCGGCGCGTCGGCAGCGGCACCGGCTGCAGGGCAACGACGGACGAGAAGCAGCGCGAAGCAGGCGCAAGTGGCGGTTCTGATCAGAAGGAGACGAAGGCAAAGCTCGTGTGCGAGTGTCAGACGCAGAGGCTGTTGCTGCTAGCCGACGCCCGACGGTGGTTCTCGTGGTGCTACACAGACGTTACGACCGCAAGGGGAGCCGCCGGCGGCACGCATGCCCATGGGGGTATGGTGAGCGGGTAGGGGCGCAGTGGGTCCAGGCCGTCTTCCTTCGTGAAGATGGATTGGTGGGTCGACGCCACCAACACGCGCTCAGAGCGAGATCTGAGAATTTCCTTTTCTCTTAAAATTTCCATTTGGGGACTCAATTGCATCAGCCGCATCTGCTTGAACTAATTCGTTTTCTGAGTGCCCTCGACAAGTATATTCTGACCACGCTGTCCGACGACACCTACACGTCAAAGGTCTTGGACATGATTGGCTTCCTGCAGCGGCTTGCGACCCAAGGTCCTCTACACCGATGAGGCTTCATGGCTGGTAAGGTTCTAACCTCATGATTGAGATTTTTGGTTATATAGTTAAAATTATACTTTTCAAGTTTTGAATCATGTGCTATTTAGTCAGTCAGCTGAGAAGTATCTTTTGTTTTCTACATGAATGAAGGACCGTTTCAGTAATAGAACAAAGTCCCAAGCACTCACCTCTTAACTCTGTTGATGATGCACATTGTCACTGCACGTAAATTACAGTTAAAGAATTACACAAGGTTAATTAATTCTTGGTCTCATTGTACACATACTCTCTTCTAGCCATGCTTTTTAGGTTCCACAAGTAGAATACCCACAAGTAGAGATTCATATGCATACTTGCTTTGCTGCCAGTACTTGACCCTGTGTGTCCGTCTTGGAATTGTTTGCAGTTATGCCAAACAGTGCCTCTGCTTTGACTTCGCTGCAGGGGAAGTACCAAAGAAGACCTAACAATGTAGTGATGAATGACTGCAAAGTAAGTTAATGTTTATTAAATTCCATCTTCTGGACATTGAGTTGAGAAATGCAATAGGCAATAACATGTTTATAGACTTGTTGGTAGCAGAATATGCATAGAATTGTGACAATTTTCTCAAGGAGAAAGTCTTAACTACGGTGCTTGGCACATAATCTTGTTTTATGTGTACTTTAGAAGGGGTTGTGCAAGATGTCAAGATTATTGTGAAGATGAAAAACTTCTACCCAAGGCAAGAGCTTTATAGTTTTGGGATTCACCGGCTGGCTTCCATGAAATGTCGTCTTTTGTTGAGGTATGCAGTCCTTCACATATGCACATATTCCTGCAGTTTCTTAACATATATATAGACTTTTCTCAGATATATACAGACGATTTACATATGTATCTGTTGTGCATAATGGTGCTACGACCCGACACTGTTGTTTTTTCATATTAGTTAGTATAGTATGACTGTACACATATTTGTTTCCTTGGAACCAAGTAGGGACCTGGAGTTTTATTGTTTCGGATGTGTAACCTACTCTGAAGTTTGAACATGTAATTTAATCACACATGTTTGCAGCAAAGCATTTTTTCATGTCTACGCCTTAATTTTGGTACAATTTTGAGATTTTTGTTCTATCCAGTTGACCATTCCATATTTATCTTATAGATACTTACAACCGGGTTTTGATATGTCTTTCTATTTTGTAATTTATCATGTGTTCATGATATTCACACTGAAAGTTTGTACGACCACCTAATTCAGTGACATGTTTGATGTGTCTTTTTAGATTCGACTGCATGTCATATGCAGAGCATACAATGCTTATATATGGTATTTGTATAGAACCAGTTCTTTGGATATGTGACTAAACTCGATGCGACTTGATCTTGGTGTGATTCTTTTACCAAGGATAATAAACCTCTGTTGTTCTTGTGTTGTTGCAGGGGAATCATGTACCGGCATAATAAATTATCCCAAGTGATATTTCACTGACATGCCACTTATAAATTGAAGTCAAGTTAGGTATATACTATGCTGCATATGTGATCTTATATTAATGTTCTCATGATTTCTTGTTTGTAGCCTCTATTGCAGTCTGCACCCCTGCAAGAATGAAATTAATTTATGTTCTAAATATTTACTTAAAGCATTTGGATGAGGATCTTATTATGCTTCCAAATATTTGTTGTCGCTGCTCCTATGTGGATTAGTATAATGCCGCTCCATTAGCTTGGGGGGGGGGGGGGGGGGCTATGTCCTTCGATACATATTTCATTATTGTTGGGCATTAATATTCTATTCCATCTCTGATGGATAAAAAAGATTGAGGCTACTATAGGTATATGTGATATATGCAAATATTTATTCCTTGTTTTCTTACTAGCTAATGTATTGATAGTTTTCTTTCAGGTTTACCTCTCTTGTTTGTGCAGCAGGCTCAAGGTCTGACCATGTTGAAGGCAACTTCCAGTTCTTCTACTTTCATTTTCATTTCGTTAATGTATTTTTTCTACCTTATAAGCACTTGAGGTGATTTGTGGGTTACAGCGCATGAGGAGCTTCATGATTGTTGTGGTTATTTTATTGTTTGGGTGAACAAAGTCATGGTACCAAAATTGTATGTATAGCTTGTGATACATGGTGATGCATCTTTGCGAGGTTAATTATGTGCCCCATTTATTGATGATTTGGCAGTTTCTGATTTAATGGTTTACAGTGAAGGTGCATATCATTAGTGAATATATGATTAGGCTTAAGATATAGGAGAAATAATGATTATATATGATAGTTAAATGCACACAGTTTGTTGCTTTCATAAAGAATGGAGTTACAAGAAGAAATGAAATACGTATCGTCAATGTCTAACTTGGTTTCACATTTTGGTGCATATGTGTCGAGAGCCGATGAAGTTGTTGCCTATGTGTGTGTTACTTGACTGAGAAGAAATAAAATATGTATGCTCAATGTCTAACTTGGTTTACATTTTGTTGTAAATGGCTCCATAGCTACTTATGCTCAATGTTTAACTTGGTTTCACATTTTGGTGTATATCTCTCTAGAGCCGATGAAGTTGTTGCCTATGTGTGTGTTACTTGTCAATCGGGGACAAAATTGACTAACATACTATTGTATGTAATGTTTCTTTAAGTCTCTATGGTTGAGAAGTCTATTCTGTGTGCATGTTCGATACGAGATATGGTGCTCGTATGGAAAGAACTATATCTGCAAAGCTATATTAACCTTAAATTAAAATTTTAGCTACATTGTTCTTTTCTATGATCATACGTGTGTGTATGTGCATACTTACTAGTGCAATATAGAATGACTTTTGTATGCTTTGAAACTAGAAATAAAATTGAATAGTTTATAGTCCTTAGTTTCTCGCCTGGGACGTCAGTCAATCCTGGCTCCGCCACTGAGGAAACCATGCGTCCCACTCGTAGTATCGGCCATAGGTCATCACACAGGACGTCGAGTCCGCCGGCCGGAAGAACTTGGCGGTCTCCGTCCACCTCAGGAACTCCAGCCGCAGGTGTTTGGCCGTCTCCAAAGTGATCTTCTCTGTTGCCGGGTCAAAGTGCACGAGCCACATGAAGCCTCGTCCAGCCCTCGCCTCCTCCGATAGTGTACACGCGCAGCTCCTCGTCATCGATGGCCTCGCCTGAGCTCAGTGGCAGGGCGTTGTATTTGACGTATTCATGGTGCACGATCTTGTATCGCCTAGCCGCTGCATCGTAGCCGAAGCAGTACTCCCTGGGGCTGACGGTCCACCTTCGCCCCGACGCCTCTGGCGGCAGCGGCAGCGGCAGCATGAGCGACTTCGATGGAGCGCTGGTCGGCATCCAAGAAACAAAGCAGGTCATTACAGGCGCCTACAAAGTCATCCCACACGCCGGCTATGAGCTCGGCCGTGAGCCTCCAGTGCTCGTCGAAGAGGAAACCGCGGCCGTTGCATGCGTTTTTGTGGCTGCCGTAGGTGAATCCGGTAAAGAAGATGATGGTGTGTGTCAAAGGCGCCCGTGATCCGTGCATCATGTGCGCCTGGATGAACGTGTGGTCGGCGATGATGTTCCGCCATTCTTTGCAGACGCGACTGAGGCGGCGGAGGTCGCTCCCAGGAAGGCGGAACAGGATGCTGGCCAGCACATCTTGCGGCAGTCGGCAGGACAAGTGGATCACAATCGCGCCAGGTTGAGATTACATCTCCAGCTTTTTATGTGTTAGCCTTTCTGTCAGAAAGTGAAATTAATCTCAATGTGATTCGCCCTTCTGACGTCGTTGACGAGGTCGGACGACATGCAGGTGCGGCGGCGGTAGATCTCCTCGCGGCATGCGTGGCCGCTCAACGGGATCGGAGGCACCGTCACGCGATCTGCCGAGAGTTGCCAGTTGTTCGGGTCGCTCCACGTCAACGTTATGCCTGTCTCCCAATACCTCTCGCAGATCTCGGCCTTTACGGCCGTTGCTGAGGCAGGGCCGTCGGCGGGGAGATGATGTATGCCGGAGGAGGTGGAGGAGGGGTGGAGCGGCTGCGGCGGTCGGAGGACGAGCCGGCCTTGCGGTCATGCTTTCCCTTGCCAGGGATCCACTTCCACACCTGGCTGCCTGCGAGGAAGTGGAAGAGCGGTGGCCGAGGCTAGGATTTCGAGGCACGTGACTCCGGAAGTGTAAGTCTATGGACTAGCCAGTCCATGGCTTCCACATCAAAAAGCATGAGGACCGGGTGGCTGGGTGGCTGGCAAATGGGTCCACCCCACGGTTGTCATTTTAAATATGGGCGGTGTGATGTAGGTGGGCTGCCGATACGCTTGCCCGAAACGAACGAGGAGTGGGCGCGTGGGCGCCCGTTCGATGTCCATTTGGACGCAAACCGGGAGCAAGTTTGTTTCAAAAACGGGTCGAGCCGGACGTCAAATGGATAAAATTTAAGGATGGATCATGCGTTGGGAAGTCCCATTTTTAGTAAAAGAAAAGTTTCAGTAAAGAATAAAAAAGTTAATGAATTTTAAATTCATGTTTTTTCCGCTGCAAAATATCTGATAGTGCTCTTTTGCAAAGAAAATTATAAGTTTGGAGAGAATTAAATTTAAAGAGCATATTAAAGTGATTATTGAAATGGATATGATTATGTTATTTTTCATGACCAACGTTGTTAATAAAATAATCATATTTTATTATTGCTATAAAATATACTTTTATTTCTACTTTTGCCCAACGGTAATATAGATTTAATTGTATAGATAATTGTATGTTTAATTTGACCAACGTTAGATTAATACATATGATTGTTATAATTTCAGGTGGTTACCACTTGATGAGTTGCCTAAAAGATGTTCCCACACTCAGAGGTGACAATTACACTGAGTGAAGGAAGAAAGTAGACCTGACATTTTCCTGTACTGAGATCGACTGGGTTGTGAATGTACCACAGCCGGTTAGACCTACAGAGTCAGTCAGAGAGGCCACTGATGACGATGTTGCGTGTGATAAAAAGAGAGGGGATCATGCTCTATTGGAGACGTTATACACCCTCAACAATCAAAAGTGGGTCAACGCCAACAAAAAATGTATGCCATTTATAAAGAATACAATTGAGAACGTCATTGTGGGCTCAATTGTAGAGTGCACTTCCGTAGGGGAGTTGCTTACAAAGATAAAGAACCAGTTCACTGGTTCTTCAAAGACATATGCCACCCAGTTGATAAAGCAACTGGTAACAAAGAACTACACTGGCGGTGGTCATGGAATAAGAGAGCACATCCTCAGGATGAGCAATATGGAAGCAAAGCTCAAGCCCATGAATGCGGATCTGGAGATCAAACCAGCGCTCCTGGTCCACCTGGTAATGGCTTCGCTGCCAAAGGAGTTTGAAACCTTTGTTGTAAACTACAATATGTCGCCTGAAACATGGGACATTGAAAAGACAATATCAATGTGTGTCCAAGAAGAGGACAGATTGAAAGCCTCACATGATGGTTCTCTCAACTATGTGAAGGACCATACAACAACAACAACAACAACAACAACAAAGCCTTTAGTCCCAAACAAGTTGGGGTAGGCTAGAGGTGAAACCCATAAGATCTCGCGACCAACTCATGGTTCTGGCACATGGATAGCAAGCTTCCACGCACCCCTGTCCATGGCTAGTTCTTTGGTGATGCTCCAGTCCTTCAGATCTCTCTTTACAGACTCTTCCCATGTCAAATTCGGTCTACCCCGGCCTCTTTTGACATTATCAGCATGCTTAAGCCGTCCGCTGTGTACTGGGGCTTCTGGAGGCCTGCGCTGAATATGCCCAAACCATCTCAGACGATGTTGGACAAGCTTCTCTTCAATTGGCGCTACCCCAACTTTATCTCGTATATCATCATTCCGGATGCGGTCCTTCCTTGTGTGACCACACATCCATCTCAACATGCGCATCTCCGTCACACCTAACTGTTGCACATGTCGCCTTTTAGTCGGCCAACACTCAGCGCCATACAACATTGCGGGTCGAACTGCCGTCCTATAGAACTTGCCTTTTAGCTTTTGTGGCACCCTCTTGTCACAAAGAATGCCAGAAGCTTGGCGCCACTTCATCCATCCGGCTTTAATTCGATGGTTCACATCTTCATCGATATCCCCATCCTTCTGCAACATTGACCCCAAATATCGAAAGGTGTCCTTCTGAGGCACCACTTGCCCATCAAGGCTAACATCCTCCCCCTCCTCGTTCCTAGTAGTACTGAAAGCGCACCTCATGTACTCGGTTTTAGTCCTACTAAGTCTAAAACCTTTCGATTCCAAGGTTTGCCTCCACAACTCCAACTTCCTGTTAACCCCCGTCCGACTCTCATCGACTAGCACCACATCGTCCGCAAAGAGCATACACCATGGGATATCTCCTTGTATATCCCTTGTGACCTCATCCATCACCAAGGCAAAAAGGTAAGGGCTCAAAGCTGACCCTTGATGCAGTCCTATCTTAATTGGGAAGTCGTTAGTGTCGCCCTCACTTGTTCGAACACTTGTCACAACATTATCATACATGTCCTTGATGAGGGTAATGTACTTTGTTGGGACTTTGTGTTTCTCCAAGGCCCACCACATAACATTCCGCGGAATCTTATCATAGGCCTTCTCCAAGTCAATGAACACCATATGCAGGTCCTTCTTTTGCTCCCTATATCTCTCCATAAGTTGTCGTACCAAGAAAATGGCTTCCATGGTTGATCTCCCAGGCATGAAACCAAACTGATTTTTGGTCACGCTTGTCCAAACTATGTGAAGGACCATAAGAAAAAGAATTACAATCCAAATAGAAAATGTTCTCCTTCAAAGCCACATGGAAAAGCACCCTATTAGCATTAGCATCAGTAGAAGTCCTTTCCAGTGGACAAAGATACTTGCCTCCACGGTAAGCAGACATGGCACTACAAGAAGGATTGCCCTGCTTGGCTAAAGTCTATTATGGAAAAGAGAGGTAACGACATCGTTTTCTTTGTAAATGAATCCTTGTATACATAGTTTTCGAAATCTACTTGGTGGATTGACTCAGGAGCAACTGTTCATGTTGCAAACTCTTTAAGGGATTCCATTCGACGAGGACTACACAAAGAAGAGAAAGATGCATTGAGGTCGCTAATGGAGTCCAAGCAGAAGTTAAAGCTGTCGGCGGCATCTCCTTGGAGTTAGCTGATGGGTTCAAGCTTCTACTTAGAGATGTCTTATATGTTCCTTCATGTCATAGGAACTTAATTAGTTTTTCTTGTTTGGACAAAGACAATTATGAATGTTATTTTGGACATGGCAAGTGTGCCATATGGTGTAATAATGCTTATGTGGGTGTTGCTTTACTTCACAATGAGCTTTATTTACTATCACTCCGTGAAAAAGTGCATTATGTGTCCAATGTGAACGAGCATGCTTCCTCGTCGAACAAAGAACAAAAGAAAAGAAAGAGAACTGACGTCTCATCAAAATTATGGCACTGTCGCTTGGGCCATATTTCCAGTGGGAGAATAGAAAGATTAGTCAAAAGTAAAATTCTTCCTCCGTTAGAGTTCTTAGACTTAGAACAATGCGTAGATTGCATTAAAGGAAAGTATGTAAAACAAATCAAAAAGGGTGCAATCCATAGCACATGCACACTAGAAATCACCCACACTGACATTTGTGGACCATTACTGGTGAAAAGTGTGGATGGATATGACTCGTTCATAACATTCGCAGATGATTACTCTCGCTATGGATATATTTATCCAATCAAAGAAAGATCTGAAGCATTGGATCAATTTAAAATATTCAAAGCTGAAGTTGAAAATCAGCATGATAAAAGAATAAAGATAGTAAGGTCCAACCGTGGGGGAGAGTACTACGGTCGGCACACCCCATATGGCCAAGTCCTTGGACCTTTTGCAAAGTTCTTACAGGAGACAGGCATAGTAGCCCAGTATTCAATGCTGGGCGAGCCTCAGCAAAATAGAGTAGTTGAAAGGCGTAACCGTACATTGATGGATATGGTGCGCAACATAATGAGTTACTCCACCTTGCCATTGGGATTATGGATGGAGGCGCTTAAAACCGCCATTCACATTCTCAACAGAGTGCTAAGGAAGTCGGTGCCCAAAACACCATACGAGCTGTGGACAGGAAGAGTGCCCTCTTTACAAAACTTCAAGGTGTGGGGGTGCCCCGCTGAGACCAAAATGTTTAATCCAAACATTGCAAAGTTAGATCCCAAAACAGTGAGTTGCCAATTCATTGGCTATCCAGACATATCAAAGGGTTTTCGTTTCTACTGCCCAGACAGATATACAAAGTTTGTAGAGACAAGACATGCAGTCTTCTTAGAGGACGAAATGGTGAGGGGGAGCTTGGTAGCTAGAAAAATTGATCTTGAGGAGAAGAGGGTGCATGCACCTAATCCGATGATTCATGAGCCATTTTTCCCACTACCAGCTGTAACTCCACCCATGACAACTATGGGAGAAGACCTGGAACCTGTCCGTCAAGAGCCGACTGAACCCGTTGTTAAGCATGAAAGGGAGGTACATCAACCAACAATAGAAGATGTGCCGCAAGTTGAGACACAAAATGTGCCAGAAACTGAGGCCCTTAGAAGATCTAATAGAACAAGAAGATCATCTATTTCTACTAATGATAAAGTTTATAACACGAAAATGGTTCATATGGAAGGTGATCCCACTACATATGAAGAAGCCATTAAAAGCCCTAACTCATCAAAATGGATACAAGCAATGGAAGATGAGATGAAATCTATGAGTTCCAAAGATGTTTGGGACTTGGTGGAAATTCCTAAAGGATCCAAAACAATAGGCTGCAAATGGGTCTACAAAACTAAGTATGACCCTAATGGAAATGTAGAAAAGTACAAATCCCGACTTGTGGCTACAGGATTTACACAAAGAGAAGGGATAGATTACAATACAATTTTTTCCCCGGTCTCATGTAAGGATTCCTTCAGAATCATAATGACATTAGTTGCTTATTTTGATTTAGAGTTGCATCACATGGATGTCAAGACGACATTTCTGAATGGTGATTTAAAAGAAAAGGTCTACATGAAACAACCCAAGGTTTTTGTCATGGAAGGCAGGGAAAATATGGGATGCCGCCTAAAGAAATCCATTTATGGATTAAGGCAAGCCTCTAGACTGTGGTATCTAAAGTTTAATCAAACGATTAAAAGTATTGGGTTCAAAGAAAATATTGAGGACAACTGCATTTATGCAAGGTTTAAAAATGGGAAATATATTTTCCTAATCTTGTATGTGGATGATATCCTGCTTGCTAGCAGTGATGTTAGTCTACTACTAGAAACAAAGAAGTTCTTATCCTCAAATTTTGATATCACAGATCTTGGTGTAGCATCCTATGTTTTGGGCATAGAAATTCACCGAGATAGGAACAATGGAGTCTTAAGACTATCGCAGAAGGCATATTTAGAGAAGGCTCTTCAAAAGTATAATATGCATGCGAGTAGAGCCACAGCTGCTCCTATAGTCAAGGGCGATAGTTTTGGGAAATTCCAATGTCCCAAGAACCAGTACAAGATCGATCTCATGAAACCAATACTATGTGTTTCGGCTGTTGGAAGTTTACAGTATGCACAAGGGTGCACTCGCCCTGACTTAGCTTTTGTTACCGGGGTACTCATAGATATCAAGAGAATCTAGGCATGAAGCACTAGAAGATGGCAAAGAAGACATTGCATTATGCGCAAGGCACGAAGCATTACATGCTAACATACAGGAGATATGATTCCCTAGAGATAAAAGGATATTCAGACGCAGATTTTCAGGGGACGGAGATGATAGAAAATCCACGTCGGGATACGTCTTCACTCTCGCTGGAGGGGCTATTTCTTGGAAAAGCTTCAAACAGTCAATAGTTGCATCATCCACAATGTATGAAGAATTCATAGCATGCTTCGAGGCCACGGGGCAAACGATATGGACAAAGAAATTTATACCCGACTTAAAAGTGGTAGATTGTATTCATAAACCACTAAAGATATACTGTGACAACTAGCCCGCAATATTTTATGCTCACAACAGCAAGCCGAGTGATGCTGCCAAAACAATAGAGATAAAGTATTATGTTGTGAAAGATAAAATCCAGGATCACACTATAAGTCTCAAGCATATAAGGACAAAGGATATGCTTGCGGATCCGCTAACGAAAGGCTTACCACCCAATTTGGTCAAGGAACACTTAGCCGACATGGGTTTAAGGGAAAGCTTTATGATTTCTGGATCATGAGAGGCCCAAAAGGAACATAATTTGTTTCTGAACAAAACGTATGTTGTAGATGTATGATTCTATCGGCAATTAAGCTATGACGATGAGACATGCTCTATGTATCAATATGTGATGGAACAAATAAACTAGAAGTATAAAGTTAAAAGTAAAATTTGAGATCAAGGGAGAGAATGTTAGGTTGATCTCTCCGTGTGGGCCCAACGGCCCACCGGACCCCTGATCCAATGGGCCATGATCGGGGGCGCCCAACCCGTTATGGTTGGTGGGTCCCTGTGACCCACGCTATATCAACAAAGGTGAGGGGTCGGGGCACGCACGACGAAGTTCGCCACCGCCACAAACCCCACCGACACTCCCTTCCAATCTAGGGTTAGCACGTTGTTCACGGAAAGCACCACCACCTATCCATCTCTCTGTCACTGCCGTCGTCACCGTCCCACCATGGCCAACGGAGGGAGCACCTCGAGTGTGGGAGAAGGTAATTAATACTCCACATACCACTACCGGAATCCTAACACCATGCGATCCGGCACATCTATCAGGTCATGCTACAAAAATGTGTTATATGACCGTCTATGCATAAAAATTAATGGAAGAAATTAATATTCATGGTTGCTGAGGTGGCATGGTTGCATGAATAGATGAGTTCACAAATTGTAACTTACTAGTGGATGGGGCGTGCCCTAGGCATGCCTCCTGTGCGCACTTGTCTTGGTTGTGCGGCTGGTCACGTGCATATGCAGGCTAGAGTACAATTGACAGAAACTTAGGAGAAAAATGTTCATTCAAGAGACATAGCAAGGTAATACGTGCATTTTATAAGATAGGTCACAGTCTTACAAGGTGGATGAACATTGAATTGAAATCAAAGGCTAACATGCTCCAAAAGAAAAACGATCTTCAAAAGGGAAGTAGAGTTCATCGGAGCATCACAA
This sequence comes from Hordeum marinum, assembly GCA_022496015.1. Taxonomy (NCBI): domain Eukaryota; kingdom Viridiplantae; phylum Streptophyta; class Magnoliopsida; order Poales; family Poaceae; genus Hordeum; species Hordeum marinum. The sequence continues at coordinate 524,472,599 of CM039674.1, read as the reverse complement.
TGCTAGATTATGAAGTCTTAGAGATTAGCTGAAGATGATATAGCAGGTGCTGCTGACGACGTTGTGTCAAGAGACGATGGACCGTGAGGGAGAGGCGCACGATTCCTTGAATATCATCTTCTCTTAACTTTAAGTTTGGAATGAACTTAATACAATTCGAAATGAACTTAAAACATTCTTCAAGACCAGCAAAAGTTGCGGATTCTCAAAAAAATAATCTTACCATAGTATTAGAACCTGTAGGAGTAGAAGGAACCAAATCAGCACCATATTTATTTGAACGGATTCAAGGACAAGCAGACATATGCAGATAAGGGATATGTAGTGTGTTGCATGCATTAGGAACCAAATATTCAAGCAGCACCATCAAATTGCTAGTAAAAGGGGGTAGAGCAAAAGCATGTATTTAAGGAGAGCACCTCCTAATCAAAGTTTCAAGAGTATGGGATACCTCTTGAGTTCTGAAACTTGAACTAAGACTTTGAGCTTTCCTAGTAGTCCATCCGATCCATATTACTCATCGTTAGTTTAGTACAACTTTAGTCAGAAGGAGTAACAGCTAACATATTTGGAATCACAGAAAAACATTGGTATATTATGCCTAACACCATACCGATTGATCCATCATAATTTGATTTTCCTCAAGTGCGTCACTTAGACCGGTCAAGGTAGTGATCCCAGATATGTGAATATGAACCAATTAAAACATAAGGATCAAAGACTGGGAGATGGGAGATATAAGCAGACCAATAATTCAGCTCTACTAAGGATACAAGAGGCACAAATATGAGAGATACTACATAAGATGGTAATGAGTTGGACTCTCTACAGAGAAAAGTGAGCCAGTCTGTAAAGCTCATTAATTTTGGTCTGGAAGCATCAGAATGGAAGTATCAAAAATAAATATTTTTTAACAAAGACATATTTAGATACATCAAACAGTACCAAGGGAAATGCATGCCACTGCTCTGGTCGACCCTCCTACACATCCGAAAACGCCCCGTCGTTCAGCTCGGGTGGCCTCCTCCACGACCTTCCGGAGGTAGCAGCGTCGATGGACTATCTGCAAATTGAACAGCAAGGGCATGCCTCCATATGAGGTATCAACAACCACCATCCCGTCCAGAACACCCGCTACATAATACGTTGGGTTTCACAATTTTGAAGTTCTTTGTGTTCCGGTTATGATAACCCTGATCAATAAAGCTTGGCCGATGATTTTTTTTCTTGAATGTGTTCATTGGTGAAATGCATGTCACGGCCTGTAGTTGTGTTGCAGAATCAAACGGTGGCTAAGAAAAGGTTGTGAAGGCTAATACTAAACAATGGTGCAACTCCACTTTTGGAAGTGTACATTGATCTGTAGCTGCAATAGACAAATTATAACCAAATGATATCCTCTTATCTATTTGAACCCTAATAATTTATCTCAGAAATGAAGTGGATCAGTGTACTGCACAGGCTATGTTTCTTTTCACCAAATAACAATTTTTCTATTATATAGAGCACCACAACTGTCGAGCTGACTTTGTACGAAACACATTCAGTTTTCAGGTTGATATGAGCCTTCATATGCATGGAAGAAAGAGCCAAACTGGAACACCACAAACATAATACGTGTCACACCATTAGAACTAACCTGTGAATCTAATTTTGTAAAATCAATATATGTGTAAACCTTATGGCTGAAAGAAGGGGCATATAAACTTTGTATCAAAGATTATAGACTAAAGATTGCATATGTGCCAAATCCTGAGATTATTCGTTGATGTTACGAAAAATAGACTGTAACTTCCAGATCAGATCGTAGTAGCAAGAACAGGGAAAAGATAAAGAACAGAAAGAATTCACCTGCCCTCCACAAGATCAGGTCGACACAGCTCTCTACAACGCACTGTTGCGGCCACCGTTCTGCTGCACGAGCGACTGGAGCAGATCCCGCTGTACCGCTCCCACAATTTCTTTATATGGGACTACAACTATGTGAATGAGTTCCAAGGAATCAAGAAATACATGAATTCTTAGAAACAAGTAAATAAAAAACCACTAGAATGCCAGTATTTTTACCATTTTTATTAGAAGCATAGATTAGTTGAGAACCTAGTCAGCCATGTAATGGAAATATTAATTATGCAACCTGAAAGTAAAATGAGCTGAAAGCTAGATAGTTTTAGCTGCTACAATAGCTTAGATTTGACTGAGCAAAAAAGGCTTGATATGCATAACAGTTTCTGAAACACAAAGTATATAGCACATTAATAATTATCAGATTTTCCAAAATTTAACATACAACAAGGTGATGTCATCCGCAGAAAAGCAGAGTACAACCTGATAATGCGATCAATATGTTCAGAACAGCATCATCTCCCAGAAGCAGAAAAAAGTTAAATGGTGGTTATATGTACAGAAGTTTCGACAAGATAATGGTTTAAGGGCTAAATACGCATCTGCCAATCCTTGATATGTCTGGAAATCTGCACCTTACACGAACTAAATAATACAATAAAGCAAAGGGTCATATATGACATAAGAAAACCATGCAAGTAGCACTACTTGGTAGCAAAAGATGCTGGCATAAGATCCAAAAGAGAGCACACAAAATCTCTACCTAATAGCAAATGAACAAATTAAAATTGTGGCATCAGAGTAAAGATACGACAAAGCATCCTTTGTTCTTTCCCTACCCATCTGCCTTTCTGCCTCCTCTTCCTTCCTGCTCTCACCACTGCTGGAACACTACATACGGACAACGGCTAAGCATCACTATGGAAAGGCAAACGGAAAGGATCTCACCTCAGCTTGATGCCCTTGTTGCTTCGGAGCTATTTTCCAGCTATGAACGGTCATCCCAGCCGACGCCAGAAGGACGTCATGGCGTTCCTTCAAATTACAAACTCATTAATCTATAAAAAATGATTGTTAGCATGTTTTATTTGAGGACTACAGAAAATTGATTATACACTAACCAACCAACCAAACGAATTTGTTGAACAATTTCTCTGTACTGGCCAATTACTTGTCTGAAGTCATCACACAATTGGTTATTAGGAATCAGGAAAGAAGCTAAATATCTTTTGATCACGAGGGCATCAGATCATCCTCATCTAATCCTGAGATGGTCCTCCTGTAAGAGTCTGCTCGTTTGAATTTGGAGTATCCCATATTAAGTGCAACCTCCCGTTGCTGAAGGAAAGTTTAACCAATCAAGAAACAACAAAATGCAAAATGAAGAGTTCAATTTTCTGGATGTAATGATTTCAACATCGAACAAACATGTGCATTAATTGTTTTTGGTGAAATCAATCCCAAGATCAGAATTAAGGGAAGCAAGCGTGTGAAAGAGCATCAGTCACCTAGATTAAGAAGGGGCAATATTCCATGATACTTTAGACAAACTAAATCTAACGACCCACGGTAGTAAAAGATGTGTCGTGGCATATGTGCTCTGGAACATTCCACACACAAAAGAAATGGCAACCTTTGTTCTTCCATGTCCATCTCCCTTTCTGCCTCCTGAACCTCTCACCTCTCACCGGTGGTGGAACACCAAAGACGTCCACTATTGGAAGGCACGAGAAGGGGATCTCTCACCTCAGTTTGATGTCCTTCCGGTCTGTGCACGAATAGCCCGACTGACGTGAGTAATACGTCCGGGCGCTCCTCCCTCCCGGCGATGGCGACGGCGACGACGAGCTTCTCCGGGCCGAGCAGGGGGCGAGCAAGTCCGGGAGCGGCAGCCTCTGCTCCTCCCGGCAGCGATGTAATAACGATGTAGCAGTCGCTGAGCCCGCCCGCGAGGAGGGCCTCGTGCTCGTGGCGGCGATTACCAGCCTTCGACGTGGTGGAGGAAACGGACCTGGGATGGAAGAGACGACGGCGGGCGAGAGGTAGCTGGTAGCGTGCAGGAGGAGGAAAGGGAGCGGAGGGGGCGGTGTATCTGCGAAGTTTCGGAAAAAAATTGGGTAGAGACGGGGTGCAGACTTCATCTTCTACATACCCGCTTTAATCAGCGTTCATCTGTCCTTCCAATCCATCGCACGAAGGAAATAGAATCAAGCCATCTCCTTGTATATGAAGCCAGAAAACGAGCCAAAGAAAGCACAGCCGGCTCAGCTCCACCAAGAGTCTAGGACCACCACGATCTAAGACGTAAACTGACATGTATATCGGCTCCCACGAGAAAGGCATCTGATCTCCGCCGCCGCCGCCTCGCACGTACACAGCGGCGCCTCGCTCGGTCCATGGCCGAGTGACCAAAGCCCTCTTCTCCACACGATCGAACTGCTGGCCGTGGGTTATCTTGTTTGGCGCTCACTAGCGGAGCGACAACGATGACCACACCGCCCCATCCACCACGGGGCGTGTTCCCGGTGCCTGATGTGCCACCTCTATCGGGAAGTACGGGAGTCGCCATGTCGGAGGCCGGGACTGTCGTCAACCTGGATCATGTAAACCACGCTCGTGAGGACGGATGGTGCTCCACCGCGTACCAATCGGCGGCATACACCATGGACTTTCCGTCACCGCACATACCTGAAGGCCTAGAACGGGACACAACCGCCATGAATGAAGAAAAGGTCCAGGAGGATGATGTGGTAAGATTATTGCCTTCTTCACTTGCTCCTTAGAACACTGTCAGCATGCATGTCTGTAGTACGTTGTCATGCCAGAAGATAGGTCATGAAGCAACATAAAAAAAAATCTCTGTAATAAATTATTTGAGTATAACACATTAATAGATTTCTAGTTATTAGGCTCGTTTACTACAATAGCTTGTTCCAATGAACACACTCCTTAATGACAATAGAATGTAAAATTAATGTTCCGTGAAAAAGAACATGATTTATATTTCAACTCTTTTTACTGCAATATATTCTCAACTCTTTTTACTGTAGCTGGTTGAAAAAGTTGGGCAAGCTTCGATCGTCCCCAAAGTGGGATTGTCATTAGCATATGACATGTACAACACATATGACGACAACATTGGGTTTAGTATCACAAGGAGCCAGACAAAGCGCCGTCATGATCGAACTATATACCAGAAATATATAGTTTGCAGTAATCAGGGAGATGGAGAAACCGAGTCATCAAAGGCCACTACAAGAACAAGTTGTGAGGCTCGTGTTCAATTCAGTGTCAGTAGAGAGGGGATTTGGACAGTGCAAAAGGTTGTAACCGATCACAATCATTATCTTGCTAGTCCCAATAAGTTGCACAAGCTTAGGTCCCAACGACGTGTTGTAGAAGCGGACAGAGCGCTAATTAGCCAGATACGTGAAGCCGGGATGAAACCATCTCAGGTGTATGATTTCATGGTAGCGTTTTATGGAGGAGTCGACAAAGTTCCATTCTCAAAAACGGATTGCAATAATGAGATTGGTAAGGAAAGGAAGAAGTATTTAGAATCCAATGATGCAAAAACACTGTTAGAATACTTGAAGAATAAGAAGGAGGATCCAACATTTTTTTATGCAATTCAAATAGATGAGAAGGATGGTCAGATAGCTAATTTTTTTTGGGCAGATGGTCAATCCATTATGGACTACACATGCTTTGGTGATGCCGTATCATTTGACACCACGTTTAATACCAATAAGTTTGAATTGCCTTTCGCTCCAATCCTTGGTGCCAATCATCACAAGCAGACAGTAATATTTGGGGCTACACTGATATTTAATGAGTCCATTGATTCATTTGTTTGGCTATTTGAGACATTTCTCATGGCAATGTCAGGTAAGCATCCAATCACAATTTTTACTGATCAAGACAAGGCCATGGATGGAGCAATTGCTTATGTATTTCCAAATACAAGCCATCGTCTTTGCTTGTGGCACATCTATGTTAATGCTGCTAAACATCTCGGGCATGTAATTCATAAGCATCCTAAGAAGTTCCTACCGGATTTTAAGAGATGTGTCTATGAAGACAGATCTGAATGTATCTTCAACAGGAAGTGGCAAGAATTGTTGCAGGATTATAACCTTGAGGAAAATGAATGGATGGCAAAACTGTATGAATCGAGGGGAAAGTGGGCTGCAATTTATCGTGACTCATTTACAGCTGACATGAACTCGACTCAAAGGAGTGAAGGAATGAATAATGTCTTTAAGAAAAGATTCCGTAGGAAACTTGGTCTTTCCGAACTCCTTGTAGAGTGTGAGAATGAGGTTGATGAAGATTTTAGTTCGCGTCGAAAGAATCCGGTTACTTATAGCAGTTTACCATTGTTGAAGACCGCGGCTGAATCATATACAAGTAGGATGTATTCGGAGTTTGAGAAAGAATTTAAAATGCAATTTACATTCTCTTGTAAACTGCTAGCAAATGAAGGGCCAATCTTCACATATATGGTTACACATATGCACAGCGAGCATGGAGCAACAATCGTATTCAACAGTACGGATATGACTGTTACATGTTGTTGCAAAAAGTTTGAATCCATAGGTATATGTACACATTTTTTATTGCAGTATGTTTTTAATACAAACTGATAGAATATGAAATGCATATCTAATAGGTTTGTTGTGCAAGCATGCTCTCAAAGTCTTCAACACGAATGATGTCTTCATTTTGCCATCGCAATATATACTACACAGATGGACAAAATATGCAAAGAGAGGCTTCTACATTGAGAAGCATGGAACTGATACTGAAAATTTGAAAACACAAGCAGCCCGTATCTCACAGAAGGCAACATCTGTTGCATTGAAATGTTCGACAGCGAAAGAGCTTCTTGATGATTTGGAGAAAGCCATCGATAAGTTGGACTTGGAAGCAGATAATTCTCTTAGCAAGATGAAAGAGAAATTGAATGAGGTTCCTCTAGTTTCAAGTGAGTGTGTTGCAGACACATTAAAAGGTATTGTATCATTTAGAGTTCCTCCGGTGGTAAAAGGTGCCAAGAGTAAACGATCAAAAATCTCCTTTGAAAAGAAGAAGGGAAAGAAAAAAGAAAAATTCTAAAAAGAAAGGTATTGACTGATTTTAGCCAATCTAGCAAAGCTATTATCCAGTATATGTTTCTATACTCATTTTTTTGGTTTTATGTCTGACTATAGGAGAAGATCCAAATAATGCAACAGAAAATAGAGAGATTTTTTTTCAGAACTAGTACTATTTTTGTAGCAAATTTGAAAACAGGAGTATGAGTTCAAAAAATATCGAAAGTAGTATCCCGTCGGCCAGTACCAGGCCGAATGGGGACCTGTTGGCCTGCACTAGGCCGAAGGGGGGCCTGTCGGCCATAAGTAGGCCGAAAAGCCCCTAGTCGGCCAATCAGAGGCCAAAGAGGGGCATGTCGGCCAACAGTAGGCCGAAGAGCACCTGTCAGCCAGTGGGTGGCCGATGGGCCCGTGGATAAGCCCCGACGCTTCTTTCTTCCTCCTGTGCCCACTCGTTTCACCCTCCCTCGACTGTTAGCCCTGCCCCTCTTCACCTCTCACTCCCATTGCTCTACCGTGCTTCCACCGTCTCGCCGATCTCTTCGTTGGACCACCCATTTTGTTATCCTACCCGCGTAAACTATAGATCAGGGCGTTCTCCACCGGCCTACGGTATTAATTTTTTTTTTGCTTCCAACTTAATCGAATGAGAACTCTCAAGTCGGTAGTGGATTTAGTTCTTATTTGCCACCGTCCGTCTGCAGGTAATGGCTTGCCCATTTGCCAAGCTCTAGGTGGCCCTTGTGCTGCCGTTGATTCTGGTGCGTCTGTATTTACTGTGGTGATGGATCGTCGATATGCAAGACGTGCTGTAAGATTCTATGTCTTGATTATCTGACAGTGGCATATTCGAATGCCTTTGCTTATAAGTTTATGATCCTTGCTTCCATTCTTGTTGTAGTATGTTTCGTACAGTGTTAGATCACATCTTGCTCGGTACATTGAGGAGTGCAGAGCTTTAGCTATTCGGAGAGGTGACATAGATATTGATCTTGCTCTACACAGCACTGAGGGTAACTTATACCATGTTATATTTACACATGGTAGGATGAGCAGTAAATTCCATGGTCCTTCGTGGGAGAAACTCGTGAATGATTATGGTCTCCGCCACAGTGACATGATGACTGTTATGCTTGAGCACTATAGAACTTATATTAGTGTCGAATTCCACCGGGATGGTGTTATGTTGTTTCCTTTACCCCATGTTGGTAAGATAATTGTTTGACTGATTTTCAGATTTGATTCAGCTTATACGTATTGATGTTCATCTCAGTTAGTGAAATCATTTTTTTGTAGCTCTTGAGGATCTGAGTGAAACTCAGAGGGAACTTGTTGACAGCTGTTTTTATAGTCGTTGTGTCACTCTGAATTATCATTAAATGTATGTCATGTCGCGCCAGCTCTTCGATGACAACTACATACCGTGTACTCCTTTTGTTCATAGGATGGATGCATGAATGTTATTTCTCAACATATGGTAAGATTTGATTTATGTTTTTTATTATTTGTTTGTTTTTTGCTGGTTCATAGGATGGATCATATAACTTGCTTGTTTTTGTCAGGTTATTCCTACCATGGTTGTGAGGAGTTTGATGGAATTCGTGGCTATTCCTAGGACCGGTTATTTAACTCTTAAAATTACATTGAATTCAGAAGATGATGAAATATTTGTGAGCATTCCTTGTTCCTACTTCATTGGCTTGGGTGATCGAATGGTGTTGAAAAAGGAAGGTTTCGGTAATTTTCTGTTGGCATCGTCTATCGAAGTCAACAATTTATTGCTCATAACATTCAAACAACATGAACAGGAGCTAACTGTTGTTTTTAGCTATCTGCCACAGTGAGAAAGAAAGAAAGGGCTCGTGCAGTCCAGACAACAGAAGAAGCTGGAGATGGAGAAGGAAAATATCCACGTTGGACTCAGTAGATTTATATTCTTGTAATCCAAGAAGTCTGAGACTTGTTTCCTCTGCTGCGACTGTACCTGAGATTGAAATGCACGTTACATGATTACCTATAAATAGACCGAATAGTCTCAATAACCTGTTAATATAGAGATGAGAATCAAAGTAGTATTACTTACTTGTGCACGTGATCTGGTAATCGTGAAATAACCGGAATGTCAGGCTCTTGTAACAGACCGAACTGTCTCATCACCCTATTAATAGCCATCTCCTCAACTGTCACATCGAAGACCAACTTGACCTTGGTCATCCAATAACGCTGATCTCTAGTGCAGTATCCAGAAATCCCACCTGGGTACCTATCTGAAATAACCTTACGGTGTATGGTTCTCATATAACCCGATACTAATATGACTACACTAACTAAACTACACTAATATGACTGCACTAAAATCACTACACTAACACAAGTAACCTAAAATAACTATGCTACTAAAAATAACATAAACTAATTGTACATACATTACAAAAATAACAAAACCCCCCTGAAAATAACAGCAAAAAATTATACCTTCGACGCGTGAGTGCACTCCTTCCTCTCCACCTTCTTCTTCCTCTCCACCACTCCACCTTCTCACCATTGAAACCTCCACCACCACACCATTTTCTCCTCCACACGAACAAACCAATACACCGTTGCGAAAAATAAAACTGTAGGGCGGAGGAGAAACACACGATCTATTGTTTCATCGGATTGAAACGGCAAATGAGTGAATGGAATGGGAGATCAAGGGGGGGGGGGGATTTCGGCCTAAACTAGGCTAAAATGAAAGCTGGAGAAGGAAGAAGGAGAGGTGGCCGGCAGGGCCTTATCCTGCCACCTTTCGGCCGGCAGAAGGCCGACAGGGGAGCCTCGGCCAGGAGCGGGCCGACTGCCCGGCGCGTCGGCCTGGCTATGGCCGACTGGCCTGTTTCGGGCCCGTTTAGGCCGACGGGCGTCCGGTCGGCCCACAATCGGCCGACAGGGTACTAGTTCTGATTTTTTTAACTTGCAACATTTTTTTCAAAAATGCTACAAAAATACTACTAGTTCTGAAAAAAATTCAAATAGAGCGGAACACAATGATCCAAATGAATTGATCGTAAGACATGGCTTGTACTCATTATTTTCCTTTCATATTCTACTTAAACACATGTTTTAAACTATTTCATCTTCCATGATGTAGGACATTAATGCTAGCAGCATCGACGCTATGACAAACTTTTCAAATGACTCAATGCCAAAATTCTCAAGTGATGTGTATGGTCAGCCCTCGATCATGGTTTCTCCGTTGATTGAAGGCGGATATGTTAATGCATCCATGCTAACATTCTCAACAGACGTGTACGAGCAGCCTTCGACCATGCCTGCTCCTTTCGTCCAAGGTGGATTTACAAGTCTTCTACACGGAGTTCAACAAGAAGCCACATTGTCCTCGTCCATTAGAAAGTTACATTTCGATAAATAGCAGTTCTGGAGCTGTAACATGTTTTCGGTTTTAACATGTGGGTGTGACATGGTCTCAGTTTGACAATTTTTCTTATGCTTTTGAGAACAATTTGCTATATCATTCTGATGGAGTGTCATGAAAATATGGAACCTTGCTTTGTAATATCTACAGGATCATATCATTCTGAACAATTTACAATAGAAAATCATCATTATTTTCGTCATAAGATTTTGAATCTTGTAATTCACTGAAGAAAGTATATTGTAACCAAAAGAACATGCTTCCTTGCAATCCATTGAGCATAGCATCAGCGAGCATTCGGAAAATCTTATATCAGTTGTGATCTGTACAAGCAGCCAGAAGGAGCTATGTTGATCAGTCGAAAAATCTGGAAATATCTTCATAAATCTGTAGTTTATTTTTTTTAGAAGAACAGCAGTTTAAAAATTGTGATGGTTCTTCAAGTTTCTCTGTTTTGTTATGGAGATCAACAAGCAGCCTACTCAATCTGTCAGCATGCATAAAACTGCGTTTAGTCTATAGAAAATCCATATACCCATGTACTGCGTTTAGTTGCATAAAAATTCATGGAGCATCCATATTTCAGAAACATCTCCATTATTTAAAACATCTTCATTATTTAAAACATCATCTACAAATATTTCACAGGACACAACACCCATATACACTTGATTCAGTCAATACAAAATCTCCCAAGATCTTCAGTTTGATCACCACACTACTACTTTCTACATCCTTCATGTGACACACCCTTTCTAAAATAGGCACTGCACAACCTGCTAATTTCCATAGAACACCACCTCTTTATTTTCAAGTGGAGCTTGTGATCTTGTATAGTATCCACATCTATACATGCTTCCCAATTATTGCCCCTGCACCAACAAAGCTAGAATCATCAATTTGTCAGCAAACATAGAATCTCCAACTTCAGTCTCCACCTAAGATTGCTTACAATATCTGAAGGCAAAATGTCAGACGTTTGCATTCGCATCAGTACAGACCACAATAGTTGTTGCATCCAGCAATAGCTCACCATATGTGATATATGAAGTGTTCTGAACAAACTAGCACCCAACGTCTCCCAGCAGTGAACAAGAGAGAAACGATGGTGGGATCACAAGAAATACAGAGAGGAACGCGGCACCATCGACGGCAGCGGCGGCGGCCACGGCGACCTCGACGAAGACGGCGGCGTCCACGACGGCTACGGCGGCTGCGGCGGCGGCCGCGACGAAGACCTGGAGCCGCGAGACGAACAGGAGAGCGCCTGGAGCCGACTCCCTGATGCGTTCCGTGGCGGGCCTCGCACGCGAGCTGACTGAGCCGAGGGACGCGGGCCAGGAGGAGCCGAGAGCAAGCAGGCCTCCGATCGCGCCTTTGTCCACGCGTCGGCCATCCGCGTCGGGGCTGCACAGGCACGGTTTGCACCCCGTCTCCACCCAATTTTTTTCCGAAGTTTCCTCCTTTCTCTTTCTCTTTCTCTACGTAAACACGTGGACCAATGAGGCAAGATATTTCGTAGACAGAACAATACCCTTCAGCCCACGTGGCTAGCGCGAGAGATCACCCCTTCTGCGCTGTAAAAATCCGACGTGGCACACCCGAGGAGGCGGCCTGCGTTTCGCAGTTGATGGACGTAATGACGACATGCATTATTTGATGATGTGACATAGTTGTAAGAGAAAAAAAAATGTAATGGGGTTGTAGGGAAGGAAGACCCATTTTTCTGAAAAAACAATACAGCGAGCACGTAAATAAATTTACTTTGAATATGTGAAATATGTGTTCGCAGGTGCACACAAAAACTAAGTTAATCTGGTTTCTCTGGCATAAATACTCCGTACCGTACATAGGATCAGTATCAGTACACTGGCCGATGGACAAACTGCTAGGCATTCATCATGACCTTGAACTCGTCGAAGCAAACCACGCCATCTCCATTCAGATCAAACCTGCGGATCATGGCGCGACACTCCTCGATGCCCTGCTCGGACCCCAGCCTGGCGAGCATCCGCATCAGGCTCGACGGCGTGATGCACCCTTCGCCCTTCACCTCGTACATCGAGAACGCCTCCCTCAGCCCCCTGCACCGCTCCTCCTCCTCCTCCGTCTCCGGCCGCGCCACCAGCCGGAGGAACTCCTGCTCGTCCAGCAGCCGGTCTCCGTCGGCGTCTGCCGACGCTACAAGCGCCTCAGCGTCCTCCACGGTAACGTCCTCACCCAGCGCCGCCTTCATGCACAGCCGCAGCTCCGCCGCCGAGATCCTGTCGTCGGCGTCGCGGTCGAATGAGGCGAACACGCTGCTGAAGCGCTCGGCCGTCGGGGCGTGCACCATCTTCGCTTGCTTGCTTCGCTGATCACCTGAGAATCGTGGCTGTCGTGGCAGTGCGTGACCGTGTGTTAGTGTGCTGGGAGCCTGGGATTACTGGAACGTTAGCTTAGCTTCTGGTTCCGGTGCTTGGCCTCAAGTGCCTGTGCATGTGTATATACAGGCGGCACAAGCGTGCAGGTAGCCGGTTGTGTTGATGGATTCAAGGCAGAATTATTGAAAGAATTGGTGAGGCCTACGGAGGAACGGGTCGGTTGACGGTGTCAATCCGCTTTCAGCCGTCGTCGACGACGAAAAGCGCAAAGTTGAACGAGCACATCGGAGTATATATATATACATGCATCCATGACAGAGATGTATTTTAGGCAAGACAAGCCAGCCATGGACTTTCGTCGGTTGCTACTGATATTTATTCGGTGTCTACTCCCGGAGCTCTGCCGTGTCACTCTCATCGTCCCGGCATGCAGGGCGCGCATATAATAAACTTGCCTCGCCGCCGGCGACGACCAAGTCATGGTCCGGCCGTTCATCATGTTTGGTCTTTCCTCATGAGTAGGTAGCTCGAGAATGATTCTCAGTTAATCAGTTATCAATACTATGTGATAGTATGTTACTGTTGCAAGCAAACGCCATAGCAAAGCAGTGGCCAATAGTTATGGGACATGTGATTGCAAATTTTGGGACTAAACAGTAAGTTGAACGGGCTCCTTAGTATTCTGTGTCAAATTTTGACTATCTATATAACCAACATCGTATGATCGGCACCATATAGTTTTTTGTGACATAGAGTTTAAATTTTAGTTGTTAATTTTATGGTTAAAGTTTGACACTAAATACGAGGTGGACCAGTAAACCACAATGAATGAGTAACAAGTAACTCTACATAGAACTACCAGTAGTACTTTCTTCATTTAGGTTATACTGAGACTAGTCATAATGGGGAGTAACATAGAGTAGCAACGTGCATATGTTACTAGTCTAAGTTACTACCTTCACAATGGATAGTAACATATGAGTAGTAACATTGAGCCTTTTATTTATTAGCTTATAGACTTATTTTGCATTGGTATGCGTTATGTTATCCATAGGAGTAGTAACATGTTAAGTTACTCAATTTTTCTCTCTTCTCATTAATTAGACGTCACATCATACTTTTTGCTTAGGTGATATCTATGTTATTACATATGTTACTTCCATTGTGACTAGTCTAATAACCACACCACTGCTACTCCAACTAAACGGAGCAAGCCAACAAAGTACTACTAGAAACTGTACTGCGTTGAATCTATTCGATACTCCCTTGAAAAAAAAGGAAAAACAATTGGCTAGAAACTGTGTGCCGGTTAAAACTGTAGCCCCAATTCTTAGTCAACAAAGTACTACCGGTGCATATAGGAACCTACTCCCCTGCCCACCCGCCCCACCCCCGCGGTCGGTTTATAAGGCCTAATACGTATTTCAAAATTTACTCTGACCATTCCTTTCACCATTTGGCACGTAAATTATACAGTTAGAAACTTATTACATGCAAACTCGATTTAGTACCCTTTTGGCAAGATTATTTTGTTGGAAGAAAAGATGGTACTGTTGGAATTAATCTACGGTTATAACAAACCGAGAGAAGGAAGGTGAAGCTTTGTATCCCCAGTACATGCCCTGATCGGGGGCATTGACCCAACTTTTGGTTTTAAAAAGAGGAGGTCGTATCCCTTGGGGTGTCACACACGTACGGGTTAACACCCTAGTTACTCCTAACAACCAATCCTGAAAAGGTGCTTAAGGGATCAGAAGACCACTACCACCGCCGGCCACTTCCAGACCCGTGCCGGCGGCGTCCCTCGTGTCCGCTACATCGCCCTGCTGCTGCCCTTCCTCTCCGACGATCTCCTCACTGCTGGAGATGCTAAGAGGAGCCACGGGCCATCCTGCTAATGGATCAAAACAATCACGGTTAGTCCTCACTATTCTGCTTCAGGATGTTCTAATCAAGAGATTCAGATCCTAGTTATCTTAACTCTAAAGTATTATGTCTAACAGGTACCATTTGTAATGTCTGGAATATCCTAAACATGCAAAAGGAATGTTAGTGTAGGTCTAGAAACTTTAATATGAAAATGCAAGCAACCTCATCTTGAGACGAGCACAGCTCGTTAATTTTGTAATGTGTGCCAACTAATGTGGTTGGATACGTAACTCCTCAGGCTTTTATATTTCAAAATGCTGCTTGCCCATAATAAAATTTTAAAGATGGACATGGATAGATTTGTTCCAGCTAACAATAACTTTGGCGATTAGTTTAAGAAAATCAACCCACAGTCCACTCACTTAACGGTTGAATTTAGGTTTATAGGCCATCAACTTCTGAAAAATGCGATTCCAGTTACGGGCACTTAGGAGATCGAAATCCTTGTCACTGCAGCGCCTCACAATCTTCAGCTATGTAATTTCCCATCACGTATTTTGGTAGGTATGTGTCAGAACGTATTCAAGAACATTTCAGACCATTTTCTTCTAACTTATTGAATGAGACCTTCTAGAGCATGAACCGAGACGATGAGGCTCTCCCGGAGTGCGTGATGTTCCATAATAATACGTCCACTGCCATAAGATTTTTTTTTTCAAAAGTTTGGTTGCGTAATCATGTTTTGAACTCAATCGCACCCATTTGCTTGAAGTGCGGCCATTTTCATAGATCAATCAGAATAATTATGCACATTTTAGATGGATTTACTTTGACTTTTGAAGCATATCCACCTCGAAGAACAATATTGTTCATTTGTTTTTAATGATTTTTCAATTAATGTGCTAGTACTTTTGTTAACTACATAGCATTTAAAACACATGTGTCGGTGTCAAAATCGGTGGATCTCGGGTAGGGGCTCCCGAACTGTGAGACTAGAATCGACGGTAATAGGAGACAAAGAAGACACAGATTTACCCAGGTTCGGGCCCTCCTATGGAGGTAATACCCTACGTCCTGCTTGATTGTATTGATGATATGGGGGTTATAGAGTTGATCTACCTCGAGATCGAATAGCTAACCCTAGATGAGTTACTCTGTCCATATACCCTAAAACCCTCTGGCTTATATAGACATCGAGGGTGCCCTGGGTTTACACATGGTTGGTTACATGCCGAAGAGATAAACATGCCTAACTACGACTAATAACTTGGAGAGTACGTCATGGCTCCTCGAAGCTTCCATCTGGCGCCGGTGGTCTTTAATCGTCCGATGCTCACCTTGCGGCCCATACAGTCCGACTCATAAACAATAGGGCGGCCATCTGAGGACCCCCTAATCTAGGACACCCTCAGTAGCCCCTGGACTAGCCTTCAACGCCGATATATATCTGGTCAATCTCCTCATGTCGTCATCTTCGGCTTGCGAGACGAGTCCCTCATCCCTCTTTGTTCGGCAACCGAACAGTCTTCGGTAAGATCCCAAGCGCTGTGGGCGCAGGTCCATTATAATCTTGGGGAGGCAAGTGGTTAGTGATTTTTACAATCTTACCCCTCCGTAGCAGAAGCACCTCCCATTTAATCAAACAAAATCGTGGCTCAGACCACACACTACAACAGGACGGACCTTTGGTAACACCGTCTTGTGTTACTACTGGCCCAAAAGTGTGTTACTAGGCCAGAGAGTAACACAATTTGAAATGTGTTCCATTATCCCTTGTTACTAAGTGATGTCAACTGTTACACATAGTAATTGTTACCATATGTTAAAAATAGTGTTACAATTAAAGTATAGTAACATGCATATTATGTGTTACTAAACACAGTGGTAACACAGTTTTATAGTTATAGTAACACCCAGAGTAACACATTTGCACAGACGTACAACATTGGTGGTAACATGTTTTTCTAACTCTAGTAACACAAGCGGTACACATCAACTAGTAACATAATATCGGACTATTGTAACACTATGATTTATAGTTGTTAAGTACCGGAGTAACAAAATTTTGTAACTATAGTAACACTACTATATCAATATGGTAACATAATTGATAAATTTTTTATTATTAATCACAAAATTCAGTACCCCTTTTATGGAATATAAATTTATTTAATAAAATTGATGCAATTGCGCAAGTGGTTGATCATTTTATCATTATGCCGACAGCATCAAAATGGTATAGAAATAGAAGCACAACACACATAGAAATCCTCAATATGAAGATACTGATTAAGAATATACAAGTGTATGATACATATGTATTACAAGTGCAACTTATAAGATCAGCCCAAGAACTCACATTTAAATTTCAAAACAGGAAAGTACAGTATCACATTCATTACCCTTCCTTTTTTTGACTTCCAAAATTTAACAAGCCCACGCCATTGATCGATGTCCACATCTTCTGGACAGAGCTTATACAAAGCCGTACGCTTGATGTTTGGATTTTTGTCAATGACGGGTTTGAAGAAAGCATCTTTCAAACTAGACTTATATTTCCTCCAGTCTCTTCCAATGGATTTGAGTATCCATTTTTCACATGACCTAGGATATACAAACTTTGTCTGAAAGTACAAAATAAAGAATGAATGTAAATAGACATGTAGACCACATTACAACTAAAGTGGACAAATTAGATATAAATAGAAGGACAACAAATAGCATATTTGTTTCCTTGTCAATTGTGAAGTACCTGCACACACTGAAGTATTGTTTCCTCACCACTATTCTTCTTGACACCACGCCAATCATTTATGTTTAGTGGGCAAAATCCTCCGTTTCTAGCTATCGTGCCCAGAAACTTCCCCAAGATTGCACCTTCATCTCCTATAGGCTGGCTATTTTCATTGCATTTTACAACTATTCTTTGCCCCTTTGGCATGTTCCAGACAATTGGCAAGCTTGTTCTCTTGCGCTTGCGTACTTCCTTGTCTACTACAAGATTAATGAAGAAAAGTAGTAATTAAATGACGCCCGCCATTTATTCTATCGATACTCAGCATATACAAGTTCATTAATAGAAGTAAAATATGTAATAGGTAGTTACCTTGATTGTGATCTTGACCCTGTTCATTGTCTAATGCTTCTGATTCATGACCTGGTGCAAATTGCTCACAATTGTTGCAGTCCCCATCGTCATCATCACACTGGTCAGTAACTTGAATCACATTCAACCTTATTGACCTACGCAACGGTCCTGCAGAACAACCATTCAACTTTTATTCCAACAATTAAACAGTCAATACATATATGTAATAAATATGGTTCAAGAGGGATACTTTGCGGCCTTTTCATAGTAAGTTGCTCTGCCCCTTCCCCTTCAGCATAGACACCACCTTCCTGTAAGAGAACACTCTCATTCAGATGGTTATATGGAGCAATATCAAATTGCTTGCTAGGTGGAGCAACATCATCACCAGCCTTCTCCTTAGACACATACAGATGGACATCTTTCACAATCTCAGGGTCAGACAACGTCTTCATTACATGACCTTGATCATACATGTGAACAAAGTAGGGGCTGCCTAGATGGTTTTTTTTTCACATAATACAGAAAATCAATTTCCTGAAAGCCAACTTCCTCGATCATCAAGATTAAGTCATAATACGAGACATCACGCCTCATCATGGATCTTTGTAAAATTTTGGTTTCCTGGTTTGCATCTTCATAGTGCAGGTATATGGCCAACATGTCCCTCGCCATCCTAGATATATATTAACATGTCAATTAAACTATTATAAGTAAAGACAAATTAAGTAATGACATAACAGAGTCTAATAGTCGATTGTGACATTGTGTTCAATTTGTACAGAAAAATCATGGCCAAACATACAAGGAAGTATGTAAGAATGCATTCCTTTTTTAGAAGAAAGCAAGAGTTTATGCTTCGGTGCTGGGGGCTACCCCTCACTCGGTGGATGAACAAGAATTCGCAGTAGAAGAAGAAAATGCAGAAAAAACAGTTTTTGACAACAGTTTTTAACAGGAGAATTGTAAACTTTATAGCAGCACACAATCATCTTAACTAAATTTTACTTAAATAAAGCAGCAAAGTATGTGTTCAGATCCTCCCATCACAACGCCGACAAAAGGGAAATTAGTCTTACGACATGTCTTAGGAACTACAGTTCATACATGTGCTTGTATTTCCATCCAGTTCATTCATGAACTAATTCAGCTTGCATTGTTATTGTCAGTTCCACAGAAGAATCCTTTGTGATAAATCTCTACTGTGAAATGCCCATCAAAATCACATACAATCCAGAGAATGCAAACACATTCAGTTGACAAAGAAAATCTTCATAGCTACTGTCAAAAATTTCAGTTATCTACTGTCAAAAAATTCAGTTATCTACTATCAAAAAATTCAGTTAGCTACTGTCAAAAAATTTCAGTTAGCTACTGTCAAAAATTTCAGTTATCTACTATCAAAAAATTCAGTTAGCTAATGTCAAAAATTTCATTTATCTACTGTTAAAAAAATCAGTTAACTATAGTTCATAAAAATTACAAACTTCTGTACCCAATCCAATGTTTTGGCAGGAGCAAAAATGTTCTAACAATCTTGTACACCAGGTGGTTAATTTTTGTACCCAATCCAATGTTTTCAGCATACCCTGATACTTGTCTTGCCGTGCAGCAAATATATAGCAACAAGATCAGATTACACAAGGGCGCGTTCAGATCAGAGAAGGGGGAGACATTCCGATCAATACCAGCCAGGAGAGGAGTCGGAGCTGAAGATCCACGAAGTTGTAGCCGCAATGATCCAAACGGCTCTGAGGTAGGTCAAGGAAGACACAGATCGATCTGGTGGTTGAGGTGGGATGGGGGTTGCTGCAGCCGACGGCCGGGCTGGGCGCTGCAGGGCGGCGTGCTGTGCTTTGGAGGGTGGCGAGCTAGCAGCCAGAGTTGAGGTGGGGAGGGGGCTGAGGTTGCGGCTGGGCCAGTTGAGGAGGGGAGGGTGGTTGCAGGCGATGGCCGGGCTTGGCGCCGAAGGGCGGCGATGGAAAAGGTGTTCTGGACGGTCAGGCGGTTGATGATGCGTGATTTATTCAGAGTCTTTCAGGCGGTTGATGATGCGTGATTTATTCAGAGTCTTTTAGATAATTGGCGGGAAAAGTAAGCGCGAAATTAAAGCTTTTGCGCCTGAAAAGATTTGTTTTTTCACAGTCGATAACTGGAGGTAAATTTGGATCTATTACTTTTTTATTCATAAAAAACTGGAGGGAAATTGTTTTAGAAGAAGTGGGACATTGTTACATATATTTATTTGTTTGTCATGAAAATTATCTGAAAGTGTTTTTTGCATAAAAAGTATATTTGATTTTTTTTCTTGAGAGGGAAGTTAGATGTAGTTAAATAGTAGTGACGATTGTCCCGGTGTTGTTATGATCATCGATAATGGTTTGTTAAATAAAAACATTGTGACTCGATAGATCTGAGAGTGGCGTGGAAGAAAGCTGCGTCCACAAAGCCGACGAGGAAGAAAGCTACGACCACGAGGTCGACAACTTTCGATGGGTGCTAAGAGCACATGAGGTGGTGCTAGAAAGTGGCGACGAGGAGATCTGTCGGGTGCGACCGGCTACCGACGGTGTTATAACGATAGACATGAGAGTTTAGCATATCGAACCAGTCCCCTCCTTTCTTCCGTCTCCACGACGGCGGAGAATTAATGAATAGGAGACAAAGCAAACCGATGGCCTAAAAACCGGTCATGCTTACAGCAAGAGCGAAAAATGAGAACATCCAACCTAGATGGTTGGTTAAAGAAAAACATTGTAATTTGGCCGATTGATCTCACTCCAGATCGGTCACCTCGACCAAGACCGCTTTATTCCCACAAGACTACCCATGTAAGCTACGACGGGCATTGGAGAAAGCCGAGACCACAAGGCCGACGACTTTTGATGGGTGGTAAGAGTACATGCAGTGGTTCTACAAAATGGTGACCACGAGATGCGTTAGGTGTGGCCGAGCATCGACAGTGCTGCAACGACATGTATGGGAGGCTGGCATATCAAACCAGTTCCGTCCTTCCATCTACCTACATGACGAGAGTGAGTAAGGAAAGAGGATACTAACTACACCAATAATTAAAAATACTGACTGTATTTGTAGTTGACCAAAAAAACCAGAACCAATAACCTAGACGACCCATTCCTGGCCGCTTTTTGTCCTCCTGCCGACCATTTCCCGACCCAATTATGGGCTTAATTTGCGTCGACGATGTGTTTTACATGTGTATAAAATCATACAAGTTCAAATGGATGTGTTTTATATGTGTATAAAATCTGACGATGAAATACGTTATGGTGCGAGCTACATAAAAAGACAAATTCCTCCATTTTTTCGGTGAATAGTGAATGATTTTGTCTTTTTTGTGTAGCTTCAACAATAATGTATTTCATCGTTTGATTTCACACACATGTATTATACATCCGTATGAACGTGTATGCTTGTTTTTAAAAAAATTTGAAACTTAAAAATATGTTTTTCGAATTTAAAAAAAAACGAGCTCCATGGATGATTGGGATGACTAGACACGACACGGCTGGATGGTTGGGATGACCAGACACGACACGGCCGGATGATGCAAAAAGTACATGACCAGACACGACCGACTCGGACTCCCTAACCTAATCTGCTAGCTCCCTCCCCCGATTCAGACTCCCTCGCCTCGCCCCTCGGTCCGGCTTAGGCGGCCAGGCCGGCCATCTCCTACCTCCCTCGCCTCGCCCCTCAGTCCCTTCCCCTTCGGGCTTCGACCTTTCCGCCGCCGCTTCCAAAATCGGGCGCCGCCGCCCCTCCGCCCCTTCTGCCCGCCCTACCCCGGTGCTGCGACGCCGCCCCGCGCCACCAGGAGCCCAGGACCAACACGCCGGGGCGCCGCGCCACGAGGTGCTTAGGGCCAACACGCCAGCGCTTTCACCGCCCGGGCTCCAGCATCCAGCTACTCCAGTCGTCCCTCCGGTTGCCTCCCTCCTCTCCAACCTTCCTCCGCTCCTGACCAGTACGTTGTATATGAACTCTCTCTTCTCCACTCTGTTTACTAATTCTACTATTCTATGACAGCATCTTTCTGTCATATGTCAACTTGTGAAGTTTGTCAACTACTAGAATTAGAGAGATTAGGGAAAGGAACTAGACATTATTAGTGTATATGAAGAATGCTGCTGCTGTTCACATTGTCTTGATTTTCCGATTAGGGCTGAAGTTTGCTAGTTGCGTATATCTGGATTTGTGCTTGCTAATTGCTAGTATAT
Organism: Hordeum marinum; assembly: GCA_022496015.1. Lineage (NCBI taxonomy): Eukaryota > Viridiplantae > Streptophyta > Magnoliopsida > Poales > Poaceae > Hordeum > Hordeum marinum. The sequence continues at coordinate 524,450,682 of CM039674.1, read as the reverse complement.
GTGTAGTTGCTAGTTACTCTGTATTTTATTAAAATTTGTTTATCTATTGATTGGTGTGTTAATTAGTAATATGGTTTAATAAGTCTGTTTAAGGAATTATAAGAATACATGTTAGTTTTCTTCCTTGTCACTCAGAGCAGAAACTGAATATCTTTTTGTTACACAGTATATCGATGGATTTAGAATCTATAAAAGAGCTATTGCTTTCTCCTAGACCAAGTGAGGAATACTTGGCTGGTGTCGCTGGTTTTCTTGACTTTGCGTACATTGGAAAAACTTCTGATGCCAAGATCCGTTGCCCATGCTTCATATGTGTCAATGGATCGTTATTGAAGCAGGAGGAACTGTACGATCACTTGGTTTGTAGCGGAATTTCACCTGGATATACTGTTTGGGGTTGCCATGGGGAAACAATATCATTTATCTCTGCTAACAAACAAGGTGAAACTCCAACACACATGAGAACTAACAAAAGGCCACGAGCACAGTTTGAAGGAACAAAATCTAATATGCATCAATTAGTGGAAGATGTTTTTTGTGAAGCTCCAACGATAGAACCTGAAACCCAAAATCCATCTAAACCAGGATGAGACTCTGAATCCCAAGCTTTTTATGACCTTTTGAGAGATACAGATCAACCTTTATGGCCAGGCTGTGAACTATCCATACTTTCTTGTTATTCTCTTCAACATAAAAGCCACTAACAAGTGGAGCAATAAATCTTTAAATGATTTGCTACCAGTATTGCAGAAAGCAATTCCTAATGGTAAGAATTTACCTAGTACATTTTCTGATGCTAAAAAGATCATTGGAAAGCTTGGGCTTAGTTATGTGAGAATTCATTCTTGTGAAAATAACTGCCAACTTTATCGAAAAGAGAAAGCAAGCGATGATTTGTGTTCATAGTGTGGAACTTCAAGGTGGAAGAACGTACCGGATAAAACTACTTTGACTAAGAAGGAAAGAAGGAAGGCAATCCCAAGGAAGGTGTTACGATACTTTCCAATTAAGCCAAGGCTTAAGAGGCTTTTCATGCACAAAGATACAACCATAGCTTTAAGATGGCATGACGAAGAGCGCACAAAGGATGGAGCATTGCGTCATCTAGCCGATTCAGAGGCTTGGAAGGCCATTGATACTAAGTATAAACACATCGCGTCAGACTCCCGAAACATGAGGTTTGGAATAGGATTTGATGGGTTCAATCCATTTGGGAATATGAGTTCCAAACATAGCTGTTGGCCCGTGGTCTTAGTGCCCTATAATCTTCCTCCATGGTTATGCATGAAAGCCTCCTCTCTTTTGCTTACTTTGATTATTCCAGGTTACCCTGGAAAGAACTTCCATGTATTCATGGAGCCAGTTTATGAGGAACTAGCTGAGTTGTTTGAAGTTGGAATGTCAACATATGATGCATCTCGAGATGAGACGTTCCAACTTTATGTTGTTCTGTTGCATACTGTGAGTGACTACCCTGGGCTTGCAATTGCTTCAGCACATAGCACTAGTTCTGAGTCCGGTTGTTTCCCGTGTAGTGATGAAACTTGGTCTTTACGCTTGAAACATGGGGGAAGTTCTGTTTCATGGGACATCGCCGATTTCTACACCCAGATCACGAGTTCCGTTACGAATCTGACTTATTTGATGGATTTGAGGAACACAGAACAGAGCCAACTCTTTATTCTAAAGTTGGAGTTTTAGATAAGATAAAATCAATTAAGTGCTTTGCTGATTCCAAAACTTGGAAGTTTGTTAACGGGTTTTTCTCCCATTTGACTTATTTGGACTCCAATTTGCTCCGCCACAATCTTGATATTATGCACATTGAAAAGAATGTATGTGAAAATATATATGGGACACTTTTAGGCATAGAGGGCAAGTCAAAGGATAATTTAAAGGCACGACTAGACCTGCAAGGCATGAAGATCAGGCCAGAGCTACATCCTCAAAAAAAAAACAATGACAAGTATTTTCTTCCTCCTGCTTCTTATACCTTGTCAAAGAAACAGAGGCAACAATTTTGCAAAGTACTTCATGCAAGTGTACCAGATGGTTATTCGTCGAACATCTCAAGATGTGCAAACATTTTTGAAGGGAAACTTTCAGGCCTTAAAAGCCATGATTGTCATGTTCTGATGCAACAACTATTACCTGTTGCATTGAGAGGTTTACTTCCAGATAATGTCACATCTGTCTTGTTTGATCTATGTGCATATTTTAGAGAAGTTAGTGCAAAGGTTCTTCATGTGAGAGATCTTGAGAAGTTAGAGGAAAGAATAAAGATAACATTATGCCGTATGGAGATGATATTTCCACCTGGATTTTTCACTGTTATGGTGCATTTGGTTCTTCATCTAGCAACAGAGGCAAAAATAGCTGGTCCCGTGGCCTACCGTTCAATGTGGTTTTTGGAAAGGTAATCTTTCAAAAAGGAGACATTATATTTTCTAATTATTGCAGCACTACATTCATTAACAATTTTTGTCTTATTTTTTCATCTTTTATTTATGTAGGTATCTCTGTGTCTTGAAGTCGTATGTGCGTAACAGAGCACATCCAGAAGGATCTATTGCAGAAGCATATCTTGCAGACGAGTGCATGACGTTTTGTTCGAGATATATTGATGGTTTCGCCACCAAGCATAACCGACCTTCAAGAAATGACGATGACGATGACGATGAGGCGGATGATGTTGAACAAGGATCAACTCTCTTTCCTTTTGTAGGAAAACCACTTGGAAAGGCTGGCAATTATGTTCTTAGAGGTTTGGCTAAATTCCAAGTACATAGGTATGTGTTGTTCAACTGCTTAGATGTCAACCCATTCCTTCGGTAATACCTCAATCCTCTAAACAATTTCAGTTTTTTTCTAACATGTTTTCACAACTCTTTCTCTAACTTCAAAACTAACTATAAAATTACTTTGCAGAGCTCACGCTGACGAGCTCACTAGCGAGCGTGATGTCTCCTCAAACACAGTCGAGTCCATCCAGCATGTTAAGTTCAACGACTGGTTCAAAGCTCATGTGAGTCCATATTTCATATCCTTCATACGTGAAACTGAAGCCATTTACTAAACAACTACTTAATCTACAGATGATTAAATTGGAGAAAAAAATGGTATTGGTAGTATTAACAATGATGTTAGATGGCTAGCACGTGGCCCGGTTGATGCAGCAAAAAGGTATCGTGCTTACAACTCCAGAGGATATCGGTTTCGGGCTAAACGCTTAGACAGGGTGAGTCAAAATAGTGGAGTAATGGTACGTGCCAAAACATCTACATATGCTGCACCAGGTGATGCGACCCCTGTTTTAGGCGATGTGACTTACTATGGCAGGATAATTGATATTATTAAGTTGAACTACTGTGGACAATTTTCGGTGGATTTATTTAAGTGTGAATGGGTTGATGTTTATGTGAAAGGAATTAAAAAGGACAAGTATGGCTACACACTTGTTAACTTCTCACATTTGATGCACAAAGGAAGATTGAACATGAGCCTTTTATTTTGCCTAACCAAGCCGAACAAGTATTTTACATAGAAGACGAACTGAACCCAGGTTGGTCAGTGGTGATGCAGAATAAACTACCTAGAGATAGATGTGACACTGGAAATGATGAATGCACACGAGACGTAGACGCTGAGCCATTCCATGTTTCTCACCTTATGGATATGTTTAAAAAGAAAAGGAAAGGTCAACATTGGGTAAGATCCGATATTGAGGGAACAATTGTGGATGCTACTGATAATGCTTTGATCAATGAAGAATAGTGGAGGGAAACCATATAAAGGTATTTCTTTGTTCGAGCAGCATTTTCATGATTATATATACACTATAGTTTTACCTGAAGTCAAAGCTGAGTTTGTAGGGCACTAGCAGAGTTCGTAGTCAGGAATTTTGTTTCATGTGTACCCAAGTCTTAAGATATTTGGTTGTTTGTTGGATCTAGTCTAGCACTTGAAAGAAAGGTTCATCCTGCGAGCTCGTCCGCACTGCCCGCACCAGAGTTCGTAGTCGGAAATTCTGTTTCCTGTGCACAAGTCTTAAGCTGGTGAAGAAGAGTGATATATACAGTTTATTCGAAGTTTCGAACACTCTACAACTCTATAAGTGCCTAAAACAAAACTTTTCTAGTCTAGAAATGATTTCAGTCTGCTGTTCCTTGGTCAATTGCCTATATCTTCAACTATCTCGTGTTGTGAGTACAAATGGCCACGGCACATGATAAACATCTTAAGCTTCTTCTCTGCTAACTCTAGCTACATCAATGTTTTAAACAGGCACTCGAAGAAATAACATGCATAACAACAGGAGGTCGCTGCTGAATTTGCTCATTTTATGAAACAGCCGCCCCAGGAACAACCATTGTACGTTCAAAAGAGTGAGGTCTTCCACTCAACATATAAACCCAATTTTTTGTTTTTATTTATTTCTTTTCAATTTCTTGTGACCCATCTAATAATGATGATCCCCAGGATTTAACAAGAGCAGCAGATCATCATCATCATCCAGTGTGCGTGCGTGAAGTTATTTTTTACGAGTGCTAGACTCGACAATAAGCCGCTGTGGTGGGGACGACAGAGCAGCAGACAACAAAAAAATGTGCATACATATTCTTTGTAGGTTCACAGTAGGTCCTCATCGTACTTGAGATTATGTTACTCTTTACATACAAACAGTTTTGTACGAACGACCATGGTCTTTCTGGATTTATATCTTGGTGAATTTTGTTGAGCCTGTGGTGACCTGTGTTAGTGGTGCCTTGGCTGCGACAAAGGCAATGCTCATTCACTGCTCACTTTGCCTGCTGGATCATCTGGATCTACTAATTTCATGCTTAAGGATGAATTTCTGCTTAGAACCGCTCTCACTGATCACCCTGATTTGAAGGTATGGATTTCTGCTTGGAACAGTGAGGGAATGCCAGTATGAAATTTTGGCGTTTTCACATGGGACGAAGTAGTTTCATGGGATTAGCACTGGCCTAGTTTAAGTTAAAGATAAACATGCCAATTATTTTGTGTTCAACAGCATGTTTATTTTTCCTTAACCGCATCCATATTTTGTAAAGTACGTGTGGCAGTGAAAGGATTGACCGGGGGTCAAGAGTGAGTGGCTTCTTTTCTTTGAAAGTATATGTGTGCTTTGCACTTGCTGGTCACAAATTGTTCTGCTACTGATGCCTCTTGAGAGCGACGTTGGTCCGATCTATTATCTATGCTATCATTTTAGTTATCTAATCACATACTCGCCTGACATCTTTTAAAAAATGCGTGTCCTGATCGATTAGCTGTACTAAGCGTGGAAGTAAATAAAAAAGACTCACACGGAGAACCAGACACCACGGCTCACTCCCTTCCTTTTCTATCTTACCGTCGATCTCTCTCTGAACAACTTCGATCCCTTCTCTTGATCTATTTTTGTTTTGGAGGCAACCTTCTCTCGATCTCTTCTTCCATCCCGCCTCACGCCTAATGCTAGGAGAAGGAGAGCGAGGCCTCGCGCGGCTTGCCAAATGTCGTCGCTGAGGTGTCTGGTGTGTCACGTGCCAATTTTTTCTTTTGAATATTTTTTGAGGCAGTTTTCTTTTGAAAAATTGCATGAATTTCTAATTCACCCTCGACCGATCTCAAAAATCGAACCCAGTTGGTATTGGGTCGTTGGCCATGCGGCGGTTCAAGGTCAATGGTGTGATTCCTAGTTTCACATGATTTTTTAATTCATTGAAGAAACACAATTTTTAATAACTTACCATTTTTTCGTTGAAAGACCAACACACCTTAAAAACCCGTATGAGGCCTTGGTTCCTTCTTTTTCCGGTCAAACCGTCGGTCCGGTTCTTAAAACGATGCCCAAATTTAAGCTCTCGTGTGTTGTTGGTCTTCCACTCCTTTGTGAGTATTGACATCAAATACTAAATTTCGTATGATCATTTCAGAGTGTGCATTTCACATTTATGGTCACCGAGTCATTCTAAAATTCACATCAAAATATGGTCAATACACTGCAACCATACCAAAAATAGTTTGGTATTTACCAACTAAACTGTATTGTTTTTTCATACCATATTACCAAAGAATGCGAACACTATTTACCAAGATAAGACCATATTTATAAAAAATCATATTGACACATGGGCCCTATGTGTCAAAGGTATTTGTGATCTATGTATGCAGTTGATTTTAGGTTTTTCTAGTCCCCCTATAAATAATAGAGCATGTAACAATATGTATCAGCCATGCTTATGTGGTACTAACACGTAACACATTTGAGTAACACATATTTATATGTTACCATATCAAAATCTATGTAACACATTCGACCAACACATATTTATATGTTACAGTTGTAATATTGATGTAACACATTTTGAGGTCTTATATAGTCTGTGTTACTGCCTGTCGTTGGACACAAAATGATGTGTTACAGCAATTTCACTTGTAACACATTTTTCAATCTGTTACATGATTGTGTTACTTAAAGTCTGTTTTCTTGTAGTGACATTCTCTCATTCCCCAGCGAAAGAAACCTCAAGCGGAAGCTCCATGAAAAACATGGCTAACGCCCCTAGTTCCTCCGCGCGCCCATACGGCTCACTCCTAGGGGACTGGATCAGCTGCTCCGTCACACTCCCGCGGCTCCGCAATTTGGAGACCCAGGGGTATCTTCCTTCTGCAGATCTGGCGGCAACCTGCGCAGGTCTGCTTTCTTACAACGACGAAGTTTTCGTCCAGCATTTCCCCAATCCTAACAAGGGGGAACGCATATGATTCGTCCCCTTTTGTCCTCCAGAGTCTTGGGTTTACAATCCATCTGTTCCTGAGGGGGTTGCTGGAGTTCTACGGGATCCAACTCCACCACCTTACTCGAGGGTCTATTTTACACATCTCGGGCTTCGTCGCTCTCTGTGAGATGTTCTTGGGGTGCGAGGCGCACTTTGATTTATGGAGAAAATACTTCTGTCTCATCCCCTGAACTCGGGACAAGACAATTTTGGAGGTCGGCGGAGCCGAAGTGTGCCGCATAGCGGGGACGGGATATTAAGTGGGCACACCAAAGAAATCCGAAGAGTGGACTTCGGAGTGGTTTTATATTGAAGACGTCCCTCTGTTCGAGCCAACTCGGACAGGTCTTCCCGAATACTCCGATGCCTCCCTAAGAAGAGATACAACTGGCGACCGAGGAGCTCGTCCCAGGGGGAATGCGCCAAAGTGCGGCGCCTATCAGCACAAGTGCGGATGTTCGCCCACTACCAATTGACCATGATCGATGTCATGGCCGCTGCCATCTCCCGGTGTGTGCATTCCCTTGAATAGAGGGTACACCCCTTGTGGCAATATAATGGGACGAGCGACACCACGCGCTCCCGAAGACTAGGGCCCGCCAATCTGACGATGCTGGACGCCGCACTAGCCGACCTGTACAAAGGAGAGCAAGAGGACTTTGTTCAGCGGGCAACCAAGGAAGGATATTCGGCCCACACTCCCATCAAATGGGCAAGCCTTTCTTTCTCTAACATGAACATAGTTCGGGGTTTTCATTCCGCACTTTATTTAACCGAAGCCTTGCGTGAACAAGAATGAAGGAGTTTCATCGAGACAGTCAACTGTCAGGCTCCTCAGCCCGAAAACCATCCACGAGACAACGATTCGGGTTTCAAAGAGGACCCGGATCTTCTTCTTGACTTCGACGACGAAGTCTATTTCCAGGATAGCATTGTTCAATCCCGGTGGCTATCATAATTGATTACCCCGGGTCATTCTCCATCCCTGCAACGAGCAAGAAGAAAAGCTCGTCCCGCAAGAGGCCAGCTATCAACAGCGCCCCAGACACGCTGGCCCCGACTCCCAAACGTCGTCGATCCACGTGCCATACACCAGCAGCCAAAGCCGTAGTCGAGTCGGAGGCTAATAGGGATCCTGCCAAAGAGCCGGCTATGGAGACGAATCTGCCCGTCCGCTCTTCCTGAAGGTACATTGTTCGGTTATCGACTTATTGTCGCAATCAATAGAGTCTTACGGCAGTTTATTGCATTAAAATATTCAGGAGAAATGCCCAATCCTCTCCTGCCGAAGAGGTTACCCGGGTGTCCGGAGACGCCCGAAATTCCCGAGCCACAGCTCATGCAGCTTCTGCTACAGAAGCGTCGATGGACAATCCGGCGTCTGCCGATTCTGGTGATGGTGTCTCCGTCACCAAATCAAAGTTGGGGAGTGCCATGAATCACTGGCAATGATGGGAAGCCATGCGGCACCCAATATTCTTCGAACAAGAGTTCGGTGCCCTACGCTCAGTAGATGCGCACATTGGTGTTGTCGAGCTGGGTTCGGCAAAGCTATGAAGTTCATAGCAACCAATATGCAGGTAAGTGATCGCTTTTTATAGAATCCAAACACTCGTGTAAGCCTAGTAGGACCCGAGCCTTAATTTGGTTTGAAACAAACAAATTAACGATCTCCGCACTGCTTGACTGCTGACGTAGGCTTCGAAGCAACAGGCTGAGCAATTTGCCAAGGAGCTCGAGGAGAGCTGCATGGAAGTGCAATCTGTAAAGGCCGAACTGGAACAAGTAAAGAGCTTCACCCAGGAGGCCCATGGTGAGTGTACCTTTACTACTAATTGTAATGTATTATCCTACGTGATGCACGTATTTCGTGTAGCAGCCAAATCAATATGGCACATGGAAAGGGAGTTGGAGGAAGCCCGAGACTCTCAGCAGTACGCCGAGTCCCAGCATGAGGCTGGCTGCTGATACGTCTCCAATGTATCTATTATTTTTGATTATTCCATGCTATTATATTATCTGTTTTGGACGTTTTATATGCATTAATATGCTATTTTATATTATTTTTGGGACTAACCTATAAATCTAGAGCCTAGTGCCAGTTTCTGTTTTTTCCTTGTTTTTGAGTTTCGTAGATAAGGAATATTAAACGGAGTCCAAACGGAATAAAACCTCCGGAAAGATTTTTTCTGGAAAATATGGATGCAACGAGACTTGAGAACCAAGGCAGAGGAGCTGCCACGGGGCCACAAGCCCGCTTGTCGTGGCCAGGGGGGTACCGGGTAGGCTTGTGGGCGTCTGGCACCTCCTCTAACCCTAATATTCATCCTATAAATACCAAAATATTCCATCATTATCACAACGAGCCACAAAACACTTTTCCGTCGCCAGAAGCCTCCGTTCTCGAGAGATCCAATCTTGGAGCCTTTTCCGGTAATCTGTCGGAGGGGGATTCGATCACGGAGGGCATCTACATCAACTCCATTGCCCCTTCGATGATGCGTGAGTAGTTCACCATAGACCTATGGGTCCATAGATAGTAGCTAGATGACTTCTTCTCTCTCTTTGCTTCTCAATACCATGTTCTTCATGATCTTCAGTGAGATCTATCCGATGTAATACCATTTTGCGGTGTGTTTGCCGAGATCCGATGAATTGTGGGTTTATGTTCAGATTATCCATGAATATTATTTGAGTCTTTTCTGAATTCTTATATGCATGATTTCATATCTTTTCAAGTCTCTTCGAATTATTGGTTTGGTTTGGCCAACTAGATTGGTTATTCTTGCAATAGGAGAAGTGCTTAGTTTTGGCTTCAATCTTGCGGTGTCCTCACCCAGTGACATAGTAGGGGTAGCGAGGCACGTATTGTATTGTTGCCATCAAGGGTAAAAATATGGAGTTTTCATCATCTTGCTTGAGTTTATCTCTCTACATCATGTCATCTTACCTAATGCGTTACTATGTTCTTCATGAACTTAATACTCTAGATGCAGCCAGGAGTCGGTCGATGTGTGGAGTAATAGCAGTAGATGTAGAATCATTTCGGTCTACTTGTCACGGACGCGATGCCTATATGCATAATCACTGCCTTGGATATCTTCATAATTATTCGCTTTTTTATCAATTTGTTCACCCACCATAATACTTGCCATCATGAGAGAAGCCATCTAGTGAAACCTATGGCCCCCGGGTCTATTTTCCATATTATATTTTCAGATATAAAACCAAAAACACAAAAAATACTTGCTGCATTGTTTACTTTTAGTTTTACTTTCCGTTCAAGCATCCGATTATATCTATCTCTACTAGATCTCATCCTTGCAAATAACCATGAAGGGATTGACAACCCTTTATAGCGTTGGGTGCAAGAGTTTGATTCCTTGTGCAGGTACATCTATTGGTGGCTCACTTGTATCTCCTACTGGATGCATAGCTTGGTTCTCAAAAACTGAGGGAAATACTTATCTACTTTGCTGCATCAAATTGTTCCTCTTCACGGGAAACCACAATGCATGCTCGAGAAGTAGCAAGAAGGATTTCTGGCGCCGTTGCCGGGGAGATACATAGCAAGTCAAGAATACCAAGTACCCATCACAAACTCATCTCTTGTATTTACGTTATTTGCCATTTTCCTCTCGTTTTCCTCTCCCCCACTTCTAAAATGATTTCAAAAAGATTTGCCTTTCGCCTTTCTTCGTTCGTCTCCCCGTTGGTTTTTTTGCTTGCTTGAGTGCTTGATTGCTTGCTTTTTCACGATGACTCAAGAGAATAGCAAGTTGTGTGAATTTTCCAATACTAATAATAATGATTTTATTAGTACTCCGATTGCTCCTGCCACTAGTGCCGAATCTTATGAAATTAATGCCGCTTTGCTCAATCTTGTTATGAAAGAACAATTTTCCGGCCTTGCTAATGAAGATGCTGCATCCCATCTAAATACTTTCATTGAATTGTGTGATATGCAAAAGAATAAAGATGTGGATAATAATATTGTTAAATTGAAGCTATTTCCGTTCTCACTACGAGATTGTGCTAAAACTTGGTTTTCATCTTTGCCTAAAAATAGTATTGATTCATGGAATAAGTGTAAAGATGCTTTTATTTCCAAGTACTTTCTGCCCACTAAGATCGTCTCCCTTAGGAACTATATAATGAATTTTAAGAAACTTGATCATGAACATGTTGCACAATCTTGGGAGAGGATGAAACTTATGATTAGGAATTGCCCCGTGCATGGCTTGAGTTTATGGATGATTATACAAATTTTCTATGCTGGATTGAATTTTGCTTCTAGAAATCTCTTAGATTCCGCCGTGGGTGGAACTTTTATGGAAATCACATTAGGATAAGCTACTAAACTCCTAGATAATATTATGGCAAATTACTCTTAATGGCACACCGAAAGATCTCCTACTAGTAAAAAAGTGCATGCTATTGAAGAAATTAATAGTTTGAGTGAAACGATGGATGAATTGATGATATTGTTTGCTAGTAAGAGTGCTCCTATTGATCCTAATGATATGCCTTTGTCTTCTTTGATTGTAAGTAATAATTAATCTATGGATGTGAATTTTGTTGGTAGGAACAATTTTGGTAATAACGCTTATAGAGGTGATTTCAATGCTAGACCATTTCCTAGTAATTCTTCTAGTAATTATGGTAATTCCTATAGCAATTCTTATGGAAATTATAATAAGATACCCTCTGATTTTGAGAGTAATATTAAAGAATTCATTAGTATGCAAAAAGGTTTCAATGCTATGATTGAAGAAAAATTGCTCGAGATTGATGATTTGGCTAGGAATGTTGATAAATTTTCACTTGAGATTGACTCTTTAAAAATTAGATCTATTCCTCCCAAGCATGATATTAATGAGTATTTAAAAGCTATGAGAATTTCTATTGATGAGTGTAAGGAAAGAACCGCTAGAGTTCGTGCTAAGTGTGAATGGCTTGAAAAACTATGTTCTCGTGATAATATTGATGAAGATCTTAAAGTGATTGATGTGACTCCTATTGAATCTTTGTTTTTCAATGTTAATCTTGATAATGATGGGACTGGAGATGATTAAAATTTATTTAAAAGGCATCTCAATGATTCGGAGTTTTTAGATCTTGATGCTAAGATTGATAAAAGTGGGATTGAGGAGGTCAAAACTTTAAATAGCAATGAACCCACTCCTTTGGATTTAAAAGACTTAATCATGGTATCTGCTCTTTGATTGATTGTATTTCCTTTTTTGAATCCATGTCGAACTCTCCTCATGCTTATAATCAAAAGAAGGCTTTTACTAAACATATTGTTGATGCTATATGAAGGCTTTTGAAGAAAAACTTGAGTTGGAAGTTTCTATACCTAGAAAGCTTTATGATGAGTGGGAACCTACTATTAATATTAATATTAAATATTATGAGTGCCATGCTTCGTTTTATTTGGGTGCTAGCGTTTCCACTATTCCAAAAACTTTATGTGATGTGTTAGGTTTCCGTGAATTTGACGATTGCTCCTTAAATTTGCATCTTGCGGATTCCACTATAAATAAACCTATGGGAAGAATTAACGATGTTATTATTGTTTCAAATAGGAATTATGTGCCCGTAGATTTCATTGTTCTTGATATATATTTCAATCCTACATGTCCTATTATTCTTGGCAGACCTTTCCTTAGAGCGATTGGTGCAATTATTGATATGAAGGAAGGGAATATTAGATTCCAATTACCATTAAGGAAGGGTATGGAACACTTTACTATAAATAAAATGAAATTTCCTTATGAATCTATTATGAGATCTACTTATGGATTGCATACCAAAGATGACAATACCTAGATCTATTGCGTTTTGCCTAGCTAGGGGCGTAAAACAATAGCGCTTGTTGGGAGGCAACCCAATTTTATTTTGCTTTCAGTTTTTTGCTTCTGTTTTGGTGTGTTTGGCACATTATTAATTATGTATTAATTGTGTTTTTGTGTTTAAATTAGTGTTTTAGCCAATTAAAACCTTTGGGGTGATCTATGGTAGTTGTTGTGATCTTGCTGGAAAACAGAAACTTTTGCGCTCAGTCTAGGATTTTTCTGAATTTTTCAGAGCATCAAATTGATCTGAAAATTTTAAACAGGATTTATATACAAATTTCCCTAGTTTTCCTAATTTGTCCGAATTTTTACAGTTCCATAAGTATTCGAAGTTTACAGATTGCTACAGACTCTTCTGTTTTTGACAGATTCTGTTTTCTTTGTGTTGTTTGCTTATTTTGTAGTATCTATGGGTCGTATCGGGGGGTATGAGTCATGGAGAAGTTAGAATACAGTAGGTATTATACAAATATAAATAAAGAATGAGTTCACAACAGTACCTAAAGTGGTGATTTATTTTTCTTATACTAACGGATCTCATGAGTTTTCTGTTGAGTTTTGTGTTGTGAAGTTTTCAAGTTTTGGGTGAAGATTTGATGGACTATGGAATAAAGAGTGGCAAGAGCCTAATCTTGGGGATGAACATGGAACCCCAATCCATATTCAAGTATACCAAAGAGCCTAAGATTGGGGATGCCCCGGAAGGCATCCCCTCTTTCGTCTTCAATCCACTGGTAAATTCACTTGAGGCTATATTTTTATTCACCACATGATATGTGTTTTGCTTGGAGCGTCTTGTATGATATGTGTATTTGCTTGTTAGTTTGCCACAATAATCTTTGCTGCACCCATCTTGAGAGAGTCACACACTGAATCGTGAATTTGTTAGAATACTCTATATGCTTCACTTATATCTTTTGAGCTAGGCAATGTTGCTCTAGTGCTTCACTTATATCTTTTTAGAGCATGGTGGTGTTATATTTTATAGAAATTATTGAACTCTCATTCCTCACTTATCTTATTTTGAGAGTTTCTTAAAACAGCATGGTAATTTTTTTAGGTTATGAATTTATTCTGAATATAATGGCATCCAATAGGGATATAATAAAAACTTCCATATTAAGTGCATTAACAACTATGAGAAGTTGGATTCCTTGCATATAGTTTTGAGATACTAGGGATGTTAATATGAGAGTCATGATAGTGACTAGTTGTGAATTGGAAGAGATACGTGTGTTAAAGCTTATGATTCCAGTAGCATGCACGTATGGTGAACCGCTATGTAATGAAGTCAGAGCATGACTTGTCTAATGATTGTCGACCTTTGTGTGAGGGTCGGGAGCGCGCGATGGTTAACTCCTACCAACCTCTACCCTAGGAGCATGCGTCTAATAGACTTTTTCAATAAGTATATGAGTTCTTTATGACTAATGTGAGTCCATGGATTATACGCACTCTCACCCTTCCATCTTTGATAGCCTCTCTAGTAGCGCACAACTTTCGCCGGTACATCAAACCCTCCTTCCTCAAAACAGCCACCATATATTCCTCAAAACATCCACCATACCTACCTATTATGGCATTTCCATAGACATTCCGAGATATATTGCCATGCAACTTCCACCATGTAGTTTTTCTATGACTTGCATCATCACTTCATATTGCATATAGAGTTTATCTTGTCATAGGAATTGAGTTGTAATTTCTTGTTCTTTGAGTTATAACTAAATAAAAGTGCGATGATTTTTCATTAATAGAACATTGTCCCATGAGAGAAAAGGATGATGGAGGCTATGACTCCCTCGCAAGTTGGGGCGAGTATCCAGACTTTACAAAAAATTAAAGAGGTCATCGAAGCCCAAACAAAAATAAATAAATAAAAGTGGCCAAAGTAGCCCACCAAAATAATAAAAAAATGAGAGAAAGATAGAAGGGACAATTGCTACTATCTTTTTCCACACTTGTGCTTCAAAGTAGCACCATGATCTTCATGATAGAGAGTCTCCTATTTTGTCACTTTCATATAACTAGTGGATATTCATTTTGCACGACCACTTAGTTTTCTTTTTGAGCTTTCATACACTTATAGCTCTAAGTGCATTTGTTGCATGGCAATCCCTACTAGCTCACTTTGATATCTATTGATGGGCATCTCCATAGCCCGTTGATACGCCTAGTTGATGTGAGATTATCTTCTCCTTTTTCCTTGCACCCCAACCATATTCTATTCCACCTATAATGCTATATCCATGGCTCACGCTCATGTATTGCTTGAGAGATAAAAAGGTTTGAGAACACCAAAAGTGTGAAACAATTGCTTGACTTGTTCATCGGGGTTGTGCATGATGTAGATACTTCGTGTGGGGAAGATAGAGCATAGCTAGACCATATGATTTTGTAGGGATAACTTTCTAAGGCCATGTTATTTGGAAATGACACGACTACCTTGTTGGTGTGCTCGAAGTATTACTGTTTTTATGTCAATATTAGACTATTGTTTTGAATCTAATGGATCTGAATATTGATGCCACAATAAAGAATATTACATGGATAAATATGTTAGGTAGCATTCCACATCAAAAATTCTGTTTTTATCATTTACCTACTCGACGACGAGCATGAATTAAGCTTGAGGATGCTGATACGTCTCCAACGTATCTATAATTTTTGATCGTTCCATGCTATTATATTATCTCTTTTGGATGTTTTATATGCATTAATATGCTATTATATATTATTTTTTGGACTAACCTATTAATCTGGAGCCAAGTGCCAGTTTCTGTTTTTTCCTTGTTTTTGAGTTTCGTAGATAAGGAATATTAAACGGAGTCCAAATGGAATAAAACCTCCGGAAAGATTTTTTATGGAAAATATGGAAGCCACGAGGCTTGAGAACCAAGACATAGGAGCTGCCATGGGACCACAAGCCCGCTTGTCGCGGCCAGGGGGGTACCCCATGCCGGGCAGGCATGTGGGCCCCTGGCATGTCCTCTAACCCTAATCTTCGTCCTATAAATACCCAAATATTCCATCATTATCAGAACGAGCCACGAAAACACTTTTCTGCCGCCAGAAGCCTCTGTTCTCGCGAGATCCAATCTTGGAGCCTTTTCCGGTAATCATCTGGAGGGGGATTCGATCATGGAGGGCATTGTTGGAAATATACCCTAGAGGCAATAATAAATTATTTATTATCATATTTCCTTGTTCATGATAATCGTTTATTATCCATGCTATAATTGTATTGATCGGAGACTTAAATGCATGTGTGGATACATAGACAAAACCATGTCCCTAGTATGCCTCTAATGGACTAGCTCGTTGATCAAAGGATGGTTAAGGTTTCCTAGCCATGGACATGAGATGTCATTTGATAACGGGATCACATCATTAGGAGAATGATGTGATGGATAAGACCCAAACTACAAACATATCATATGATCGTGTTAGTTTATTGCTATTGTTTTCTGCATGTCAAGTATATGTTCCTATGACCATGAGATCATGCAACTCACAGATATCGGAGGAGTGCCTTGTGTGTATCAAACATCCCAACGTAACTGGGTGACTATAAAGGTGCTCTACAGGTATCTCCGATGGTGTCTGTTGAGTTGGCATGGATCGAGACTGGGATTTGTTACTCCGTGTGACGGAGAGGTATCTCAGGGCCCACTCGGTAATACAACATCACAACAAGCCTTGGAAGCAATGTGGCTAAGTGTTAGTCACGGGATCTTGTATTATGGAATGAGTAAAGAGACTTGCCAGTAACGAGGTTGAACTAGGTATGGAGATACCGACGATCGAATCTCGGGCAAGTAACATACCGAAGAACAAAGGGAATGTTATACGGGATTAACTGAATCCTTGACATAGAGGTTCGACCGATAAAGATCTTCGTAGAATATGTAGGAACCCATGTGGACGTCCAGGTCCCGCCATTGGTTATTGACCGTATAGGTGTCTCGGTCATGTCTACATAGTTCTCGAACCCGCAGGGTCTGCACACTTAAGGTTCGGTGACGTTTCGGTAGTGTAGAGTTATGTATGGTGGTGACTGAAGTTTGTTCGGAGTCCCAGATGAGATCCCGGATGTCACGAGGAGCTCTGGAATGGTCTGCAGGTAAAGATTCATATATAGGAAGTCCCAGTTTGGTTTCCGGAAAAGTTTCGGGCTCATTGGTAGTGTACCGGGAGTGCCGGTAGTGTACCGGGAGTGCCGGTAGTGTACCGGGAGGCCTCCGGGAGGGGTATTTAGACCCCAAGAGGTCCATGGGCTGTGGGAGAATAATAACCAGCCCTTAGTGGGCTGGGAAAACATCCACAAAGGCCCATGGCGCAGGAGAGAAAGTCCTAAAGCAAAAAGTGGAAAATCAGCCAATAGGAGGCAATCCTACTCCAACTAGGATTGGAGGTGAAGTAGGATTGCTTCCCACCTCCTATTTCGGCCGACCCAAAGGCCTTGGATGCCTCTCCTCTCCTCTCCTCCTATATATACTAGTGGATTGGGTGGTTTTTGGACAGAATTTCCGGCCACGTGCTACCCGTTACACCGGTGCATAGTTTCTCCTCTAGATCGGTTTTCTGCAGCGCTTAGGCGAAGCCCTGCCGGAATTGCTCCACCACCATCACCGGAGCGCCGTCATGCTGCCGGTGAACTCTCTCTCCTCTTCACCTCCTCTCGCTGGATCGAGACGGTGGAGATCGTCATCAAGCTGCACGTGTGCTAAACGCGGAGGTGTCGTCCGTTCGGTACTAGATCGGAAGGATCGTGATCAAGGCCACGGGACGTTCGTGATTGGATCGCGGGACGGATCGTGACGAGATTGCGAGACGGTTCATGATGTGATCACGAAACGGATCGTGATGAGTTCGCGGGACAGATCATGATCAAGATCGTGATACGGATCGTGATGAGTTCGCGAGACGGATCATGATGTGTTCGCGGGACGGTTCGTGATTGGATCGTGGGATGCTCGGTGATTTGGATCGCGAAGAAGTTCGACTACACCAACCGCGTTTCTTAACACTTCCCGCTTAGGGATCTACAAGGGTATGTAGATTCACTCTCCCTCTCGTAGATGCTCATCACCATGGATAGGTTTGCGTGTGCGTAGGAAATTTTTTGTTTCCCATGCGACGTTCCCCAACAGTGGTATTAGAGCTAGGTTGATGGTTGGATGAGATCTCGAGTAGAACACAAAAGGTTTGTGGGCATTGATGCTTAGATTGCTTCCTCCCTTGGTCGGATTTTGGTTCAGCGGGATTGTGAGATGAGGCGGCCCGGACCAACATTACTCGTACGCTTACGAGAGACCGGTTCCCCCGACGCAACTTGTTGCTTAGATGGCTTGCGGGTGACAGTTTCTCTCACTTTAGTTGGATCGGATCCGACAAAGGCGGTCCTTGAGAAGGTTGAAAAGCAATCTATGTATCACCGTTGTGGTCTATGCGTAGGTGAGAATCGTTCTTGCTAGATACCCGTAGCAGCCACGTAAAACATGCAACAACAATTAGAGGACGTCTAACTTGTTTTTGCAGGGTATGTTGTGATATGATATGGCCAATTACATGATGATATATATGTGATGTATGAGATGATCATGTGATGTATAGAATTTCACGACTTGCATGTCGTTGAGTACGGCAACCGGCAAGAGCCATAGGGTTGTCTTTAATTATTGTATGACCTGCGTGTCAATCATTAAGCGCTATGTAATGCTTGACTTTATCGCTAAGCGGTAGCAATAGAAGTAGAAGCAAGGCTGGCGCCACAACCCCAATGGCAACACATTGATGGAGATCAAGATGATGGAGATCATGGTGTTGTGCCGATGACGATGGAGATCATGCCGGTGTTTCGAAGATGGAGATCTTAAACACAAGTTCATGGCCATATCATGTCACTTATGAATTGCATGAGATGTTAATCCTTTTATGCACCTTGTTTTGCTTAGTACGGCGGTAGCATTATAAGGTGATCCCTCACTTGAATTTCAAGATGAACTGTGTTCTCCCCGTGTGTGCACCGTTGCGAAAGTTCGTCGTGTTGAGACACCACGTGATGATCGGGTGTGATAGACTCTACGTTCACATACAATGGGTGCAAGCCATATTTGAACGCGCAGAACACTCGGGTTAAAATTGACGAGCCTAGCATGTACAGACATGGCCTCGGAACACAAGAGACCGAAAGGTCGAGCATGAGTTATATAGTGGATATGATCAACATAATGATGTTCACCATTGAAGCCACCTTAACTCACGTGATGATCGGACTTGAGTTGGTGAATTTGGATCATGTATCACTCGAATGACCCGAGGGATGTCAATTTGAGTGGGAGTTCTTAAGTAATATGATTAATTGAACTCATTATCATGAACATAGTCAAAGTGTCTTTGCAAATTATGTTGTAGATTACTAGCTCGCGCTGTAGCTCCCTTGTATTTTTATATGTTCCTAGAGAAATAGAATTGAAAGATGTTGGTAGCAAAATTGCGGACTGGGTCCGTGATCTGAGGATTGTCCTCATTGCTGCACAGAAGGCTTATGTCCTTAATGCACCGCTCGGTGCGCCACCCCATCTAGCGTCGTTTGTAGATGTTGTGAACATCTGACAGGACGTTTCGATGACTACTTGATAGTTTAGTGCGTCATGCATTACGGCTTAGAATTGAGGCTCCGAAACGTTTTGAACATCACGGAACATATGAGATGTTCTAAGAGCTGAGATTGTGATCTCAGGCTCGTGCCCGAGTTGCGAGATATAGGATCTCCAACGAGATTCTTTGCCTGCAAGATGAAAGAGAATAGCTCAATCGTTGAGCATGTGCTCAGACTGTCTGGGTACTACAATCGCTTGAATCGAGTGGGAGTTGATCTTCCAGATAAGATAGTGATTGATGTAGTTCTCCAAGTCACTGTCACTGAGCTACTAGAACTTGGTGATGAACTATAATACACCAGGGAAAGAAATGTTGATCCCTGAGATGTTCGCGATGTTTGACACCGCGAAGGTAGAAATCAAGAAGGAGCGTCAAGTGTTGATGGTTAATCAAACCACTAGTTTCGAGAAGGGCAAGTGCAAGGAGGGAAACTTCATGGATAGCAAGTCAGTTGTTGCTCCAGTGAAGCAACCCAAAGTTGAACTCAAACCCGAGACTAAGTGCTTCTGTTATGAGGTGAGCGGTCGCTGAAGCGGAACAACCCTAGATACTTGGTAGATAAGAAGGCTGGCAACATTGATAGAAGTATATTTGATATACGAGTTACTAATGTGTACCTTGCTAGTACTCTTAGTAGAACTTGGGTATTGGATACCGGTTCGGTTGCTAAATGTTAGTAACTCGAAATAAAAGCTACGGAATAAAAAGAGAACTAGCTAAGGGTGAGGTGACGATATGTGTTGGAAGTGTTTCCAAGGTTGATGTGATCAACATCGCACGCTCTCTCTACCTTCAGGATTAATGACCAACCTAAATAAATGTTATTTGGTGTTTTGCGTTGAGCATGAACATGATTAGATCATGTTTATTGCAATACGGTTATTCATTTTAAGTTAGAGAATAATGGTTATTCTGTTTACATGAATAATACCTTCAATGGTCATGCACCCAATGAGAATGGTTTGTTGAAATCTTGATCGTAGTATTACACATGTTCATAACATTGATGTCAAAAGATACAAAGTTAATAATGATAGTACCACATACTTGTGGTACTACCACTAAATGTCATATTGGTATAAAGCGCATGTAGAAATTCCATGCTGATGGATATTTGGACTCATTCGATTTCAAATTGTTGAGACATGCGAACCATGCCTCTTGGGCAAGATGACTAAAGGACCCCGTTGGATGGAGCGGGCAAGTTATTCATTGGAAATGATACATGTTGATGTATGCAATCTAGTGAGTCTTGTAGCATGCAGTGGATATCGTTATTTTCTTACCTTCACTCATGATTTGAGTAGATATAGTGTATATTTACTTAATGAAACACAAGTCTGAATCGTTTGAAAGGTTCAAGCAAATTCAGAGTGAAGTTTAAAGATCATCGTGACAAGAAGATAAAAAAAAGACTGCAATATGATCGTGGAGGTGAATATTTGAGTCACGAGTTTGGCATACAACTTAAGACAATGTGAAAGTTGTTTCACAACTAAACGCCACCTGGAACACCATAGTGTGATGGTGTGTCCGAACATCATAGTTATGCTCTATTGGACATGGTGCGTGCTATGATGTCTCTTGTCGTTTTACTACTATAATTTTGGGGTTATGCATTAGAGACAACTACATTCACTTTAAATAGGGCACCATCTAAATCCGTTGAGATGACACCATGTGAATTATGGTTTGATAGAAACCTAAGCTGTCATTTCTTAATATTTGGGGATGTGACACTTGTGTGGAAAATGTTTTCACCTAATGAGGTCGAACCCAAGGCGGACAAATTGCATCTTCATAGAATACCCTAAGATCAGTTGGGTGAACCTTCAATCTCAGATCCTAGTGCAAAGTGTTTGTTGCTTAAACGGATCCTTTCTCGAGGAAATGTTTCTCTCGAAAGAATTGAGTGGGAGGAAGATAGAACTTGATGAGGTTGTTAAACCTTTGTTCAACCAGAGAGTAGCGCAGCGCAGAAAGATGTTTCTGTGAAGCCTACGTTAGTTGAAGAGGAAGTTAATGATGATGATCATGAAGCTTCAGGATCAAGTTACTATCAAACTTCGTAGGTCGACAAGGATGTGTACTGCTCCTAAGTGGTACGACAACTCTGCCTTGGAGATCATGTTGTTGGACAACGATGAACCTACGAGCTATGGAGAAGTGATGATGGGCCCGGATTCTGACAAATGGTTAGAGGCCATGAAATCCGAGATAGGATCCATGTATGAAAACCAAGTGTAGACTTTGGTAGACTTGCTCGTTGGACGGTAGGTCGTTGAGTACAAATGGATCTTTAAAATGAAGACATACACTGATGGTGAATGTCACTATTTGTAAAGCTCGACTTGTTGCAAAGATGTTTGTGACAAGTTCAAGGAGTTGACTATGATGAGACTTTCTCACTCGTAGTGGTGCTAAAGTCTGTTGGAATTATGTTAGTAGTTGCTATGTTTTCAATTGTGAAATCTGGCAGATGGATGTCAAAACATCGTTTCCTTAATGGTTTACTTGAGGAAAGTTTGTATGTGATACAACTAGAAGGTTTTGTCAGGCCTAAGGATGCTAAAAGGTGTGCAAGCTTCGGTGATCCTTCCATGGACTGAAGTAAGCATCTCGGAGTTGGAATATACGCTTTGATGAGGGGATCAAAGTTTTGATGTTTATACAAAGTTTACGAGAAACTTGTATTTGCAATAAAGTGAGTGGGAGCACTATAGAATTTCTGATAAGTATATGTGGATGACATATTGTTGATCAGAAATAATGTAGAGTTTCTGGAAAGCATAAAACGGTCATTTGGAAAGTGATTTTCAAAGGAAGACCTGGATGAAGCTACCTAATTGTTGAGCATCAAAATCTATGGAGATAGATCAAGATGCCCGATGAGACTTTTAATGAGTGCATACCTTGACAATATTTTGAAAAAGTTTAAAATGGATCAGTCAGAGAAAGAGTTCTCGCCTGATTTGTAAGGTGTGAAAGTTGAGTGAGACTCAAAGCTCGACAACGGCAGAAGAAAGAGAAAGGACGAACATCGTCCCCTATGCCTTAGCCATAGGCTCTATATTATGCCATGCTGTGTACTGCACCTATGTGTGCCTTGCCATGAGTCCGTCAGGGGGTACAAGAGTGAACCAGGAGTGGATCACTGGACAGTGGTCAAGATTATCCTCAGTAACTAAGAGACTAAGGAGATGTTTCTCGATTATGGAGGTCATAAAGAGTTCGTCGTAAGGAGTTACGTCGATACAAGCTTTAACACTAATCCGGATGACTCATAGTAGCAATCTGGATACGTATAGTGGAGCAGCCATTTGGAAATAGTACCAAGTGGAGTGTGGTAGCAGTGATTACAGTTTGACATAGAGATTTATAAAGTACACACGGATCTGAATATCGCAGACCTGTTGACTATAAGACCTCTCTCACATGCAAAGCATGATCGAGCCCCAGAACTCATTGGGTGTTAGATTCATAACAATGCGAATCACATGGTGATGTGAACTAGATTATTGACTCTAGTGCAAGTGGGATACTGTTGGAAATATGCCCTAGAGGCAATAATAAATTAGTTATTATCATATTTCCTTGTTCATGATAATCGTTTATTATCCATGCTATAATTGTATTGTTCGGAGACTTAAATGCATGTGTGGATACATAGACAAAACCATGTCCCTAGTATGCCTCTAATGGACTAGCTCGTTGATCAAAGGATGGTTAAGGTTTCCTAGCCATGGACATGAGATGTCATTTGATAACGGGATCACATCATTAGGAGAATGATGTGATGGATAAGACCCAAACTACAAACATAGCATATGATCGTGTCAGTTTATTGCTACTGTTTTCTGCATGTCAAGTATATGTTCCTATGACCATGAGATCATGCAACTCACGGATATCGGAGGAGTGCCTTGTGTGGATCAAACATCGCAACGTAACTGGGTGACTATAAAGGTGCTCTATAGGTATCTCCGATGGTGTCTGTTGAGTTGGCATGGATCGAGACTGGGATTCGTTACTCTGTGTGACGGAGAGGTATCTCAGGGCCCACTCGGTAATACAACGTCACAACAAGCCTTGCAAGCAATGTGGCTAAGTGTTAGTCACGGGATCTTGTATTACGGAATGAGTAAAGAGACTTTCCAGTAACGAGGTTGAACTAGGTATGGAGATACCGACGATCGAATCTCGGGCAAGTAACATACCGAAGAACAAAGGAAATGTTATACGGGATTAACTGAATCCTTGACATAGAGGTTCGACCGATAAAGATCTTCATAGAATATGTAGGAACCAATGTGGACGTCCAGGTCCCGCCATTGGTTATTGACCATAGAGGTGTCTCGGTCATGTCTGCATAGTTCTCGAACCCGCAGGGTCTGCACACTTAAGGTTCGGTGACGTTTCGATAGTGTAGAGTTATGTATGGTGGTGACCGAAGTTTTTTTGGAGTCCCGGATGAGATCCCGGATGTCACGAGGAGCTCCGGAATGGTCCGGAGGTAAAGATTCATATATAGGAAGTCCCAGTTTGGTTTCCGAAAAAGTTTCGGGCTCATCGGTAGTGTACCGGGAGTGCCGGTAGTGTACCGGGAGTGCCGGTAGTGTACCGGGAGGCCTCCGGGAGGGGTATTTCGACCCCAAGAGGTCCATGGGCTGTGGGATAATAATAACCAGCCCTTAGTGGGCTGGGAAAACAGCCACAAAGGCCCATGGCGCAGGAGAGAAAGTCCTAAAGCAAAAAGTGGAAAATCAGCCAATAGGAGGCAATCCTACTCCAACTAGGATTGGAGGTGAAGTAGGATTGCTTCCCACCTCCTATTTCGGCCGACCCAAAGGCCTTGGCTGCCTCTCCTCTCCTCTCCTCCTATATATACTAGTGGATTGGGTGGTTTTTGGACAGAATTTCCGGCCACGTGCTACCCGTTACACCGGTGCATAGTTTCTCCTCTAGATCGGTTTTCTGCAGCGCTTAGGCGAAGCCCTGCCGGAATTGCTCCACCACCATCACCGGAGCGCCATCATGCTGTCGGTGAACTCTCTCTCCTCTCCACCTCCTCTCGCTGGATCGAGACGGTGGAGATCGTCATCAAGCTACACGTGTGCTGAACGCGGAGGTGCCGTCCGTTCGGCGCTAGATCAGAAGGACCGTGATCGAGATCGCGAGACGGTTCGTGATGTGATCACAGAACGGATCGTGATGAGTTCGCGGGATAGATCGTGATCAAGATCGTGATACGGATCGTGTTGAGTTCGCGGGACGGATCATGATGTGTTCGCGGGATGGTTCGTGATTGGATCGCGGGACGCTCGGCGATTTGGATCGCGAAGAAGTTCGACTACACCAACCGCGTTTCTTAACGCTTCCCGCTTAGCGATCTACAAGGGTACGTAGATTCACTCTGCCTCTCGTAGATGCTCATCACCATGGATAGGTTTGCGTGTGCGTAGGAAATTTTTTGTTTCCCATACGACGTTCCCCAACAGGCATCTACGTTAACTCCATTGCCCCTCCGATGATGCGTGAGTAGTTCACCACAGACCTACGGGTCCATAGCTAGTAGCTAGATGGCTTATTCTCTCTCTTTTCCTCTCAATACCATGTTCTTCATGATCTTCATGGAGATCTATTCGATGTAATACTCTTTTGCGGTGTGTTTGTCGAGATCCGATGAATTGTGGGTTTATGTTCAGATTATCCATGAATATTATTTGAGTCATTCCTGAATTCTTATATGCATGATTTCATATCTTTGCAAGTCTCTTCGAATTATTGGTTTGGTTTGGCCAACTAGATTGGTAATTCTTGCAATAGGAGAAGTGCTTAGTTTTGGGTTCAATCTTGCGGTGTCCTCACCCAGTGACATAGTAGGGGTAGCGAGGCACGTATTGTATTGTTGCCATCAAGGGTAAAAATATGGGGTTTTCATCATATTTCTTGAGTTTATCCCTTTACATCATGTCATCTTACCTAATGCGTTACTCTGTTCTTCGTGAACTTAATACTCTAGATGCAGCCAGGAGTCGGTCAATGTGTGGAGTAATAGCAGTAGATGCAGAACCGTTTCGGTCTACTTGTCACAGACGTGATGCCTATATGCATAATAATTGCCTTGGATATCTTCATAATTATTCGCTTTTCTATCAATTGCTCGACAGTAATTTGTTCACCCACCGTAATACTTGCCATCATGAGAGAAGCCATCTAGTGAAACCTATGGCCCCTGGGTCTATTTTCCATATTATATTTTCAGATCTAAAACCAAAAACACCAAAAATACTTGCTGCGTTTTTTTACTTTTAGTTTTACTTTCCGTTCAAGCATCCTATTATATCTATCTCTATTAGATCTCATCCTTGCAAATAACCGTGAAGGGATTGACAACCCCTTCATAGCGTTGGGTGCAAGAGTTTGATTCCTTGTGCAGGTATATCTATTGGTGGCTCTCTTGTATATCCTACTGGATTGATACCTTGGTTTTCAAAAACTGAGGGAAATACTTATCTACTTTGCTGCATCAAACCGTTCCTCTTCACGGGAAACCAACGCATGCTCGAGAAGTAGCAGCTGCCTTGTTGTTCAAAAGCAGGCCGAAGAAATTAAGAATTTGACGATTCAATTGGCCCAACCTTAAGAGGAAAACCAAAAGCTTCAGAGGGTCATGTTCGGTAAGTGTGATTCTATTATCAGCAAATATTTCTTATGTAGGAAATAAAGGTAAGCACTCTGTTGCCTCATGTACAGGCCTCCTGTCTAGGCACCATTCAGAGGAGTTCGGATCATACCAGGGGAACCTGTTGAAAGAGTTGACCGCTCTCCATGGGCGTGTGCGAAAAGCAATGAAAGGCATGGTAAAGTCACTATGGCCTACCGAACAGCCACGTGAAGGTCTAGCCGAACTCGTGGATTGATGCAGACTTCGGCTTGCTGTGAGGGAGCACGACGGGAAGCATGGGCAATGATCAAGACCCGTTTCTCTGGACTTAATCCCAAGCATATGGCGTGGGTTGGTCCCATGGGATCGGATGGAAAAGAAGTGCCACTCCACCTTGTGTATGACCAGGTGATGCCTGCTGCCCGACTTTCACAAGAGGACTGCCCCTTGACACCATAATCAATAATCTCGATCAGCAACCGAACATGTAATTTATATGTACTTGTGTATAAACAATCTGTGTTGTAAACTTTGTCTTAACTGGCCATCGGCTTCTCCCCCCCATGCGAAGAGCTCGGGAGTGTTCCTCCTTATTTGCCACTCCAAAAGAGCGAACTGTATTCGGGGAACCAGGCAATCCGGCCATGCGACGCGAACAGACAGAAAGAACATAGAAAGATATGTTATATTACTCTTAGCATAAGAAACATCTTCCAAGGAAAATAGTACCTCTATTGATACTTTTTGTCAGGGCTCTACGAAGATTGTAGATAGAAGTCCGCATACTTTTAGTATTGAACTAATTGTGCTTTGGGAAGAAAAGACCCAAATAACGGTGATAACGACCGGAGCCATATAAGGTGTTTCCGTCATGGCTGACCAATTGTCTATGTAAGATAGCTACCTTTCGTCTTCACCCGTCTGAGGTACGTGTTCGGATGACCCGGTCTTAACAATCGCAGAGGTGCTCCCTTTACCCTCTAGCCGAACAATCGGGAACGTAGAGGGTAATCACAGGAGCGAGGCAACCTAGCTTGGCCAAGTCTTAGTTCGAATTGATGCATATGATGGATTGAACGTGACAAAAGAAGTGTGTGCGCACGATAAGTGTGAGCGAATACTTGTAATATAAAAATGTTGGCTGCTAGAAGAAGCCCCCACGTGATGTGTTCGGATTTAACCCTTTATAGTGTATGCCGATAATCTTTAGTACAAGATCGGTTCAACCGAACATAGAGAAAGAAAAGAAATTGACCCTGTCAAACAACAAAATGGGAAGGGAAGAAGAAAAAGGCAAAAAGGATAAGAGGAAAAACAGAAAAAATATAGGGGAGTTAGACGACACCGGTTTATACGTAGAAGCGCCGAAGACGAGCATCGTTCCATGGGTTTGGTTCAAGGCGGTTGTCGGATGGACTCCGAAGACGATAGGCACCTCCGGCGAGTACTTCGTCGATGATGAAAGGACCCTCCCATTTGGGGTTGATTTTATGCTTCTGCTTCTCCGGGAGTCGTAGGACGAGTTCGCCCATGTTGTATGCTTTTGCCCTGACTTCCCTACTTTGGTAACGTCAAGCTTGCTATTGGTAAAAAGTGGAGCGAGCCTGAGCTATTTCTTTCTCTCCCTCCAAGGCGTCTAGGTCGTCCTGATGATCCAACTCGGCCTCCTTTTCCTCGTACATGCACACCCTTGGTGCGTCGCGAATAATGTCACAGGGGAGGACTGCCTCTGCCACATACACCATAAAGAACGGCGTGTAACCCGTTAACCTGTTTGGGGTGGTGTGCAGGCCCCATAAAACGGAATCTAGTTCCTCCACCCAATGACAGTCGGACTCGTGAAGGGATCGGACCAAACATGGCTTAATGCCGCTCATAATGAGACCGTTTGCTCGCTCGACCTGTCCATTGGTCTGCAGATGATAGCCTGATGCGTAATCGAGCTTTGTGTGCATTTTTGCGCACCAGTCCTTGACCTCTTGGGCCGTGAAGTTGGATCCGTTATCCGTTATTGTACTATGCGGGACACTGTAACGGTGTACTATGCTGGATATGAAGTCGATCACTGGTCCGGATTTAGCTGATTTGGCAGGCTTTGCTTCTAACCATTTGGTGAACTTGTCAACCATGACCAGTAGGTATTTATTTTCCTTGGTACCCCTTTAAGGGGTCTGACCATGTCCAGGCCCCAGACCAAGAAAGGCCAAGTGATCGGAATAGCCGAAGAGCTATTGGGGGCATGTGACTTTGATTTGCAAAGAGTTGACACCCTACGGAATGTTGGACAAGTGACTGGGCGTCTGTCCGAGCTGTAGGCCAAAAGAAACCAGCTCGGAAGGCCTTGCTGACAAGAGATCTTGCCGCGGCATGATGACCGCCCATGTCTGCGTTGATTTCGGCGAGGAGCTCCCGTCCTTCTTCCTCGGATATACACCGTTGTAATATTCTGGTTGTGCTTTTCTTATATAACTCACCCTCATGTACTTTGTAGGCCTTGGATTGCCGAACTATGCGTCGTGCCTCGGTTTGGTCGCCGCGGAGTTCCTTGCAAAGAAGCTAAGCGAGGAAGGGCTCTGTCCATGGCGCTATTATTGCCATTACCTCATGAGCCAAAGGCGTTTCATTCATTACAGAGCCGCCAATGATGCCATCGTGTGGTTCGGTTATAGGGGAACAACCCCGTCCACCGTATTCGAACCAGCGCCATTGTCATCGTCCTACCACACTACAAATGGCTTAAAGATCTGCTCAAGAAAAGTGTTTCTCGGGACGGGATCACGCTAGGCTCTCATATGGGCCAGTATGTTGGTAGCTTGGTTGTTGTCGTGAGCGACGTGGTGAAATTCCAACCCCTCGAACCGAGCAGATATCTTGAGGATGGCATTTCGATATGCCACCATCTTCGGATTTTTGGCATCGAATTCGCCATTAATTTGAGAGATGGCCAACTTTGAGTCTCCTCATACCTCTAGTCGTCGTATGCCCATTGATACTGCCATCCGAAGACCATGAAGGAGAGTTTTGTATTTGGTTGCATTGTTGGAGTAGGCATACATGATTTGCAACACGTATCGAACGTTGTCGCCTGTGGGGGATGTGAGAATAACTCCAGCCCCCAGTCCAGCCAAGATCTTGGATCCATCAAAGTACATTGTCCAATGGGAGTATGCACTGTATTCCCTGGGGAGCTTGGCCTCTGTCTATTCAGCTAGAAAGTCTTCTAATACTTGAGATTTGATGGCATGGTGCGGCTTGTAGGTTATTTCAAAGGGAAGGAGCTCAATGGCCTACTTGTCTATGCGGCCTATGGCGTCCCTGTTGTTGATTATATCATTCAGGGGGACTTTAGATGCCACTATTACCGCACACTCCTGCAAGTAGTGTCTGAGTTTCCTTGACGCCAAGAATACTGTATAGGCTATATTTTGGTAGTGCGGGTATCTGGACTTGCACTGTGTTAGCACCTCTAACACATAATAGACTGGTTTCTGAGTATGAAATTTGTGTCCCTCCTCGTCTCGTTCAACGACGAGCATCGCGCTGACAACTTTGTTGGTAGCCTATATGTATAACAACATGGGCTCATCAGCGACTGGTGCCGTGAGTATGAGATTGGTTGCCAGTAGTGTTTTGATTTCTTCTAACGCGGCCACTGCTTCGTCGGTCCACTCAAATTTGTTGGTCTGTTTTAGCAACTTATAGATCGGTAAAGCTTTCTCTCCGAGGCGGGAGATAAAGCGGCTTAACGCCACTACCCACCCAGCTAGCCTCTGGACATGCTTCAGCTCTATGGGGATTGCAAGTTCCGATAGAGCGCGGATCTTGGCTGGATTTGCTTCTATTCCTATATGGGAGATGATAAATCCAAGCAGCTTACCAGAGGGAACTCTGAAAACACATTTTTCCGGGTTTAGTCGTATATCATATTCGCGTAGATGGGAAAAGGTTTGCCGTAGGTCGTCTATCAACTGGCTGACATGTTTGGTTTGAATTACCATGTCATCCACGTATGCCTCGACAGTCTTACCGATCTGTGTTGCAAGGCAGGTCTGAATCATGCGCTGGTATGTGGCCCCAGTGTTTTTTAGCCCGAAAGGCATCATGTTGAGGCAGAATGGCCCATAGGGGGTGATGAATGTGGTAGCCGCTTGGTCGGATTCCTTCATTTTAATTTGATGGTATCTGGAGTAAGCATCAAGGAAACACAACGAATCGTGTTCGGCTGTGGCATGAATAATCTGGTCTATGCGTGGTAATGGGAAAGGGTCCTTAGGGCACGCCTTGTTGAGGTCTTTGAAATCGACACACAGCCGCCAGGACTTGTCTTTCTTTGGTACCATTACCAGGTTTGCCAGCCATTCGGGGTGCTTAATATCCCGAATGAATCCGGCCTCGAGCAGTTTCACTAATTCTTCACCCATAGCCTGTCGTTTGGGCTAGAGAAGTGGCGTAGAGTCCCTTTAGCGGGCCTATAGCCTGGGGTAATATTCAGACTGTGTTCAGCAAGCCATTGTGGGATTCCGGGCATATTAGAAGGATGCCAGGCAAAAATGTCCCAATTTTCTCGAAGAAAATTCCGCAGTGCCTCATCCACAAGGGGTTAAAGCTGAGCTTCGATGGACGCTGTCTTATTTGGGTCCGTCGGATGTACTTGAAACTTGACGATTTCTTTGGTGGGTTTGAAGGACGTGGACTTGGGCCTTTTGCTAAGAATCACGTCATCCTTATTAATTGTCGACCGTAATGCGGTCAATTCTTCGACAGTGAAAGTCTCCAGTAATGCCTCGAGGGCGAGCACTGCCGTTTTGTTTTCAGCCCAAAGGGCTATGTTCAGATCACTCGCGATCGTGATCACTCCATTTGGTCCTGGCATTTTAAGTTTCATGTACCCATAATGGGGTATAGCCTGGAACTTTGTAAATGCGTTACGCCCTAATAGGGCGTGATAGCCACTCGGGAAGGGGACAATGTGGAAGAGAAGTTCTTCGGATTGCTAGTTTTCGGGTGTGCCGAACACTACGTCCAAGACGATACATCCAGAACAACGTGCCTCCTTCCCTAGGATAATTCCCTAGAAAGTTGTGTTGCTATGTTCGATGCGAGATCAGTCGAACTGCATTTTCTCCAGGGTGCCTTCGTATATAAGGTTTAGACCACTACCGCCGTGCATTAGCACTTTATGTAGCCTGTATCCGTCAATGATGGGGTTCAAGACTAGCGCAGCCAGTGAGTGACCGGGAAGAATGGTCGGCTGGTCAGTGTCCTCCAAAGTGATCGGTATGTCTGCCCATGGGCTAGTGGATGCCACATGGTAAAGTGATCGGTATGTTCCTTGAGGGGAAGGTCACACAGACCGTCAGGACATCGACATTGTATCCGGGCGGCGATGGGGAGCGTCTACTCGACGGAGGTGGTCCAAGGATGGCCTCACCATTTTTTGCGACTTGCCTGACAACCCAAGAAGCTCTAGGGCTGTGTGTCGGGTTTGTGTTTAACAACACAGAATGTATAGGGCAAGGTTTATCTAGTAGTCCGTTGAGGATAGTACCCGGCCCCTAAAAGGCGCTTGTTTCTTTTTTCCACGGGTTCATACCTGGAGGGCCGCTTTGGAGGTATCCTCTTTTTCCGAGCTCCATTAGGGTGTTCGGGGAAAATGGGTTCTTAGAACACCTGTTCGGATTGCCAAACACTCTCCATGGCACAATATTTTTGTACCAATTCGGATAACTCTGAAAAGTCACGAATGTGTCGGCGGGCCAGGGCATTGAGAATCCCTTCATCATGGCAATTATGAATGAAAGTTGCCATGATCTCTTGGTCACTAAGACCTTTTTCTCTGCTTCTAGCGAGTAGGAGTCTAGCCCAAAAGTGATGGACTGGTTCTCCTTGTGATTGCTTAATGTACTGAAAGTTCGAAGACATGGGCTTTGATGCGATACTGGGATGATCGTCT
Source organism: Hordeum marinum (assembly GCA_022496015.1). NCBI lineage: Eukaryota > Viridiplantae > Streptophyta > Magnoliopsida > Poales > Poaceae > Hordeum > Hordeum marinum. Next base: position 524,418,750 of record CM039674.1, on the reverse strand, counting down.
TGGGCGGTGGTTGGGAAAAAATTCGATTCCATGTCGCAGTGAGTGTTCGGAATTATGGATTCCGACTCGTGTGGTAAATCCCGGACCGATGATGGTCCGCCTTTAGAGTGATTCCCGGTCCCAGGCTCTTTGATGGAGTCTAGGAGATCAGAGATCGGCGTGTAGATTGTTTTCAATTCCTGCTGTTGGAAATAATCTGCGGCCAGACACTCTATGGTGGCGATGAGGTGGGTGACCGGGGTGACATAAATCTCCCTGTCATCTGGTCTGATCCCGAGCTGGTCATCCGATATACGCATAGCTTCGATCGAATCGAACAACTCGTTTAAGAACGATGCGATGGTAGGATGCGTGTCGCTGAGATGAGTGGATTCATCGAGCGGCATGACGGTTCCGGAGCCGCGCCAGAGTGGATCCTTGTTCTGTTTAGCCACGAGAACTGATGTCTTCAACGTCAAGGCGTCTGGACTTAGAGCATCTCCAGCCGCGCCCCAACAGGCCCTCCCCAGGCATTTTTTCCGCGTCGGCCCCAAAAATCGGCCCAGCTGCGCCCCCAAGAGACCGTTTTTTGCCGGTTGGGGCTGAAAATAGCGTCGTTGGACCTAGACTGAACCCGGCACGCTGGGGGCACCGGGGCAAGCGATTTTGGCGCGAAAGAGGATGGGCCCGCCGAGTCAGCGAGACGCTGCTTCGTCGCCCTCATCGCCTCGGTTCCCGTGGGAATCAATGCGAAGGCTGCCGCGCTGCCATGCCGGTCAGCCTCCATTGATGCCTCACAGGCGGCGCAGTGAACCCGCCATGCGTCGCCCGTCATGCAGCCTCTCACCGCCCCTGCTGCGGCTATAAAGGGCGACGCCCCCGCCGGTTAGTTCATCAGCTACACTCTCCCCCCACCTTCCCGCCAACGAACAAAGCCTTCCCGCTGACGAACAGATGCCCGAGAGGTTTCCAGGCGATGGCGCAGTGGTGAACGGCTTCGGCCGTCACCATGTCCAAGAGACGGAGGCGCGTCTCCTTTACAAGGCAGAGCACCCGGCGCCCCCGGACATGCGGGTGCCGGGGGCGTGGAGGCTAAGCGCCGGCGGCGTCCTGGAGTTGCCTGTGCCCGAAGAGGCAGAGCGGCGGGCCGAGATCGCTTGCATCCGCTCGTCCCTGACGGAGGAGCACTAGAACGAGCCGCGGTATGCCGCTGACAGCCACACCATGTGGTCCATGTACTTTGCGCGCCGTCGCGAGGAACATCTCGCCTCCACCAACGGCATCATCCCCCGCGGCCGCCTCAACGCCGACGGGCGGCGCGAGTGGTGGGACGTGCCCGACCGCACCCTCGAGGCTGTCCTCGACCACATCGAGACCGGCAACTTGCCGTGCCTTGATTACCCGTTGTGGCCATCTTTCTCTCGCTGCCGTGGCAGCTCCTGGACGCCGCGGCGGATGGTGTCGGGATCGTCCTCGTCGTCGGGTTTCGGCTTGCCGGCGCTTTGCCACGTCAAGCCAGAGCCAGAGGAGACACCTCTCAAGCGTCGTACTCGTAGCGGCACCCTCGTCATCAACGAGGGTGCTCGACCCTCCCCACGCTCCCTCCGCCTGGTACGGCCGAAACCTGCACCGGCGAGCACGCCGGCACGGCCGACACCCACCACGCTGCTCCTAGTGAAGCCGGAGCATGCCAACATGGTGGCTCCCAACAATGAGTCCGCCCTCAAGTGGGCGAAGGAGGACTACGTCCGCGAGCAAGTGCGCCGCCAGCGCCGCGCGTACCTTGAGCTCCAGGCCGTCGCCGCGTGGAGGAGGGAGGCGTCATCGTCCTCGACAATGAGGAGGAGACCAGGCCGTCCAGCGCCCCACCGCGTGTCGGCGACCCCGGCCAGGGCTGCAGTAGGGATGACGGCACAGGCGAGGCGCGCATGATGACGACTGCGACTACACCCGCTTCTACAGACTTCTCGGCATGTAGATGGCAGCTAGTTTGGCGTAGTTTAGGCGTAGTTTATGCTTTTGTACAAATATCAATGAAGTACCGCCAAGTTCGTGCAAAAATTTCCGAGTTTGCAAAAAAATGAACATAATATCGCCGAGCCCGCGGCGACCTGTGGGCCGATGACTGGGAGCTAGATCGCCCCCAGGGGCCAATCTAGCGCTGGTTCGCCCCCAGGCGGCTTTTTTCGGCGCCCTGGGGGCGCGAACGGCAAGAGATGCTCTTACAAGTTCTTCCCCAAGGAGCGAAGGTTCCATTAGAATGAGTATTCCCCAGGAATCAGCCATGAACTCTAAGGTTTCGAACCTGATTCTTTGATCGGGGGAGAAATTTCTGATTAGGCCGTGACGGCTGATCGGGATGGCGTGTGACAAGATGTCATTACCGACGAGACTCTCATCGGGGGTGAGAATGCCCTGGATGCAAATCTCGTTTCTCGTAACGAGGTGAGCCATTGATTCCTTTGGCGTTCACAGAGGAACTCTCAATAAAAGCACCAATGTTGGTGTCAAAACCGGTGGATCTCGGGTAGGGGGTCCCAAACTGTGAGACCAAAATCGACGGTAACAGGAGACAAAGGGGACATAGATTTACCCTGCTTCTGGTCCTCCTATGGAGGTAATACCCTACGTCCTGCTTGGTTTTATTGATGATATGGGGGTTACAGAGTTGATCTACCTCAAGATCGAATAGCTAACCCTAGATGAGTTGTTATGTCCCTATACCCTAAAACCCTCTGGCTTATATAGACACCGAGGGTGCCCTGGGTTTACATATGGTCGGTAACATGCTGAAGAGATAAACATGCCTAACTATGACTAATAACTTGTAAAGTACGTCATGGCTCCTCGAAGCTTCCATCTGGCGTCGGTGGTCTTTAGTCGTCCAATGCTCACCTTGCGGCCCATACAGTCCGGCCCATAACCAATAGGTCGGCCATCCTAGGACCCCCTAATTCAGGACTCCCTCAACACGTCTCATACTCGCAAAAAACATTCGTCTCTAGCATAGAGTTACACCTAAAATGGAAACTTTGTTTAAGACACCTAGAACATCTCATAGCTTTTATCCTTAAGCATCACATAGCTATGACCATTAATTATACAATCTCATGATGAATGCACAAAGTTATAACATTTTGACTGCTCATCGCATTAAGGGCATATGTCACAAGCTATTTCTTAGCTTGTTTTTTTGGCGGGTTTTTTAGCTTGTTAATAGAGTAGAAAATTAAGAGACACAAGGCTGCACACGGGCGCACCACTCACAGATATCTCACCACACATACATACATATTGGATCTGTAGCCCTATTAGGATAATTAGAAGTATATCTATACTTATTAATAAATCAAGGTGATATTTTTGGTTTCGTCATGCTTAGGTGATTATATATATGCGAGGTGGTACTAATTCAGGAACCTATTTTTGGTGTCGATTTCCAATCGTTTCTGTTGGGGATATAACCCCGTGGTAACACCTGCCTAGGAGGACCGGGTCATACCTGGGGCTTGTTATCAAGTGGGCCAGAAGAGGAAGGCTAGGCCGCATGGCGGCTACCAAATGGGCTGAGACGGAGGCCCAGAGACAACAGATGGCGTAAGACCCGGGTGGGTGAACCACCTGGAGATGGCTTGCCAGAGGAGGCAAGACAACTTAGAGACAGGACCAGACACGATGTAAGAGTCGGTTTGAGACCCGTGTAACCCGGGGCCTTGAGCTCCTATACAAAGGCAAGACCTGGGGATGGCTTACACAGAAACCAATCAATCGAGAGTTAGGTCAAGCAATATGCTCCCTTGTAATCGATGCTCCAATCAATACAACACAAAGCAGGATGTAGGCTTTTACCTCATTTCGAGGGGCCGAACCTGGGTAAACCAGTGTCTTTCGTCCCGATCAACCCCTTTGAGTCAACCTCCTTAGTGGTGGCCTCGAACCTAAGTCTTCGGACAACTGCCATGATAAAACCACGACAGTTGGCGCCCACTATGGGGCTAGGATGGGGTGGTGTTGAGTTCTCAAAGGGCTCTCTCTTAGGGATCGAAGGATACGCCATCGGCTTGATGACGAAGATTTGCCGCGGCAAGCTCTACATCAACGATGCAGGATGGGGACCGGAGGCCGACTCAATCGAGTATGGGTACCGGGTTCCCATTGGCAAGATGCACGTGTTCATCGGCAAGATCAACGGATCTACACCCGAGCCGGACGTCTGCACCGACCTCGTCGAGCCGTCCCGGCGCACGAAAACCATCCTCGTTCAATCCGGGTGGAAAAGTGTCTTCGTCAGATTTACACAGGACAGGGAAGATTCCGTCTCAGGAGGGGAAACCTTGGCTTTCTCGGATGAAGGATCCTCCAGCGGAGATGCGGGGTCAATCTATCAGCTTCATGACGGTGGGTTAGGGGGCTATGCCTGTGGGGACAGTATTAGGGAGCCCTACGACACGCCGAGCCGAGCAGCCATGTTCATGGCAGGCTCGACACCGGCTTTAAATGGTGCGACATTCGAAGCGGCAGCAGGAGTAGCCACACCAAACACTGAGTCTCCTAAGCCGTCGGCTCAAGTCTTACTGGAAATTATGGATGAGCTAACGACCCTGATGGCTACAGAAGTGACAGCCAGAAATCAAGCAGAGTGGAATGCCGAGATTATCCGGATCAAGGGACAGATGGCTCAGGCCCAAGAGGATATCAACGCGTTGCAGGTCCAGATGAATGTGGAGTCGGAATGCTTGAGGGCGGAGGCTCTCCGTTTTAGCTTGGACCAGCGGGCTTCGAAGGCGATTCAGTGGAGGAGGACCCAAGTCGGTCTCCCTATTCAACCTCGAAACATCTTCAACACTCCTAGAGCTGGACCGAGTACGCCACCAATGGTAACCCGGGCAACGGAGGCGCCGCGACAGCCAGACCCACCGTGGAGGAACCGGACCCTGCCGCGACACATCATGATGCCACTCGGCCATTACTTTAACCTGGTAGAAAACATGATAGCGGTGGCTGCCATGATTGATGCCCTCCCCTTTGCGGAAGGAACGCCGTTCGCTGAGGAGGCACGGAACGCGATTAATCTGTTGTAGACAACGGTGGCTCAGCAAGAGAAGTATACGTACAGCCGGGGCGAGGTGCACTCCATGCCGGTTCATAGCCGTAGTTATAGCCGGCGCATAGAGTCACAGGCGGTTTCTAGTAGCGAGCAGAGGCATAACCCGCCCAATGGTAACGCGCCGGGATGGGATGGTCCGGAGGTCATGTATAGGGGATGGGCTCAGCGAGGATCGACACCGGTGACGGATTACCTAGAGATGCCTGAGTCGGCGCCGACAACCCCCCCTCCCGCGTTAGCACCTCATCCAGGGGAGTTCGTGTGCCATGTCTCACGGAGGATTTAAGGAATGAGCGTTTGCCCAAGGATTTCAAGGGCCCGTGGAAGGTGTCTAACTACACGGCTGATCTGCCCCTGGAGGCCTGGATTGAAAGCTATTAGCTTGCCATGGAGATGCTGGATGTCAGTGAGGCATTTTTTGCGAAGTACTTCATCATGATGCTAGAAGGGCCGTCTCGCACCTGGTTGAAGGGTTTTCCACCTAATACTATCGCGTCTTGGGCTGAGTTGAAGGCACGCTTTATTAAGAACTTAGGGGGAACATGCAAGCAACCTATGACTATCATAGATCTTGATCACTGCGTACAACAGGAAGGTGAGTCGTCCCGTCATTGGGTCCAGCGGGTCTCTACGGTGATCCACTCGTCTGAGAATATTTCGGCGTCTCAAGCGGTTTTGATTTTAGAAAGGAACTGTCACTTTTTGCCTCTTAAACAGAAGCTTGGGCGGCTGAAAGGTTCGTGTCAGGATACGGGTGAGCTCATGAAGGCTCTCACCAAATATACAGACTCGGATACAACCAAGGACCCGGGCTCCGATGATGAGAAGTCGGCTGAGGGTAAGAAGAGAAACAATGTCAAGAATCAACAGCACAGCGGGGCTGGAAACGGCAACCAGGGCAAACGAAAGAACCCGGATGGTGGGTCAGAATTAGTGGGGAACACCAATACCCGGAACAATCGTGCCAGAGTTAATGGAAATTTTAGGTCGCTATTTAACAAGGGTAAGGCACCTCAGCCTTTCAGCTTGGAAGAGGCGCTCAACAAACCTTGCCCAGAGCACAACCGACAGGATAAGCCGACAAACCATACATGGAAGGATTGTAACATTATGTGACAGCTCCGAAAGTATAGCCTTCACCAGCACCGTAATAATGGCAATGGTCCATCGGGTGGCTTAGGTCTGGGCGGCTCCAGGGCCAGCTTTCGTACTGGCGGATCAGGATCAGGTTACCAAGGCCTAGGCAAGCAAGGGTGTCATAACCAGGAACCCAACAATGGTGGAAAACAACAGAATAATCAGTCAGGGTACTAGAGCAATCCGAAGCAACTCAGCGGAGGTAAATATCATGTTTTCACTACAAGCCTCGGCAAGCGGGATCAAAAGATGCACAAGAGGGCGGTTAATGCGGCCACATCGGCTCTCCCATGATACTTGAAGTGGTCGGAATATCCTATTACATGGAGTCGGGAGGATCACCCACCGCGGGTTGATAATCCGGGTCACCTGGCTCTGGTGGTGGCGCCTCAGGTTCGGGGTTATAAGTTTACAAAAGTGTTGATGGACGGTGGCAGCAGCATCAATATCTTGTACTACGACACTTTCCAGCAGATGGAGTTAACTAACAAGGCTCTTAAGCCGTTATCAATAGTTTTTGATGAAGTGGTGCCAGGTAAATCAGCTTACCTGGTAGGAAAGATTTCCGTAGAGGTGACATTTGGAGATGAGTATAACTACAGGGTGGAGACCTTGTGGTTCGAGGTAGTGAAAATTAAGAGCATGTATCATGCTCTGTTTGGCCGGCCGGCTTTCGCAAAGTTTATGGCTAGGCCTTGTTATGTTTACTTACACCTCAAGATGCCATCTCTCAATGGAACGATTACAGCGCATGGAGATCGGAAGGTGGCCATTGAGTGGGAGGAAGGAGACGCGGCCTATGTAGAGTCAAGTTGCGTGGAGGCAGAGCTCAAGTTTTACAATGATAATGTTGACCCGGCAGATATGACTCCACTGAAAAAGCCTAGTATGGAGTCTGAGCTGCCCCTAAATTTTGCGGCGGATGATACCAAGATGGTTGATTTTGCTCCAGGCGACTCATCAAAGCAATTCACTATCGGGGCTAACGTGGACCCCGCATAGGAAAGCGCGCTCATCGAATTCATCCGTGAGAATCAGTATATCTTTGCATGGAAGCTGTCAGACATGCCAGGTGTACCGATAGAATTCGTTGAGCACCACCTTAATGTTGATCCTAAGTTTAAACCGATCAAGCAGTTCCTCCGCCGTTTCAACGAAGAGCGGCGTAAGGCAATTGGAGAAGAGGTAGCTCGGCTCTTGGCAGCAGGGTTCATCCTGGAAGTATTTCACGAGGAGTGGTTAGCAAATCCCGTGTTGGTTCTTAAAAATAACGACACGTGGCGTATGTGTGTGGATTACATGGATCTTAACATGGCTTGTCCAGTTGACCCATTTGCTCTCCCCCGTATCGATCAGATTATTGACGCAACATCGGGTTGCGGGAGTTTATGCTTCCTGGACACCTATTCAGGTTATGACCAGATCAAGATGGCAGTTAAAGACCAAGAGAACACATTGTTTATAACACCTTTTGGGGCTTTCTACTATGTGTATATGCCTTTTGGGATTAAGAGTGCGCAAGCGATGTATCAACGTTGTGTGCAGAATTGCCTCAGGTCAGATTGGGCGCAATGTGCACGCCTATGTGGATGACATTGTGGTTAAGTCAAGAAAGAAGGAGACTTTACTGGACGACCTGAAGGAGGCGTTTGACAATTTAAGGGTCTACAAGATGATGCTTAACCCGTCTAAGTGTGTTTTCGGGGTTCCTACAGGTAAACTCCAAGGTTTCTTGGTCTTGGAGCGTGGGATCGTGGCTAACCCGGATAAGATAAAGGCCATCACATCGTTATCTAAGCCGTTGAGCGTCAATGATGTGCAGTGCTTGGCGGGTCATATTGCCGCTTTAAGCCGTTTCATCAGTCGCCTGGGCGGCAAGGCTATTCCTCTGTACCAGATGACGAAAAACACAGATGACTTTGTCTGGAGAAAGGCGGCGGATGAGGCCCTGGAAGCGCTAATAAGGCAGTTGGCTGAGCCGCCAATCTTGGCCGCTCCGGCTGAGAAAGAGCCTCTGCTCCTCTATGTGGTGGCTAACAACAGGGCAGTCAGTGCTGCAATTGTGGTGGAGCACAAAGAAGCTGGGAAGGAGTATCCGGTTCAGAGGCTGGTTTATTATGTCAGTGAGGTTCTCATAGAATCCAAGCAAAGGTACCCACATTGGCAGAAGCTGATATATGGAGTGTTCATGGCAAACCGTAAGTTGAAGCATTATTTCCTCGGACACCAGATTACTGTGGTTAGCTTCGCCCCGTTGGGTGATATAATTCAAAACAAGGAAGCCACAGGCAGGATTGCTAAGTGGGCGCTGGATCTTGGGCCCCTGAATCTGAAGAATGTGCCTCGCACAACTGTTAAGTCTCAGGCGTTGGTAGATTTCATAAACGACTGGACAGAGTGTTAGTCGCCTGAGGAGAAACCGGACAACACATATTGGACAATTCACTTTGATGGGTCCAGACAGTTGGAGGGATCGGGGGCTAGAGTTGTCTTAACTTCCCCAAAGGTGACAAGTTCTATTACGTGCTAAGGCTGATGTTTCCTTGTACTAACAATGCAGCTGAGTATGAAGCCTTGCTTCATGGCCTCCGTGTGGCTAAGGAGATGAACCTGAGTCGGGTTAGATGCCTCGGTGACTCAGACCTTGTGGCCACCCGCGGCGAGTCATGACGTATATCACTCGGTAACACGCTGTGCAGTGAGTTGTAAACATACCCCCTGTGAGGGCCTCTTACAGAAAGCAAGGATAAACTCACCCATCTGCTGCCGACTCTCCACTATGTGGCCCGTTCATAATCTTAAGCAGTTACTCTTTTTAAGACCCTGTACTGCTCAAAGTTCAAACGACGAATTTATGTCACGTGAGAGGTGGCTTATGGGCCCTAGGGTTACTCATGCCCTGCTGCGTCTCTCTCTGGTTCGTTGCGCTCTTAACAGTTAATCTTGTTAGAGACCCTGAGCCGAACAAAGGAGTTGACGATCAATCTCGTTAGAGACCCTGTGCTGTTATGAGTTCAAGTAGTGGGTCCACCCAGGAGAACATGCATCTGTGTCTCTTTCTGGGACATTGCTCTTGTCAGTTATTCTCGTTAGAGACCCTGAGCCACTCAAAGGAGCTGACAACCACTCTCGTTAGAGACCCTATACTGGTATGAGTTCAAGCAATGAGTCCACCTAGAACCATCATATGAGTTTTCGAAAACAAAAAAAGGAAGAAAGAGCAAGATCTTAAAAGATTTCAAATATCTCCGGGTTATGCTTTTATAAGCTGGCCACACAATGATGCAGAACATGTTTCTGTCTTATTTGTTGTTGCAGGATTTATCTCATCAGATAAGCTACTGTTAAGTATGATGAAAGATGTTATAAGAAGAAGCAAAGGAAGATCAACGGTGCATAAGATGATTCTAATTCATGAGTCCACGATGGCACGGCTGGGGCAATCAAGTTCTGCTACGCCTATTACAAAGCTCTCCAAGAGCTCAAAATACGAAAGACTTAAGTTTTTTGTATACTTCCAACCCCGGCGGCTCAGCAGGCCGGGTTACCCTTAATCAAGAGAAACAAGTCTCAACTCGCTGGCGGGTCATCCTACACCGGGTCTTCGCTCTCTTCGATTTGAAGGTTGTCCACATCCTAGTTGCAGTTTAAGAAGGCCTCAAACTGAGCTTCATCAAATAGAGGAGATGGGGCAACTTCAGGGGCAAAGAGTGGCTTACGGCGTGCGGGGATCAAGTCCCTGGCTTCAAAGGTTCGACATCGCAGCCATTGATTATTCGCGTCATAAGCCGCCCGATAGGAGGTCAAATCCATTTTGTCGACAAGAGTAGATGCAAGTACTCTGGACGCCCTCATACATCTGACGTAGTCGGCTTCAGTAAAGTCTGAGCCGTCATGTTTTTTGGACGGGAAGCCATACATCATGTCCTCAACAGTCAAGTCAGGGGCAAAGGCCAGGGATCATCCTAGAGGAGCTACTGCCCCCTTTCTGGCGGATGTTCGCATCAGCTCTTCAACCTGCTTGGGCAAAGTTGATAAGACTTATGTAACTCCCTTTATGAATTTGGGAACATATTTTGCAGCCATCATGGCTTTGATGGTGCAGAGGGTTCCATTGTACAGTTGTTCTCTCAAGGTATATATGGCTTCAACATCATCAAACTGTCAGAGGATAGCTAGCGGCTTCTCTCACCTGCACGGTCGGTTCAAAGTTATAAGTCGCCTGAAAGATTTATTCGACACGGCAAGGAAATTTTCTAAGCCATACATACTTACCAACGATAGCAACAGTCATCTTGGATATATGGCCCTTGAGGGTTTTCAAGTCTTCTGATACAAGCTTGAGCTGTTCGTTGGTGTTGTTTGAGCGCTTTGTCAAGGCGGCTTGTTCAGATTCAGCAGTTTCTTTAAAAGTGGCAAAATCAGTTTGGCCTTCTCAAGTTTTTCAATGGCCACCCGTAATATCTCTTCTATTGTGGCTCGAGCGGTCTGTTGGGTAGTAAGATTTTCCCTTAAGCCAGCCAGGTCAGACTCGGCTGCATCTAATGCCTCCTGCGTTGTACAAGTAAAAGATCATGAAGGTTAAGTCGCCAAGATGAAGCAGTAATGAAGCTATTATGATACAAGTCCCAAGCAGATTACAAGCAATATACTTGGCACTTGGGGGCTAATGTGTGTGTTTTCTCTCCAAGTCTACGATGAAGTTCTAGCTCATCATTATCATAATAACCCGAACATGGGGGCTACACCCGGCGAGCTTCTCAACATGGCAATTCCGGCTCATCATTCTCATAACCCGGATTTGGGGGCTACACTTGGACTTAATTTTCAAGTAAGTACCGGCTTATATACATATGAACCCGTTACTTGGGGGCTACAGGCTAAGTTATTTGCAGTATGACGTAATTTGGAAGACCCGCTCTATAATTTGCAATATTAAACCGGTTCTTGGCGGCTACATAAGGGTATAAAGAAAAAGCAAGAGAAGAAGGGTACCTCATATTTTTTCTTCATTAATCCTACAAGCTTTGATTCCATGTTATGGCTGGCAGAAAGACGATCCAAGTAACCAAAATGCAGGTCATCCGCAGTCATTTTCTCTAACACGGGGAATTCAAAATCAAGCTTCTCTATAGAAAAAGTGTCAATCTTGCTGGCGTGTTTCGTCAACACATGAGGGGAAGGAGATTGGTAACCCATCCCAGTGGTTGTAGCTTCGGGATGAGACGGGTCTTCGATGGGTGTTGAAGGACTGGGCGGCTTAGGATTAGCCGCTGAACTCTCAGGAGTTTCCATGTGGTGATCCTCCGGCTCATAAGGTGGAGGAGTGCGCTCAGGTGCATCCTTATTAACATATGAAGGTTCAGCGTGACTGGAAGGAGAATCCGGCTTAGCACTCTCCGGCTTTTGGACGATAGGAGGGACGATAGACCTGCCTGCTTTCCTTCGTTTTGCTTGAGCCATGGAACTAAAAAAGAATCCTTACGTAGCACAAGTACAATGTTGAGAATATACACACTGGAAGGTAAAAGGTGTACTCAGGTTGATCTTCATAGGAGGAAGCTTGGATGCAGTTGAGTCGCTAGACGAAGGGGGTGACTCCTATAATATTGAGATAATAAAGCACAAGAGTAAGGTGACAGTACAATAGTCTAAGGTGGATGTTAGACTTGGTTAAAAGGGCACCTCAGCGGGTCATTTCCACGGAGCCGGAGAATTTGGTAAGCCGGCTAGAAGGTATTCTGAGCCGGTGCTCCGGGTTTGACGTCTGGAGCCATGTTGTTGCTTTTTCAAAAGAAAGTTGGGGTCCAAGTAAGCAAGGGGATGAGAAAACGGAACTTTTCGGATGACTCACCGTGTTCTCTCTCGGGGTAAGATTTCTAAGCTGGAAGAAGTGTAAATTACCTCAGTAGCATCGGTTTGACTTGTCTCCGCCTCTTCCTAAGTATAATTGCTACTTCTTGGGCATGCTATGGTTTCCCATGAAGAGAAACGGTTTGGTGCAGCAAAGTAGATAAGTATTTCCCTTAGTTTTTGAGAACCAAGGTATCAATCCAGTAGGAGATACAAGCAATCCACCAATAGATGTACCTGCACAAAGAATCACACTCTTGCACCCAACGCTATAAAGGGGTTGTCAATCCCTTCATGGTTACTTACAAGGATAAGATCTAGTAGAGATAGATATAATAGGATGCTTGAACGGAAAGTAAAACTAAAAGTAAAAAACAATGCATCAAGTATTTTTGGTGTTTTTGGTTTTAGATCTGAAAATATAATATGGAAAATAGAGCCGGGGGCCATAGGTTTCACTAGATAGCTTCTCTCATGATGGCAAGTATTACGGTGGGTGAACAAATTACTGTCGAGCAATTGATAGAAAAGTGAATAATTATGAAGATATCCAAGGCAATGATTATGCATATACGCATCACATCCGTGACAAGTAGACCGAAACAATTCTGCATCTACTACTATTAGTCCACACATCGACCGACTCCCGCCTGCATCTAGAGTATTAAGTTCATGAAGAACAGAGTAACGCATTAAGAAAGATGACATGATGTAGAGGGATAAACTCAAGCAATATGATCAAAACCCCATCTTTTTATCCTTGATGGCAACAATACAATACGTGCCTCGATACCCCTACTTTGTCACTGGGTGACGACACCGCAAGATTGAACCCAAAACTAAGCACTTCTCCTATTGCAAGAAATTACCAATCTAGTTGGCCAAACCAAACCAATAACTCGAAGAGACTTGCAAAGATATGAAATAATGCATATAAGAATTCAGGAAAGACTCAAATAATATTCATGGATACTCTAAACATAAACCCACAATTCATCGGATCTCGACAAACACACTGCAAAAGAGTATTACATCGGACAGATCTCCATGAAGATCATGAAAAACATGGTATTGAGAAGCAAAGAGGGAGAAGAAGCCATCTAGCTACTAGCTATGGACCCAAAGGTCAGTGGTGAAATACTCACACATCATCGGAGGGGCAATGGAGTTGATGTAGATGCCCTCCATGATCGAATCGCCCTTTGGCGGATTACCGAAAAAGGCTCCAATATTGGATCTCTTGGGAACGGAGGCTTCTGGCGGCGGAAAAGTGTTTTCGTGGCCGGAGATTAGGGTTAGTGGAGCTGTCGTGGGCCCACAAAGCCTGCCCCGCATGGCCTACCCCCTGGTCGCGCTCCTAGGGCTTGTGGCCCCATGGTGCCTCCTCTGCCTTGGTTCTCAAGTCTCGTAGTTTACTTTCGTTCTATAAAAAAATCATTACGAAGGTTTTATTCTGTTTGGACTCCGTTTAATATTCCTTATCTGCAAAACTCAAGAACAAGGAAGAAACAGAAACTGGCACTAGGCTCTAAATTAATAGGATATTTCAAAAATTAATATAAAATAGCACATTAATGCATATAAAACATCCAAAACAGATAATATAATAACATGGAACAATCAAAAATTATAGATATGTTGGAGACGTATCAGCATCCCCAAGCTTAATTCCTGCTCGTCCTCGAGTAGGTAAATGATAAAAACAGAAATTTTGATGTGGAATGCTACCTAACATATTTATCCATGTAATATTCTTTATTGTGACATGAATATTCAGATCCGTAAGATTCAAAACAATAGTCTAATATTGACATAAAAACAGTAATACTTCAACCACACCAACAAGGTAGTCGTATCCTTTCGAAATAACATGGCCTTAGAAAGTCATCCCTACAAAATCATATGGTCTGGCCATGCTCCATCTTCCCCACACAAAGTATCTAAATCATGCACAACCCGATGAACAATTCAGGTAATTGTTTCACACTTTTGGTGTTCTCAAACCTTTTCAACTCTCACGCAATACATGAGCATGAGCCATGGATATAGCATTATAGGTGGAATAGAATATGGAGGAGGTGCAAGGGAAAAAGGATAAGATAGTGTCACATCAACTAGGCGTATCAACGGGCTATGGAGATGCCCGTCAATAGATATCAATGTGACTGAGTAGGGATTGTCATGCAACGAATGCACTTAGAGCTATAAGTGTATGAAAACTCAAAAAGAAAACTAATTAGTGGTCGTGCATAATGAATATCCACTAGTTATATGAAAGTCAAAAAATAGGAGACTGTCTATCATGAAGATCATGGTGCTACTTTGAATCACAAGTGTGGAAAAAGGTAGTGGCAATTGTCCCTTCTCTCTTTCTCTCAACTTGTATATATCTGGTGGGCTTCTTTGGCCTATTTTATTATTTTTTGTTTGGGCTTCGTTGGCCTCTTTTATTTTTTGTAAGTCCGGATACTCATCCCAACTTGTGAGGGAGTCATAGCCTCCATCATCCTTTTCTCTCATGGGACAATGCTGTATTAATGAAAAATCATCACACTTTTATTTACTTACAACTCAAATAAAAAGAAATTACAACTCGATTCCTATGACAAAATATGACTCTATATGGAATATGAAGTGATGATGCAAGTCATAGAAAAACTACATGGTGGAAGTTGCATGGCAATATATCTCGGAATGGCTATGAAAATGCCATAATAGGTAGGTATGGTGGCTGTTTTGAGGAATATATGGTGGATGTTTGGAGGAAGGAGGGTTTGGTGTACCGGCAAAAGTTGCGCGCTACTAGAGAGACTAGCAAAGGTGGAAGGGTGAGAGTGCGTATAATCCATGGACTCAACATTAGTCATAAAGATCTCACATATTTAATGCAAAAGTCTATTAGTTATCAAACAAAGTATTAGACGCATGCTCCTAGGGGAGAGGTTGGTAGGAGTTAACCATCGCGCACTCCCGACCCTCACACAAAGGTCGACAATCATTAAACAAATCATGCTCCGACTTCGTTACATAACGGTTCACCATATGTGCATGCTACAAGAATCACAAGCTTTAACACACGTATCTCTTCCAATTCACAACTACTCACTAGCATGACTCTCATATTACCATCCCGATTATCTCAAAACTATATGCAAGGAATCAAACTTCTCATAGTTTTTTAATACCCTTAATATGAAAGTTTTTATTATATCCCTCTTGAATGCCCATTATATTAAAACTAAATTCATAACCTAAACAAATTACCATGATGTCTTAAGAAACTCTCAAAATAATAAAAGTGAGGAGCGAGAGATCAATAATTTCTAAAAAATATAACATCACCATGCTCTATAAAGATATAAGTGAAGCACTAGAGCAACATTGCCTAGCTCAAAAGATATAAGTGAAGCACATAGAGTATTCTAACAAATTCATGATTCAATGTCTCTCTCTCTCAAAAGATGTGTGCAGAAAGGATGATTGTGGAAAACTAAAAGGCAAAGACTCATATCATACAAGACGCTCCAAGCAAAACACATATCATGTGGTGAAT
The DNA here is from genome assembly GCA_022496015.1 of Hordeum marinum. Classification (NCBI taxonomy): domain Eukaryota; kingdom Viridiplantae; phylum Streptophyta; class Magnoliopsida; order Poales; family Poaceae; genus Hordeum; species Hordeum marinum. The sequence continues at coordinate 524,403,121 of CM039674.1, read as the reverse complement.
AAAAATATAGCCTCAAGTAAATTTATCGATGGATTGAAGACGAAAGAGGGGATGCCTTCCGGGGCATCCCCAAGCTTAGGCTTTTTAGAATCCTTGAATATGACTTGGGGTGCCTTGGGCATACCCAATCTTAGGCTCTTGCCACTCTTTATTCCATAGTCGATCAAATCTTCACCCAAAACTCGAAAACTTCACAACACAAAACTCAACAAAAAACTCATGGGATCCATTAGTATTAAAAGATAAATCACCACTTTAGATACTGTTGTGAACTCCTTCTTTAGTTGTATTTGTGTAATACATACTATATTCTAACTTTTCCATGACTCATACCCCCCCCCCCTGATACAACCCATAGATGCATCAAAATAAGCAAACAACACAAAGAAAACAGAATCTATCAAAAACAGAACAGTCTGTAGCAATTTGTAAACTTAGAATACTTCTGGAACTCAAAAAATTGTGAATAGTAAGGAAAATTAGGGCAATTTCTATATCAATCTTGCCTATAAATTTCGGATCAATGTGACGCTCTGAAAAATTTGGAAAATTCCTGGACTAAGCGCAAAAGTTTCTGTTTTTCAGCAAGATCAAATCAACAACTACCATAGATCACCCCAAAGGTTTTACTTGGCTTAGACACTAAATTAAACACCAAAACACAATTACTACAGAAGTAATAATGTGCAAAAACACACCAAAACAGAAGCCAAAAACAGAAAGGAAAATAAAATTAGGTTGCCTCCCAACAAGCGCTATTGTTTAACGCCCCTAGCTAGGCATAACGATTTCAATGATGCTCACATAGAAAGTAGTAGTTGAGATATGCAAAAGAGCATCATTAATAGCATTGAAAACACGTTTAAGTCTAACCCACTTCCTATGCATAGGGATTTTGTGATCAAACAATTTATGGGAACAAGAATTAACTAGCATAGGAAGGCAAAACAAGCATAACTTTAAAACTTTGAACATATAGAGAGGAAACTTGATATTATTGCTATTCCTACAAGCATATGTTCCTCCCTCATAAGAAATTTCAGTAGAATCGTGAAGAAATTCAACAATATAGCTATCATATAAAATTTTCTTTTCATGATCCACATGCATGCAAAGTTGATACCCTTCCAAAATAGTGGGATTATCATTAACTAAAGTCATGACCTCTCCAAACCCACTTTTATCAAAAAATTCATAAGATTGAACACTCTCCAAAATAGTGGGATCAATAATGCCTAAAGTTGATACTCTTACAAACCCACTTTCAATATCATATTCATCATGAATATTAAATAAATTATCAAGATCATAAGAAGCATTATCACCCCAATCATGATCATTGCAATAAGTAGTGGTCATGTCAAACTCATCAAATATAGCATCCCCAAGCTTGTAGTTTTGCATATCATTAACATAATTGACATTAATAAAATTTATAACAATATCATTGCAATCATGCTTTTCCTTCAAGGAACTACCATGAATCTCCTTACAAATTTCTTCTTTCAACACTTCATCAAAATTTCCAGATTCATGATTTTCAAACAAGACCTCATAGAGATAATCAAGTGCACTCAACTCACTAGCAATCGCTTCATCATAATTTTGTCTTTTGAAAAGATTAGCAAGTGGATGAGGATCCATATAAATAGATTTTTGGCAAGCTCAGATGCAAGCAAATAGAAGGCACAAGGCAACAAAAGCAAACATAGCAACGAAAAGGCGAACGAAAAAGGGTGAACCAGGTTGAACCATGTTGGTGTGTCCATTTTACAATAAGCAGACGACACAATTTTTCTCAATGAGTATGACATGACAACAACTAGAAATATGAAGCTATTAATATGCCTTTCGAGCAATTATCGGTATTGAAGATTAATTTTAACAAAAGTCAATTCTTCTGTTTTGGGAGAGCCAAAGAAGAACAAGAAGCTTGCAGACAATTGTTTGGATGTGAACTGGGCTCCCTACCATTTAATTAATTAGGTATTCCAATTCATTATTGTAAGCTATCCAATAAGGAATGGAAATTCATTGAAGATCTATTTAAAAAAAATAACTAAGTTGTTGGAAGGGTATGCTTATGTCTTATGGTGGATGGCTTGTTTTGATCAACTCAGTGTTGACAAGTATACCTATGTTCCTATGTCTTTCTTTGAAGTGCTTGTAGGGGTACGGAAAATTCACACTTCTCAAGTGGGATATTATATGTAGATCAAAACACCAGTGTGGACTAGCGATTGAGAACTTCGAGGTTAAGAATAAATGCTTGCTCATCAAATGGTTGTACAAATTTTTGGTGGAGACTGAGGGATTGTGGATACAGATTTTACGAAATAAATACTTACGTTGCAAGACTTTGGCCCAGCTTATTGTTAGACGCAATGACTCTCCTTTATGGAAGGGGCTAATAAGAACGAGAGCTTTTATGCAAAATGCTGTATCCACATTCCATAAGGATGCTTATGTTGCACAAAATAAAGCAAAGATAGGGGGAGGGGGTATTTTAAACAACGTTGCTTTTGCGATCAGGATGGAAATATAAAACATCTCTTTCTCACATGTCCTTAGCCAAACTTTTATGGTAACTATTCAAGTGGCCTTTAATGTTAGCTCTCTAACTAGTATTAACATATTTGGGACCTAGCTTGATGAGGTAGAGTCAAGTATTGCACGACATATTTGATTAGTAGTATGTACTTTACTTTGAGCTATATGAAACTGTTGAAATGACATGATTTTTAACAGAAAGACTCTTAAAGCCAGTGCTTGCATTCGTACGTGGTCGTTACTTAGTCATGCGGAAGTCAAGAAGCATTCGGCTATTGGATGCAATTGATGGGAGACGGTACCACAGGCTAGTTATAACCGGTTTAAATGCCGGTCCAGTAATAGACTAGGTATTTAGTCATCTTGTTCTATTTTTGTCAGTTGTGGCAATTTTATTTATCATTTTATTTTGGCTCATTTAAAAGCGACTATTGCATGACAAAACATTTATAGGACCTTTTGTTTAAAATATGGATGCATGCTCCTTATACGGAAGCAGTCGTGGCTGAGTATTTTATGTACCGCGAACGGCATACTTTAATAATTTATGATGATCTCTTCAAACAGCATGCATCATTGAGATGTAAAGACCAGACCGATGGTGATTCTTCTTTTCAAACAGAAAAAAGAGGTAATAGTACCCTAGGTTTATGAACTTGCACGGTTTGTGATGGTTTAGTCACTGAACTTGCAAAACGTGACTAGCTCATCCTCGAACTTGCACATGAAGTGTAAGTTTAGTCCTGAACCAATCACGTAATGACAATTGGATCGTACGTGGCGAGACAGTCAGCAAATGCATTTTTGGACTTACCCCGTCCTTTTTAGAATCAACCCGCACTACCCACAACACTACACATCATCCCTGAATTGATTTTGTTGTTGGAATGTTGCTCAGCTCGCTCGCTCCTCTTCTGTTCGGCTGTCTTCTTCGCCGCCGCCGTCCAGGTCGCCCATCGCCATCCAGCTCACGTACAGTTTTACTTTTCCTGTACGGTACCGTCTACAGGGCCTGGGGAGGCGTGCCCTCCCTAGATCTATTCGGATGTTGAAAAAAATGGCGGTGCTATCTGGTTTCGAGCGCAAAACTGCTCCTGTCGCTGCTGGTTTTAAACACCGGGTCGCTCGCTACATGAGTGAGTACGTGAGCTGCGTGGAACAAACCGCAAATGGTGTCGTGTCTGAGCGGGCAAATGGATGCTCGCTAGCTCCATGGACGTACGCACGTACACGATACACACGCTAGTACTCCCTCCGTTTCTTTTTAATCTACGTATAAAGTTTGGTTAAAATCAAGCTTCGTAAAGTTTGACTAACTTTATATTAACAAATATCAACATTCACAATATAAAATCAATATTATCAGATGCATCACGTAATGTATTTTCATACCATATACTCTTAGTATTGTAGATGTTATTATTTTTAATATAAATTTGGTCAAACTTTGTATAGTTTGACTTTGATCAAATCTTATACGCGAAGTAAAAAACGGAAGGAGTAAAAAACGAAAGTTTGGACCTCTTCTCCCGGGAATTCAGTGGCCTTGGATCGGGCACTGTCACTGTAAAAAAATCGTCTCTCGATCTCGTTGTCCATTTGACCTTGTGATCACTCTACCAAGTAGGATAGGAGTACTATATCCTACTAGCAGTGGCTAGTAGTGCTACGTTCATACCAGTTGCGTTGTTTGTTGGTTGATCGAGTGCGAGTGGGGTGTGGCAGGTCAACTGAGCATAGCAAGCAAGCAAGCCAGGCAATGCCTCAGTTTGTGCCCTGTGGTTCGTTACGTCGAGAAGCCAGATTTCTAGCACTTTGGAAACCGGAACCGACGGAGACGCCACTAGCAGTGGTGGGTGCGAGAGTAGTTATGGTGCCATTGCCATGAACGGATCCTCTACTCTATCAAGAAGAAGCTGTGCATTCTGATTCTAACTTGTGCGCGAGGAGACGATTATTGATCGAAGCTAACCGCACGTGTCATGCCGCAAACAGAGTCTAAACTCCCGGCAAATGCCTCGCCGATACATATGGCCGTGTGCATTCACGCTACTGACTTGCAAGCAGGCATGCAGGCGTGCAGCCAGACTGGCGAGACCCCACGATCGAACAGCAAGCTAGCTAGCGAACCAGAATTTTTTTTCCAAAACCAGTACGGATTTTGTACCAATTTTGAAAACAGGTGCGTGAGTTGGAAAAATTTCAATACTAGTATCCTGTCAGCCAATAGCCGGCCGAGCAGGGACCTGTCGGCCACCACCAGGCCGACCGGAGACCTGTCAGCCATCCGTAGGCCGAAAGGATCCTGTCGGCCAATCAGAGGCCAGGAGATAGGCCTGTCGGCCTGGGGTAGGCCGAAAGGCACCTGTCGGCCATTGGGAGGCTGACTGGCCCTTGGCTAAGCCCCGGCCCTCTTTTCTTCCTCCTCTGACCAGTCATTTCACCCTCACCCTTCCCCTCTTCCTCTCTCACTACCGTTGCTCTCCGGTGGTTCCACCGACTCGCCGATCTCCTCGCTGGAACACCCATTCTGTTATCCTACCCGCTTAATCAATAGATCAGGGCGTTCTCCACCGGCCTACGGTATATTTTTTTGCTTCCAACTCAATCGAATGAGAACTGTCAAGTCGGTAGTGGATTTAGTTAATATTTGTCACCGTCCGTCTGCAGGTAATGGCTTGCCCATTTTTCCGCGCTCCAGGTGGCCCATGTGTTGCCGTTGATTCCGGTGCGTTTGTATTTACTGTGGTGCTGGATCGTCGATGTGCAAGACGTGTTGTAAGATTCGATGTCTTCATTATCTAATTGTGGCATATTCGAATGCCTTTGTTTATAAGTTTATGATCCTTGCTTCCATTCTTGTTGTAGTATGTTCCGAGCAGTGTTAGATCACATCTTGCTCGGTACATTGAGGAGTGCAGAGCTTTAGCTATTGGGAGGGGTGACACTGATGTTGATCTTGCTCTGCATAACACTGAGGGTAACTTATACCATGTTATATTTACACATGGTAGGATGAGCAGTAAATTCCATGGTCCTTCGTGGAAGGAACTCGTGAATGATTATGGTCTCCGCTATAGTGACATGATGACTGTTATGCTTGAGCATTATGGAACTTATATTAGTGTCGAATTTCATCGGGATGGTGTTATGTTGTTTCCTTTACCCCATGTTGGTAAGATTTATGTTTGACAGATTTTCAGATTTGATTGAGCTTATACTTTTTGCGGTTCATGTCAGTAATTGAAATAATATTTTTGTAGCTCTTGAGGATCTTAGTGAAACTCAGAGGGAACTTGTTGACAGTTGTTTTTATAATCGTGGTGTCACTCTGAATTATCATCAAATGTATGTCATGTCGCGGCAGCTCTTTGATGACAACTACATACTGTGTACTCCTTTCGTTCATAGGATGGATCGCATGAACGTTATTTCCCAACATATGGCAAGCTTTGGTTTCTGTTTTTTATTATTTTTTTGTTATTTGCTGGTTCATAAGATGGATCATATAAGTTGCTTGTTTCTGTCAGGTTATTCCTACCATGGTTGTGAGAAGTTTGATGGAATTTGTGACTATTCCTAGGACTGGTTCTTTACTTCTTGAAATTACTTTGGATTCAGAAGATGATGATATATTTGTGAGCATTCCTTGTTCCTACTTCATTGGCTTGGGTGATCGAATGGTTTTGAAGAAGGAAGGTTTCGGAAATTTTCTGTTGGCATCGTCTATCGAAGTCAACAATTTGGTGCTCATAACATTCAAACAGCGTGAACAGGAAGATCGCCTACATGTAACAGCTGCGACGAACCCGCATATCTTCGCTTGAAGACTCTTCAACAGTGTTGCTTGCTCTCTCAGTGGGATATTTTCTCCTCTGTCAACACGGTCGACCAAAGCGGTAACCTCCTCTAGCGCCTGAGTTTCCAATTCACCCTGTACGTAGAAAGTTAACCAATTGTACATGTTCATGTATAGGGAAAACGTAGGATGTGAGACAAACTGAGGACATACCGCGCGGTGTCTGGTTCCCACTAGTGAGGAAGTTGGGAAGAGATCGCTAGCGAGAGGAATTAGGATATGTTCCGGAGCAGATGATGGAACCAAGTAGATCCTCGTGGTCTGTCTGTAACGCCTCAGGTACGACCTATATGTGTCTCAGTCAAAGACACGAACTTCATCACATATATTTGTCGGGGCAGTATTCCATTCCTCGAGGTAAGGTCTGATATCGCGAACCTAAGAAGTATGGGACTTGTTTCCTCCGCTACGAGTATACCTGAGATTGAAATGCACGTTACATGATTAGCTATAAGTACTCCGAATAGTCTCAATAACCTATTAATGTAGAGATGAGAACCAAAGTAGTATTACTTACTTGTGCACGTGATCTGGTAATCGTGAAATAACCGGAATGTCAGGCTCTTGGAATAGACCGAACTGTCTCATCACCCTATTGATAGCCATCTATTCAACTGTCACATCGAAGACCAGCTTGGCCTTGGTCATCCAGTAATGCTGATCTCTAGTGCAGTAGCCAGAAATCCCACCTGGGTATCTATCTGAAATAGCCTTACGGGTGTATGGTTCCCATATAACCTGATCCTCGTGCAGACTATCAAACTGCGTCGTGAAGGAGGGGTAGCAGCCCCTCACCTGGCTAGGCGTAAACTATCTCTGCACATCACAACGAACATTAGTACGTAATATTGAATAGCGAGAAATAAACATTACTAATTCATATTGTTAATAATGAAAATACCTCTCTCCGTGTCCAAACAGATCTCACAGTAGGCAAGTCACCGATAGAAGGCACGTAATGTCCAGCAATGTCCTCCTTGCCGAAAGGTTTGTCAACACTAACGTAGGGTCGACCAATGGGGAATCTCTCATAAGACCAAAGCTGCAACAGAAGTGGACATTCGAGAAGACCAGATTTCCTAGACCTCAACTGGCAAGCTTTGCAGAGGCCTCTGTACGTAGCTGCTAACACGACAGAACCAAAACTCCTTCGCGCAATGTTCTCAGGGGAGCGTGCCTCAGCTATCTCTCGTGCAATGCCGATCAATCGTGCATCTACAGTGGTCACGTGGTTCTCTGTGAACATAGTCTTGCCAAACAACCACATAATATATGCCTCTAGGGATCGGTCAATCCGTGCCTCTGACAACTGATAAGTGGGATATCCTAAGGAAACAATCTGAAACTGGCTCAACCACCTGAAAAGAGGCCCGTGTCGATCGTTTTCTAGTGCGGTGGTTGTTGGCATCGCAGCCAGAAAATGGGCATGCATAGATGCTAGCCAACCATCTTCTACCTCTAAAGGTCCTATGGCAGCACCGGCGAGAGGTAATCCCAACAAGTAAGACACGTCCTGTAAAGTAGGAGCCATCTCTTCCCATGGAAAGTGGAACGTATTTGTCTCTGGTCTCCATCTATCTACTAAGCAGCTAAGGAGTGACCTATCCTAAGAGATGCGTGCTACTAGCCTCTTGTGCAGCTGCATTGGTTCGCCCGCGTCATCCAAGTCCGAGTGATCAACCCACTCATCCAATGTACCCTCAACCAGTCGTGCCAAGGGTAGAAGTCCAGCCCAATTCAGCCTACAAAATAAACAAAATGTAAATTACAATTAGCTACTATCAAAACGATGACGAACGTGCTACGTGAGTGTACCGACACATACCTATCAACCCATGCAGGGTGTATCATCCAGTTAGACTTTGGGGTGCGAGTGATCAACACGTCTAAGTTCGTGCCCGATTCCGTAATTACGGCTCGGTGCCCTCTATCGATATTACCATTAAGCATCCGATATGAAGTCATATCTGCAATGAGAACATAGTACAAACATATTAGAAAATATAACATAGAAGGGGACGCACTAAAAATAAAAACTTAGTATCCGAAAGGCATAAAATCATAGTCTCACATATTACGAATAAAAACATAGTGCACACATATTACAAATAAAAACATACTCCGACATATTACAAATTAAAAACATAGTCCCACATATTACAAATTAAAAATATAGTCCCACATATTACAAATACAAACATAGTCCCACAGATTATGTAGCTTCTGAGTTATTCATTCCTCGTTCGCCTCTTCGGCCTCGAGAGCCACGTCCACCACGACTGCCAGGACCTCCTCTTGCAACTGCTGTTGCAGTTGTCGATGCGGAAGCACTCGTCGATGTGGAAGCACCGCCTTTCTTCAGTGTGGGGCAATATTTCATCCTATGACCATACGCCGCACAGAGCAAACATTGCATGGTTGCTTCACCTGCTTCAGATTGGTCCATATCATTTCGGATGCGCTTTACCTTACGCCTGCCCCTGCTAGTTCGCCGTAGTGCAGGATCCGGGATGTATACTCTATCATCATCGTTTACCTTGTTGAAATTGCCGATGACTCTAAACCCTGTCATCGCACCTGTCCAAACATTGAGTACTGCCTCCTTTGAATAGTATGGAGACACAAAGGACATAGCGTCCAATTGAATCTGGCCATAGGCAGCCAACACATGTGAGCAAGGCAGGTGCAACAACTGCGGCTTGTTGCATGTACACTCACAAGTTGGATAAAATTCTGCTCCAATTGTAACCTCATGCCTCCTCACCTCATTTCCAGAACCGAAACCATCAGTAGGAAGCTGAACCTCGTACCTCCTTTCCTGAGTACCTATGAGTGTGACGGTGTGCTTCTTGGCTTTCTTTATCTTATCAGCCATATACTCCATGACACGGCTATAGTAAGGAGTGTTCTGATTATCTTCAATATGCTTCCTTGCCAACTCATGCCTTTCTCTGAAATACCTCACAGTGCCATGAAATACACCCTCCACAATAGCTGTCAGTGGCAATGCTCTATTCCCTCTGAGAACAAAGTTATAGATCTCTGCAAGATTGGTTGTCATGTGGTCATACCTAGCTCCATGGGTGTCATGCAGCAAAGACCAATTCACTCGAGGCTCTTTCTCTATCCACTCAGAAAAATTCTTTATTGCCCTGCCCTTCTTTCGCTTCGTATTAGGAGGGTCAATTGCTGGCAAGTCACAAAGACCAACTGGCCCCTCCATCTCCGCAATGAGTGTTGTTAATTTAACCTGTTCTTTTTCCATTTTATTCCTAGCAACGACCTGCTTCTTAGTGAACTCATCTAGTTTGGACCAAATAAAATCGTATTTTCACCGCTGGTTCTGCTTGCATAACTTCTTGAACAAGTTCATCAACCGTTTGTTCTTGAACTGTGAGAAAAAATTAGCACCAAGATGGCGCATGCACCACCGGCTTTGCAAGTCCTTCCAAGGTGTTGGCTCGTCAACAGTTGGATTACTCAGTGTCTTCACGGCCTTCAATATACCGGGATGTCTGTCATGAATGAGACACACATTTGGTCTGTCCTTCACGATCGCAATTTTAATTTGACGGAAGAACCATACCCAGCTCGAAAAATTCTCACCCTCCACAAATGCCATGGCTAGTGGGATCATTTGGTTGTTCCCGTCCACACCAATAGCAGTCAGGATTTGCCCTTTGTACCGACGAGTCAGGAATGTACCATCCACAAACATCACAGGAGGACAATGCCTGAAAGCTTCGATGCACATACCGAAAGAGAAGAATACTCGTTTCAACACCTTGTAGTCAGGTATCCTTTCCAACCTCGTGTGCTGAATGTTAACATAAGTGCCGGGATTCCTCTCCTTCGGTACGTCAAGGAGACGCACAACATTATCATAGGAGTCGGAGAACGTCCCAAACCTCTCCTCCATAGCCTTCTGCTTAGGTCTCCAAGCCTTCCCATATGGAATGTCATACTTCCATCTGATCTTTACTGCGGTCTGGATGTGCTTTGCTTCCATATCTTTCTTCGTCACTATCTCAGTATACATGAGTTGCGCTATGAGAGTTGAAGTAAGGTTTGGATGACGAGCTAACATGTTTTTCCTAACACAATTATGCGGTACAACATTTGTCACAACCCAGTGGATGTGATACTTTGGCACGTGCGCGTGCACCTTCGCAGGACAACCTGATTCAGCACACTTCACGGTATATTTCGTTGGACTAGATATGTGTGTCCGGAAAACCCTTTGGGTAGACATAGCCCACTTTATCACCGCATACTTCAATTTCTTCTTTGTGTCAAACATAGCCCCGATCTGGACATGGCTCAGATTATATTGCCATGGAGTCTCATAGCCATCGTTGACAGTAAAGCCGGCGGGTATGTCCTGCTCCCATGCAGCAGGAATTTGGTACCTCATCCTCATCCTCGAAATTTTTAGAATCAAGTTCCTCTGTAATCCCATCCTCGTCCTCTTCCTCCATCACCCTCTGCATTTCCTGGCCTTCCTCGTCCCCATCAGCAACACCAGAGGCAGCTAATACTACCGATTGAATACTCTGACCAGCATTAACATAATCTGACTCATTGTCGGCTTGAATATCATTCACATCCGGTGGCTGTGACCCTGATACATAAATCTCGTTAGCCACTTGACTACTCTGGCCTGGATCATACCCCACGGTTGGCGGTACGATGTTCTCCTCCTTCGCCACTGGTTGCACTAGGGCATACGGATGGATTCTTCGGTCTCTGCAACGACTTAACAGAGACAACCAATGCTGGCTCCTATCTATCGGAATCAAATCCCACTTGACATTTTTACAGGAGTTGGTCCACAAGGCATGAATACTGACGGAACAAACTTCAGGATCGAGGCCAAAACTAGTAGTCAACCTGTGCTTCAACTGCCTAATGTCCAGTCTGTCCGGGCCTGAAAATGTCATCTCGCCTGTTTTAAACTCGCTAAGATCAACCCCCAACTCATTATATCAAACAGTACCAGGGTCGTAAATACACAGTCATATTTACAGATTCAGACATTTTAACCTGGTCAGACAATGCCAGCTTCTCATTATTCGCAACGAATATATCGACACTAAAATAAAACGTACACTGTAATGTACCTAAAAAACCTACATTAAAATGAGCTACACAAAAATTAACTGACACTACTATGACTAAACTAACTAAACCTATACTACGAAAACTAAAACTAAAACCCGATACTAATATGACTACACTAACTAAAACTACATTAATATGGCTACACTAAAATCACTACACTAACACAAGTAACCTAAAATAACTACGCTACTAAAAATAACATAAACTATTTGTACGTACATTAAAAAAAACGAAATTAACAGCAAAAAATTTATACTTTCGACGCGTGAGTGCACTCCTTCTTCCTCTCCACCTTCTTCTTCATCTACACCACTCCACCTTCTCACCATTGCAAGCTTCACCACCACACCATCTTCTACTCCACACGAGCAAACCAGTACACCGTTGCGGAAAATAAAACCGTAGGACGGGGAAGGAACACACGATCTACCAAGTCATCGGATTGAAACGGAAAATGAGTGGAGGGATTGGAAGATCAAGGGGGGCGGTGATTTCGGCCTAATAGAAGAGAAAAAAGGAAGAAGAAGGAGGAAGAAGGGACCAGCCGACGCAGCCTTATCTGGGGGGCTGTCGGCCTCCACCTGGCCGACAGGTGGGCCCTCGGCCTAGGGCTGGCCGAGTCGGCCTGGGCCTGGCTGACAGCCAGGTTTCGGCCCAGGGCCGGCAGACTGTCCCTCGGTCGGCTCAGAGAAGGCCAACAGGGTGCTAAAACTGAAATTTTTTAAAAACGTACATTTTTTTCAAAATTACTGTAAAAATGGTGTTATTTCTGAAAAAAATTCCGAACCAGAGCTCACATAAGGCACGTAAAGAAGCACGCATGCACTGCGCCATCAGAGGCCGGGGGACCGCCGGAGACCGCGACCCCGACGCGCAACCGCACGCTACGTGCATGCAGGTACGGCGGCGCTCCTACACCGCTTGCCTAGCCTAGCCCAGCAAGCGCACATGATAGGAATTGAAACCTCTGAGAGTCGGAGACCCCACCGCAGGTACGGCGACCGGTCGACCCATGACCCATCCATCTTCGGTGAGCGCGCACGCACGAACGCATCGCAGTTACGCAAACCTTGGAGCATACAGCGGGTAAGTTCCGGACGGCCGATCGATTACGCCCACGCACGCACGGACGGGAGGGGCGACGACGCCGAGCTATGCCGATGATAAAGCTCTTGGAGAGGCTGGGGGCAGACACGGGCACGTGCGGGTGCGGTGGCGCCCCGTGCGCATGCATGCATGGCGGTCGAGGTGATGGGGAGGAGACATATACATGGTGTACCTACGTGCTTCACCTCCAAGTACAGGCGGCCATGGCTGCAGGGCATGGGGGCGCGTGGACCGGCATGCCGGCCGACGCCACGGAATGGAAGGTGCGATATGCACGTGCTCGTGCATGGGCCGGTTCCTTCTCCTTCCGCCTTGGGGCCCGCCGAAGCGCGGCGCTGTTCTCGTCCTGTGGGGATCGACATATCCGTTCTGATCTCCTGTTCCGAAACACTCCGTCTTCCCTGGTCCAACAGCGAAATCAATTCAGTGTGATGTGTAGTGTTGTGAATATCGCAGGTTGATTCCAGAAAACGGCAGGGGGTTAAGTGCAGAAGTGCATTTGCTGACAGTCTCGCGTCGGATCCAATTGTCGCTGTGTTATTGGTTCAGTACTAAACTTGCACCTTCTATATAAGTTGAAGAAGAAACCAGTGACGTCTTATAAGTTCAGGGACTAAATTATCACCAACCGCGAAAGTTCAGAAACCTAGGATGTTATTACCTCAAGAAAAGAAAGTCCACCCTGCCAAGTCGGGCCGCCCACGCAATCAACGTCGAACTTTGCCGTCGCCGAAGCAGATTTTCCCCGTGCCTTCCCCTGCTTTTCTCCTCCACGAGAACCATCTCGACCGTCACGCCAAGTCACGTACGCCCACACGAAAGCTTCGTATCCATTTCCTGGAGAAGACTGCTAACCTGCCGTGGTTGACCTCCCGTCCAAGTCCAATCCGCCCCACACGCGGCATGCACGTCCACGGCGACCACGCGCATCGCTCCTCCCCTTGCATGCCATGAAGCTTCCAAAGGACCGCGTCGCGCCCGACTATATATGCACGCGCGCACCTCCAAGATCATGCAGCTCTATAGCAAAGCAGAGGATCTACGAAGCACAGGCAGGATCAAGAATTCAAGATCAACTAAAGACCTATCAAGAACCTCTCTATCGTCTACATTCGGCGAGAATGGTTTCGTCGAAGTCCGGCGAGCTGAGGGCGCTGTTCTTGTCACTGGACCAGGACGCGGACGGCAGGATCTCGGCGGCAGAGCTGCGGGGGTGCATGAGGGCGACGCTGGGCGAGGACGTGCCACCGGAGGAGGCCGAGGCGCTGGTGGCGTCGGTGGACGCGGACGGCGACGGGCTGCTAAACGAGTCCGAGTTCCTCGAGCTGGCGCAGCAAGCGGCCTGGACGGGCGACGTTGGGGAGGAGGACGACGAGCGGAGGATCCGCGCGCTGAGGGAGGCGTTCGGGATGTACGAGATGGAAGGGCAGGGGTGCATCACGCCGGCCAGCCTGGGGCGTATGCTCGGCAGGCTCGGCGCTGAGCGGGGCGCTGGCGAGTGCCGCGCCATGATCTGCCGGTTCGACCTCGACGGCGACGGTGTGCTCAGCTTCGACGAGTTCAAGATCATGATGAGCTAGGGACCTCGCGCCTGGGCCCAAGGACACACTCTTGCATATAGATACTTAGCTCGTTCGTTCGTTCCTTCATTCATTCATTCGATTGTTTCATGGTATTCTACTAGTACAAAGTTCTAATGATGATGCAGACAGTAATTGATCTATGTGAATAGCTTTGGTCTCAGTCATTGTCCGTGCTCTTGGAATTGGATTGCGGGTTACTAGTTGAGGAACTCAGATGCCTCTAATGAATGGAAAAGGCGAATGTGAAGGGGTTGACTACTTGTCATCCCAAGTTAGCCCTGAGCCCGTAACTATAGTAGATCTCCTTTATTATCTATCATGTATCTCTTGAAGAATGAAAATAAGCTATCAATTATGTAATAGAAGTTTAATACGGATGAATAACAAGTACTTTTAAATAAAAGATATAAATTATTTATAAATTTGTTTATCAAACTCACACGGAGGTAGAATTGAAATCATGTCCAGATCCACCCAAATATCTTTATCATGTTCAACATCACCTTGAGGAATGCCAATATCGAAGATTCTTCTTATACCCTCCTCAATTCCGTACGACTTGCAAAAGCCTTTCCAATTTAAACAACCAAAATGTGTGTGACCTACTTCATTTATGATCTTAACCTAAAAAATCAAAGCATGTTTCGTCTTAAGGTGAGCTTTCTGCGTATCCAAGCGAGCTTCTCTAAGACATAAGGTCTTGCATAGAAGGGGATGCACTAGTCGAAGAAAAAGGGAAATTACACGTTAAAGCAAAAAAATCTTTAGCTATATCAGGATGCTTAATTACAAAAAAAATATGTGCCGCTGAAGTTACATATCATAAAATATTTTAAGCCCTCCTTAAGCGTGAGGGAGAAGCACCTACCATTTTCAAAGTGAGGCATGTCGCACATACCCCCGTTGTCGATATAGTCATCAGACTTGGGGATCCTTTTGTCCTCATCCATTTGTTGTGTTCATTATTGAAAGATTAAAAATAAATAAAAATATCAGGAAGTCAACACACATATCACTATCAACATGGGTTGACTTTCGGTCTGTCGACTCTCCATTGAACAACTCTCATCTCTGGTGGTGTATATGGTGGGCACTACCTCACTGGTATTTTGATTGTTAGCGATGGTCGCTTCTCCTTCTTCCCCGAAGGCTGGACCAAAATGTCTTGCACTCGAAGGAGGAAAAGTGACCCCCATGACACTAGTAATAATAATGTCGGAGTATATATGGTGGGCACTCCCTCACTGATATTTCTATCGTCGGTGATGGTCGCTCCTCCCTTCTTCCTCAAGTGCACTACCAACAGGTCGAGCACAAGGGAAAGAAAATGAAGTGAACCCCACGACAACAGTCGGGATATGCCCTAGAAGCAATAATAAATTAGTTATTATCATATTTCCTTGTTCATGATAATCATTTATTATCCATGCTAGAATTGTATTGATCGGAAACTCAGATACATGTGTGGATACATAGACAACACCATGTCCCTACTATGCCTCTAATAGACTAGTTCGTTGATCAAAGATGGTTAAGGTTTCCTAGCCATGGACATGAGATGTCATTTGATAACGGGATCACATCATTAGGAGAATGATGTGATGGACAAGACCCAAACTATAAATGTAGCATATGATCGTGTCAGTTTATTGCTACAGTTTTCTGCATGTCAAGTATTTGTTCCTATGACCATGAGATCATGTAACTCATTGACAACGGAGGAGTACCTTGTGTGTATCAAACGTTGCAACGTAACTGGGTGGCTATAAAGGTGCTCTACAAGTATCTCCAAGGGTGTCTGTTGGGTTGGCATGGATCAAGACTGCGATTTGTTACTCCGTATGACGGAGAGGTATCTCAAGGCCCACTCGGTAATACAACATCACTGTAAGCCTTGCAAGCAATGTGACTAAAAAGTTAGCCACGAGATCATGTATTACGAAACGAGTAAAGCGACTTGCCAGTAACGAGACTTAACTAGGTATAGAGATACTGACGATCGAATCTCGGGCAAGTAACATACCGAAGAACAAAGTGAACATCATACGAGATTAACTGAATCCTTGACATAGAGGTTCGACCGATAAAGATCTTCATAGAATATGTAGGAACCAATATGGGCATCTAGGTCCTGCTATTGGTTATTGACTATAGAGGTGTCTCGGTCATGTCTGCATAGTTCCCGAACCCACAGGGTCTGCACACGTAAGGTTCGGTGACGTTTTGGTATAGTTTAGTTATGTATGTTGGTGACTGAAGGTTATTCGAAGTTCCGGATGACATCCCGGACATCACGACGAACTCCAGAATGGTACGGAGGTAAAGATTAATACATAGGAAGTCCTGTTTTGGCCATCGGAAAAGTTTTGGATATTTCCGGTAGTGTGCCGGGAGTGCCGGAGGGCCATCGGGAGGGTCCACCCATGCTGGGAGGCCACATGGGCCCGAGGGGTTTGCACCAGCCCTTAGTGGGCTAGGAAAACCAGCCCTACAAGGCTCATGCGGCTAGAGAAGAGTGGGAAAGGAAAAACCCCAAAAGGGGGAAGGAAAAATCCAAATTAGGAACGCCGAACCTGCTTGGATTAGGGGCCAAGGCTGCCTCCTTTTTCCTTCCTCCTATATATATTGATGGATTTTGAGCGTAGCCCCTAACCCTAACTGCCATGTGCTGCCCTTTTCTTCCCCTAGATCTATTTCACCTCTAGATTGATTCCATAGTGCTTGGCGAAGGCCTGCCGGAATAGCTCCACCACTACCGTCGCCACGCCGTCGCGCTGCCGGAGAACTCATCTACCTCTCCGCCCCCTCTTGTTGGATCAAGAAGGTGTAGATCGTCATCGAGCTATACGTGTGCTGAATGCGGAGGTGCCGTCTGTTCCGCACTAGATCGGAAGGACCACGATGGAATAGCGGGACGGCTCAAGATGAGATCGCGGGACGGATCGTGACTGGATCGCGAAGACGTTAGACTACATCAACCGCGTTTCTTAATGCTTCCGCTTAGCAATCTATAAGGGTATGTAGATCCACTCTCCCTCTCGTAGATGCTCACCACCATTGATAGATCTTGCTGTGCGTAGGAATTTTTTTGTTTCCCATGCAACGTTCCCCAATAGTTCTATCAGAGCCAGGTCTATGTGTAGATGAGATCTCGAGTAGAACACAAAGGAGTTTGTGGGCGTTGATTCTCATATTTCTTCCTCCCTTGGTTGTTTTTTTATTCAGCGGTATTGTGGGATGAAGCGGCCAGGCCAACCTTACTCGTACGCTTATGAGAGACCGGTTCCATCGACTGACATATAACTTTGTTGTACAAAGATGGCTAGCGGCTGTCTGTCTCTCTCGCTTTAGTTGGATCGGATTCGACAAGGCGGTCCTTGAGAAGGTTGAAAAGCAATTTGTGTATCACCTTGTGGTTTTGCGTAGGTAAGAATCGTTCTTGCTAGATACCCATAGCAGCCACGTAAAACATGCAACGACAATTAGAGGACGTCTAACTTGTTCTTGCAGGGTATGTTTTGATATGGTATGGCCAGTTACATGATGAGATATATGTGATGTATGAGATGATCATGTTTTGTCTAGAATATCACGACTTGCATGTCGATGAGTACGGCAACCGGCGGGAGCCATAGGGTTATCCTTAATTATTGTATGACCTGCGTGATGATCAGACTTGTGTTTGTGAATTTGGATCACATATCACTGGGATGACCAGTGTTAATATGATTAATTGAACCCATTAGCATGAACATAGTCAAAAGTGTCTTTGCAAATTATGTTGTAGATTGCTCGCGCTATAGCTCCCCTGTTTTATTGATACGTTCCTAGAGAAAAGTAAGTTCAAAGATGATGGTAGTAATAATGCGGACTGGGTCCGTGATCTGAGGATTGTCATCATTGCTGCACAGAAGGCTTATGTCCTTAATGCACCGCTCGGTGCGCCACCCCCTCAAGCGTCGTCTGTAGATGTTGTGAACATCTGACGCGCACGTTCTGATGAATACTTGATAGTTTAGTGTGTCATGCATTACAACATAGAATTGAGGCTCCAAAACATTTTAAATGTCACAGAACATATGAGATGTTCTAAGAGCTGAAATTGGGATCTCAGGCTCGTGCCTATGTTGAGAAGTATGATACCTCCAACAAGATTATTTGCCTGAAATATGAAGGAGAATAGTTCAATCGGTGAGCATGTGCTCAGATTGTCTGGGTACTACAATCGCTTGAATCGAGTGGGAGTTGATCTTCCAGATAAGATAGTGATTGATATAGTTCTCCAAGTCACTGTCACTAAGCTACTAGAGCTTCGTGATGAACTATAAAATGCCATCGATGGAAATAATGATCCCTGAGCTACTCGCGATGTTTGACACCATGAAGGTAGAAATCAAGAAGGAGCATCAAGTGTTGATGGTTAGTGAAACCACTAGTTTCGAGAAGGGCAGGGGCTAGGAGGGAAACTTCATGGATGGCAAGTCAGTATGTAGCAAGTGTCACATTGTTCATCGATAAAAAATAAAAAATACAAGTAACCCAAGCACTCCATCAATGCAAACTTCCGTGAAGTGAATGTAATCTGCAAAATGGCAAGCTCCAAAATTAGAAGAAGACTAGATGAAGACGAGAAGGTAAAAATAGGTCATTTGGGAGCAAACTATGGTTATTATGCCATTTTAAAGCTAAGTAAGCTAATTATAGGTCATTTAATAGCTAGCTTTGGTAAAATAGGTAATTTTGGAGCTAGCTAAGCTTATTATGCCATTTTGGAGCTAACTAAGCGAGGTATAGGTCATTTTTGATAAAATAGGCCATTTTGGAGTAATTGAGCTTACTACATCATTTAGGAGGAAACTGAGCTAACTATATGTCATTTTAGAGCTAACTTAGGTAAAAATAGGTCATTTAGGAGCTAACTATGCTTATTATGCCATTTTGGAGCTACGTAAGATAAGTATTGGTCATTTAATAGCTATGCTAGGTAAAATAGGCCATTTTGGAGCTAGGTAAGCTTATTATGTCATTTAGGAGAGAACTAAGCTAAATATAGGACATTTTTGATAAAATAGGCCATTTAGGAGCTAATTTAGCTTACTATGTCATTTAGGAGGAAACTAAGCTAAATATATGTCATTTTAGAGCTAACTTAGGTAAAAAAAGGTCACTTAGGAGCTAACTATGCTTATTATGCCATTTTGGAGCTAAGTAAGCTAAGTGTAGGTCATTTAATGGCTAACTTTGGTAAAATAGGTCATTTTGGAGGTAGGTAAGCTTATTATGTCATTTTGGAGCTAACTACGAAGTATAGGTCATTTTTGATAAAATAGGCCGTTTTGGAGCTAATTTAGCTTACTACATCATTTAGGAGGAAACTAAGCTAACTATATGTCATTTTAGAGCTAACTTAGGTAAAAATAGGTCACTTAGGTGCTAACTACGATTATTATACCATTTAGGAGCTACGTAAGCTAAGTATATGTCATTTAATAGCTAAGCTAGATAAAATAGGTCATTTTGGAGCTAGGTAAGCTTATTATGTCATTTAGGAGAGAACTAAGCTAAATATTGGACATTTTTGATAAAATAGGCCATTTAGGAGCTAATTCAGCTTACTATGTCATTTAGGAGGAAACTAAGCTAAATATATGTCATTTTAGAGCTAACTTAGGTAAAATAGGTCACTTAGGAGCTAACTATGCTTATTACGTCATTTTGGTGCTAAGTAAGCTAAGCATAGGTCATTTAATGGCTAACTTTGGTAAAATATGCCATTTTGAAGGTAGTTAAGCTTATTATGTCATTTTGGCGCTAACTAAGCGAAGTATAGGTCATTTTTGATAAAATAGGCCATTTTGGAGCTAGTTTAGCTTACTCGTCATTTAGGAGGAAACTGAGCTAACTATATGTCATTTTAAAGCTAACTTAGGTAAAAATAGGTCACTTAGGAGCTATCTATGTTTATTATGCCATTTTGAAGCTACGTAAGATAAGTATAGGTCATTGAATAGCTAAGCTAAGTAAAATAGACCATTTTGGAGCTAAGTAATCTTATTATGTCATTTAGGAGAGAACTAAGCTATATATAGGACATTTTTGATAAAATAGGCCATTTAGGAGCTAATTCAGCTTACTATGTCATTTAGGAGGAAACTAAGCTAAATATATGTCATTTTAGAGCTAACTTAGGTAAAAATAGGTCACTTAGGAGCTAACTATGCTTATTATGTCGTTTTGGAGCTAAGTAAGCTAAGTATAGGTCATTTAATAGCTAAGCTAGGAAAAATAGACCATTTTGGACTAGGTAAGCTTATTACCCGCTCAAGCCATATGTGCCAATCATGACTCTTGAGATCAAATATTTTCAATTTTTCAAGACTCGCTCCCTCTTTAGATTCGCAGCATACCCATCGGGGAACATCAGTCGTATTTTCACTCACAATAGCATTTCCCTCATAGTTGGCCTTCTAAGATTGAACCATGCCTTTGGCTTCGCTATGCTTTCCTTTCCTTTCCATTGTCACAAGTTTTAGAATGGTCTATCACATAGAGCCTCCTGGTTGATTCTAGCCTTAGGATTATCCTTTGACTTCCCCTCTATGCCGAACAATGTACCAAAAATGGCCTCCGCCATATTCTTTTTAGTGTGCATCATGTCGATGTTATGTGGGCAAATGAGGTCTTTGAAGTAAGGCAGATCCCATAAGCATGACTTGTGAGTCCAGGCGTGTTCCGTATTATACCCTTTGAAATACCCTGGTCTATTGGCTTGTCAACGTAGGTGGTGCGGTGTTTTTGATAACTCTACCTTTGATGAAATTCTTCTTGTCTTTTCTGAACTTATGGTCAGGATCCAGGAACTGTCTATGCATGTCGAAGCAAGAAAACTTGCGACCCGTCTCTAGCCAACGGAACTGAAGAGCTACTTGCATGTGGGGCACGGAAACCTTCCATCCACACACCAGCCAACGAATAGCGTATACGCCGGATAGTCATGCGTCGAGTACATGTACCACACATGCATTTTGAAGTTCTTTTTGGTAGCGGCGTCGTACGTCTTGATCCCACTATCCCAGGCTTCTTGCAATTCATGCTTAAGCGGTTGCATGTACACATTCATATTCTTCCCCGGATATTTGGGCCCTGGAATTATCAACGTCAGGAAAATGTTCCTTCTTTTCATAATATCTTCGGGAGGGGAGATTGAGTGGAATGACATATATAGGCCAACAACTGTATTGTGTTGCCGTCATACCATACACATTGAACCCATCCGTGCTGATGGCAACTCGAGGATGCCTTGGATCTGCCGATTTATCCTTATGTAATGCATCGACGTGCTTCCATGCAAAAGCATCTGAAGTGTGTACCAACATCTTGTTCCCACCTGCATCTAGTTCGGTTCTTTTGCCCAATTTGTGCCATGTCATCTGTCTGGCCGTCTCTTCAACCATGAAAGGACGTTGAAGTCTTGGTACGATTGGCAGACACTAAAGAACATTAATGGGGATTTTGGTCTGAATCTTCTCACCCATATCGTTGTCTACCACAATATACCTGGAAGAATTGCAAATGGGGCAATAGTTCAAGGCCACATACTCAACCCTAAATAAGGCACATATCCATTCTCACACGCATGTATCTTCTCATAGGGCATCTCAAGTACACGGAGGATTTTGTCTGACAGGTACAGGTTTGCACGCAATACATGGCCTTTGGGTAGAAAGCATCCAAATATCATCATCATCGCATCGTAGCATTCTCTACCTAGGTTGAATTGAGCCTTCAGAGCCATTACTTGCACGATGGCATCCAGCTGACAAAGCTCAGTGTGCTCGTGGAGAGGACGTTTTGAAGACTCCAACATTTCATACAAGGCCTTTGCAGATTACTCCATCTCATCGTCTGAATCCCGAGCATCATCAAAGTATTGCACCATGTCTTCGATCCCGGTACCATGCTCCTCGGTGCGACGACGAACCACCTCAGCTCTGGCACGTTGATCAGACTCACCATGAAAAGTCCGCACCGTATAATTAGGTGTAAAACCCCACTTCTGTAGGTGTTTGCCCATTTCAAACTCTGTCTGCCTTTTAATGTTGTGGCATTTGGGACAGGGGCACCATCTTTTTTGCTGGCCATTTGAAAATGCGGCTCTCAAAAAACCCTAGTTTTTCTTAACCATTCATTGGTCATGTCTTTCTGACTAGGGTGACCAATGTACATCCAAGCACGATCACTCATCTTGCCTACCTACTAAACACACAATAAATATATATATAAGTCATCATCTATATTCATCTGGTAATCAAGTTTGTCAGTTTTATTACGTCCACGCAACCTATACGCTAATAGGTAGAGATAGGACATAATCCCACCCGAGTATGTGTAGATTGGGTCCGTTTTCCCATGCTTTGCTCCGGATCCGACGTAGAATTTCGGCAGCACCTCCCTGCTGTTCTCCTGATACACGTCTCGGCAATAAGCAGAAAGGATGTGTACCCGAAGAACAACAGGGAGGCACTAACGAAATTCTGCATCGGATCCGGAGCAGAGCATATGAGAAAACGAACCCAATCTACATATACTCAGGCTGTTCATGGATAACGTTGGACAATTTGAAAGAATCACGGTTATAAATATGCAAATATGATGATTGAAGAATCATGGGAGACGCATACTGCTCACGCATACTGATGATTGAAGACACCTATAGCTAGCAAGTTTCATCGACACGAAGACCAAAATAGAGCAAATTTATTTTAAGGGGGCGGGGGAGGAGATGTCATTTGTGCTCACGAACGAACGCATCAGGGGAGCTCATCAAACGCACGGGGAGGTCGTCGAACAACAGACCCTAGCAACGACGAAACAACTGCACATTGAAATGAAACTCGATCAACACAAATATGATGTTTTCCATAAAAAAATTGAAAAATATATGACCTAACTCATAATTCACAAATATATGACCCCGTCCTTTGGGAGGCCGAAGAGCACCTTTTTCGGGATCGGGGTGTCGGGGGTGTCGTGTCGGGGTAGGGGTGCTATGTCGGGGTCGGAGGTGCAGCGTCGGGGTGTCGGGTGCCGTGTTGGGGGTTGGGGTGTATTTTTCTAATTTTCCTACTTCTCTTTTTCATGTTCTAGTTCTACTTTTTTTCATCTTCTTCTTCTTTCTTGTTCTTTCTTCTTCTTCTCATTTTCTTCTTCTTCTTCTTCTTCTTTTCTCCTAATTTTTTCTTTTCTTCTTTTCTTCTAAGTTTTAACTTTTCTATCTAAGTTTTTTCTAATTAACCTAGTAAACTAACTAAAAAATAAACTAACTATCAAATTTAACAGAAAATAAACTAACTATCTAATTTATTCTAAGATTTTCATAACCTAGTAAACTAACTAACTAACTAAAAATAGGAAAAAACAAAAAAAGTGAGGGGGGCGGCGGCCGGGCACTCACCGGAGTTGGGTGGGGACAGCCGAGGCGGTGGGGGGAGGGGAGCCGCGGAGATGAGGGAGCTGCGGGAAGGGGCGGCGCGAGGAGCCGGCGAGTGGAGCGGGTGGCTCGGGGAGGGGGCAACACAGGGAGGGGCGCGACGGCGTAATGGTGGGGGGGCGCAGGGAGGGCGGCAGCGCGGTGGTGGGGGCGATGCAGGGAGGGGGGTGGCGAGGGGAGGGCCGGCGATGGGAGGGACGGTTAGGGCGGGGGGTGGCGCGGGGGAGCCGTCGAGGGAAGGGGTGGCACGAGGAGGGAGAAATTCCGGTGGTGAGGGGTGGCGCGGTGGTGGGGGAGGCACGGTGATGAGGGTGGTGGGAGGGGGATGGCGGCGGCGATCGCAAGGGGAGGGAGAGAGCGGAGTGGGGGAGGGAGAGAGTGAGAGAGAGGAGAGAGTGAGAGAGAGATCAGTGGGGGCGGCGGACGGCCATTATAGGCACCTCCCCATTGTCGTGTGCCCCGGATGGCAAAGACACCCACGGGCGACGGCAAAGGCCTGACGGACAGGAAAGAGCCCTTCCATTGGACCTGGCCAGGCCCAAGGTCCAGTGGGACCCACCTTGCCTCTATGTCGTCTGCCCTTGGTCTCTTTGTCGTCTAGGCGCATATGACAAAGGACTAGCGGATGGCAAACATAGACTTTGCCATGCGCCAGTTCTTTGCCGTCTGCTTTGCTTCAGCTGACGGCAAAGAGCATCTTTGCCATGTGCCAGTAGACGGCAAAGTCCTGGCACATGGCAAATAACTGGATTCCAGTAGTGCTTGGAGGTCATGTTGTTGGATAACGATGAACCTACGAACTATGGAGAAGCGATGTTGGGCCCGGATTCCAACAAATGGCTAGGAGCCATGAAATCCGAGAAAGGATCCATGTATGAAAACCACGTATGGACTTTGGTAGACTTTCCCGTTGAACGGCAAGTCATTGAGTACAAATGGACCTTTAAGATGAAGACGGATGCTGATTGTGAATGTCACCATTTATAAAGCTCAACTTGTCGCAAAGAAGTTTTCGCCAAGTTCAAGGAGTTGACTACGATGCGACTTTCTCACCCGAAGCGATGCTAAAGACTATTGGAATTATGTTAGCAGTTGCTGCATTTTTCAATTATGAAATCTGGCAGATGGATATGAAAACATCGTTTCCTTAACGGTTTACTTGAGGAAAGCTTGTATACGATATAACCACAAGGTTTTGTCAGTCCTAAGGATGCTAAAAGGTGTGCAAGCTCCAGTAATTCATCTATGGCTGGAGCAATCATCTCGGAGTTGGAATATACGCTTTGATGAGGTGATCAAAGTTTTTGAGTTTGTACAAAGTTTATGAGAAACTTGTATTTACAAGAAAGTGAGTGGGAGCACTATAGAATTTCTGATAAGTATATGTGGATGACATATTGTTGATCGGAAATGATATAGAATTTCTGAAAAGCATAAAGGGTTGCTAGAAAGGTGTTTTTTAAAGGAAGACCTGGATAAAGCTACTTAATTGTTGGGCATCGAGATCTATAGAGATAGATCAAGACGCTCGATGAGACTTTCAATGAGTACATACCTTGACAAGATTTTGAAAGAGTTCAAAATGGATCAGTCAAAAAGGAGTTCTTGCCTGATTTGTAAGGTGTGAAGTTGAGTAAGACTCAAACCTCGACCACGGCAGAAGAAAGAGAAAAGACGAAGGTCGTCCCTTATGCCACTAGCCATAGGCTCTATTTGGTATGCCATGCTGTGTACTGCACTTGATGTGTGCCTTGCCCCATGTCTGAAAAGGGGGTACAAGAGTGCTCCAGGAATGGATTACTGGACAGCGGTCAAAATTATCCTTAGTAAATAGAAAACTAAGGAGATGTTTCTCGATTATGGAGGTGATAAAGAGTTCGTCGTAAAGAGTTACGTCGATGAAAGCTTTAACACCAATCCGGATGACTCTGAGTAGCAATCCGAATACGTATAGTGGAGCAGCCATTTGGAATAACTCCAAGTGGAGTGTGGTAGCAGTGTCTACAGTATGACATAGAGATTTGCAAAGTACACACGGATCTGAATGTCACAGACACATTGACTAAAGACCTCTCTCACATGCAAAGCATGATCGAACCCCAGAACTTATTGGGTG
The DNA here is from genome assembly GCA_022496015.1 of Hordeum marinum. Lineage (NCBI taxonomy): Eukaryota > Viridiplantae > Streptophyta > Magnoliopsida > Poales > Poaceae > Hordeum > Hordeum marinum. The sequence continues at coordinate 524,377,295 of CM039674.1, read as the reverse complement.
TTAGATTCATAACAATGTAAATCACATGGTGATATGAACTAGATTATTGACTCTAGTGCAAGTGGGAGACTGTTGGAAATATGCCCTAGAGGCAATAATAAATTAGTTATTATCATATTTCTTTGTTCATGATAATAGTTTATTATCCATGCTAGAATTGTATTGATTGGAAACTCAGATACATGTGTGGATACATAGACAACACCATGTCCCTAGTATGCCTCTAATGGACTAGATCGTTGATCAAAGATGATTATGGTTTCCTAGCCATGGACATGAGATGTTATTTGATAACGGGATCACATCATTAGGAGAATGATGTGACGGACAAGACCCAAACTATAAACGTAGCATATGATAGTGTCAGTTTATTGCTATAGTTTTTTGCATGTCAAGTATCTGTTCCTATGACCATGAGATCATGTAACTCACTGAAACCGGAGGAGTACCTTGTGTGTATCAAAGGCCGCAACGTAACCGGAGGACTATAAAGGCGCTCTACAGGTATCCCCGAGGGTTTCTGTTGGGTTGGCATGGGTCAAGACTGGGATTTGTTACTCTGTATGACGGAGAGGTATCTCAGGGCCCACTCGGTAATACAATATCACTATAAGCCTTGCAAGCAATGTGACTAAAGAGTTAGCCACGAGATCTTGTATTACAGAATGAGTAAAGAGACTTTCCGGTAATGAGACTGAACTAGTTATAGAGATATCGACGATCGAATCTCGGGCAAGTAACATACCTAAGAACAAAGAGAACATCATACGGGATTAACTTAATCCTTAACATAAAGGTTCGGCCGACAAAGATCTTCGTAGAATATGTAGGAACCAATATGGGCATCCATGTCCCGATATTGGTTATTGACCATAGAGGTGTCTCGATCATGTCTGCATAGTTCTCGAACCCGCAGGGTCTACACACTTAAGGTTCAGTTACGTTTTGGTATAGTTGAGTTATGTATGTTGGTGACCGAAGGTTGTTCGGAGTCCCGGATGAGATCCCGGACTTCATGAGGAACTACGGAATGGTCTGGAGGTAAATATTGATATAGGAAGTCCCGTTTTGGCCATCGAAAAAGATTCGGGTATTTCCGGTAGTGTATCGGGAGTGCCTAAGGCCATCGGGAGGGGCCACCCACGCTGGGAGGCCACATGGGCCTGAGGGGTGTTGCACCATCCCTTAGTGGGCTGGAAAAACCCGCCCTACAAGACCCATGCGGCTAGAAAAGAGTGGGAAAGGAAAAAACCCAGAAGGGGGAAGAAAAAATCCAAATTAGGAAGGAGTCCTAATAGGATTCCACTTCCCTTGTGGGAGGTGGATTCCTCCCTTGTTTGGTTCGGCCGATCCTACTTGGAGTAGAGGCCAAGGCTGCCTCCTCTTCCCTTACTCCTATATATATATTGAGGGATTTTGAGGGCAGCCCCTAACCCTAATTACCACGTGCTGCCCTTTTCTCCCCTAGAACTATTTCTTCTCTAGATTGATTCCGTAGTGGTTGGCAAAGCCCTGTCGGATCAGCTCCACCACCACCGCCGCCGCACCGTTGCGCTGCCGGAGAACTCATCTACCTCTCCGTCCCCTCTTGCTGGATCAAGAAGGTGAAGATTTTCATCGAGCTGCACGTGTGCTGAACGTGGAGGTGTCGTCCGTTCGACACTAGGTCGGAAGGACCAAGATGGGATCGCGGGACGGCTTGTGATGAGATCGCGGGACGGATAGTGATTGGATCGCAAAGACGTTCGACTACATAAACCGCGTTTCTTAAAGCTTCCGCATAGCGATCTACAAGGGTATGTAGATCCACTCTCCCAATAGTAGATGCTCATCATCATGGATAGATCTTGCGTGTGCGTAGCAAATTTTTTGTTTCCCCTGCAACATTCCCCAACACCTCCCCCAAGAACATCGATCTACGATAGTACTAATAATTTTAGTGTATATGGTGGTGAATACAATGGACACTCCCTCGTTGATATTTCGATCGGCGATGAAGGTCGAGCACAAGGAGAAGCGAACCCCACGATGACAGTCGGAATTCTTCCTTCAAGAACAGACTGAAAGTCACACAAGGAGCTCCAACTGACTGAAAGTCAACCCTAAGCACAAATCAATTAACATTAAGCATCAATCAATTAAAAAATGGCCTATGTTTTGCCGAAATGTCATTTAATACCTTTTCCGGCAAATCCCGGCAATAGATATGTCCTACTTTCAAACAGAAGTCATGTCGAAATCCACAGATAAATTCATTTTGACCTTTGCTAAAAATAGGACATATCGAGTGCCTGAAATTTGCCGCGACAAAAATTAATCGACATTCCGATAAAACATAGGAACTCGTAAGTTCTCTGCAAAATCAACTATCTGCTGTATCAACCATCTAACGGATGTGAGGTAAGCTATCATATTCCGGCAAACTAACTTCTAGGAGGTCCTGGGATCAAATCCTAAACATCATTCCAGCAAGCTATCATAGTAAAAATCATTTGCATTCTCACTAAAAATTCCTAAACATGCAGGAATGGGAGGTAGGAGGGAGGGGGAAGAGTGGAGGAAGGGGAGGAAGAGGAAAGAGGAGGAAGGTGGGCCGATGCCCGAGGAGGAAAGTGGGAGGTTGTTACCTTGGTAGCTAGGGGACGACGGTGATGGCGGGAGGAGGCTGGGACGACAACGGCGACGGGGGGAGGAGGTGGCAACGACGGTAGTAGGCGGGGATGACAACGATGATGGGAGGAGGCAGGGAAGACAACGATGATGGGAGGAGCCAGGGAGGGCTTCGACGACGAGAGGAGGCGAGTACGGCAACAACGACAGGAGGCGGCTGGGACGACATCGACAATGGGAGGAGGAGTTGGAGCAACGGCAAGAGAGGGAGAGAATGTGGGGAAAGAAAGTGAGGAACGGGCGGCACAAAGATGATAATGGTCGCTTAGCAATAGCGCGGGGCACGGGGCAACGCTATTGCTAAGCTCATTAGTTCTAGCGCGGGGCAATGGGCCAGCATTGCAGCAACATGCGGCCCACCAGCTGGTCACGTATCCATAGTATCACCATGGAATAAATTGCCTGCACTGCAGCAATTAAGTTGGTTGTAGTGCGGGTTTTAAATCCCACGCTGCTACTAGGCTTTCCTTAGGAGGCACGATGGAGACCAGTTGGTAGTATAGCAGGGTTGCATCGCTCGCGCTACTACTACTTTGTACTAGTGTTTTACCCACGCTACTACTAAGTAGCAATAGCGCCGGCCATTTGCCCCGCCCCACTATTAAGTGTATGCCTATAGGGCTTTTCTTAGTAGTGACACGAACGTAGACCAAATCCATCGAAAACAAACACCAAATGACTCCCGCGAGGTCTGTCAAAGAGATACCTTCACACATCCTCCAACGATGCTAGAAACATCTTGTTCTTCAAAAAGCGCCGCCGCCTCATCTTCCTCAATAAAACACAAATCATAACGTAACTAAAAAATATATAGAAACAGAGCTCTCGTACTGACAAGAGCCGGGATCTACCGTACCTTCATGGTTCTAAGACCACAGAAAATTAGTTGACCACGGAAACACCGGTTAGAAGCAGGAAAAACCTTATTGCAGAGCGCCCTTGGCCACACAAATATTGTGCTATTTGATGGATTTGGACGTGGACAGTCTTCAGGATGCAAATTTGACCGTTGTCTCATTTTATGCACACTGTAGTACAAAACATCGTATAATACTCTGAAAGAGGGTAAATATAAAAAAGAAAAAAACATGGCACGGATCTCAAAGCAAGGACGAACAATGGAAAAAATAACTATGAAACAGGTGAAACACGAACCAACCTATGGTTCAATGGTTAGAAAGCCAGTGGCATTTGCAGCCCAATAGAGGTCAAGATTCGACGTTGGTGCTTGGATTTTTCTGAATTTATTCCCAACCTTCGAATGATATGCATTCATTGGGAAAAAACGTTTCCGTCAACTATGAAGGTGTCTGTGATGACTTCGTCAATATCAAAATAATGCATCTGTTCTGTCTACAAAGATGCTCATAAAGATAGAATGCATGTACGTTTCATATGGGTATGTACATGTATGTATGTATGTATAAGCGTCTGATTGTGTTATAAAAAACAGACTGCCTACGTGCTGGCCTGCTGGGTGAGCCTTTTGGCTTTTGCATCAGCACTCCCAAACAAACCGTTGACGAATACCACTGCTCCATCCAACGACAGTAGCACGATGGCGACATTACATCCAACAAGAGCGACATGCAGCGGGCTCGCTCGCGTTATACACGTCATCGCGCTGGACATTGTTTCACCCCCTGTACTTTTTCGCTCTATCTGTCCATCTACTATTTCGCTCCGGTAAATAAAGTGAGGAAAAAAACGCAGCTATTGCAGTGAATTTTCACGCGACTTCGTTTCCGTTGTTAGGAAGCCAAGCCCCCATCGCACGCAACCGTCCCCTCATCTCTTGCATCAGTCGTCACCTCCTCCTCCTCTCGCTCCTCGCCTTCCACGCCGTCGCCGTCACCAAGGATGCGGTGGAGGAAAAGCTAGCTGGCGGCGGCGAAGGCCTTTTGGAGGCGGATTTAGAGGTGGAGGTTTGCAGCCAGCGTCCATCGATGGGAGAAGGGGGGCGCAGCAGTTGCATCAGGCGACCAGCGAGGAAAACGGCTCCGCCCGGCCGCCGATGACCACCAGCCACTTCTGCTTGGCGTCGTTGTATTCTTTCTTCGCCCGCCCCGATTTCTCCAAGACCATCACCAGCAGCAGCAAGAGGAAGGTCAAGCCATGCACCTCCAGGGTTCTCTCCCTCACCCCATTCGGCTCTCGCGGGTCGTGGCGCCGTCCGTCCACCCGAGAGGTCAGTCCCCGCGTCTTCGCATCCATCCTCTCTCAGTGTCACGCACCCCCTCTCCTCCATCCTCTCACGCATGTCCATTGATAAGCAGTTTCAGGGGTCGGACATGGAACAACAACAATGAGGCAGGGCCAGCGCTGCAGAAGCAGCAATCCATGAGTCGTTGTAAGTGCTTCTGGCGTCCCTCTGTTCAAGCAGCTGAATCTGTAAGTCTTACACTGCTTGGTGTTCCTAATTTCCTATGTACAAGTCAAATAAGCAGCTAAGCATGATATCCACGTTTCTAGTAACTGAACTTTGTTATCATTGCAGGTTTTCTATTACTGCAATCCAGTTGTCTGACTGTAGGAATTGAGTGGATGTATATGTGCCCTGCACTTTATAGCAAGTGTTGGAAGAAAATCAAGTTACCAACAAATCATTATACATTGTCTTTTTTGTCAGAGTATACGGTTATCATTGGAGTGTATGAATATTGTTTGCTTGCAGTTACATTAAGAAACAGTTCTTCATTTCACCCAAAGAGCATGTTTTGGAATCTGGATTGTTATTTGTAGCTCCTGATTGTTATCCCTTTTCAACAAGAAGAATTTTTCCTGCATTAGCAAAAATTCATGGAGATAGTGCAGGTGCAGTTTCTGAAGATTTATATGTTTTTTCTCTATGCTAAGTAACTGTGTGAGTAGTGCAGTCCCATCTCTACTATTTATCCATAAATTTTATGTATTTGTACCTATGTAACTAACGCTAGAATGTAAGTATGTTTTGGTTAGCATAGTGTCTCCCTTTTATTATTTGCTTTCTATGTTTCTCTGTACTATTCATGTCTTTCTTTCAAAGCCTTCTATCAAAAGTCAAACGTTACATTTTCTATCGGGCTTTGTTGCAGTGAGCTTTAAGGCTTTTTACTGTGTTTGTGAAATTGTAATTAGTTTGATAGATGTACGTATTTTGGGTAATATTATTTTCCTTGACTGCTCCTTGGTTTTTTTTTCCAGTGAGCTCCTCCATGTTTGGCAATCAATTATAGCCAATCGTATTACTTCTAAAAACTAAGCAAGGTGTCCATTTGTTTTGCTTTTCACAGCGAGTTTTCATAATTTTTGCAGTGAGATTAAAGGGTTTTTACTGAGTATGTGTCACTGTAAATAGCTTGGTGCATGTATGTAGGTTGGGTAATGCTCCCTCCATCCCGTAATATAAGAGTGTTTTTGACCGAGGGAGCGTTAATTTCTAGACTGCTCCTTATGTAGTTTCCCCTTTTTTTATAGTGACCTACTCCATGTCTGACAATCAAATATAGCCAATCGTATTTCTTCTGAAAAATAAGCAAGGTGTCCATTCTTTTGCTTTTTACAGTGAGATTTAACTTCCAAATAGCTTAAAGACTTCTATTTTATAGTGAGCTTGAAAGGCTTTTTTCTTTCTTTCTGTGATTCATGTTTCTTTTATGGGTATACCAAATTCCTAGGCTGGTTTCTAGGTCTGTATTTTTCTTTTGCTTTTTGTCAGTACGCTTAAAGGCAATTTACTCTATCATGCAACTGTAAGCATGGTGCGTGTATGTATGCTTTGGAAAACCAGTTTTCCAGTCTGCATCTAAGGGTTGGTTTATAGAGGTGATTTACAGTTTGAATGTATCTGAGTTAGAATTTTTATTGTGCTGTAAATCATGAGTTATGCCCATGTGTTTTGTAAGTTAAAACATGAGTTTGCCTGGTACTGTACCATTTGATGATTTCCTATGTGCATTCAGAGTACTAAGATCAAGGGGGTTTCCCAGAGCTTCGTGGAGATTAGTTTGCCCTCATACCATTCGCTGATCTGGTAAGATCTTTGAACACAAAACATGCATACATGGTCTGATGTTACTTATCCAAAAGGCTCCAAGTTAATTCACATTGTTCCAATGGGCATCCTTGTAATATTGGTGATTAAGTTGTTATGATACCCGTTCATATGTTTCATGATGTTTTAATATTTGAGTCCTGACATTCTTCATTATCTGCGTATCAAATCAATTTCTGAACCAATATGAGATAGACACATTTAGTGTTACCAGTATGAGCTTCAGAGAAAGACTAACCAGTACATGATATTTTTTTGAAAGGAACTCTTACATAATCTCATGGCGGTAGATGGTTATATATTTTTGCTCCACAATGCACTTTTATGTTCAAAATATATTCATCCCTCCACAATGCAGTCGGAATGATACATGTGTTTACCGAAATGGATTTTCTTGGTCAGCAAAATATATTTTGAGGCTTGAAAGATAGCATCTTGAAGCAAATGCTGCGGAGTATAGTTCAATAGAGACTAATTAGACATCGTAAGTAATTTTGTGTGTCCTCGCAATTTTTTTGTATATTACTTGGAGTTTTACACTCCATTAAAATTTCATTTGAGCACTTGCATTTACTGTATGAGAAATTAGTCATGTGTAAACCTTCAGTTAACTTTACTGGCATTGTATTGATTTTCTTTTATATGAGATATTAGTCAAGTGTAAACCTTCAATTAACTTTACTGGCACTGTATTGATGTTCATTTCATTGTGAACAGAATTGAGAAAATTGTCCATTACGTGACAGAATAAGGATATAAGAATATGTTTCTTAACTAAGTTCTATGATCTGCTTAAATAGTGTGTACAAGATGATGCGTATTTTCTCCTATGCAGAAATTCTTTCAAGGACTTCTTCGTAAACAAAATGATGACCACGCAATTTAGGAAAATTCATTTATTGTAGCTGGTATAAATATATTGTACAAACATGTTTACAGGTCTAAAAGCAAGACAAGTGCGGACAATTACGCTTGAGGAGGCGCGCCCCAGCCACTAGTTGACATTAATAGCAAAGGAACCCAGCCACGCACGCCAACGCGGAGGCGCCATCAGCTTCCCTGCAAAGCACACGCGCGACTCCGACGTCCACCTTGCCAAGTCGGGCCGCACGCGCAGCCAACATCGAACTTTTCCGTCGCAGAAGTAGATTTTTCCCGTGCCTTCCCCTGCTTTTCTCCTCCACAAGAACCATCTCGGCCGTCACGCCAAAGTCAGGTACGCTGCTTCGCATCCATTAATTTCCTGGAGAATACTACTACTAACCTGCCGTGGTTGACCTCCCGTCCAAGTCCAATCCGCCACAAACGCGGCATGCACGTCCACGATGACCACGGCCATCTCTCCTCCGGCCCTGCATGCCGTGAAGCTTCCCAAAGACCGCGTCGCGCCCAGTATATATATACAAACGCGCACCTACGAGATCATGCAGCAGCAACGCTGAGCTCCAGCAAGAAGAGGATCTCGCAAGCAAAGAGAGGATCGACCAAAGTCGACAAAGAGTCCATAGTTCACCTGTTAGTTAGCCAGGCCGATCGATCGATCATCCGGCGAGAATGGTTGCGTCGAAGTCGGGCGAGCTGAGGGCGCTATTCTTGTCACTGGACCAGGACGCGGATGGCAGGATCTCGGCGGCGGAGCTGCGGGGGTGCATGAGGGCGACGCTGGGCGAGGACGTGCCGGCGGACGAGGCCGAGGCGCTGGTGGAGTCCGCAGACGCTGACGGCGACGGGCTGCTAAACGAGTCCGAGTTCCTCGAGCTGGCGCAGCAGGCGGCCTGGATGGGCGACGTTGGGGAGGAGGACGACGAGCGGAGGATCCGCGCGCTGAGGGAGGCGTTCGGGATGTACGAGATGGAGGGGCAGGGGTGCATCACGCCGGCCAGCCTTGGGCGGATGCTCGGCAGGCTCGGCACTGAGCGGGGCGACGGCGAGTGCCGCGCCATGATCTGTCGGTTCGACCTCAATGGCGACGGCGTGCTCAGCTTCGACGAGTTCAAGATCATGATGAGCTAGGGACCTCGCGCCTGGACCCAAGGATATACTCCTAGTTCCGTCTTGCATATAGATCCTTGGCTCGTTCGTTTGTTCGTTCATTCATTCATTTTTGCGGGGCATTCATTCATTCATTCGATTGTTATATGATATTCCTTCCGTCCGAAAATATTTGTCCTAAAGATAAATATATCTAGACTTAGTTTAGTTATAGATACATTTATTTTATTTATTTTTACAAGTATTTTCGGGCCAAGGGAGTACTATGTACTAGTAAAAAGTTGTAATGGTGATGCACAGATAGTAATTGATCTATGTTAATACCTTCGTTGTCATCGATTGTCCCTGCTCTTGGAATTGAATTGTGGATTTCTTGAGGAGCTCAGATGCCAGGAATGAATGGTAAAGGTGAATGTGAAGGGGGTGACTTATCCTCCTCGTGTCCAAACTCTTTAGAGGGCTACATGACCTGATTTTTCATTGAAAATCTGGGAATAACCAAATATCCGCTCGGGTATACCAAACACGCATCAAAATAGTCTACCGAATTATTTATGATAAATCTACAAATAATTCTTCTACCAACACCAGCTTCTTCAACATCGCACTCCATCTCCAGGAAGCACCAACTCGGATTGTTGTGTGGAAGTCGTCCGCCGCCGGAGAAGGAGCGGCTCTTTCGTTGTGGATGGCAATACAATGTACTGGATAGAAGCTTTGAGAGGCACTGCCGGCAGTCGAAGAAGCAACGGCCTGAACAAATCCATGGTCAGGTTGGGTGGCAGGCGTCAGACCGACAACTAGAGCTACTGGCTGTCGGGCTACATTGAGGGCTGGAGAAGAGCTTCGGGTGGTGCCGCAGGTAGTGGGAGGGGCATGCAGCAGCGTCACCAAATCGAAGAAAAGGGTGGTGATGAAGGTGTTCGCTGCGTGCCCTGACAACGGGGCGACGCCCCATCCTCCAGATGGCGTCGGGGCTGCACCAGAGGCTCGACAAGGGTTTCAGGTGGTACCGCCGGTCGTGGGCTGGGCAACAACGCGACCAATGGGGATAAATTTGTTCGCCACGTGACCTGATGACGGGGTGTCGTCTCGTCCCGCGGATGACGGGGCTGCACCGTAGGATGGACTGAGCTTCTGATGGTGCCATCAGTGGTTGGAAGTGTAGCGGCGCGACCGAATCGACGAACATGATGGATGGCGGTGGCATGTTGGTGATCCAGATTAGGTTTGTGTTGCATGAAGGATGAGAGGATGTGTTTCAGTTCGGAGGAGCGCGGTTGTACACTCTCAATATTCCAGTGATGGTGCGGGCATGGAAATTGGTGCGTCGGATCTGAGAAACACCAACACTATTTCAGTTGAAGAGCATCGCCGGCACATAATCTACCCTGCTAAAGGTACATCTGTCGAGACATTGCATATCGCGAATTGTCTGTGAAGTGTCGATGGTAAAATGTCTATGATCTAAGTAATAACGTGAACAATTGGCGTGTGACTGTTGTTTCGAACAGATAATGTGTCCTGTAGCTATACCGACACACACATATAGTCGATGTGGTATCGCAATGTAATGTGTAGTTAGACGTGAAGCATGTGGTGTATATTGAAAACTCAGGGTTCAGTCCAATCAAGCATTGAAAGGAGATGATTACAGCCACGACTAGCCCGAGAGAAAAAAAAATTATGTCTTCTTTTTTGTGATAACTCACCACTCATACCGAGTGGTGAAATCATATTTGAGTTAACTCCTAACGGAACATTTTATCTGCTTCATCTGTCCGCGGTAGAAGCCTTCGCTCGCCTCCAGGGAGGTGACTCGGGCGCCCTACCCGCCCCGTCCTCGGCCTCCCTCCTTCCCTCTTCCCCGCCGCCGTCGGAGGAGGCCGGTGAGCGAAGCTCGCCCGGCGGACGGCGGACGACGGACCTCCCTCCCTTCCTCACGAGAGGACCCTTTGCTTGAGATGCGACGGCGTTCCTGGAGGTACGGCATGGAGGCGGAGTTGGCGTGCTCGGGCGGCGGCCCGATGGGATCCCGACAGCGCTGCGGGGGTTGACGGCGGCAGATCTGGGGTTCCCCACCCCATATCGGTTCGGTGGTCGGGCTCGGGCGTCGTCCGGTGACGGCACGCGCGTTGACTGTCCTCCTTCATGGGGACAGCAGGAGGCGTTGGCGTGCTGCTGGATCTGAACAAGGTGGGGGCGCCATCCCCTTCGTCAGGGATGATGGCCAGGTGGTGGGTCCTTGTGGCGTCGCCGGTGGCGGCGGATCTTGGGATCCCATTCCCGGGGATGTTGCAAGATGAGGTTGCCCGTGCAGGAGAGATGGGCTCTTCGAACAGATCTGGGTGAAAGCTTGCCTTCGGCTACTACCAAGGCCGGCGATGGCGGCGCTGTCTACGTCGTTCCCTTCCTGAAGGCATCGCCGAGGAGAAGTTCAAGGCCACTCTCTGTTACCTCCGAGGGAAACCCTAGATCAGTAGATCGGATGACGACGACGCTCTGGTGTCATTTCCTCCTTGGGGGTGTCATTCATGGAGGTACACACGGGCTCGAGGGATCAGTGGTCGACATCTACGGTGGAACGACGTTCCCTGTGACACATCGACATCGTGGAGTCTCGGCGGCGAGGCACAGCAAAGTCTCGGTGACGGATGCGTGATGATGAGCGCGCATAGGGAGGAGGCGTTGTCTGGCGCCGTGGGGGCGTCGCCGGGAGGCCTTGCAAGGTCGATGCGTCAGTAACTGTTCTGAAGATGGATTGATGGAAGAGGGTGGCGACGACCTATGAGGGTGCGTCGGACCGGATTGTATCCCTGGCCCGGTATGTGGCTCGGTCGGGGCCTCCAGCTTTAGATGTAAGGCCAGGTGAGAGGTCTGGGTATGTGGCTCACACTTTCTGCTTCCTTTCATCATTGGATAGGAGTAGCGACAGATGTTGTCAAGAGGGCAGCTTCAGACATATTGATGTATTGCTTTGTAAAATCTTTATGAATAATTAATAAAGTGGTTGCATGCATCTTCTAGATGCAGAGGTCGGGATTCATCCTCCTTTTCAAGAAAAAAACTCCTAACAAAACCAAGTCTTTGTTCATAATCATTTATAATTGTTGAAGCAAAAATGCTAAACGCAAGGGGTGTACATGCTTCCGCTTAACAAAAGGGTGTGAATAAGTCTCAGTCAAGATTTTTTTCTCGATTTTGATTTTGTTTTTGGTACGGATCGGCAAAACTGGTTTCCGGAAAACCTCAGAATTTTTTATTTTTTCTCGTCTGAAATTTTCAAACGAATTTTGAATTCCAAAATTCTGTATATCGATACAAAAGGTTTTCAACAAATTTCATCACGGCAATGATCCTGTTAAGGTGGCCAGCCCATCTTCCCTACCAAAGGAAGCTCGTGTTCCTGCTTCTTGTGTATGGAAAGGCATGTGAGGTCTATTTGATACTTTCTTCGTTTAAAAATACTTGTCCTATAAGTAAATGTATCTAGACTTATTTTAGTTAAAAATACGCTCATTTTATTTATTTTTAGGACAAGTATTTTTGGACGGAGGGAGTATATGTTAGCCTTATAATTTCAAATAATTCAAAAATATTCTGGTGATATTTGAATCTTTCGCTGGGTAACGGAAGGGCCGGTTTTTGAAAATCTCGGCCAAAAAAAAGAAACTTGGTCTCGGTCAAGTGATATACTCCATCCATTTCTAAATATTTGTCTTTTTGAAGATTTCATAATGGATTAAATACGAATGTATATAGACATAATTTAGAATGCAAATTCATTCATTTTGCTTAGTATGCAGTCCATAATTGAATATCTAAAAAGACAAATATTAAAAAGCGGAGAGAGTAGTATGAAAGAAAATAAAAGAAAAACTAAAAGGTTTTCTTTTTACGAATTTTCATACAAGATTAAAAAATCGACTAAGACATAACAAAGTCTTGGTCGGTTGATACTTAACAAAAATGTATACAGCAACGCTACCAACCAAAATTACGAACCCACGCACGGGAACCGGGGGGGGGGGGGGGGGGGGGGGGGGCGCCAGAGTACTACTCCACACACGCGAATCCAACGGACGCCGACCCCTTTGCCAGGTCGCACCGCACAGCGCACACACGCGCAACCAATACTCGACTTTTCGCCTTCTCTTGTCCCGGACGGAACCAAGCAGCAGATTTCTCCGCCTCTTCCCCCGCGCGTTCTTCATTGTTTCTGGAATTAATCGACACACGGACGCCACGCAGTGACTCAGAAAGCTTCGAATCCATTCCTGGAGAATACTGACCTGCCGTGGTTGACCACCCAGTCGAGAAGAATAACGCGCAGTCCAACCGGCGACACGGCATGTCCACGACGACCACGGCATCGCTCCTCCCGCCCTGCATGTCGTGAAGCTTCCCAAGGACCGCGTCGCGCCCAGAGTACATATGCACGCGCGCACCTCCAAGATCATGCATATCAGCAACGTAAAGCTTTGTAGCAATTAGCAAGCAGAGGATCTAGGAAGCACAGGCAGGATCAAGATCAACTAAAGTCTTATTAAGAGCCTCTCTAGCGTCGATCACCCAGCGAGAATGGTTGCATCGAAGTCGGGCGAGCTGAGGGCGCTGTTCTTGTCGCTGGACCGGGACGCGGACGGCCGGATCTCGGCCGCGGAGCTGCGGGAGTGCATGCGGGACACGCTGGGCGAGGACGTGCCCGCGAAGGAGGCCGAGGCGCTGGTTGCGTCGGCAGATGCGGACGGCGACGGGCTGCTCTGCGAGGCCGAGTTCCTCGAGCTGGCGCAGCAGGCAGCCTGGGTGGGCACGGGGGAGGAGAACGACGAGCCGAGGATCCGGGCGCTGAGGGAGGCATTCGGGATGTACGAGATGGAAGGGCAGGGGTGCATCACGCCGGCCAGCCTGGGTAGGATGCTCGGCAGGCTCGGCACTGAGCGGGGCGCCGGCGAGTGCCGCGCCATGATCTGTCGGTTCGACCTCGATGGCGACGGCGTGCTCAGCTTCGACGAGTTCAAGATCATGATGAGCTAGGGACCTCGCGCCTGGATCCAATGTACCAGTTCCATCTTGCATATAGATAGCTCCTTGGCTCGTTCGTTCTTTCATTCATTCAATCTTTCTTTCTTTCTTGCGGGGGCATTCATTCATTCATTCATTCGATTCTTATACGGTACGTACGAGTACAAATTACAAAGTTGTAATGGTGATGCACAGATAGTAATTGATAGTACCTTTGGTCACGATCTATTGTTGATGCAATTGTAAATGGATTGTGCTTTTCTTGCGGAACTCAGGCGCCCGAAATGAATGGAAAAGATGAATGTGAAGAGGTTGACTTGTCCTCCTCGGCTCCAAACCCTTCAGAGGGCTCCAGGTAATGTTAGAGATCATTCCTTTTTCATATCCATGGTAATGTTAGTGTGACACCCTGGATTTATGCTACAGTGGTTATTGTAATTAAGCTACAGTAATGACCAAGTTTAAGCTAATCCATTTTGCTAAACAGTGCATGATCACAATGGAGTCATATCTCATTTGAAATTCCACCTAAAATGCCTTGAACCTTATTGTGATAAAATAAAGTTGCAAATAGTATAAAAGAAATGTTGCACACTTGTTAAAAATCTCAAAACTAATGTTGTTAAGGAAAACAACATCACCTTGATGTTGATGTGGACCCCACCATCAAAACAGAGCCAATTTGCATTTTAAAGATGCTCTTAAACTCCTTTGAATATTTCAAACAGATTTGAAAATTCCTCAAACTTGGTGAGGTATGGTATAATATGGCCAAGTATTATTTGGAACAAGTGGCACATTTCTGCAGTAAAGGAATATGGCAGGAAATAAATGGAAAAGGTGCTGGAAAAGAAACTATAAAAAGGAAAAGAAAGAAAAGGGGAAAAACACACTGTGCACTTGCGCCCATGGCAACAGTGCGCGGCCCAGCCGGGCCGGCCCAACTGGCCAGCCAGCCACCCCACGCGTAGTCTTCCTCCTCCTGTAGCGACCGCCCGGTCGCTACAGGGCGCCGTCGTCGCTGCACCCGCTACCGCCGTTGGTGGAGGGGATAAGGCCGCCACCGAGGCACCTCACCTGCCCCCCCCCATGAACCCTAGCTCGCCACTACCCCCCCCCCCTCTCGCTCTTCTTCCTCACGCCGCCGCTCTCCTTCCCGAGCGCCACCACCGCCATGGCCGCCGGCTAGTCGCGCCCACCGCGCCTCCCGCGCCTTGCCGTCGTGCCTAGAAGCTCCGCACCGAACACCCCTCCTCCTCGACCGCTGGACCAAGCCTGGAGCCCTTGCAGCGACGGCCACGAGCATCTTCTTCCTCGGATCGCCGCCATGCTCCGACGATGATTCTGGCCGCCTTGAGCCTTCCCCAAGCCCGCTCTGCACATTTGCAGGACCGCGGTGAGCTCCTGCTCCTTTCCTCTCTACCTCCTCGACGAAACCGTAGCCGTAGCGCCCGTTTCCACCGGAGCCCGAATGCTCCTCTGTGGGGCTCGTCACCGGCGTAGCCACAGTGACCGTTTGGTCCGTGTGTGCCTCCATCGCACGCGCCGCACCTCGTAGGCCTCGCCTAGCCCCTCGCATCGCTCGCCGTAATGATGACCCACAAGTATATGGGATCAATTGTAGCTCTTTTTGATAAGTAAGAGTGTCGAACCCAACGAGGAGCAGAAGAAAATGACAAGTAGTTTTCAGTAAGGTAATGTCTGCAAGTGCTGAAATTGTAAGTAGCGAAGTAGTTTGATAGCAACATAATTTGTAACGAGCAAGTAACTAATATACTAACAAAAGTGCAGTAAGGTAGCTCAATCCTTTTGAGGCAAAGGACAGGCCAAAACGGTCACTTATAATAAGCAAAGTGTTCTTGAGGGTACACGGGAATTTCATCTAGTCACTTTCATCATGTTGGTTCAATTTGTGTTCGGTAATTTGATAATTTGATATGTGGGTGGACCGGTGCTTAGGTGCTGCTCTTACTTGAACAAACCTCCTACTTATGATTAACCCCCCCGCAAGCATGCGCAACTACGGAAAAAGTATTAAGAATAAATTCTAACCATATCATTAAACTTTTGCATCCAATCGGTCCCTTGCGGAATATCGCATAAACTAGGGTTTAAGCTTCTCTCACTCTCGCAACCCATCATCTAATTGCTACTCCACAATGCCATTCCCTTAGGCCTACATATGGTGAAGTGTCATGTAGTCGACGTTCACATGACACTACTAAGGGAATCAAAACATATATACTATCAAAATACCGAACACATCTCAAATTCACATGATTACTTGCAACATGATTTCTCCCATGACCTCAAGAACAAAAGTAACTACTCACAAATAATAATCATGCTCAAGATCAAAGGGGTATTAAATAGCATAATGGATCTGAACATATAATCTTCCACCAAATAAACCATATAGTGATCAACTACAAGACGTAATCAACACTACTAGTCACCCACAAGCACCAACCTATAGTTCCGGTAACAAGATTGAACTCAAGAGATGAACTAGGGTTTGTGAGGAGTTGGTGCTGTTGAAGATGTTGATGAATATTGCCCTCTCCAAGATGGGAGAGTTGTTGGTGATGATGACGACGATGATTTCCCCCTCCGGGAGGGAAGTTCCCCCAACGGAATCGGTCCGCCGGAGGGCAAAAGTGCTCCTGCCCAAGTTTCGCCTCGAGGTGGTAGCGCTTCGTCCCAAAAGCCTTCCTCTTATTTTTTCTAGATCAAAATGACTTATATACAAAAATATGGGTACCGGAGGTGGGACGAGGAGGGCACAACCCACCAGGGCGCGCCTGGGCTCCCTGGCGCGCCCAGGTGTGTTGTGCCTACCTGGTGGGCCCCCTCTGGTAGTTATTTGCTCCAATAATTCTTAAACGATCCATAAAAAATCTCCGTGATGTTTCAACTTGTTTGGAGTTGTGCAGAATAGGTAGCCTGACGTAGCTTTTCCAGGTCCAGATTTCCAGTTGTCGGAATTCTCCCTCTTTGTGTGTTCCTTGCAAATTATGAGAGAAAGGGCATTAGAATTACTCCAAAAAGCATTATTATGGATAAAAACATTATAAATAACAACAAGAAAACATGATGCAAAATGGACGTATCAACTCCCCCAAGCTTAGACCTCCCTTGTCCTCAAGCGAAAAGCGAAATCGGAAAACATGTCCACATGCTTTGAGAGAGAGGTGTCGATAAAAAAAAATACGGACATAGAAGCATCATGTTGATTATTATCACAACAAAAAAATTAAACATAGGACTTTTATCATAGAACTTTTATCATATACTTCTCATGAATAAGTAATAGTTCATCACACAATCAAAGTATAAAGCAAAAACTCTATTAGAAACCAACAAACTATGTTCTCAGTCGACTTTGCAACTACAATTCATCATCTTTTTAGGAAGGGTCGCGTATCGGAGCCTTTAGGCAAGTCCACATACTCAACCATCATATAGTCTTCTATGATTGCGAACACTCTCCTCGTATCGATGAGCAAAACGTTTCAACCGAACACATAGAAAGATAGGGGCTTATAGTTTCGCCTCCCAACATCCTCACCTCAAGGGTGATGTCAACAATAATAACTCATGCTATCTATATTCGACTGGACATATGTGCCTAGATCTTTCCTCACCACATGATGCTTACTAAAGGAAAAAAAGGAATAGAGAAAAACTTTGACTCTTGCATAAAAGTAAAAGCTAGGACCTTCGCAAAGGGAAGCAGAGGTTGTCATGCGCTTATTTGTTTGTATGCTCAATCCCTTAGTGCAAGAGAAAGTCACATTGTATTGCCCCTTAAGATGGCAACCTTTATTATGCAGTATGTTGCTTTTATTCTTTGTCATCCAAGTTCGTACAACGCTCAATTTTCTCTTACACTAAATGATCATACACTTTTAGAAGCAATTCTTATTGCCTTATTGCACCTATGACAACTTACTTGAAGGATCTTGCTCAATCCTTAGGTAGGTATGGTGGACTCTTGGAAATAAGATTTGGGTTTAAGGATTTTTGGATGCACAAGTAGTATCTCTACTTAGTGTGGAATTTTTGGCTAGCAAAGGTAGGGGGCAAGCATCGCATGTTAAAGGATCTATGACAATATGACTTCTATGTGAATATAAACAAACATAAACCATTAAGTTGTCTTCCTTGTCTAACGTCAACAATTTTGGCATATAATATTTTGATGATGGCTCACAATCACAAAAGATTTCTAGGATAGTAAATTTATACGTGAATCTTCTCTTCCCTTATTAATTCTTTTATGAGTTGCATCATTGACTAATGCTATGTTTGTCAATCTCTAATAAAATTTCCTACTTATACTTTTCCTTATGTGGTGCCATCACCTACCATAGGATTAGTATATGATCTTATTGATTTATTTACTTTTTTCATTTCTTTCTTATTTATTTTTCTTTATTTGCAACATGAAAGTAAAGAAAGCAAAAACTCAAACTAAACTTTATCATATAACTTGCACAGGATTACAATGATAGATCATAAGAAAAATCTCAAATAAGAAAGGATCGAACTGAACTTTATTTCATCTAGGCAAAAGATTGAACTAAGATAAGTAAAAGCAAAAAATATAGTGGGATGATACGATACCGGGGCACCTCCCCCAAGCTTGGCAGAAGCCAAGGGGAGTGCCCATACCCGATACTCAATTCTCCTTTGGTGGTGAAGAAGATGGTGGTGGTGATGACGTCTTGTCCTCGGATTTCCATGGCAGTGGTCCACCATCGTGAGAGGAAGAGTGAGTCTCACGGGTCCTGCAACTAGCAGCCAAACTCGTACCTTTAAACCTTGCCTCATATTCAAAGACTTGGTTCTGCTGGTCGTAGATCTAGCTTTGGAGGAAGTTGATTTGCTCGTTGAAGGTGAAGACGATGTCCTTCATGGGCTTTCCATGTTGGAAATATGCCTTAGAGGCAATAAATAAAGTGCTTATTATTGTATTTCCTTGTTCATGATAATCGTTTATTATCCATGCTATAATTGTATTAATTGGAAACATGGATACATGTGTGGATACATAGACAAACACAATGTCCCTAGTATGCCTCTAGTGAACTAGCTCGTTGATTGAAAGATGGTTAAGGTTTCCTAGCCATAGACATGAGATGTCATTTGATAACGGGATCACATCATTAGGAGAATGATGTGATGGACAAGACCCAAACTACAAACGTAGCTTATGATCGTGTTAGTTTATTGCTACTGTTTTCTGCATGTCAAGTATATGTTCCTATGACCATGAGATCATGCAACTCATAGATATCGGAGGAGTACCTTGTGTGTATCAAACGTCGCAACATAACTGGGTGACTATAAAGATGCTCTACAGGTGTCTCCGAGGGTGTCTGTTGAGTTGGCATGGATCAAGACTGGGATTTGTTACTTCGTGTGACGGAGAGGTATCTCAGGGCCCACTCGGTAATACGACATCATAATAAGCCTTGCAAGCAATGTGACTAAGTGTTGGTCACGGGATCTTGTATTACGGAACGAGTAAAGAGACTTGCCAGTAATGAGGTTGAACTAGGTATGGAGATACCGACGATCAAATCTCGGGCAAGTAACATACCGAAGAACAAAGGGAACATCATACGGGATTACCTGAATCCTTGACATAGAGGTTCGACCGATAAAGATCTTCGTAGAATATGTAGGAACCAATGTGGACATCCAGGTCCCGCCATTGGTTATTGACCGTAGAGGTGTCTCAGTCATGTCTACATAGTTCTCAAACCCGCAAGGTCTGCACACTTAAGGTTTGGTGACGTTTCGGTAGTATAGAGTTATGTATGGTGGTGACCGGAGTTTGTTCGGAGTCCCGGATGAGATCCTGGACGTCACGAGGAGTGCCGGAATGGTCCGAAGGTAAAGATTCATATATAGGAAGTCCTGTTTTGGTCGCCGGAAAAGTTCCAGACTTATCGGTAGTGTATCGGGAGTGCCGGTAGTGTACCGGGAGACCTCCGGGAGGGGTATTTCGACCCAAGAGGCTTCACGGGATGTGGGAGAGTGAATATCAGCCCTTAGTGGGCTGGTGGAAACTCCCACACAAGGCCCATGTGGCTGGAGAAGAAAACCCAAAAGGAAAAAGGTGGGAAAAGGCAAAAAGGAAAAAAAAGGTTGAATCCTAATCCTACTAGGAGTGGAGGAGGTGGACTCCTCCTCTCCTAGTTCGGCCGAAGCCTAGGAGGCTTGGAGGCCAATCTGCCTCCTCTCCTCCTCTCCTCCTATATATACTGGTGGTATTGAGGGTTTTTGCACAAGATTTTTAGCCACGTGCTACCCGTTCCTCCAGTGCATAGTTTCTCTTCTAGATCAATTTTCTGCAGTGCTTAGGCAAAGCCCTGTCGGAATTGCTCCACCACCATCGCCGGAGCATCGTCAGTCTGCCGGAGAACTCTTCTTCCTCTCCACTCCTTTTTTCTGGATCAAGACGGTGGAGATCGTCATCAAGCTGTACGTGTGTTGAACGCGGAGGTGTCGTCCGTTCGGTGCTAGATCGGAAGGATCGTGATCAAGTTCTTGAGACGGATCGTGATCAAGTTCGTGGGACGGATCGTGATCGGATCGCGGGACGGATCGTGATTGGATCACGGGACGCACGACGATTTGGATCGCGAAGACGTTCGACTACACCAACCGCGTTTCTTAACGCTTCCCGCTTACCGATCTACAAGGGTATGTAGGTCCACTCTCCCTCTCGTAGATGCTCATCACCATGGATAGATCTTCGTGTGCATAGGAAATTTTTTGTTTCCCATGCAACGTTACCCAACATTCCATCCACCTTGAGATCACGGGAGAGTTCTGTGGTCATGAGGTGATTGGCATGGAGTCCACGCTCCACCATCCCCTTGCACCGGAAGACATCTTGCTCCACAGCTTCAAGCCTAGTGTCCACGGTTCCCGTCCCCTTGGGACAGGGCACATCGTGAAGGTGCAGCAACCCCTCACGCATCTCAATGACCTAAGGGTGCTGCACCACCTCCCGAAGATATGGGTTGATGACGTTCTTGAAGAACTTGTCCTTGGAGGAGCTTGAAGCAGCCATGGTAGATGGGATCTGACAGAAAACTGCAAGGGAAGAAGAGAACATAGGATTTCTCCGCGATACGGTGATCAACAGGTTCGGGAAGTATATATAGATTTGTTAATCTTGGAGGACAAGTACATGTAAGAAAAACGGAGTACGGAAGGTGTCCCAGGTGGGCACAACCCACCTGGGCACCAGGCTTGCCTGGCGTGCCCTGGTGTCTTGTGCCCACCAGAGGACGCTTCCTGGGAGTTTCTTTATTTCCAAAATTCTAAAATATTCCAAAACTGACAGAAAATATTTTTGCGGATTTTTCGGAGTCCGTTTACTTACCGTATCACGTACCTCCTTATTTTCATGATTTTGGAGTGTTTCGGAAGGACTCTTTTATGTGTTCTTCCGGTGTCAAAGTTTGGATAATATTACTTTCAACATTAATAGGCGTACGTGAGATATAATGCTTTATTCGTTGCCCATTGACAACCTTCGGGTTAGTACCTTCGAAATTATTTATTTTGATGGCACCAGACCGGTAAACCTCCTCGATGACATATGGGCCTTCCCATTTTGAGAGGAGCTTCCCTGCAAAAAATCTAAAATGAGAGTTGTACAAAAGAACATATTCTCCGACTTTAAACTCACGCTTTTGAATTCTCTTTTCATGCCATCTTTTGACTTTTTCTTTGAATAATTTTGCATTTTCATAAGCTTGGGTTCTCCATTCATCTAATGAGCTAATATCAAATAACTTCTTTCACGGGCAAGTTTGAAATCATAATTGAGCTCTTTAACTGCCCAAAATGCTTTATGTTCTAACTCAAGAGACAAATGACAAGCTTTTCCATAAACCATTTTATAAGGAGACATACCCATAGGATTTTTATAAGCTGTTCTATAAGCCCAAAGTGCATCATCTAATTTCTTAGACCAATTCTTCCTGGACCTATTGACAGTCTTTTGCAAAATTAATTTTTCTCTATTGCTAAGTTCAACTTGACCACTAGACTGAGGATGATAGGGTGATGCAATTCTATGGTTAACATCATATTTGGCAAGCATTTTACGGGAAGCACCTTGAATAAAGTATGAACCACCATCAGTCACTAAATATCTAGGGACTCCAAACCTTGGGAAAATAACTTCCTTAAGCATTTTAATATAGGTATTGTGATCAGCACTACTGGTTGGAATAGCTTCTACCCATTTAGTAACATAATCAACAGCAACCAATATATGTGTATACCCATTAGAGGAAGGAAAAGTTCCCATGTAATCAAATCCCGAAACATCAAATGGTTCAACAGCAAGTGAATAATTCATAGGCATTTCTTGACGGTTACCGATATTACCTATTCTTTGACATTCATCGCAAGATGAGACATACTTACGGCCATCCTTGAAGAGGGTAGGCCAATAAAATCCAGATTGCAATACCTTATGAGCAGTTCTATCTCCAGCATGATGCCCTCCATAAGCCTCGGAGTGACATTTCAGTAGGATTTGTCCCTGTTCATGCTCAGGTACACAACGTCTAATAATACCATCTACTCCTTCTTTATAAAGATGTGGCTCATCCCAAAAGTAATGTCTTAAATCATAGAAGAATATTTTCTTTTGTTGGTAAGTAAAGCTAGGTGGTAAATATTTAACAACAATGTAATTAGCATAGTCAGCATACCAAGGAGTACTATTAGCAACATTTATTGCAGCTAATTGCTCATTAGGAAAACTATCATCAATAGGTAGTGGGTCATCAAGCACATTTTCAAGCCTAGACAAGTTATCAGCTACGGGGTTCTCAGCTCCTCTTCTATCAATGATTTGTAAATCAAATTCTTGTCACAAGAGAACCCAACGAATAAGTCTCAGTTTAGCATCTTTCTTTTCCATAAGATATTTAATAGCAGCATGGTCTGTGTGAACAATTACTTTGGAATCAACAATATAAGGTCTAAATTTATCACAAGCAAACACAACTGCTAAGAATTCCTTTTTCAGTAGTAGCATAATTTCTTTGAGCATTGTCTACAGTTTTACTAGCATAATGAATAACATTCAATTTCTTATCAACTCTTTGTCCTAGAACAACACCAACAGCATAATCACCAGCATCACACATAATTTAAAAAGGCAAGTTCCAATCAGGTGGTTGAACAATAGGTGCAGTAATTAAGGCTTTCTTGAGTGTTTCAAAGGCTTCTAGACAATCATCATAAAAAACAAAAGGGATATCCTTTTGCAAGAGATTAGTAAGAGGCCTAGAAATTTTAGAAAATTCTTTGATAAATCTCCTATAGAAACCAGCATGACCTAAGAAACTACGAATACCTTTTATATCTTTAGGACATGGCATTTTCTCAATTGCATAAACCTTAGCTTGGTCCACTTCAATACCCCTTTCAGAAATTTTATGACCCAAGACAATGCCTTCATTAACCATAAAGTGGCACTTCTCCCAATTCAAGACAAGATTTGTTTGTTCACATCTCTGCAAAACTCTCTCAATATTGCTTAAAAAATCATCAAAAGACTTCCCATAAACAGAGAAGTCATCCATGAAAACCTCAACAATCTTTTCACAAAAATCAGAGAATATAGCCATCATGCATCTTTGAAAGGTAGCAGGTGCATTACATAAACCAAAAGGTATACGTCTATAAGCATAGGTTCCAAAAGGACAAGTAAAAGTGGTCTTTTCTTGATCAGGTTGTGATACAGGTATTTGTGAAAAAACAGAATATCCATCAAGGAAGCAAAAGTGTGTGTGCTTAGATAATCTTTCAAGCATTTGATCAATAAAAGGCAAAGGGTAATGATCTTTTCTAGTTGCTTTGTTTAATTTTCTAAAATCAATTACCATTCTATAGCCTGTAACAATTCTTTGTGGAATAAGTTCATTTTTATCATTAGGAACAACAGTAATACCTCCTTTCTTAGGAACACAATGAACAAGACTTACCCATCTACTATCAGCTATAGGATATATTATACCTGCTTCCAGAAGTTTTAATATTTCCGTTCGTACCACCTCTTTCATCCTCGGATTTAAACGACGTTGGTGATCAACAACTGGTTTAGCATCAGGTTCCATGTTGATTTTGTGCTGACATAGAATGGGACTAATGCCCTTTAAATCATCAAGAGTATATCCAATAGCAGCCCGGTGCTTCCTTAGAACTTTCAATAATCTTTCTTCTTCATGTTCTGAAAGGTTAGCACTGATAATAACAGGATATATCTTCTTTTCGTCAAGATAAGCATATTTCAAAGTGTCTGGCAATTGTTTTAATTCAAACACAGGATCACCTTTAGGTGGAGGAGGACCTCCAAGAGTTTAAATAGGTAAATTGTGTTTAAGCTGAGGACGTTGTTCAAAGAAAACTGTATCTATTTCATTTCTTTCATGCATATGTAAATCATTTTCATGGTCTAGCAGATATTGTTCTAAAGGATCAGTAGGTGGTACAGCAATAGAAGCAAGACAAATTAATTCAACCTTACTAGGCAATTCTTTTTCATGATGATTTCTACTAAACTTGGAAAAATTAAACTCATGAGACTCATCACCAAAGCTAACTCCCATAGTTTGTTTCTTACAATCTATCTTAGCATTAACTGTGTTCAAGAAAGGTCTACCAAATATAATGGGACAGAAGTCATCTTGTGGGGAACCAAGAACAAGAAAATCAGTAGGGTATTTTGTTTTCCCACACAAGACTTCAACATCTCTAATAATCCCAAATGATGATATAGTGTCTCTATTAGCAAGTTTAATAGTAACATATATTTCTTCTATCTCAGTAGGTGCTATGTCTTTCATAATCTCTTCATATAAAGTGTAAGGAATAGCACTCACACTAGCACCCATGTCACATAAACCATGATAACAGTGATCTCCTATTTTAACTGAAATAACAGGCATGCCCACAACAGGTCTATGTTTATCTCTTCTATCAGGTTAGGCAATTCTAGCAGCTTCTTCACAGAAGTAAATAACATGCCCATCAATATCTTCTTCCAAGAGATCTTTAACCATAGCAATGCTAGGTTATACTTTAATTTGTTCTTCAGGTTTAGGTGTTCTAACATAGCTTTTGTTAACCACAGTTGAAACTTTAGCACATTCCTTTATCCTAACAGGGAAACGTGCTTTCTCTATATAAGGAGAAGGAACAACTGGATCAACATTATAGAGTATAGTTTCTTCTTTAACTGGTGCTGGTTTTTAAATTTCTTGTTTAACAGGTGGGTGATATTTAAACCACTTCTCCTTAGGGAGTTCAACATGAATAGCAAATGATTCACAAAAGGAGGCTACTATCTCAGAGTCAAGTCCATATTTAGTGCTAAACTTTTGAAAAGCATCGGTATCCATAAAAGATTTAACACAATCATACTTAAGTTTAATACATGACTCTTTACCTTCGTCGAGTTCCCAATCTTCAGAGTTGCGTTCAATTCTTTCCAAAAGATCCCACCGGAATTCAATAGTCTTCTTGATAAAAGAACCAGCACAAGAAGTATCAAGCATGGTTTGATCATTACGAGAAAGCCGAGCATAAAAATTCTGGATAATAATTTCTCTTGAGAGCTCATGATTGGGGCATGAATATAACATTGACTTAAGCATCCCCCAAGCTAGAGCGATATTTTGTCCTTCACGAAGCCAAAAGTTATATATATATAATTCCTATCATGATGAACTAGATGCATAGGATAAAATTTATGGTGGAACTCCAATTTCAAACGATTCCAATTCCATGATCCAATATCATTGCATAGCCTATACCAT